>JAUIMM010000065.1:8237500-8837500 GCA_031769625.1 Taudactylus pleione
TTCTTGGGCAGCTTTTCATTTCTTAGCAGTGTAAGAAATGAAGAGCTGCCCACTGGGGTTAGGAAGGTGAGAGCCTGTCTGCTGGCAGCATAAATGGATGCCGGGGGAGAGTCGGGCCCTGGAGGTGGCCTGGGCCCCGTAGCACCCACACCCCTTGCACCTACTATAGCTACACCCATGGGGATGACTATGTAACACGGCTGGCATCGGTGTGATTGGTGCCACAATCCTGTTATCACCCTCTCAGGAAAAGAAGAATTAGTAAATGTCAAACCATATTTTGAAAGAAAAATGGTTTGTGCTGCTGGCAGCGCACCGAGCACCGAGCCCCCACTACGGCAAAATAGTAGGAACTTCTCTACCAAAGAGTTCACCATTGACAGGGAAGTGACATTCCAATGCATCTGTGACACATATACATATCTGGAATGCCGACATTTCTTCCACATATCTTCACTGCTCAGTAGTTTCTTCATTGTCACTATTTGAACAATGCCAGCACTGTCACACATAGAAAGGCATTTTGTGTTGTGTTTTTATGTAAATTATATGAATTTTATTTTTTGTTTGTGGTGACAGATAGAATCTGCGTTCTCACGAGCCCCGTGCCATTTACCTTCTCTATGATCAGAGCGTTGTAGGACAATGGGGGAGATTTCATAAAGCTTGGAGAGAGATAACATTGTGAGCGATAAAGCACCAACCAATCAGCTCCTAACTGTCATTTTTCAAACACAACCTGTAATGTGACCGTTAGGAGCTGATTGGTTGGTGCTTTATCTCTCACAATTTTATCTCTCTCCAAGCTTTATTAAATCCACTCCAATATATGATATTATTGTGGATTGAAGGGCCAAGTGGGAGTATATATTAGGAGCCCTTGGTCACGTACACTATTAGGACCAGCATAATCTGAATGAAATAGCAACTTGTATGCTATTCAGTACCATAGAAATTCACCTAATGGCCCCAGTATCCAAGCACATGTCCTCCACAGCCCTGGTATTACAAACTAAGAAAATGTCCAACACTTATTGGCATTATTAAAGGAATATTGAAAAAACAGTGCACACTTGTGTTATGCATATGCCAAAGTTCCTTGAAGTAAAACTCCTGTCCCAATTCTTCTATCTTATTCATGTAACCGATGGAGAGTGCTTTACATGCCGCAGACAGTCCTTTACATGCCCCAGTTAGGCACCCTGCAGGACGTACTTTGACACATGCGTAACACAAATGTGCGCTGTTTTCGCAATATTCCTTTTATATTGTTTTGTGTTTAGGTGAAACACGTCTATATTGAGGGAATTGGTGCATGGCCGGTGGTTCGATTCCCGTCAGCGGCAGCCCGACAGGAGCAGAGTGCGACGCAGCGGAAGCCCGACAGCGCTGGAAATCCCAATCATGGATAGGTAAGTATTTACTAACCTAACCTAACCCCCCTAACCCTAACCCTCCTTAGGGGTGCCTAACCCTAACTTCGCCCCCAAGTGCCTAACCCTAATCCCCCCTCTAAGTGCCTAACCCTAACCACCCCCTTCCCCGCTGCCTAAACCTAAGTCCCCCGGGGGGGTGCCTAACCCTAAGTCCCCCCCGGGGGTACCTAACCCTCTCTCCCCCTAGCCTAACCCTAACCCTCCCAGGGGGGTGCCTAACCCTAAGTCCCCCCCCGGAGCCCTAAACCTAACCCTCCCCCCCCCGCAGCTGTCCGCTCGCGGCGCCCGGCATCCCTACGATCGGGATGCCGGGCGCCGGTCTGCCGACGTCTGGGAAATGCAGGCGTCTACATCTAGACGCCCGGTATTTCACTCTTGCCGGAAAATGACAGTCGGGAAGCCGGCTGCCGGTATTTAGGCAGTCGGCTTCCCGATTGCCTCCCATATTGAGAATAGCGACTTTGACAGTGGAGCCCTCTTTCTCTTTTTCTTGTACTTGTTGGCATTAGCCTTGGATATCAGACAAGTATCATCCGTATAGTTGATGGGACAGATTGGGTGCATGAAAATAAAACAAGGGAGGTTCATCATCAAAGTAGATCTGTGCGGCATCATATAGTTTCAAATGCTATACAGGCAGCTACAAATCACACAAAGATACAGAACAAGTGCATACAAGGTTGATGAATAGAGGGCCCTGCTCGTGAGATTACAGTCTAGAGGGAGAAAGATTTAGAGGATGAAACTTAAGGGCATGTTCATTAAAAACCACATTTTTACCCCGATAAGTATCTCTATTGTCATTATTTGTAGCGATAAGAGTTGGAGATTCCAGACGGGGCATCACATCCAATAAGATGCTGTCCTGGCAAACAGAAAACAGCATAGTGATAGCTTTTGCTTTCACTGTACTGCCGGGTTCAGACCTGGGCAATGTGGGTATGCCACGGCATATGCCATTTTTTGGGAAAAGACATGGAAGGACTTTCAGCCTTCCGAGGATGGATTAGAAAACCCCTCTCCAGTCGAGCTTTCAGCAAAGGGAAAGCTGGCAAACACCATCTAAAGACAAGCTCCAAAAAGCTTGAGAACTAGGGGGCTGGTGGTACTTAGGGGTCTATTCATTATGTTAATTATCGGGGTCCCGATAATTAACATTTCTTCTTGCAGCGAGCGCTGGAGCAATTCATCATTGCTTCGGATCGGAGACAGTCGATTCGAAAAACCAGCTGTCTTCACTGAACTTTTCACTGCTCCTTTCGGGTCACGCATGCGCACAAGGGCCCCGACGTCTGGCGAAAAGAGCTGGACAGGGCCGGAGGGATCCCTCTTAGCAACCCAGTTGCAGCAAGCGGGAGCAAACGCCATGTGAAGATGGTGAATGCTCCTGCAGTCAAGCTCCAAAAATATAGTATTTTTGGAGCTTGATGAATTCTGTCCGACAACGGGCCATTCTGCCAGAGCAAGGTAAGTAGGAGATATCTGTGATACTAGTGTATGGGGACAGCGGGCCATTCTGCCAGAGGAAGGTAAGTAGGAGATATCTGTGATACTAGTGTATGGGGACAGCGGGCCATTCTGCCAGAGCAAGGTAAGTTGGAGATATCTGTGATACTAGTGTATGGGGACAGCGGGCCATTCTGCCAGAGCAAGGTAAGTAGGAGATATCTGTGATACTAGTGTATGGGGACAGCGGGCCATTCTGCCAGAGGAAGGTAAGTAGGAGATATCTGTGATACTAGTGTATGGGGACAGCGGGCCATTCTGCCAGAGCAAGGTAAGTTGGAGATATCTGTGATACTAGTGTATGGGGACAGCGGGCCATTCTGCCAGAGCAAGGTAAGTAGGAGATATCTGTGATACTAGTGTATGGGGACAGCGGGCCATTCTGCCAGAGGAAGGTAAGTAGGAGATATCTGTGACACTAGTGTATGGGGACAGCGGGTCATTCTGCCAGAGGAAGGTAAGCAGGAGATATCTGTGATACTAGTGTATGGGGACAGTGGGCCATTCTGCCAGAAGAAGGTAAGTAGGAAATATCTGTGATATCTCCTCCTTGACCTTGTGATATCTCCTCCTCCTTGAATAAATAGGAATGTTACTTAATTGTATCATAATCCTGCAAAGGATTTCACAGCATTTATGATTATACAAACCTTAAGTCATACAGTAGGTTGTCATAGCGCGCTGGAGTCCAGCTTTTTACCAGGTCCGGAGGCACTGGTTTGCCCCGTGAGACTGTGCTGCTGTTCCAGACCAGTAACAGTCTTCTACTGTATGGCACCAGTCTCAGTCATCTGCCTCCCCTCTGCCTGGCGTTTGTAGGGCTGGCTCCGGCTCTCATCTCCAGAAGCAGCAGGCATATCCATAGGGACATGCGCCACCTCCCTGCACTCTTGGAGGCACAGTCGCACACAAAAAGTGGTCATGTTGGTGCAAATTTTAAGCCCCTCCCTATATAAGGAAGGCTCTGGGCACTATTCAGTGCCAGAGTATAGGCTCACTCCAGTACTCCATGGTCTGTTCTGTCTGAACCTCCAGTCTACTTACCTGCATCCAGATCTGGTCCATTTGACTATTCTTCCCGTCTGCTCCCTTAGTACTGTGTCTCGTGACTCTTGCCTGTCCCCTGGTATTGTCATTATTTGTAGCTATAAGAGTTGGAGATTCCAGACGGGGCATCACATCCAATAAGATGCTGTCCTGGCAAACAGAAAACAGCATAGTGATAGCTTTTGCTTTCACTGTACTGCCAGGTTCAGACCTGGGCAATGTGGGTATGCCACGGCATATGCCATTTTTTGGGAAAAGACATGGAAGGACTTTCAGCCTTACGAGGATGGATTAGAAAACCCCTCTCCAGTCGAGCTTTCAGCAAAGGGAAAGCTGGCAAACACCATCTAAAGACAAGCTCCAAAAAGCTTGAGAACTAGGGGGCTGGTGGTACTTAGGGGTCTATTCATTATGTTAATTATCGGGATCCCGATAATTAACATTTCTTCTTGCAGCGAGCGCTGGAGCAATTCATCATTGCTTCGGATCGGAGACAGTCGATTCGAAAAACCAGCTGTCTTCACTGAACTTTTCACTGCTCCTTTCGGGTCACGCATGCGCACAAGGGCCCCGACGTCTGGCGAAAAGAGCTGGACAGGGCCGGAGGGATTCCTCTTAGCAACCCAGTTGCAGCAAGCGGGAGCAAACGCCATGTGAAGATGGTGAATGCTCCTGCAGTCAAGCTCCAAAAATATAGTATTTTTGAAGCTTGATGAATTCTGTCCGACAACGGGCCATTCTGCCAGAGCAAGGTAAGTAGGAGATATCTGTGATACTAGTGTATGGGGACAGCGGGCCATTCTGCCAGAGGAAGGTAAGTAGGAGATATCTGTGATACTAGTGTATGGGGATAGCGGGCCATTCTGCCAGAGCAAGGTAAGTTGGAGATATCTGTGATACTAGTGTATGGGGACAGCGGGCCATTCTGCCAGAGCAAGGTAAGTAGGAGATATCTGTGATACTAGTGTATGGGGACAGCGGGCCATTCTGCCAGAGGAAGGTAAGTAGGAGATATCTGTGACACTAGTGTATGGGGACAGCGGGTCATTCTGCCAGAGGAAGGTAAGCAGGAGATATCTGTGATACTAGTGTATGGGGACAGTGGGCCATTCTGCCAGAGGAAGGTAAGTAGGAGATATCTGTTATACTAGTGTATGGGGACAGTGGGCCATTCTGCCAGAGGAAGGTAAGTAGGAAATATCTGTGATATCTCCTCCTTGACCTT
Organism: Taudactylus pleione; assembly: GCA_031769625.1. Lineage (NCBI taxonomy): Eukaryota > Metazoa > Chordata > Amphibia > Anura > Myobatrachidae > Taudactylus > Taudactylus pleione. The sequence goes on from JAUIMM010000065.1 coordinate 8,242,715, forward strand.
GTGATATCTCCTCCTCCTTGAATAAATAGGAATGTTACTTAATTGTATCATAATCCTGCAAAGGATTTCACAGCATTTATGATTATACAAACCTTAAGTCATACAGTAGGTTGTCATAGCGCGCTGGAGTCCAGCTTTTTACCAGGTCCGGAGGCACTGGTTTGCCCCGTGAGACTGTGCTGCTGTTCCAGACCAGTAACAGTCTTCTACTGTATGGCACCAGTCTCAGTCATCTGCCTCCCCTCTGCCTGGCGTTTGTAGGGCTGGCTCCGGCTCTCATCTCCAGAAGCAGCAGGCATATCCATAGGGACATGCGCCACCTCCCTGCACTCTTGGAGGCACAGTCGCACACAAAAAGTGGTCATGTTGGTGCAAAATTTTAAGCCCCTCCCTATATAAGGAAGGCTCTGGGCACTATTCAGTGCCAGAGTATAGGCTCACTCCAGTACTCCATGGTCTGTTCTGTCTGAACCTCCAGTCTACTTACCTGCATCCAGATCTGGTCCATTTGACTATTCTTCCCGTCTGTGTCTCGTGACTCTTGCCTGTCCCCTGGTATTGCGTTGCACGCCTTGTTCTGACCCGTGCCTGACAACCTCTCTCCAGTACGCCTCTTGGCAACCAGTATTCTGCCTGCATTTCTTCTCTCCAGACTCCACAAACCCGTACACTAGAAACAAAGTCAGAGGGCCACGACCTGCGTACCGGCCACTGCAAAGTCCAAACCCCCTTGCGGGGTCCCCAGTGAAGACCACAGATACATTAGACTCCGTGCCTCTGCTCTTGATCTATGCCAGTCCTACATGTATGGTGAGCATCCATATTATCCCAGAGAAAGATGTGACTTAGGTCCCTTAGGGGCATATTTATTAACATTATTTATACTAAAATAATGTGAGAACGGGTGTTTTCACACCCTTTTCACATTATTTTAGTAACACATGAATTTACTAAAGGGCAATTTGAGTAGAATTCACAAAATTCTACTCCAAACCCTATTTATCACATATTTTTAGTAAGCATATCGTATTTCCCATATTTGCCCTAAAAACGCCATTTTCAGGTGGCGTTATTAGGGCTTTCCCCCTGTTCCCCGATTCCTGCTCTGCTCTAACAGGCAGAGCAGAGCCGGGAACCGGCCTATGATCAGCTGTGTGGTCTAAATAGACCACAAGCTGACTACTGTAAAAAAGAGAAAAAAAAAGTAAAAAAAAAATATCAACATTTACTTGCATCCAGGGACTGGTGATTGGTGCTCCGGTGAGGTTCTCTCTCTGGGGCTCCAGTCAGCTGGTCTCATAGCTCCTGCACTGTGACTGTGGTCAGCTGCTACATAGAACAGCTGACCGGGGTCACAGTGCAGGAGCCGGGAGACCAGTTGACCAGAGCCACAGAGAAAGAACCTCATCGGAGCACCGATCAATGAGCTGTGTCCCTGCATGCGGATGTTAGTACATCCATGTGATATTTCCTAAATTTGCATTGCGAATTTGGTAAAAAATATCACACTCCAACCACATTTTAAATGCGGATTGTAATAAATAGAGGCTTTAAAGAGCTGTGTAGCTTTTGTTAATCTTACCCAATCCCCCTTGTTGCCGGACCTTACTATTTATGTATTTATACTGTACTGTATTTATATTAATCTTCCAATTTTATTCCTGCCCTCTTCACCTCCATCTTCCTGTGAATCTTAATCCAGGCTTGCCTATCCTCCCGATTTGGCCGGGAGCCTCACGATTTTCAGGTGCCGCTCCAGGCCCCCCAGAAAGGCAGGCAAGCCTTCCGGAAGCCTCCGACCCTCCCGACCTCCCCCCTGAAAAAACTAGAAACCCCAGCAGCGGGGGGGCCGGTGACGCGATTCGCTCTGAATCGCGTCATCGTGGCCCCTCCCCCTGCTTCACAATGCCGAAAATTACGGCATTGTGAAGAGGGGGTGGAGACATGATGACGCGATCGTGCGGACCCGCCCCCAGCTCCTCCCACCACTGTGACACCAAATGACCGGCTCTGCCTCCAATTGCTGGCCCCGCCCCCCGCTGTTAGCCGACAATCAGCTCCCTCCCGGAAGGCTGGAGCTGATTGTCGGCAAGTATGTCTTAATCATATGTTAATATTTTGGTGTTTAATTAGGCCTAATTTCCTGATCTTCCCTCTATAGTCTGTGACTACATGATTTGCCTCATGAGGGCTGTAAACAAATTCTGTAAAATGATGTTTAAAATAACAAATTGTCCACAGGGGGTGTTCTTATACATTTCCGCATCATTGGGAGGAGGGGGGCAGTTCATTATTTAACTCCATAACTATGACAGTTATTATATAATGTGCACATATGAGGTATCATTAAACTATCCCAAATATTTAATGGTTAATATAAGGGGTTGAAATAATAATAATAATAATAATAACAATTTTATTTATATAGCATGGGTTAAATTAGCTATAGAAATGTTTTTCCCTGTATAACTTCCATAAAAACATGTCCTCTTTGCCCAGGAAACAACAGTAAATGTAATACGGTTTTGCTGTAGAAAGGTTTTATTGAAACTGGCAGCTATCAAAAACTTGGTTGGGGCAATACCAGCACCCAGTGTAACATAAAGCAAGTGAAAACTCTTTGTTAACTGAATTCACAGAAAACACAGGTTTAATTGATCTATTAACTTTATTTGATTTACACTGTGGCTCTGATCCTACACTACAGGTGCCTGCTATCTGATGGGGGAGCCCAAGGGCTGGCTGCCTGCCTGATGTGATCAGATAACAGACCCACCTGTCCTGTTACTGAGCTATCACAAGGATGGGATCTCCTCTCATGCAGATGATTGTGGAAGTTGGGACATACCACATGGGTGACTGATGCAAGGAGAGGGTGGAGGTGACAGGATGCACTACCTATTACATCCTGCACCAGGAAATTAGCCTGATGCTACAGAAATCCCATTTAACAGCAAAACCTTCAATCATTCTAGTGTCACTATGGAAACGTAGAATGTGTTAGCAGATAAGAGTTCCTTAATTAGTGTAGCTTCCCCCTCAGTGGGCCACGTAAACCTCAGAACCTGTTAGTAAGACTAAAGTAGATAAGCATTTTGTGATGAAAATCCCTAGTTTAGCTTTTGTTCAAATACAAAACTTAAAAACTAAAGTAAAAGGCATTTGCAGAAGTACAGTATTACAGATGACCAGAATCTCCCTCTAATCCATAGCTACCGATCATAGGGGCTAATTCAGCATTGCATTGCGTGCAATGCTGAATGCAGATTCCTGATTATCGGAAATCTGAGCGTGCACAGGACGCGTTCTGCGAATGGGCAGAGCGGGTCCTGCATGACTGCACACAGAGGTGTAGCGTGGAGGCAGAGCAGAGCCCAGAGCTGGCCCCAGTGATCAGCTGTGTGGTCTAAACAGACCACACACTGATACACTGCAATAAAAAAAAATAGTACGGTCGCATCAGATGCAAGTTGTTAAGTATCGCTTTTAGGCTTCAACACCTCTATGGTTCATTTTGAAATGTTACTAATAAATATTTGGTTTTCCCCTCCCAATATATTTGAATGAATCACCAATTTAGTAAAATATACAACAGTACACCTGTCAGTCTCATACAAAGGAGGCAGCCATTTTGCGAACTGAACCAACATACTGAGAAATGATGCCTTCAACTTAGAGGCAAGAGTCACAGTGCGCCTAAAGCCTAAGTCATGTGACAGACACTCCTAGTACATTAATAGGCGGAATATTGGTTAGCCCCCCCAAATGGCCATTGTTTCTATGCGCAGATAACAGGTTTTCATGATTTCATGTATCACATGATGGGTGGTGTGGCAAATGTATCACGTAATGTGTATGTGTTTCCATACATATGAAGGAGCTTCTGAAAGGATCTTTTTTCTTACTGAATGACTTCATAGGTTAAGTTTATTTTTCTCCTGCTCTCTCCCCTACGTACATGAAATATCATTCTCTGTTTACTCTGCGTTTCACTCATTAAATGCAGAACTGTGCTGGTAGTTTTTCCAGTATACATATCTGATATCATAAATGCTCAGATTTTTTTTCATGTATTTTCTTTATTCTGTAATCTCACAACGAAATCGTTTAAACTCCCAGGCAACGTGGTGTTTTATTTTGGTAATCCTGAGGGTTTTTTTTTTTTAACATCAATAATGTTTTATTGAAATAGAGAGGGGGTACAGAAAGAAAAAAGGGAAGGAGAGGGGGAAGGGAAATTGGGAAAAATGCAAATCACAATGTGAACAATATACATAAATAATACAAATCAAACAAAAATGTAATGGTCTAGAGTCTAGACCAGTGGTTCTCAAAATCGGTCCTCGGGACCCCACACAGTTCACTTTTTCCAGGTCACCCAGCAGGTGCACAGGTGTATTCATTACTCACGGACATGTCTTAAAAGACCAACAGGTGCAGCTAATTATATCACTAGTAATTATGTGAGGAGACCAAACATGTACTGTTTGGGGTCCTGAGGGCCGAGTTTGAGAACCTGTGGTCTAGACTAAATCAGCAAATAAAAAGAGAAACATAAAATACCTTCATATTACTTCCATAGCCAAACTATAACTAGAAGTGGAAGATTCATTGAAACTAAATTGTGAAGGGTCCCACAAGGATGGTTTGGTCAGAAAAGCAGCACCCTCTCCAGCAGTTACAAACTCATGCCAAGCCATCCACTTCATTATCGGAGAGGAAGTAGAGGTGGAGTTGGATTCTGTTTCCATTAAAAAATTAAAATGAACTTTATGAAACACCTTAATAACTGGAGGAGGAAGAGGCTGTTTCCAGCATTGGGCAGGTGCAGCTGGGGCTGCAATAAATCCTGAGGCTTTTATTCAGCAAAATTTGACTTCTCTCATTAGTTTACCTTCTTCATGGGATAATATTGGATAAAACGTTACGCTCTCTGCTACCATCTTCATAAAAAAAAGCAATGATTTTCTATTCTATTTTACTGGTTAATAGATATGAGTCGAGAAATTTCATGCAAATTGATCTTTGGTGGAACACAGTGTCGGACTGGGACATGAAGGGCCCACAGGGAGAATGCAATGGTAGGGGCTCACTGAAGGGAAGCGGCGCAAAGCTGAAGGGGTGTGGCCAGCCAGGGGTGTGGCTAGCTACCAGAGGACGATAAGTAAAATAAAAAAACTGCACAGGTCCAGAGCCAAATAAAAAAATAACAATAATGCTGAATCTGGTATTCTAGTTATAGTTTAAAAGCAGGTAAGTAATAATTTTTACGTCCAGTTTCTAGAACACGGGTGGGGAAGCTTTTTCTGCCGAGGGCCATTTTGATATATATAACATTATATGCGGGCCCGGTGCAGGCCATGCCCTTCCAGGGCATAAGTGTGACTGTCTGAAGCGTCCTAAGGACTCTCCAGGCGGCACTGCTGCATAGATTCTGGCCGCAGCGTGCCATTCTAGGCACCCTGCTAGTCAGATGAGGCTAGCAGAAAGAAACTCAGAGAGCCAGACCAAATGACTCTGGGGGCCTTATACGGCCCCTGGGCCTGAGGTTCCCCATCCCTGCTCTAGAAGGCATAGGGATTAGAAGCTCTTGCTCTAGTCACACTGGGCTAAGTTGGATACAACTATCAGCATTGTAAAGTCTGACATGTAATTTACGGTGAGGGTCAAAACCATTGTTAGTCCCATTACATTAAGGTGCCAGCGTCTGCTGCACTTTGTCTGTGGTTCTGCTGCACTTTGTCTGTGGTATTTACACATTCAATGGAGCATGCAGCATAATTTAGTCTAACTACTCAATTGATCAATATTGCTGCCTGTACTACACTATCTCACCCATTGTAGAGCATTGCAGTCACTGCCATGCAATACAGAGAGTATTACAGTGACCACCATATAATACAGAGAACATCACAGTGACCGCTTTACATTGCAGAGTGACTACCTTATAATGCAGAGAACATTGTAATTCCACCATATAATACAGAGAGTGCCGCAGTGCCCACAATATATTGCAGTGTCGCAGTGCCCGCCATGTACATAATACATAGTGTCACAGTGCTCACCTTATAATGCAGAGTGTCGCAATGCCCATTACATAATAGTATTGCAGTGACCGCCTTATAATAGAGTACCGCAGTGCTCACCATATAATGCAGAGTGTCGCATTGCCCACCATATAATAGTGTCGCAGTGACCACCATATAATACAGAAAGTGTTGCAATGCCCACCATATTATAGTGTTGCAGTGACCGCCATGTATTACAGAGTGTGTCGTAGTGCCCACCATATAATACAGAGAGTACCACAGTGCCCATCATATAATGCAGAGAGTGTTGCATTGCTCACTATAAAATGCAGAGCAGTGACCACCATATAATGTATAGAGTATCGCAGGGACCACCTTATAATACAGAGGACAACGCAGTGACCAACATATAATACAGCGTTGAAATGCAAACAATATACAACAGAGAGCATTAGTGACCCACATAACACAGATAATATGAATACACCCTTCACACACGGAATATTAATACACCTAACCCACTGTAGACAACATAAAACACAGCTCCCCCAGAAAAAAAACAAATCCACCCCTCCCCCTATATTCCATCCCCCTTATATGACACTAAAACATTTTTCACAGAACCACTGGCACTTACCTGCCTAGAGGGATTATACTGTATTGCCGGGTACACACTAAACAAAATGGATTGGACAACATATCGTCCACATCGTCTAGTGTCTACCCTCAATGTCTCTGACTATGCGTGCTTCCTTGGGTGCACGCAGGTCCGGCTCTCACGCCGTCCCTCCTGGCATCGACAAGTGTTTACATGGTCTATAGACACTAGACATCGTCTAGTGTGTACCGGCCTTCTGTCTCTCAGTGATGAATGGACCTGGCTCCTCTGCTCTGCGCAGCCTGGCCTCCCCCCCCCCCCAGCTGGCTTTACCACAGGAATCACTGGGCAGCCGCTGTTTTTATAAAACACACAGCCTGCCACAACACAAATATAAGCCAGCACTCGCCTTCCCCTATTGCAAACCGCCAGCCATATCAGTGAACAGGGAGCCTCTCTGACTACCCGGCAAGAAGGAAACATCAGCACTGCAGTGGCATACCTAAGCTTCTCCCCCATGATGTCACCTGAAGCCAGCTGCTCATTGCCCGCAGCCTGCAGCCACCAGTTACTGAATTGACTGCATTGCAAGCAGCTGCATTTGTAATGAAGGGGATCTATCTGCAACCTTTGTAACACTGTGCAGGTGACATGGCCTAAGCCCAGCCCTCCAGCAGCAGATGAAGTGGCTATAAATCACTGGAGCCCATCGATGAATAATCAGAAGCCCGGTCCAAGCCTGTATGTGTGTGTACATAAAATAGGGAATATAAACTGTAAGCTTCACTGGGACAGAGACTGACGTTAAAGGCCAGTTATTCTCTGTAAAGCGCTGCGGAATATGAGTGCAGTATATAAATAAATAGATATTATTGTTGGCACATTGGGGTAGATGTATTATAGCGGCACTTAACGTGCCGCTATATCGCTTCCTGCTTCGCATATTTACAGAGGCGAAGCAGGAAGCACTACTGATGAGATGTATAAACATCTCATCGGCCGGAGGGGGGGAGCGATAACTCCCCCCTCTGGCGCTCCCCACTAGAAACTGCAGCGCATCAGCCTAGTGCTGATGCGCTGTGTCTCAGGACCTCATTCAGAGTCAGTCAAAGCGGCCGCATGGTCGTACGCCACCGATGTTCGCTATACTGCGCATGCGTAAAGTTCACAATGCGCGTGCGCAAACTAGTCGCTACGATCAGAAATTTCTCTCTCCTTGAACACAGCCAGGTCGGTAGTTTGAGTGACAGATGGAGGCGTTTGTGGGTGGTAACAGGGGAAGGTGCTTGAAAACGGGGGAGTGGAGATCCGAACGCAGGCGTGCCTAATTATGCGAACGGCGTTTTATGGGAGTGCATACGGTTTATGGGAGTGCATAATTAACAAAGTAGCGTCATGGCACACGTGACATGGGAGGTTTTTACACTGACATGATCGTAGTGCTTAAGAAAGGGTATGGTCAACCTTAAGCTCTACAACCAGTTCCGATGGTTCCCGATGGTCTCGATTAAACCTTATATGCCCGGAGATGACGTGTAATGCGTACGAGAAGGGGGCGTATTTTTTTGTCTTCCGCCCGCTTCCTCCCCTTGGTCGGCCAGCAGCCGATCCGAACTTAGGGACGCAACTTGCGAGGGAATCATTTGCATATCCGGCCCCTTTTCCCGTACGACCATGCGGCCGCTTCGACCGACTCTGAATGAGATCCTCAGTCCCAGCCGGTTCCACTGAGTGTGCGCGGGATCTCACAAGTATCGGCAGCTGCCGCAGCAGGGACAGCACTGTCCCTGCTGTGTGGATAGGGCAGTGCCAGGCTGTAGCTGTCGATAGCGACAGCTACAGCGGGCCAAACGGTCAGGCGATCTGACCGTTCATAAATTACCCAGGATATCGGTGCTGCTATCTTGTAGCGCCCCTGTCATTTACCACCAAACCCCCGATTGTACATTGGGTAGAAGCGGTGTCAGCGCACATAACGTGTGCAGATACCGCTTCTGAGCTTCTTACATCTCCCCCATTGAGTCTTAGCAATACCCTGTGCACAATTTACTGATATAACCATTGGTCCACTTGTATTTACAATTTATACATCTGTAAAATATATTTGGATAATCAATTTTGTTGGTGAGGGCCCCACAACCTAGTTGCCCCAGGGCCCCCCACAAATCTTAATTTAGCAAGCATAGACAGAATGTGACCTAATGCATCTTTGTGACTTTTTTTTTTTTTAAACAACCAGCCTAGTAAACTTAAAAATTGTTTCCTAAAATTACTAACCTTATTGGCTCAAGGTCATTCAGTCCGCTGGGTGCCAAACTGTGGATGGATGTTGTTTTCCATGCCCCTCTGTGTCCGGGCTCCACCCCCGCTGACATCACCGCAGGGATCAGTGTAGTGCACAGTGCAGCTGTCAATTACAGATGGGTTCAGCCCGCCTCTCCCTGACCCCCGCTGACGTCACCGCTCGAATCCGCAGGCTGCAGCTGGCAACTATTTTTGTGCTCAGCCAGCTGCCAGCCCAGTCACCCCCCGCGCACCTCCCCCCCCTCTCTGAAACCAGCCGGGCTTCTTACAGCAGCACTGATTCCGTCTTCTGGAATCAGTGGTGACGTCACGGGGGAGGAGCTTACCAGAGGCTGCTCCATACTAAGCTCCACTGTCACAGCAGCCTGTGGTAAGCTCCTCCCCCACAACGTCACCACTGATTCCGGAAGAAGGAATCAGTGGTGCTGTAAGATGCCCGCTGTTTGCTGCATACCGCCCGCTGTCTGTCACACACAGAGCCCTCCGCACATCACCCGCTGCTCATCTACCGCCGGTCACCTCCGTGTATGTATGAAAAACCGGCACCAGTTACAGTGGCTAAACCACGCCCTCCCGAAATAGTGGGCGTGGACATAAATCCCTGGGGCCCAACGGCAGCCCAGTCCAAGCCTAGTGGAACAATTATTGAGCAAAGGTGCGAATTTCCAGGAGACTGCGCATACACCACAAAAAGCAATCTCATACTGTGCATGGGCTGCACCATGTATAAGCACTTTCCCAGGGGGGGGGGGGTGTAGTCTGTCTTCTGTTCTTGTTTGAGACTTGTGGACGGGGATGTGATGCCTGTCTCAGATGAATCTTTTGCACCGAACATGGGGTAGGGGATGTCGGCTGCGGATGGGAAAACAGAGGCCAAAAGCTTGTCTTATACTCGTATAAATCCACATATGTCAGCACTTTGCATCCTGATCTCCTTTCCGAGAGACCTCAGTGGAGAGATCCAAGTGGCAAGTGTTGGGAGTGTGGTAATGTGAATTTCATCTTCAAGGCCTAGCTTTCCATTCACTGTGAATTGCGTCATCATGCTCCTACCCATTTCACTTACAGTAGGCATGGAGGACTATGAAAGTTGAGTCTCCTGGACATATCGCTATTTGTCCATTGATTCTCCTACCTGCATCACTGTGTCTTCTCTTGCTGCTGATGACCCAGTTCCAATCTCTAAACACTGAAGTGCACTTCCTGGTCACATGACACCAGGGCTGTAACTAGGGTAGTGTGACCAGTGACATGGCACAGGGCACTGCAGAGCAGGGGGCGCTGTTTGGCCCTGTGAATTTTTCTGTTCATTATCAATCTCACTTGTAGCTTTATCTCCAGCATCCCCTGGCCTCCCATATCTCTTCCCTGGCCCTTCCCCATGAAGCCATAGCCCTTTTTCAGGTGCACTATCTTATGTCTCTATTTAAAAAATGGGAGGGGGGCTTGCCTTTGCTCTCTCTGGCACAGGGCACCAAAAAGTCTAGTTACGTCTCTGCGTGACACATCCAAGGTGTCCATCAGTGCTCAAGGCACTTCCACCATTCCCAGAGGCATGCCTCTATTAGCTCTCTTTTTGTGCAGCTTACTGCCCATTGTGTGGCCCCGCCCCCTGCTCTGCAAGCAGTGTCTGACTATACAGATGCGAGGCTGAGCCGTTATTACCTCATCTCTCGCCCCCCTGCAGTCTCAGGGTGCTCCACAAAACTGGTGAGTGTTAACAATAAAAATGAGCACAATAAACAAAGAAGATGTTTATAAGTTATAAATATCTTCTTTGTATTATTCTAATCATTTTTATATCAAGTCTCATGAGCATGACAGGGGAGGCTCTACCTCCCCTGCCTTCCCTGACTGCACGTTCCTAGCATATGCGGCATCTCCACACGTCTTTACTCCCTTGAGTCTTCCATGGGAGGTCGGATCCAGGTGACTCTCACTACTGTGGAGCCTAGCAGTAATGCTGTATTACACGCAAGTACACTATACCACCACCGCTGTACACTAGACCACCAGTGCTACCATGTGCCGGTGCCAGTACCACGATCACAGTCAGCACACTATAACGCTCCAAAATCCATATGTTATACCTACCGCTGTTATACCTGTGATATTCCCTGCATCAAATGCTACCTTTTGTTCTACCTGATATAATAAATCTTAGAACTAACCGCCACCAGCACCAACTACTGCCGTATACACCTATTCGATACCACATTCTGGCCAGACATCAGTGGCATAACTAGGGTATTTGGAGCCCAGGGCAAATTTGAAAAGGGAGCCCCCCCCATGCGCGCGCGCCTTCGGCGCGTGGCAATAAATGGGCGTCGCCACTTAAAAATGGAGCGTGTCAACATGACACACCCCTTTATTTTCAAACTGAACATTCCTATCCATATGCACCTTAACCCCAGTAGTACCCCCAGTATGCAGTTGTGGTCCCTCTCATGCAGGCCCATAGTAGTGCCCCTTATACAGTATCCCCAGTAGTGGTCCCTCTTATACAGCCCCCAATTAGTTCCCCTTACTCAGTACCCCCAGTAGTGGCCCCCCAAATGCAGTGCCCCACGTAGTGTTCCCCCTTATGCAGTGCCCCCAGTAGCAGTCCCCACAATGCAGTGCGCCCAGTAGCGGTATCCCCTTATGCAGTGCCCTTTTATATAGTGCCCCCAACTGTACTCCCCCCCCATGCAGTTTTCCCAGTAGTGGTCCCCTTATGCAGGCACCCTGTAGTGATCCCCCCTATCTAGTGCCCCCTGTAGTGGTCCCCGCAGTGCCCCTAGCAGTAAGCCCCTTATATAGTGCCCCCAGCAGTAGTGTCCCCCCTCCCATGCAGTGCCCCCAGTAGTGGTCCCCCTGATGCAGGCTCCCAGTAGTGACCCCCCCCATCCAGTGGTCCCTGTAGTGGCCCTTCCTATTATTGCCCCCATTAGTGGTCCCCCGAGTGCAGTGCCCCTTTTAGAATGCCCCCAGTGGTAGTCCCCCCCCCAAGTAGTAGTCCCCAGTAGAGTAGCCCCCCCCAGTAGAGGTCCTCCCAATGGCACCCCCAGTAGATGTCCCCCCCAGTAGTAGCCAACCCCTCCCCCGTTGTGCAGATAGGTAAGGTTTAAAAATAAATAAATATATATAAAAATATACTTACCTGATTCCACGCTGCTCCTGTCCGCGATGCCGATGCCGCTCCCGCCCTCCAGTCCGCCCGGGCTGGCGCGCTCAGCATTATGGGACTGACGTCATGACGTCAGTCCCATTACCCACTGCAGGAGCCGGACGGAAGTCCGGCTCTTGCAGTGGGTGCTGCAGCAGTCAATGAGAGTCTATCTGACTCTCATTGGCTGCTGTTTAACACACGCATCGCCGCCAGCGCTGGCGGCGATGCGTGTGTTATGCACAGCCTGAGCCCGCCTCCTGGCGCTATTGGGCAAGCGCTCAGGGGGAGGGAACGGGCTCAGGCGTGCAGCACAGGACCGGCGCTGGAAGCCTAGCGCCGGTCCTGTGCAAATGTGTAGCGCTGACCGCACTCTTTGCGGTCGGCGCTACACTGGCTATCTAGGGCGGGCGGGCCGGTACCGTGGCCGGCGGCGCCCCTCCGCGCCGCCGGTCCAACGGCACCCAGGGCACGAACCCCGCTCGCCCTGCCCTAGTTACGCCACTGCCAGACATATAATACCCAGGTGTACCAACTTGTCTGGAGGACTACTGCCCCAAGCACAATCTGCTTCGCACTTCATATCAACACTTTAGAATTGATCACTCTGCCATTGCTGTGCTAATAGTTTATGGACTCCCAGCATAGTACTCTGCTAATACGAGTATGTGTGAGTTGCAGGCTGCTCCTCCTTGACTGTGATGGACCCGGAGTGTGGAGCTCAGCTATGATATCAAAGACAAGGTTCAAATATGATAGTGAACAAGCCAGGACGATGGGGGGAGCTGGCTAAGGTGTGCACTGCCCAGCACTGCCCTGTGTAGAACTGGGAAAACATCAGATCAAGATACTCCAACAAAGGGCATGTTTTTGGTGTGTACTCAGTATTGTGCATGCACAGTACACAAACATGTAAGTTACGGAAAAACAGGCGTACGTTCAACTCTGTATTAGCCCTAAGGGGCCTATTCATAATCACTTAATTTTTACAAAAGCAGGTGAAAATGAACATTATCACCTGCAATTGTAAAAATTAAGTTATCGGGCCATTCATCAATAGGGTAAAGCAGGAGATATCACACATATCTCCTGCTTACCTTCCTCTGGCGGAATGGCCCGCTATCCCCATACACTAGTATCACAGTTATCCCCTGCTTACCTTCCTCTTGCGGAATGGCCCGCTGTCCCCATACACTAGTATCACAGATATCTCCTGCTTACATTCCTCTTGTGGAATGGCCCGCTGTACCCATACACTAGTATCACAGATATCTATTTCTTACCTTCCTCTGGCGGAATGGCCACTGTCCCCATACACTAGTATCACAGATATCTCCTGCTTACCTTCCTCTTGTGGAATGGCCCGCTGTCCCCATACACTAGTATCACAGATATCCCCTGCTTACCTTCCTCTTGCGGAATGGCCACTGTCCCCATACACTAGTATCACAGATATCCCCTGCTTACCTTCCTCTTGCGGAATGGCCCGCTGTCCCCATACACTAGTATCACAGATATCTCTTTCTTACCTTCCTCTTGTGGAATGGCCCGCTGTCCCCATACACTAGTATCACAGATATCCCCTGCTTACCTTCCTCTTGTGGAATGGCCCACTGTCCCCATTCACTAGTATCACAGATATCTCCTGCTTACCTTCCTCTTGCGGAATGGCCCGCTGTCCCCATACACTAGTATCACAGATATCTCCTCCTTACCTTCCTCTTGCGGAATGGTCCGCTGTCCCCATACACTAGTATGGTGACAGAATTCATCAACCCCCTAAATACAATATTTCAGATGGGGAATGCTACCGCTTGTGGATCGCAACCTGCTCCTTCCTTTCGGATCCCTCCGCCTTTGTCCGGCTTCTTCCGCTGGACGTCGGGGCTCTTGTGCGCATGCGTGACCTATAGGTCACGCATGTGCACTCCTGTCGGAGTGAAGTGAAAGTGAAAAGGAGCAGTGAAGCCGCTTGCGGGGACAGCTGATTTAGCATCAGCTGTCACCGTGCCGGAGCAATGATGAGTTACTCCGTCAGCCGCGGCGAGTTAAAATGTTAATTATCAGGATCTGTTCGGACCCTGATAATTAACATCATGAATAGGCCCCTAAATGTGTAAAGTTTTGCAGCCAAATGTAGAGAACGGTAAAGAATATTTTGTTAATTCCTACAGAGTATTAGATAGGCATGCAAGCTAAAGAGCAAATCTATGTGACCTCCAGAGACTCCTTTTGCATAAGATGTTTTATACTGCTGAATGTTCTTACTACAGTCCCACGATACAGACTCCATGTACAGTACATGCTGCTGATTGAGGAACTGAGGAACTGACGAACGTTCTACGCCACAGGTTCTCAAACTCAGTCCTCAAGACCCCAAACAGTGCATGTTTCTGGGTCTCCTCAAAGAATTACAAGTAAAATAATTAGTTCCACCTGTGGATCTTTCAAAATGTGTCAGTGAGTAATGAATACACCTGTGCACTTGCTGGGTGACCTGGAAAACATGGCCTGTGTGGGGTCCTGGGGACCGAGTTTGAGAACCACTGTTCTACACAGAGGATGGGATGTACTAAGCATCACATCGTGGATGTGGTACATACTGCCACTTATCGGGTACATACAGGCATTAATATTCCCGGTATGTACCTAGAAACGCGATTACAATCGCAAACAACAACTCACGATAAGAACAGTCCTGTGCGATAGAAGGATTTTTCCGGGTATATGACCACCCTACTGGCAAGCTGTGTCATTATAGCCCCACCCCCAATGCATGGTGGTGCATTTATCAGCAGGCAGCACGATTGTGATGTTGCGAACACCCTTGTCTGCATATCCTCCACAATCTCCTGGAAGGGAGTAGCAAATATTTGATTAGCATGGGGGGCAGCCAGGTCGGCGGAGAGGGCGCATGGCGGCAGAGAAAGTTGGCGGTCTCGGGGGCGTGGTGGCACAATCGCGCCAATCGTAGCCACCCCCCCCGCAATGCAGTGCAGCCATTCCAGGAGAGTAGGCAAATATGTGGCATGACCCACATGTAATACATACTTTGCGTCTTAGGACGCAGCACTCGGATCTGCGATGCAGTCAGGGGGCGTCTCCTTACACCAGACACCTCCTGCTGCATTAACATATTAGTTGTACGGTATTGCATATGCCCAATGTTAATACTAAATGAGTGACAATTGCCATAGTTGCCACTTGCAGCCAACCAATCCATGAGTGCTCTGGTTGTGATGAGAACTGGCACCCGATGTAAAATCACTGATTATTAAATATGAAGAACTTTTATTAACTTCTTACCATACGATGTGGATCGTCCTTTTACTTTGTGCAAAGGACAAGTATACATTCACGATGTAGGTGTGTGTGTAAGTGTGTGTGTGTGTGTTTCTGTCCTTCATTACAAACCGGAGAACAGTCTGTTCTTGGCATTTCAGGAATGAATAAGGGAGGGGGACATGAGTTAGCAGTAAATCCCTCAGGGGAAACAAGAAACATTGGATATGGAGGAATGTCAGCTACGTTGCAAAGAATATGAGCAGCATGAAATAATTAGGAACTTGTTCACTTTCCAGGAGGTCTGATCTGGAAGGGACTAGCGGAATAAGGACTCTGCTACATGGTATAATATCACCTGTGCACTGATTTCCTGAATATAAAGGAGTTAGGGGCCTATTTATTAATCATATCCCATTTGTGGCAAAAATAATTATTTTCTGCTGCTTCTCACAGAGGAAAAAAAATACTTTTGCCTCTGTATAACAAGGATTGGGCCTGATTCTGATAAGGATATTGCAACATCCGTGTCTGCGTGTTTTGCCAGTTTTGCATATACGACTTAATTGGTAATACCAGAGCCGTAACTAGTCATTTTGATGCCCTGTTCCAGAAAGAACATTGTCGTCCCCCCTCCCATATTTTAAATAGGGACAGCGTGTGCCTTGGCGAGTGCCCAAAAAAGGGGCGTGGTCTCACATGTAAGAGTCATGGCCACACAACAGTGCCCACAATTAAAATTACGTCTCACAGTAGTCCAACTTTATACAAATTACACCACACAGTAGTGCCTCTTATACACATTACACCACACAGTTGTGCCCCTTATACACATCATATCACCCGTAGTGCCCCTTATACACATTACACTGCACAGTAGTGCCCCATATACTCATTACACTGTACAGTAATACCCCTTTATACACATTACACCACACAGTAGTGCCCCTTATACACATTACACCGCACAGTAATGTCCCTTATACACATTACACCAAACAGTAGTGCCCCTTATACACATTACACTGCACAGTAGTGCCCCTCATACACATTACACTGTACAGTAGTGCCCCTTATACATATTACACTCCACAGTAGTGGCCCTTATACACATTACACCGCATAATAGTGCCCCTTATACACATTACACTGCACAGTAGTGCCCCTTATATACATTACACCTGCATGCTAGTGCCTCTTATACACATTACACCACACGTAGTGCCCCTATACACATTACACTGCACAGTAGTGCCCCTTATACACATTAAAATGCACAGTAGTGCCTTTTATACACATTACATCGCACAGCAGTGCCCCTTATTCACATTTTACCACACAGTAGTTCCCCTAATACACGTTACGCCACACAGCAGTGCCCCTTATACATATTATGCCACACAACAGTACCTCTATATATATTACACTGCACAGTAATGCCTCTTGTACACATTACACCACACAGTAGTTCCCTTTACACATAATGCCACACAGTAATGCTTCTTACACATTATGCCACAAGTGTCAAATTGTCAAGCTTTTTGTAACTTGTCATATTGAGAGTTTTTATTGTTCTCATACAGCTCTATGGGAACAGCGATCATTTTTGAAAACTAGATTGGCCAACCGAATCTCACCTCCAACCGCTGGACTGATTGTTTCCCGTTGATGGTTTCCTGCCTTTCATATAAACCACATAGGACCATCGATTGAGACCACAGATGGAACACCTGTCGATGGCCATCCCTAGGCTACCTTGAGAGTATTGTAAGACAAATATCCATGCTGAAGTTCTGTTGCTGAACAGACACATTTTTCAATAGGACGGCAATTTGTCCTTAGTGCCTGAAACAGATCCACGTGCAAATGCTGATGTTTACGCAGATTGAGCAATTGTTAGCCAAGGCGGGGATGTAGTCTGGTACCCGACGGTAAAACCGCCAGCTTCCAGACTGCTTTATCCCGACTAGGGACAAATGACAGGCGTCTAAATGTAGACGCCTGTAATTTGCCCGACGTCGGGAGACCGGCACCCGGTATCCCGATCGAGCGGATGCCAGGCGCTGCAGCGGACAGCCATGGGGGGGGAGGGTTAGGTTTAGGGCTCCCGGGGGGGACTTAGGGTCAGGCACCCCCCCTGGAGGTTTGGGTTAGGCTAGGGGGAGGGAGGGTTAGGGTTAGGCTCCCCCGGGGGGAGGTTAGGGTTAGGCACCCCCCAGGGGACTTAGGTTTAGGCAGCGGGGAAGGTGGGGTTAGGCTTAGGCACAGGGGGGGAGGTTAGGGTTAGGCACCCCTAAGGAGGGGTAGGGCTAGGGGGGTTAGGTTAGGTTAGTAAATACTTACTTTAAGGACGATCGGGATTTCCTCCGTTGTCGACCAGCCGCTGTCGGGAGTTGAACCGCCGATCATGCTGCCGGCGTAATACATATCACATCCCCAAGGCGCATGCGTGAAACCCACACTGCACACTGCTTACGTGCAGAAATTGAATTGCAATTACGCTTGCACTGAGGATTCACTCGCAAAGTGAGTAGCAGGAAGTCAGCATTTGGGGGGAGGCAATGGGGTGTGGCTAGAGAAACGCAGGCAGGTCGGACCATTTAAACAGTGTTTTCTAGGCCTGCATAAATTTGCCACTGCGTTCTTGCTTGCAGCAGGAGGGCCCTCTGCATTTCTGGAGACCCGCTGTGTCTGCGTCAGCTTAGATTTACTCTGATGGCTGATCTGCATTCGATGTTTCCGATTTTGTGTGTGAGATGCTATGAGTGGGTGTCTTTTAGCCCTGGAGTGAGCCATTAGCATATTTTCGTAATCGCGATCCGCGAGAGATCACAGCTGCAATGTCATTTACGCCCCTACATCAGAGTCAGGCCCTACGTCATCTTTTGGAGTCAATAAAGTATTTTAAACTATTTCACATAGCTGTGGGTGCCATTTAGGGATTTCCCTTGTGCACAGTGGGCACCCTTCTTATATTAAGAGTAGTACCCCAACTAGTGCATACCAGGGCTCCCACTGCTGTGAGGCCTCTAATTAGAGTAGTTTGGCCTATACTAGGTACATTCATTGTGACACTTCCGCTATGCAAAACTAGTCCCTTACTCTCCATAAATGGGAGCCGAGCAATATAGGACTGTTAAAGGTAGTGGCAGCTCAGCACTTAACATATAAATGGTCAAACACCCTCTTACCCAAACCTGAAATATGGGCTGCAATTGGCAAATAAGGGATGACCCAACAAACAGTATATAAACAATTAAATGATTTATAGTTAGATTAACGGCATCATAAAACAAATCACTATTGTCATGGATAAATGAAGTTTCAAAAATACAAAATCATTTTCAGTATTGTAGACTGGACATAAAAAAAGTCAGTCTTCACGGTCAGTGAAAGCGTCTGCGTTCTCAGCACAGCCACAGAGGCCATAGTCAGATGGAGCAACTGCATGTGAGTTCAGACCCAATCAGGGGCATTTCTAGAGAGGAGGGGGCCCATGTGCAGTCTCCGACACGGGCACCCCCCTCTCTGTCCCACGGCCGGCTGTGCACTGAGCTGTGCGCGACCAGCGCCGGAGTTATAGACTCTGGGCACTAGAAGACAGACATGGAAAAGAGAGACAATACAAACAAAAAGAGACTATGGATAGATATACCCAAGCACTGTCTCCAAAGGCTTAGAAGCTATGTGGGCCAGGTGAAACAGTGATGCTCTAATACTACCTTCTCTGCTTATTTGAGAATGGTGCTTGGTGATGGTGCTGCAAAAAGCTTGGCTCAAGCAATTGGCCAGCCAGCCTCTTAGCAAAAGTAATTGCCACTGGGTCTCACTTTGATGTAATCTGGTCACTGTAAAGATGGGTACACATTTGGCCAAATCGTAACGCCATATCATGCTGTGTGTAAGCACGATATGCGCGCTTTCCGCGGTCGCATGCAACATCATCAGGTTTAATGTGCTGCACATCAAACCTGCCGATATCCCAAGTGGAGCCATTTATGTTAATGAAGGACGGAGCCAGTGATCATTCCGTCGTTCATAACATCGCTCTGATGTGTACCCGCTGTACGATATGTTGGTCCGATATAGACCCGGTACACATTGTCCAGTGTGTACCCAGCTTAAGAACATATGACACTGGGCCTGATTCATACCTGGTTGCAAGCGCTGAGCGCTCGCAACCGGGTCGATGGTGGGCCAGTGCACATGCGCACGATGGAGCTGGCTCCGTCGTGCGCATGCGCAAGACCCGGATAGCGATGGGCACTCCGTCGCTCTGGGTCTCGCAACAAAGTGGGCGAGCTGTCGATGTTGAGTGACACCTCACCCCCTTTGGTGGGCGGGCCGGGGGGGTGGCTGCCCAAACGGAGGCGTTCACATGAGAACGCCTGTCGTTTGGGGGCGGCCCCACTGACATAACAAGCAATGTCAGTGGAGAGCTTCCAGCTCTGTTAGAGCCGAAAGCTCTCTGGGGCTTGCGGCCATGAGACCATACCACAAGGGTCTCGTCGCAAGCCTGATGGTTGCAATGGTCTTAACCATCGCGACCATCATCATGGCCGCTCGCTCACAGCTATGCGAGCGGCCAGGAGGCCGTTCTACAAAAAAACAACCCGGCCCTGATTCAGAGAGAGCGCTCTTTTAGAGTGTCAGGCTCTGAATCAGGGCCACAGTCCCAAAACACAGGGAGTTAGCAGAACTGCAAATAATCAGGTTGAACCTCTGTTCACAGTTCTCACATTTACTTTGCAAGTGCAGAGTCCATGTACTCTGTTGGTGCTTAAATATCCCGGTCTGTGCAGTTGGGCAACATACAGTAACTGTAACTGTTTTTTTTAGGAACCTTATCTCAAACATTTCTGATAAACTACTAGAACTTTAAATCCAATGGTTCATGGACCAACCCAAATGCTGATCACTCATAATTGCGACTTAAATTTACTATGCAGAGCTTTACCAGTTTTGGCCGCTGAAATGCAGTTATATTCAATACAAAACCAGACGTGTTTTGTATTGAATATACAGTAATTGCACCTTTAAATCCAGATTCCGAATCCGGTGAAGGTGCGTTTATCTTTGAAAAACACTGCATGGTACATTTTATCCCATAGTTTATACTGAAGATGGCCTCATGCAAAGGGCCGGTTGGGTACAACCTAACAAAATTTTGACAGCTAGGGATTGAAAAAAGGTTTATCCAGAACCGTAACTAGACTTTTTGGTGCCCTGTGCCAGAAAGAGCATTGGCGCACCCCCTCTCATTTTTCAAATAGGGACATAAGATAGTGCACCAGAAAAAGGGCCATGGCCTCATGGGGAAGGGCCAGGGGAGGCCAGGAGATGCTGGGGATAAAAGAAGAGGATGCTACAAGTGAGAATGATAATAAACAAGAAAACTGACAGGCCCAAACAGCACCCCTGCCCTGCTCTGCGGTGCCCTGTGCCATGGCACAGGTCGCACCACCCTAGTTACGGCCCTGGGTTTATCCTCTACCTTATGTAAATATTTTTAGCTTCAGTTCACTTTCTACTCTAAAAATAACATTGGAGAGTGCTGGGGAAAAGTTTCTGTAAAAATCAGAAGAATGCAGATTTTCAAGGAGGATGGAATTAAAAACACTTTTGTGTTTAGTTACAAAATATAGATAGATAGATAGATATATATGTCAGACTGAAATGTTTGTTCCTGAAAATGTCCTGGTTTTTCAACTGCATTAAAAAAAATCCTATGCTCCTGCTATATAATTCTCTCTATAAGATGTACAAATTATTATTCATTGAGGAGCTCAGTCAAAAATGCACAAGTGTTATTCAAAGTATGCTGAGACGGTATAACACGCACCAGCACAGCAGCTATGTGTCCCTGGAAACTATTTTAAAATGTTGGCAACTATGAGACTATGGTATGCTGGGCTGGTTCCTACTAGTAAATGCAAGGGGCATCGAGTGGTAAATGCTTTTATAGTATCCTGTATCTAGCACATAAAGGACCTCATTCAGAGTCGATCGCTTGCTGCAAGCGATCGCTCTGAATGAGGGCGGCCGCTTACTTTTTTAAGTGCCGCCTCCTGGTCGATTTCTAGGCTGTGGGTTACCACCCACAGCTCTTGCGATCGACCAGGGTGATGGTCGCGATGGTCAAGACCATCGCGACCATCTGGGCTTGCAACGAGACCCTAAGGTTGGGTCTCGTCAACCGCAAGCCCCAGGGAGCTTCCTGCTCTGATTGAGCAGGAAGCTCCCCACTGACATCACTGCTGATGTCAGTGGGGCTGCCCCCAAACGGCAAGCGTTCCGTCGGGAACGCCTTCGTTTGGCCGGCCACGCCCCATGCCTCCCTCCCAAACGGGGCAAGCTGTAACTCACCATCGACAGCTCGCCCCCTTTGGTGCAAGACCTGTAGCGACAGAGCGCCCGTCGCTAGCCGGGTCTCGCGCATGCGCACATCGGAGCCGGCTCCGACGTGCGCATGCCCAGTGGGGAAACATCGACCCGATTGCGAGCACTCAGTGCTTGCGACCGGGTCTGAATGACCCCCAAAATCTGATCATGAATATGCAATATGCACTACCCGAAGAAAGCACAATAAAGCCATTATTTATTTGTGTTCTTCTATGTAGTTTGTGCTTGTTTTATATGAAAATTAATTGTTGAAAACACTGCACCGTGTAGATGATTCTTCCTCGCTCCTGAGGGTAATGAAAGATCTACCATCCATTTGGACCACACGTTAAATCAGAGAAGCTTCAATCTAAAATTCTATTTTAATTGTGGTACACTGTGACACTCTATTTTCTGTTACACATACGTGGCACTATATGATTTAACACTACCATATACAGTATAATGCTTTTCTGTGATTTTCTGATTAAATTTCAAAAATATCCTGTATTAGGGACACTGGGATTCAGTGATCCCTCCTTATTTACATCACCTATGTGAAAGTGCCCAGGACTGTAATGCACTGTGTTATATATATTTATCAAATAATAACTACAAAATTTTACACTATTTAGAGTTTGTCTTTTTTAATTCCACATATATTAACAATAATTGACAACATGGATAAAATTAGGTAATGATTTTGTGATAACAGAGGGTTATCGCATGCCATGTTTTGGCCAATCCGAGACATTCTTGGTTTTCTAAAATGATTGGTTTGTTAAGCTTGCCATACACTAGACCAGGGGTAGCCAACCCTGGTCTTCGTGAGCTACCGTTTTCCAGGTCACCCATGAGATGCACAGGTGTTCTCATTACTCACTGACACATTTTAAAAGATCCACAGGTGGAGCTAATTATCTCACTTGTGATTCTGTGAGGAGACCTGGAAAACATGCACTGTTTGGGATCCTTAGGACCGAGTTTGAGAACCTGTGCACTAGACCAAGTTTCCTCCGACCATCCAACTAGTTGGTTGGTTGGAATGAAAATCCGGTAATGTTTGGGAGCAAATGACAATCAGCTATTTGCTCCCAAACCCTAGAAAACATGAAAAAGGTCGTTCAGGTAAGTTGGCTAAATCTGTTTGATTTAAAAAACGTGTCTGAACAACAGCTTTCGTCCGTTTTCCAGGGTTTGGGAGCAAATTGCTGATTGTAAGTTGCTTCCATGCATTACCGGATTTTCATTCAAACCAACCAACTAGTTGGATGAATGGAGGAAAGTTGGTCCTGGTGGGTTAGGTGCCATTCTCTATCTGTTTCCCAGCATTGTGGCATAGATATTACTTATTTATTAACAGCACACATATTATGCAGAGCTTTACTGCACCACAATCATATAATCAACTTCGGCTATTTATTTTTATTGAATCATTTTCTTTTATTATATTGTAAAACTAGTAATGTAACCTTTCAATTGTTTTAAAATAGTGGCATGACTGACCATGCTAGCAGAAGAAGTCTATTTATGTGCTGACTTTGGCTTGCTATTTGTTTGCCTATTAAGCAAAGCGGCACGTGGAGCTAATGAGCCCAATACAATTTCCAGCTGATGTGAGCTGGAGAGTCCTCTATAGTACATTAGACTCAGGAACTTTCCTTGCCTATTTCATTCACTTTATTTTGTCTATGCATTGGCTTGCTGAAACCCATTCTCCCGGCATTTGTTCCCTATGCCAAATCACAGTCCCTTAGGAGCAGGACATAGTTTGGAGGGCAGTTCAAATCCCGACAGCGGCAGCCCGACAAGGATGAAAATCCCCATCGTCCCAAGGTAAGTATTAACTAACCTATTCTACCCCCTAACCCTAACCTAACCCTCCCTTAGGGGTGCCTAACCCTAACCTCCCCCCTAAGTGCCTAACCCTAATCCCCCCTCTAAGTGCCTAACCCTAATCCCCCCTCTAAGTGCCTAACCCTAACCTCCCCCCTAAGTGCCTAACCCTAACCTCCCCCTAAGTGCCTAACCCAAATCCCCCTCTAAGTGCCTAACCCTAACCTCCCCACTAAGTGCCTAACCCTAACCTCCCCCTAAGTGCCTAACCCTAATCCCCCCTCTAAGTGCCTAACCCTAATCCCCCCTCTAAGTGCCTAACCCTAACCTCCCCCCTAAGTGCCTAACCCTAACCTCCCCCTAAATGCCTAACCCTAATCCCCCCCTAAATGCCTAACCCTAACTTCCCCACTAAGTGCCTAACCCTAACCTCCCCCTAAGTGCCTAACCCTAATCCCCCCTCTAAGTGCCTAAAATTAACCTAAACCTAATTCCCCCGGGGGGTGCCTAACCCTAACCTCCCCCCGGGGGCGCCTAACCCCCCTTTCCCTAGCCTAAACCTAACCTCCCAAGGGGGGTGCCTAACCCTGTCCCCCCGAGAATTCTAAACCTAACCATCCCCCCCCCGCGCGGCTGTCCGCGCCCGTCTCCCGGCTTACCTTCGATTGGTAAGCCGGGCGTCGGTCTCCTGGTGTAGGGAAAATGACAGGCGTCGGGATTTCAACGCCTGTCATTTAACCTTTGCCGGGATTATACAGTCGGGAAGCCGGCGGTCAGGATTCCTTCCATCGGCTTCCCGACTGTTTCCCATTTGGAGATTTATATATGTGTAATGGACGGTGGATACAGGTCAATGCACCCATATGTTCACTCCCACACTGCGCACATTTTTAGTCCGCCTGCACACTTGGGGGCTCATTTAGAGTTAATGGTACTTCTGACTTTCAAGTATAAAGGTCGGTGTTGTTTTGCTGACTATGCAACATGGAATGCAGAGATTAATCTGAGGGGTTCTTACACTTGCAGGATCAGATGGGAGCAAGAGCAACTGAAATACAGTAAGGTCATGCACGCATAAAAGTGGCATGCCTTTAGAGTAACTGGCTATGGTAAGAAGGCCACATCTTCGAATATGCCTTCTACCAGACGTGCCACTTGCAGGTGCCTGACACATGGTGCAAAGATCCAAACTGATGATGCTGTAAGGGGAACTACAGGCGACCTAAGGAAAAACGTACTACATGTCTAATAGCACTGGGGCTCATCCTAATTTCAGTTGTTGTTAGAGTAAATATTACATTTGCAATATTGACTCTAATTGTTCTATCAAGCACTGGCAGCCAAAGACTGCTTGGATATGCTCGATTCTGCAGAACTACAAGTGCCAGCATAGTTATGACTGCCAGAGCATACCGGCATCTGTAGAATTTGCAGAGACGCAACACAAATCCATTGATGAAAGAAGATCTGGAGCATTGGCTCAGCTGAGATCTGGAGAGGGGCTCAGTCTGAGAAGTACTACATGTAAGACTAGTACTTTCTAGGATCTCAGCGAAAGCCTAAAGTGGTCCACATTCTCTCACATATACCTGATAGTATATTGTATATTGCTGTGAATTTTGGTTCTAGCAAGTGCAACATTCAATCTTTCCAATAAACTGGCCATGATCTCACTGTGTCAGGATGCGGCTTGGGATTGGCCGCTACTCACCATTGCATCGGCTTTCCCTGATCTTCCTGATGGTCAGACGTCGGGTTCAGCGGCGGATGGTGTTCTGAGTATTCTCCCCGTGTCTGCTAGGACTTCCATGTGTGCGTCTTGGTCCTGTATTAGTGGTCATGGGCACAGCCATATTTCTCTCTATCACCTGACTAGTCCCTCATCCAGTGGTAGTCTTGCCAGCTCTCAGCTGACTCCTCCAATGGGCGACTACCTAGGGGTATAAAGCAGTACTTCAGGTAACAGGAAGTGACCTTTTCAACTTCATTCACTCTCCAGTGATTGTGGCTATTACATCGCTCCAGGCTCCATGCTGAGATGTTCTCTGGTGCTTCTGCGCCTTAGGATCTCCAGTGTGTTCATTTAGCTCTCATGCTTGTTTCTAGTGTTCAGCTCTCACTCTGATTTCTAGTGTCAAGTGTTCCAGCTCTCATGCTGGTTTCTAGTGTTCAGCTCTCATGCTGATTTCAGGTGTTCAGCTCTCACGCTGATTTCTAGTGTCATGTATTCCAGCTCTCATGCTGTTTTCTAGTGTTCAGCTCTCATGCTGATTTTAGGTGTTCAGCTCTCACGCTGATTTCTAGTGTCATATATTATTTCAGCCTCACTCTGATCCCTTGTGTTAATTATTTCAGCTCATATGCTGATCCCTTGTGTTAATTATTTCAGCTCTCACGCTGATCCCTAGTGCTATATTATTTCAGCTCTCACGCTGATCCCTTGTGTTATATTTTTCAGCTCTGACACTGATCCCTTGTGTTAATTATTTCAGCTCTCACACTGATCCCTAGTGCTATATTATTTAGCTCACATGCTGTTCCCTAGTGCTGTATTATTTAGCTCACACGCTGATCCCTAGTTATTCAGCTCACACGCTGGCCTCTCTGTGTTATATATTTATTGTCTCTGTGCTGGTCTCCTGTGAATTAAATCAGTACCCAATCCTGCGTCTGGATACAAGTGAGCGCAGTACCCCATTCTGCATTTAGATCCCAAGTGCTGTCAGTACCCTATGCTGCATCTGAATACAAGTGCACGCAGTACCCCATTCTGCGTTTGGATCCCAAGTGCTATCTATACCCTATTCTGCATCTGGATC
Source organism: Taudactylus pleione (assembly GCA_031769625.1). Lineage (NCBI taxonomy): Eukaryota > Metazoa > Chordata > Amphibia > Anura > Myobatrachidae > Taudactylus > Taudactylus pleione. The sequence continues at coordinate 8,269,112 of JAUIMM010000065.1, forward strand.
CCAAGTGCTCTCAGTACCCTATCCTGCGTCTGGATACTAGTGCCCTCAGTACCCATCCTGCATCTGGATCACAAGTGCACTCAATACACTTTCTCTAGTCTCAAAAGTTATTCCCCAGTGTACCTCTTACGAGTTATTCTCCAGTGAACCTTTTGTGAGTAATCCTCTAGTGTATTTCCTACGTGGCACTCATCAGTGTTTCATCTACGAGTTAATCTCTAGTGAATCTTCCATGTGCCATTCTCCAGTGAACCTTCTATGTGCAATTCTCCAGTGTATTCCTTACGTACATGAACCTTCCACGTGTTAGCCTACAGTGTATCTTCTACAAGACATTTTCCAGTGATACCCTCTACGTGCTTCCACCAGTGTGCCCTTTACCCCTTTACAAGTCATTCTTCAAGAACATTCTCTATGTGTCTCTCACCAGTGTGTTCTCTACAAGTTATTTCCTAGTGTGGGTAGTTATCTTTCTCTACCCTGCCACCTTGTCTCATTGCTAATATCCAGGTACCTGACCTGAGGGCCGCGACCTGCTCACTGGGTGCAAGGCTCAAATCCCAATTGGAGGGGTCACAAAACCACCAGTGGGTTAGACTCCGCCCCTCAGGTCAGGTCTCGCCAACACTCGGATCTAGCTAAGGAGGAAGACATACCTACTTCCTCCTCATCTGCTGTAATCACTCCACACCCTAGTACCCTGACTTCCAGTCCTTTTACCGAAGTTCCCTGTGCATGATCGTGACAACTGGTGGGCTAAAGTTATTGTGTTATCTCTGTATGTAGCTCTATCTATGGTTCTCACTGACAGATTTTCTCTTATAAATGGATGTTCAGACCTTATTTCATAAATGGTTGTTTTACTCCTTAATCCAAATAGATAAAATTGATTTTTGCAAGCACAGCCCTTATTTCAGATGAATTAACCCATTAAGTAATCGTAATTACTAACATTTGTTCTTCCAGGATTGATGTCTTTGTTGTAGACCGTTACAGCAACCACAGCAAAAGCCATTATGTATTTGTCATTCCATGTGACCAGGTTTTTGATCTATAAGTCTTCACCATAATAAGTCTTCACCACATATTATGAACGTTGTATATTTACCACAGCCGCTTCCTGCACACCTGCCTCCTGTTTAATTCCTCTTCTTTTGTTTTCACAGACAGCCTCCGCCTTTCTTCCAACCTGACCATCTGCTTCCTAAACAGCCAGCTGGGGTCCTTAGGTGTCTCCAGTCCCTTTGTAATCGTATAACAATGAATGGGACATACAATACACTGATAGATGAACTGGCTGCTTTAAATTCCACAATCTATATATTCCCCGCTGGCACTGAGGCATTATAACCAAAAAGTAGTCCTAAAGATCTGATCCCAGAAACACTCAATTATAAGACTACAATACATCACTGTAGACAATATTAATACTCTATACACAATATTAATGATAACATTGTATTGTAACACTGTTTTAGAAATGCAGATATTAGTATTATTATATTATGATAAGATTTCTAAATATACAGCACAAGGAAATGATGAAACTGTGAAGCTTAGAATCTTTTTATATACATTTTTATATAAATTGTAAGGAATGTTCCCAATTGATTTTTTAAGGTTATTTCTTAATTAATATATTTAGGTAACGCACTTTAGAATTGTAGTATGGGTATCAGCCTGCTATTCGCTTTATTACACAGACCTGTGTCTAATCTAGACTAATATTATAAGAACATTGTGTTTGTCTGTTTGATCTAAGATGTCGCAAAACTACTGAATTCATTTTCATTAATCATTTTGTAGAGGAAACTCCTAGAAATAACCTGCACTTTGTTCCATCTTGATCCATCAAGTTAAAGCTGAGCAATAACAAAAACAAAATTTATTGATAGGTGTGGCACCATGTGCGTGGCCATTAAGTGGTGGGGGGAGAGGTGCTTTGGGCTTGTGGTCACTTGAATAGGATAGGCTACATAGCAGTCTGTGCACAGGGCACACAGTGACATTGGGGTGAGTGGTGGGTGAATAGGATAGGCTACATAGCAGTCTGTGCACAGGGCACACAGTGACATTGGTGAAAGTGGTGGGTGAATAGGATAGGCTACATAGCAGTCTGTGCACAGGGCACACAGTGACATTGGGGTGAGTGGTGGGTGAATAGGATAGGCTACATAGCAGTCTGTGCACAGGGCACACAGTGACATTGGTGTGAGTGGTGGGTGAATAGGATAGGCTACATAGCAGTCTGTGCACAGGACACACAGGGACAGTGGTGTGAGTGGTGGGTGAATAGGATAGGTTACATAGCAGTCTGTGCACAAGGCACACAGTGACATTGGTGTGAGTGGTGGGTGAATAGGATAGGTTACATAGCAGTCTGTGCACAGGGCACACAGTGACATTGGTGTGAGTGGTGGGTGAATAGGATAGGCTACATAGCAGTCTGTGCACAGGGCACACAGTGACATTGGTGTGAGTGGTGGGTGAAGGTGCTGCTGTCACCAGTCTGTATAGCGCTGCTGGTCACGTGGGCCACTCCCATGATGGGCCCCTATGCAAAGCAATACAATTAGAACACCTCAAATAAAAAAAAATATTGAACATCGGATGAGCTGTTGATCTTATTCATATCTCAAACTCCAGGAGATCCCCTATTATGTTACTCTCTAGACTCTGAAAAAGCATTTGATAGGATCTCCTGGAGTTTAATGAAGGCTGCTCTTGAAGCCTTTGGCATGTCTGGTGACTTCCTCACTGGTATCCTGGCACTGTAATGGCACAAGGCAGGACTGCCCCTTATCCCTCCCTGGTATTTGCCCTTATAATTGAACCGCTTGCTTCTCAACTTAGATCCCATCCTGATATCCGGGGGAGCGAGTGGGCAAATCCAATCCCAAGATTTCTCTCTTTGCAGACGATATTCTCCTATCCTTGACCCAAAGGGCAATTTCTCTCCCAAACCTTTTTCTGTCCTTCAGTCCTATAATACTGTCTCAGGCTATAAGATTAACTATTCCAAGTCAGAGGCCATGTTGCTCCACGTTCCCCTTCTGGATGCTGAAAGCCTCAAAACTATTTTAACTTCAAATGGTAACCTAAAATGATCAAGTACCTGGTGATTAACCTGCCCTCCCACCCTGATTCATTCTTTCGTGAAAACATCCCACCTCTGTTCTTCAGAATGCAGGCCAATTTAAAATCCTATAATCGACTTATTATCTCTTGGCTTGGTAGAATTATAGCTGTCAAAATGAATTTTATACAAAATGGTCCTACCTGCACTCTCTGTTCTCTGAGCCCTTACCCCTTTTGAGTGTCTGTGTAAACAACACCCAATTTCTAAGGGTTTAATTTCCAAGCTTTATTCCCAGCTTTAGACAAGACCCTCCCCTCTCTGAGACCCCATGAAATTGCGCAGGAGCAATTGGACCTCCTTCAGATGATGAGGCCTGGGACAACATGAGACTGGGGATAGCCAAAAGCTCTATTACAACCAAAATAAAAGAGACTGCATACAAAATGTATTATTGCTGCTATTATACCCCTGAGAGACTTAATAAAATGTTCCCATCCTCTTCACCCGACTGTTGACGGGGTAGTGGCTGTAGGGGTACTATGATCCATATATAGTGGACCTGTCGGATCATTGTACCCTTCTGGGACTTAATTCATGGCCTCCTGAACTCCCTCCTCGAGGCTCCAATACCAAAGGATCCCTGGATATTTGTATTGTGCTACCCACCCCCCGCACATCAGCAAATATTCCAGGAAATTGTCCGTGCACATTTTGGCGGCGGCAAAATCCCTGATTGCTCTAAACTGGAAAAAGACCTCTCCCCCACTTTTCTCTGCACTTCATGGTCGAGGACATCTTTTTACCCACATTTGGGCTCCCTGGTTGTTTACCGAGTCACCCACCCCCTTCCTCTTGAGTGCTAACCTCATACGTGGACCCATGGGCAGCAGCAACTGATGTTTCCTTTTCACCCCCTATGCTGATGTTGTCTACTATTTTTTATTTTTGGATGTTTATTGTGTATCTAACCTTATGATATTGTGTTATGCCCCCCCCACCTCTCCTTCTCTTACCAAAAACCCCTGCCTACCCCGCCCCGTTTCATCAGACACGTAACTGTAGTTGATTTCCTTATTACTGCATTTAAAATGTGGTCTGTATTGGGCTCTTGTTGCCCTTTTTTCTGTATTTACTTCCATTTTGACTGACCATTCAAAATAAAGAATTATAAAAACAAAATGTTTGCAGAAGCGATTTCATCCTGGGTGAAGCTGCGGGCAACAGCTAGTATGATATATAAACCCTATGTGATACATTTACTTTTCAGACTGACTTGTGGCCATGTTTATCAATATTTTTTTTACTAAAATAATGTAAAAACAGATGTTTTCACCTTTTTCACATTATTTTAGTATCACTTTAATGTACTATAGGGCTTCTGGAGCGGTTTTCGTAAAAAGCTACTCCAAGCCCTTAAATTCACATTATTTTAGTAAGCAGATCGCATTTCCCATACTTGTAATGGGAAATGTGACCTGCTCAAATCTACTACAATAAAATGGTAAAAAAATAATTGATTGGTGATCCATTGAGCTCCTCTGTGACTCTGGTCAGCTGATCTCCGGGCTCCTGCTGAAATGCACAGAGCAAGAGCCAGGCAATCAGCTGACCGGAGTCACAGAGGAGCTCACCGATCACCGGTCCCTGGTTGCAGATAAGTGTTAGCTTAGCAGGGGATCGTGGGGAGGGGGGATCACGAGAGAGGGGGCTAGCAGGCGGCGCATACACGGCCAAACTCTCAGGGTATTTTTTGCAAACAATACCAGGAGAAGTGCGGGGGAGATATTTACAGAGACAGAGCTTTCTCGCAAGCTCTGTCCCTGTAAGCGATATTTGATACATCCGTGCGATGGGTGAATTTGTCACATCCCATCCACATCTGAGATGCAGATTGTGATAAATATGCCCCTTGGGGTTCCCAAACGCAGTCCTCAACAGTTCAGGTTTTAGAGATATCCATGGTTGAGCATAGTTCGTTAAATCAAATTGACTGAAGTACTAATTAATCACCTGTGGTCAAGTATGGATATCCTTGGTTTTTATAGTCTGGTTTGGCACAAGTAATAGGCACAATTTTAGGTAAGTCCTACAAGTTATATACTGTAGTGCAACTTTGGGTTGATTTTTGGGCGTGGGTTCCCTGGATTGCTTTGGTTGGTCTGCCTCAGGGCATCACATTATAGCACATTATTTATTTTCTGCACAATTTTAACACTTTACTGTTTGTTTTTTTTATATTTGTATTTTCACCTTTCCATGCAGCCATAGCTGCTCTTATCTTTCTTACTTCACATTTCACTTTTCTCATTATGGCGATGCCCTAGGGAGGCTCGGTTGCGCCGATTTAGGGGTGTCTTGCGCTCTGGATTTGAACCCTAGTATGTTAGGGACCTACCCTACAGAGGTTACCTGGATATGGTGGGTAGGCCCATAACCTTGGCCATGATTATGCTAAAAACCTCTATTGATTGCAAAATTTTATTGCATAAAGTATTTATATATAATCATTAATTTGGAGTTGTGCACCTGTGATCTGTCTGTTTCTGTGCACACGCATATCCGTAATACTTAGCAGAATAGCGAAACCATCGGTACAATCGAGTACCATTGGACCCATACGCACAGTTGCACAAGCCCTGACCTTATTCAGAAATTGCTAACAGCTACGCACGCTATGAGACCTCAGGCTGCGTATGGCTTCGCAGTGGCTAATTTCTGCATACCCCTGTAACAGCTTGCGAACGCACTGGCATGCCTGCATTTTCCCAGCTACCACCCCGTCACCACCCACAAATGGCACTTCCTGTCAATCACTCTCCAATGGGTCTGCGTAGCCGCTGCGTTCGCAGTCCCGATCACAGTGGCTGGTACGTGCACTGCAATGCGTACGTATGTGCAGAACGCAACAATAGGCTGACTGTGTGCGTATTAGCAACTGCGATCCTTGCTGAATCAGGCCCTGAGTTTGGGAACCTCTGCCTTAGTGACTTGTTCCAGCATGGTCAGACATACTGTGGCCAGGAAGGTTCCACTTTCTGTTATATCCAGTTACCAGTAACACTGAAAATAAAAGAAGATTTTGGAGACATTTCTTGCAGCCAGTCATATCACTTATTATCAGTATAGAAAACCCCTAAGTGCATTATATTAATCTTTGACAATGGCATACATTCCAAAATTGTCCCTCCTTTGTATAAACAGTGTAGCTTCTTCACCCAAATATCTGCGATGCATCCCCCAGTCAGTGAGTATGACTATGAACAACTATCATGTACAGATATATCTGTGGATCAGACAATCTGGAGCTATATCTGTCAGGTGTGTACAGGCTCGGATTGGACCGCCGGGGATGAGGTAGGAGGGCGTGACATGGCAGGCTGCGGTGAAGCTGCTAGCTGTGCAGTCATCAAGGCTGTGACTGACCCGCTTGGCAGCTACACGCAGAGAGAACTGGATGCAGCATCTCTTCACCATGCAGGGAGAGACAGGGGCAGCCCATCATCTCCAGGGATGGTGGGCTCACCCCCGGAGTGATGAAAAGGGGGAGGTGCCATGAGACCACACTTCCTTCACAGTGAGGCCACACCCCCTTTACGTGCGTGCCTATGGCACATGGGGTCCCAATATTGTAATTTACAAAGTTTGGAGGTATGCACTGTGTGGGCACTACAGTGAGGCATAATGTGTTGGCACTACAGGTGGCATCAGTGGCATAACTACTGTACGTGCAGGTGGTGCGGCTACTATGAGGCCCGGACCAATCCGGGGCCTGGCTCCCCCCTGCACCCTCCTCACTCCCCTCGACTTACCTGCTCCGTGGTCGCAGCCCCCCCTCCGTGGTCATGTCCTGCCGGTCGGCACCACCTCCAGCTCTCCTCAATGACTGAAACTGGGAAGAGGCTTGGCCGTCTCCTCCCAGTATCAGTCAATAAGAGATGGGGCCAACCGGGAGAGGAGGTGTATCTGCCATGCACACATGACCTCGGAACAGGAGGAGAGGAGAGGGGTGAGGAGGTGTAGGGGGGAGAGTCCAGGGGAAGGTCACGGTCCGAGGGGGGCGGGGATCTAGGGGAGCCTGTGAAAATTTTGCTATGGGGCCCGCCTAGGTCTAGTTAAGCCCATGGGTGGCATAATGTGTGAGCACTACAGGTAGCATAATGTGTGGGTACTACAGTGGTATAATGTGTGGGTACTACAGTGTGGCATAATGTGTGGGCACTACAGGTGGCATAATGTGTAGATACTACAGTGTGGTGGCACTACAGTGGTATAATGTGGATGCACTACAATGTGGCATAATGTGTGAGTACTACAGTGTGACTGTGTGGGCACTACAGTGTGGCATATGTGGGCACTACAGTGGTATTATGTGTCCAGCCCGCCTGAACAGAGTACTGGCATAAGTCCACACCGCAGACACCTGTTACTGGCGGAAGTGATGTCACCTCCGCCCTTCATTCTTACACCCCAGTTTATATACTTTAGAGCTCCGGTTTTTACATACAATGATATTTGCACTTGTTAGCGCCCTGATGGAAAGGGTATAATATAGTTTTTAGGCTCTCTTTGAACTTTATGTGCATTATACAGGATATTCGTCACCCGGAAGTGATGTCATATCAAACCCTGCCCGGTTTCAAAGCATATCAGGCAGAGAGGTATAAATACAAGGACACCGCACATGAAGGACATCCCCTTGAAGAAGTCTAGCTACCAGACGAAACGCGTTGGAATATCAGTGCTATCAGGCCTTCCTGGATCTTCTTTACCTGAAACTGAGATAAGCTCAGTACCATTCTTCTTTCTCCATCCATTTTTTATACATACTATATATTTATATTATCCTATTTATTTTATTTGTGTTGTCCATGTGTATTTTTTCTTTGCAAACCTTTATTGCACTGTCACTGTTGTGGTTTGTTAAATAAATTGTGTACCTTTTTTAGTGAAATTAGCATATGATTGTGGTTTTTGTATATGTATTTCTTCATTATGCACTAATAACACTTTAATTGCACTAAAACACTTTACACCGCTACTACAGATATTTCCTTTTTTTTAATTTCAGTATATGATTTAATGAACAATGCACTTATTATTGCACATATACACTTTATTTTGCACCTTAAGAGTGGCTAAAGTATATCTTCAATTATTTAATTATTTATTCATTTTTATACGGCACTAAGCGCTTTCAGGCGCTCCATATCAATTCACTTACTAATATATATATATATATATATATATACACCTGTATATAGTTTTTCCCATTATAGTGGACCACACCCCCTCCAGTGCCTGACCACACTGACCGCCCTTTGTTAGCCTCTATTATTGCGTTTCCCTATGGGACCTTCATGCACCAGTGCGCCACTGGGTTATTGTAACCACCTTGTGGTAAGGTATAGTGACAGTGACGAATATATTGCTGGTATAGTGACAGTGAAGAATATATTGCTGGTATAGTGACAGTGAAGAAATTACTGCAGATGTCCAGAAAATAATAGCTGTTATCGCCCTGGCCAGATATAGGTTCCCCATCCATCTATTTCTGACCGGTATGAATGATGCAGATTTCATGCTGTATGGGGAATATCACACTCTGTCAGTGTGTCCACCAGCAATGTGATAATGGCAGGTGTGTCTGCCATTAGTGCAGGTGGATTTGTGATTAATACGCTTGAAAACTGCACCCAAATAGTGGGTGTAGTCCTGCAGTAGGGAAGCATAGATTCAAAAAGAAAAACACTAAAACAAGCCAGGAGCAAATAATTAGTAAGTGGTAATTATTAGGTCTTAATTCCAGCTCCTTAATATAGTAAATCTGCATTACTATATATAAACTGAAGAAGTGGTATTAGACGGTATGCAATCGGGACCGGCTTCCCGACTGTCATATCCCGGCAAGGGTGAAATGCCGGGCGTCTAGATGTAGACGCCCGGCATTTACCCGACGCCGGGACACCGGCGCTCGGCATCCCGATCGAGATGCCGGGCGCCGCGAGTGGACAGCTGCGGGGGGGGAGGATTAGGTTTAGGGCTCCCGGGGGGGACTTAGGGTTAGACACCCCCCCAGGAGGGTTAGGCTAGGGGGAGGGAGGGTTAGGGTTAGGCACCCCCGGGGGGGACTAAGGGTTAGGCACCCCCCCGGTGGACTTAGGTTTAGGCAGCGGGGAAGGGGGTGGTTAGGGTTAGGCACTTAGAGGGGGAATTAGGGTTAGGCACTTGGGGGGGAGGTTAGGGTTAGGCACCCCTAAGGAGGGTTAGGGTTAGGGGGGTTAGGTTAGGTTAGTAGATACCTATCCATGATCGGGATTTCCAGCGCTGTCGGGCTTCCGCTGCCGGGATCTCTGCTGATGTCGGCCTGCCGCTGCCGGGAATGGAACCGACGGTATTTCATACCAATTCCGTATTAGACTGGTTGTTGGAATATTTCGATGTGGAGAGCCTGCTCCCATCACTTTCTGTTGCACATTGTTCTTATACATTGAATTAATAATTGCCATTTATTTTTATATTTTTTTGCATTTGTTTCTGTTTTTTGTCTGTTTTTTATACATTTAGGCATTACAGATAGGTTTTTGAGATTACTATATATATTGTGTTTGTGCATACAATATATTCCAGTTCCTTAGTAAACCTACGCTTTATTCAATACATCAGCCTTATCTATCAATTTTGTCATACTGCATTATATTGCTATCCATTCCTCTGCATCGCAATACACCAAGGGGTTTATAGAGCGCGCTTTGGGCCTGATTCAGAGCCGGACGCTCTGACCAGAGCGCTCGCTCTGAATCAGGGCCCACCTCCATAAATATGGAGCGTCCTCCTGGACGCTCGTATAGCTGTGGGTCACAACCCACAGCCTATACGAGCGTGCAGGATGATGGTCGCGATGGTCTTGACCATCGCGACCATCGCCAGTGCGAGCAGAAGCCTGCGGTTGAGTTTCTCAACCGCAAGGCCAGGAGTGATTTTGGCTCTATCAGAGCCAAAATCACTCCCACTGACATCACTAGTGATGTCAGTAGGGCCGGCTTCTGACGGTAGGCGTTCCCTTGGGAACGCCTCCGTCTGGCAGGCACGCCCCCGGCACGCCCACCAAAGGGGGCGTGCTGTCAATCAACATCGACAGCACGCCTCCTTTGATCAGACACAACGAGCGAAGGAAAGTCCTTCGCTCGTCGCGTCTCGCGCATGCGCACGACGGAGCTCCCTCCGTCGTGCGCATGCGCAGTGCACACCATCGACCCACTTGCGAGCAGACAGCCGCTCGTGAGTGGGTCTGAATCAGGCCCTTTATTTCTGTTTTATCTCTATCTCAGGAGGTCAGATACTCCTCCTCACTAGCGCAGCTCCCCCGCTCAATAGGCTACAGCTCAGTGCGCAATTGTACTTTTGTTAGTTTTTTCTCAATAAAAATATATACCTGAATAATAAAGTATTTTCTGTTTCATCTGCTATCCTGACATGGCCATAGCATAGCTGGCAGTACTGGTACCACCACTGTTCTTGATACTTTTGCATAAAGAAGCAATCGCATGAGTGGTAGACATTGCACCATGTGGTTCGATAAATAGGGTAATCCCAACATCTGATGGAGTTAGGGCTCTTTTCTCATTGATATAGAGACCCCCAAATGTATTACCGTCATATTATAGTTGTATAAACACGGGGTGGGAGAATGGGGAAAGAGTTGTTCACTTCACTTATAGCAGAGGTTCCCAAACATGGTCCTCAAGGCTCCCCAAGAGTTCAGGTTTTAGAGATATCTATGGTTGAGCACAGGTGGTTATATCAAATTGACTGAGGTATTAATTGAGTCACCTGTGATCAAGCATGGATATCTTTAAAACCTGGACTATTAAGCTGGGTACACACTAGACGATTTTTAGAGCGATTTGTCATTTTCTGATGGATTGGAGCGACAAATCGTTCAATCGTCCAGTGTGTAGGCACTATGCGCACTCCCATGGCGGCGCCATTGCATCCTCAGATCTGTCGAACACGCTGCTTAGTTTGAGGATGTGACTGACGACTCCATGCATTTGGATGCATCGGGGGAATGACCAGATCGCATCTGCCGTCAGCCGGGTACACGGGTCATCTAGTGCACCTGGCTTTAGGGTGTATGGAGGACCTAGTTTGGGAACCTCTGACTTATAGGGCCAAATATAATAGGGTGAGAGTTTAGAAAATGTGAGAGTTTAGCAGTAATCTCTCACACGTTATAAACTCTGCCAATATAATAGAGACCGAGAACATGAAAACTCAACTGTTTTTAGACTCAAAAAACTCTCGCGATTTAAACTCTCATCCAGATGTTTTCCAATTTTGAAGATAAAACTCGGCCAATGTGAGAGCTTACTGCTAAACTCTCACATTTTCTAACCTCTCACCCTATTACATTTGGCCCATAGACTTTCCTCTCTTCCATCCTAACTTGATAAAAAGCTTAATACTCTACGTATTTGTATGTAATGCCATCGGCAAGACTGATAACCGTGGGGTGCAAATGGGTGAGAGCCAATTATGGGACTAATTCTCCAGCTCGCATCTAATCAACCATTGAAATAAAAGCGTCACCGCAATCCACATGTCATGACAGAGACATGTCATACAGAGCCGATGCTAAACTCCCCTTTACATATTGCCCAGCTAAAGGCAGCACTCCCAGGAATGTGCATGCGTCCTTCATTTTCCAGTTCTGTCACCCCCTTCACAGATATCCTCATATTCCGGTCACATGAAGAACACCACCAGTACACATAGATTGGATGACTGGTTTCTGACAACACACAGCAGGTGGGTAATTAATGACTGATGCCTACATGGTTGTTATCAGTGGATCAAGTTTGCTCTCATTCCCTAAGCCCCATGTTATCTTGTAATGTGGTTAATATCACCAGAAATAACTATAATTATTAGGGGTGAGCGGGTTCGGATTTCTGAAATCCGAACCCCCCCGAGCCCCCCCGATCCGAGTCCGATCCGAGTCAGGCTCGACTTTTCCCGCCTGACTCGGATCTGAAATCGAGGCAAAACGTCATCTTCCCGCCTTCCGAGTCTCGCGGGTTTTGGATCCTATATAAGGTACACACGTCGGCGCCATTTTCTCACTCGGCTGTGGACAGTGAAGAGGGAGGGTGGGAGTTAGGGCTGTGTAGTGTAGTGTAGTGTAGTGCTGCTGTTGTCCACTACTTCAAAGTCCATAGGGGCTGGCTGTGTTGTGCTGTGCTGCTGTTGTTAATAGGGGCTGTGTCCACTACTTCAAAGTCCATAGGGGCTGGCTGGACTGTGTTGTGCAGTCAGTTCTCCATAGGGGCTGTGTCCACTCCAAAGTCCTGTGCAGTGTCCCAGTCCTAAAGGAGTGCTGTAGTGTTGTCCAGGGGGTGCTCTGTCCATCAGGGGTGCTCCCCCCAAGTGCTAAAAAAATAATATATTTTCTGTGTTTGTGAATTGTGTGCGCAGTAGCCGCACGTGCATCAACAAAGTAGTGCCAAGCGTGCGCCTGTGTCATAAGTAAAGGGCCGGCTGGCTTGACCGTTAAGGGTGCTGTAACCCCCGAAAGTACACTCCAGTCCAAACCAAAAAAAAATTATTTTCTGTGTTTGTGAATTGTGTGCGCAGTAGCCGCACGTGCATCAACAAAGTAGTGCCAAGCGTGCGCCTGTGTCATAAGTAAAGGGCCGGCTGGCTTGACCGTTAAGGGTGCTGTAACCCCCGAAAGTACACTCCAGTCCAAACCAAAAAAAAAATTATTTTCTGTGTTTGTGAATTGTGTGCGCAGTAGCCGCACGTGCATCAACAAAGTAGTGCCAAGCGTGCGCCTGTGTCATAAGTAAAGGGCCGGCTGGCTTGACCGTTAAGGGTGCTGTAACCCCCGAAAGTACACTCCAGTCCAAACCAAAAAAAAAATTATTTTCTGTGTTTGTGAATTGTGTGCGCAGTAGCCGCACGTGCATCAACAAAGTAGTGCCAAGCGTGCGCCTGTGTCATAAGTAAAGGGCCGGCTGGCTTGACCGTTAAAGGGTGCTGTAACCCCCGAAAGTACACTCCAGTCCTAACCAAAAAAAAATTATTTTCTGTGTTTGTGAATTGTGTGCGCAGTAGCCGCACGTGCATCAACAAAGTAGTGCCAAGAGTGCGCCTGTGTCATAAGTAAAGGGCCGGCTGGCTTGACCGTTAAGGGTGCTGTAACCCCCGAAAGTACACTCCAGTCCAAACCAAAAAAAAAATTATTTTCTGTGTTTGTGAATTGTGTGCGCAGTAGCCGCACGTGCATCAACAAAGTAGTGCCAAGCGTGCGCCTGTGTCATAAGTAAAGGGCCGGCTGGCTTGACCGTTAAGGGTGCTGTAACCCCCGAAAGTACACTCCAGTCCAAACCAAAAAAAAAATTATTTTCTGTGTTTGTGAATTGTGTGCGCAGTAGCCGCACGTGCATCAACAAAGTAGTGCCAAGCGTGCGCCTGTGTCATAAGTAAAGGGCCGGCTGGCTTGACCGTTAAGGGTGCTGTAACCCCCAAAAGTACACTCCAGTCCAAACCAAAAAAAAAATTATTTTCTGTGTTTGTGAATTGTGTGCGCAGTAGCCGCACGTGCATCAACAAAGTAGTGCCAAGCGTGCGCCTGTGTCATAAGTAAAGGGCCGGCTGGCTTGACCGTTAAGGGTGCTGTAACCCCCGAAAGTACACTCCAGTCCAAACCAAAAAAAATATTATTTTCTGTGTTTGTGAATTGTGTGCGCAGTAGTCGCACGTGCATCAACAAAGTAGTGCCAAGCGTGCGCCTGTGTCATAAGTAAAGGGCCGGCTGGCTTGACCGTTAAAGGGTGCTGTAACCCCCAAAGTACACTCCAGTCCAAACCAAAAAAAAAATTATTTTCTGTGTTTGTGAATTGTGTGCGCAGTAGCCGCACGTGCATCAACAAAGTAGTGCCAAGCGTGCGCCTGTGTCATAAGTAAAGGGCCGGCTGGCTTGACCGTTAAGGGTGCTGTAACCCCCGAAAGTACACTCCAGTCCAAACCAAAAAAAAAATTATTTTCTGTGTTTGTGAATTGTGTGCGCAGTAGCCGCACGTGCATCAACAAAGTAGTGCCAAGCGTGCGCCTGTGTCATAAGTAAAGGGCCGGCTGGCTTGACCGTTAAGGGTGCTGTAACCCCCGAAAGTACACTCCAGTCCAAACCAAAAAAAAAATTATTTTCTGTGTTTGTGAATTGTGTGCGCAGTAGCCGCACGTGCATCAACAAAGTAGTGCCAAGCGTGCGCCTGTGTCATAAGTAAAGGGCCGGCTGGCTTGACCGTTAAGGGTGCTGTAACCCCCGAAAGTACACTCCAGTCCAAACCAAAAAAAAAATGATTTTCTGTGTTTGTGAATTGTGTGCGCAGTAGCCGCACATGCATCAACAAAGTAGTGCCAAGCGTGCGCCTGTGTCATAAGTAAAGGGCCGGCTGGCTTGACCGTTAAGGGTGCTGTAACCCCCGAAAGTACACTCCAGTCCAAACCAAAAAAAAAATGATTTTCTGTGTTTGTGAATTGTGTGCGCAGTAGCCGCACGTGCATCAACAAAGTAGTGCCAAGCGTGCGCCTGTGTCATAAGTAAAGGGCCGGCTGGCTTGACCGTTAAGGGTGCTGTAACCCCCGAAAGTACACTCCAGTCCAAACCAAAAAAAAAATTATTTTCTGTGTTTGTGAATTGTGTGCGCAGTAGCCGCACGTGCATCAACAAAGTAGTGCCAAGCGTGCGCCTGTGTCATAAGTAAAGGGCCGGCTGGCTTGACCGTTAAGGGTGCTGTAACCCCCGAAAGTACACTCCAGTCCAAACCAAAAAAAAAATTATTTTCTGTGTTTGTGAATTGTGTGCGCAGTAGCCGCACGTGCATCAACAAAGTAGTGCCAAGCGTGCGCCTGTGTCATAAGTAAAGGGCCGGCTGGCTTGACCGTTAAGGGTGCTGTAACCCCCGAAAGTACACTCCAGTCCAAACCAAAAAAAAAATTATTTTCTGTGTTTGTGAATTGTGTGCGCAGTAGCCGCACGTGCATCAACAAAGTAGTGCCAAGCGTGCGCCTGTGTCATAAGTAAAGGGCCGGCTGGCTTGACCGTTAAAGGGTGCTGTAACCCACAAAGTACACTCCAGTCCAAACCAAAAAAAAAATTATTTTCTGTGTTTAGCCGCACGTATATATCAAATCGATATAACATAAATGGAGGACCAAACTTTCTCCGATAAAAATAAAATAGAGAAAGATCAAGAACCACTTCCTCCCAATTCTGAAGCTGCTGCCACTAGTCATGACATAGACGATAACATGCCATCAACGTCGTCTGCCAAGGCCGATGCCCAATGTCATAGTAGAGGGCACATACAATCCCAAATGGCAAAGTTCAGGAAAATGACCTTGAAAAAGACATTTAAATCAGCTGAAGAGAAACGTAAACTTGCCAATATGCCATTTACGACACGGAGTGGCAAGGAACGGCTAAGGTCGATCCCTAGTATGTTCATGACTAGTGGTTCAGCTTCACATGACGATGGAAGCACTCCTCCCACTAAAAAAATCAAAAGAGTTAAGCTGGCAAAAGCACAGCGAAGAACTGTGCTTTCTAAGAAGATATCACAAATCCCCAAGGAGAGTCCAAGTGTGGTGGTGGTTGCGATGCCTGACCTTCCCAGCACTGGACGGGAAGAGGTGGCTCTTTCCACCATTTGCACGCCCCCTGCAAGTGCTGAAAGGAGCACCCACAGTCCACTTGCTGATATGCAAATTGAAGATGTCACTGTTGAAGTACAACAGGATGAGGATACTGGTGTAGCTGGCGCTGAGGAGGAAGTTGGCGAGGAGGATTCTGATGGTGATGTGGTTTGTTTAAATCAGGCTCCGGGGGAGACAGTTGTTGTCCGTGGGATGAAAAAGCCCATCACGGTCATGCCTGGGCAGAAGACCAAACATTCCACCTCTTTGGTCTGGCAATATTTCTATCCAAATCCGGACAACAACTGTCTTGCCATATGTACCATATGTAAAGGTGAAATAAGTAGGGGTAGGGACGTCAACCACCTAGGAACATCCTCCCTTATACGGCACCTGCAGCGCGTTCATAAAAAGTTACTGTCAAGTTCAGAAACTTTGGCTAAGACCGTAAGCAGTCCAGGGACACCTAAATCCCGTTGTCCTGTTGTATCCAAGCGCCTGCAAACCACACCGTCAACTCCCTCCTCGTCAATTTCCTCCTTAGTCAGGATCGGAAGTAGTCCTGCAGGCCATGTCACTGGCATGACTGACTCTCCTATCCGGGATTCCTCTGGAGGATCCTGCATTGCTACGCCTACTGCTGCCGCTGCTGCTGTTGCTGCTGCTGGGAGTCGTTCATCATCCCAGAGAGGAAGTAGGAACACCACTACTTTTACTAAACAATTGACCCTCCAACAGTCCTTAGCGAGGAGGATGAAGTACGACAGCAGTCATCCTGAAGCAAAACGTATAACTGAGGCCTTGACTGCTATGTTGGTGTTAGACGTGCGTCCGGTATCCGCCATTAGTGCAGTGGGATTTAGACAATTGATGGAGGTAGTGTGTCCCCGGTTCCAAATCCCGTCTAGATTCCACTTCACTAGGCAGGCGATACCGAGACTGTACAGAAACGTCAGAAAAAGTGTCCTCAGTGTCCTGAAAAATGCCGTTGTACACAATGTCCACTTAACCACGGACATGTGGACAAGTGGAACAGGGCAGACTAAGGACTATATGACTGTGACAGCCCACTGGGTAGATGTATCACCTTACGCAGCAACAGCAGCAGCGTCACCAGTAGCAGCATCTCAGAAATGCCAGCTCGTTACAAGGCAGGCTACGCTGTGTATCACCGGTTTCAGTAAGAGGCACACCGCCGACAACCTCTTAGAGAAACTGAGGGAAATCATCGCCCAGTGGCTTACCCCACTTAGACTCTCCTGGGGATTTGTGATATCTGACAACGCCACCAATATTGTGCGGGCATTACATCTGGGCAAATTCCAGCACGTCCCATGTTTTGCTCACACAATAAACTTGGTGGTGCAGAATTTTCTGAAAGCGACAGGGGCGTGCAGGAGACGCTTTGGGTGGCCCGAAAAATTTCTGGCCACTTTCGCCATTCAGCGACTGCGTGCCGAAGACTGGAGCGCCAGCAAACACTCTTGAACCTGCCCCGCCATCACCTGAAGCAAGAGGTTGTGACGCGGTGGAACTCAACCCTCTATATGCTTCAGAGGATGGAGGAGCAGCAAAAGGCCATACAAGCCTATACATCCACCTATGACATAGGCAAAGGAGGGGGTATGCACCTGACTCAAGCGCAGTGGAGAATGATTTCCGTGTTGTGCAAGGTTCTCCAGCCCTTCGAACTTGCCACACGTGAAGTCAGTTCAGACACTGCCAGCTTGAGTCAGGTCATTCCCCTCATCAGGCTTTTGCAGAAGCAGCTGGAGAAAGTGAAGGAGGAGCTAAGACGGAGCGATTCCGCTCGGCATGTGGGACTTGTGGATGAAGCCCTTCATTCGCTTTGCCAGGATTCCAGGGTGGTCAATCTGTTGAAATCAGACCACTACGTTTTGGCCACCGTGCTCGATCCTAGGTTTAAAGCCTATGTAGTGTCTCTCTTTCCGGCCGACACAAGCCTGCAGAGGTGCAAAGACCTGCTGGTGAACACACTGTCAGCTGAAGCGGAACGTGACACGTCAACGGCTCCTTCTTCATTTTCTCCCGCAACTGGGGCTGCCAGGAAAAAACTTAGGTATCCTAAGCAACCCGCTGGCGGTGATGCAGGGCAGGCAGGACCAAGTTTGGACATCTGGTCCGGACTGAAGGACCTGGCAACAATTTCTGACATGTCTACTGTCACTGCATATGATACTGTCACCATTGACAGAATGGTGGAGGATTACATCGGTGACAGCATCCAAGTAGGCATGTCAGACAGTCCATACCTGTACTGGCAGGAAAAAGAGGCAATTTGGAGGCCCCTGTACAAACTGGCTCTATTTTACCTGAGTTGCCCCCCCTCCAGTGTGTACTCCGAAAGAGTGTTTAGTGCAGCCGGGAACCTTGTCAGCGAAAGGCGTAGGAGGTTGCTTCCACAGAATGTGGAGAAGATGATGTTCATCAAAATGAATTATCAGCTCTTCCAGGGAGACCAGCCTCCAGAAGGTACAGAGGGACCTGTGGTGGTGGATTCAAGTGGGGACGAGTTAATACTTTGTGAGGATGAGGATGTACACACTGAAGAGGGTGAGGAATCGGTGGATGAGGAGGATGAGGATGACATCTTGCCTCCATAGAGCCAGTTTGTGCAGGGACAGATTAATTGCCAGCTTGTTTTGTGGGGGCCCAAACGAACCAATCATTTCAGCCACAGTTGTGTGGCAGACCCTGGCGCTGAAATGATTGATTTGTTAAAGTGTGCATGTCCTGTTTATACAACATAAGGGTGGGTGGGAGGGCCCAAGGACAATTCCATCTTGCACCTCTTTTTTTTCTTTGCATTATGTACAGTTTGGGGCCTAGTTTTTCTAACTGCCATCCTGTCTGCCACTGCAGTGTCACTCCTAGATGGGTCACGTGTTTGTGCCGCCCACTCGTGTCGCTTAGCATAGTCATCCAGCTACCTCGGTGCAACCTTTTGGACATAAAAACACTATTGTGAGGTGTGAGGTGTTCAGAATAGACTGGAAATGAGTGGAAATTAAGGTTATTGAGGTTAATAATAGCATAGGAGCAGAAAAACCTACAAATTCTGTGATTTTAGCTGTTTTTATGCTTTTTTTCAAAAAAATACAGATCCAAAACACAAAACCCAGAACCCAAAACACGGAAGGGTGGTTTTGGCAAAACCAATCCAGATCCAAAACACGAAGAAAGATCCAGATCCAAAACCAAAACACAAAACACGAAAAGTGGCCGGTGCACACCCCTAATAATTATAGAATTGTATGGTGTTATCAATGGATCCCATTATCCCCAAATGCCATTATCATCGCTTGCTTCATTTACTGAATTCCACCCTCGTTGGATTCTGCTAATCATCTTGCAGAGTATCACAATAAATAAACCACTGTAAATTGCCGTTAGCCAGTTATAACTAGCCTCTGATGACTGCAGAGGAATTATAAAAAAAATCTCATTTTCCACCATATCCCTTGCATGCTACATTAGATAGGCCACAATTAGTGACCAGTTCGGAACATATTTAGAATTTTACTTGTCCCCAAACTGGCTGAACAGCCCGCCCCATTCAGCTGCATTCCAAGCATCTCCCTCTGATTGCACAAATTAGCTGATTACAGACAATTACATAATATATGTCATTCTGCTGCCCTTTATTATAGAGCGACAAAGCTGGTAATTACAGGAGAGGTTAATGCTGAAGCCATGTCTGAGCTGTTTTAAGGCAAATTGCTGTTTCAGTTATGTAAGGCGACCAAATTCTTGGTTGCTAGAACAATACAGGAGTATCCCTGGAGTATGACAAGCGTCGTGTGACATTTGTGATCATTTATTACACTGTAATTGCACAGTTTCTACTCTTATTACTGGGCTGTCCGTGTTTAATTTCTCTTAAATATTTTACTTGCAATTCAAGGCAGTTTTAGCTACAACAAGTAGGGCTTTAAAATGAAGGTGTCATTTAAAAAGAAGTAAAACTGGTATTAGTAAATTATACCGATGCCACACTTGAAATGAAGAATCTTCTGTGACGTGAGCTCCGGCCACCTGTTATTGCAGGGCCTTGGTTATCACCTCCTGATTGAGTGAGAGGACACCGGTGTGTGTCTGCTGGAAGAATCATCTACTGGAGAGTAGCAGAGAGAAGATGCAGCAGGATGATATGGTCATATGGAGATGGCGGAGGAGGAACAGAGGTCAGGGGGGCACAGCATGTGCCCAGGAACTTAGAGCTGCATCCCCTATGGGACCAGAAAAGCCATATGCTGCCTCTATGTGGCATTTGGCAGCATATAGTCAGATATGTAATTTTAAATGGAGGGATCATCAATGCTGCTCTGTTTTGCTGGTGAACGGTTCCCGGTGATCTTATTAAGACAATCCCTGCCAGCTGGACTCTTAACAAATGATGGCTAAGATACAAGAAACACACATGGGAACTTGTACCTTAGCCAAGATTGGTTAAGAGACCTGCTGCTCTTAGCCAATCAGTAGCCATTGTCATAGTAACCAGTCGCTGATTGGCTAAGAACAGACGAGGTGCAGGAAACCTTGTGTCATTCTAGACCATGAATCCGCAATTACTGGTGATTATCTCTCCAACCTGCCCATTTCACTAGAAAGTGGGCGGGATATATGGGTGATCCACCAAGTCTTCCAGGGTTGCGGAGGACTACCAAAAAAAATCAGGAGTCTCCCACACCTTCTGGTAGAGGAGGTATGGGGGAAGGGGGGGCCATCAGAACGATTTTATATTGCTCCCCCAACATAAAATCGTTTTGACGCCCCTGCTCTACACAGATAGGTCCCTGGTGGTCAGAACATAATCCATGACCGCATTGCTGTGATTCAGCAATATAGCTGTGGTTCAAATTCACTATGTTCATTTAATAGTAATATACTTAGCATAATAAAATTAATCATACAAACTATGTAGATAAGATAACAAATAACGATCATTACTGAAGTATAAAAGTAAAAGAAGTGTAATGTAAACAGGAAAGACAAAGCTGGCAAACGTACTCCAGCTCCCATTCACATCAGTCACAATAGTGTAAAGACCCCCATACATCAGCAATCAGAAAACCACAACTGAACAATTTGAAGATTTGTTGCCCGATCTTAGGGTTTCCCAATCTAGCAATCTACGCCCATACATTACAGATCTTTTTCAGTGATTTGCAGATAATTTTCAGCAAACACAGATCTGCCAATCTTGAAAGGCCCATCATTTTACTAGTAACGGCCTGCAACGGCCTGCATGCGCACAACGGAACTCCCTCAATAAAAATGACAATTTATCTTTACCAACCCATGCTTTTATGCGCGATCACAGAAATCCAAAGAGTAACAATCTTGTTACTACAACAAATTAGGGCCCTGATCTGCTGATCATCTCCATACACTAGCAATCTACAGCCCCAATCCATCTGTGATATCCAACATGTTGGACAATTAGGGCCCTGATCTGCTGATTATCTCCATACACAATTAGGGCCCTGATCTGCTGATCATCTCCATACACTAGCAATCTACAGCCCCAATCCATCTGTGATATCCAACATGATGGACAATTAGGGCCCTGATCTGCTGATCATCTCCATACACAATTAGGGCCCTGATCTGCTGATCATCTCCATACACTAGCAATCTACAGCCCCAATCCATCTGTGATATCCAACATGTTGGACAATCTGATTTAACAATTCCAATCACTTTTTGGGTGCAATCTGCGATCTGTGAAGCCCATACATTGCAGATTTTTTATACAATCATCTGCAACTTGCAGAATTGCCACAATCGATTGCTGATGTGTGGAGCCTTCACATGGATTTGTATGTGGAGAGACCTAGCTGGAAGACTCACAAGTTTGTTTTTGTTTTTTAATTGTACATATCTGTTTTTGGTAATACTTAAAAAACCAACTATAACATAGATTCTTACACAAATAAAGCATAATCGCTGCTGCCACAAGCTTTAAGTTAATGAGTAGCAAATGGTGATATCTTTGACAGCATACGCATAGACAACAGAGAAAGGACATTTAAAGTTTATTCTACATTACTTTTTCTAATGTGAACATATATGGGTCTGTATACCTGTATATTGAGCAACAGCTGGTGCATTTCCTTATTTGCCCATATGTCCCCTAAAGGTCACACGCTGATATTCATTTTGCCTCCTCCCTATGCTGAAATCCTCAACTTTGCTCCATTTTAATACATACTAGCTTTTGCCCACGATGAAATCGCTTCTGAAAACTTTTTTCTTTATCTGAGGTGCTCTAGGTGTATTGCTGTGCATAGGGGTCCTGTCACGGGAGTGGCCCACGTGACCAGCAGCGCTATACAGGCTGGTGGTAGCAGTGCCTTCACCCACCACTTACACCAATGTCACTGTGTGTCCTGTGCACAGACTGCTATGTAGCCTATCCTATTCACCCACCTCTCACACCAATGTCACTGTGTGTCCTGTGCACAGACTGCTATGTAGCCTATCCTATTCACCCACCACTTACACCACTGTCACTGTGTGCCCTGTGCACAGACTGCTATGTAGCCTATCCTATTCACCCACCACTCACACCAATGTCACTGTGTGTCCTGTGCACAGACTGCTATGTAGCCTATCCTATTCACCCACCACTCACACCAATGTCACTGTGTGCCCTGTGCACAGACTGCTATGTAGCCTATCCTATTCACCCACCACTTACACCACTGTCACTGTGTGCCCTGTGCACAGACTGCTATGTAGCCTATCCTATTCACCCACCACTCACACCAATGTCCCTGTGTGTCCTGTGCACAGACTGCTATGTAGCCTATCCTATTCACCCACCTCTCACACAAATGTCACTGTGTGTCCTGTGCACAGACTGCTATGTAGCCTATCCTATTCACCCACCTCTCACACCAATGTCACTGTGTGCCCTGTGCACAGACTGCTATGTAGCCTATCCTATTCACCCACCACTCACACCAATGTCACTGTGTGCCCTGTGCACAGACTGCTATGTAGCCTATCCTATTCACCCACCACTCCCACCAATGT
Source organism: Taudactylus pleione (assembly GCA_031769625.1). Classification (NCBI taxonomy): domain Eukaryota; kingdom Metazoa; phylum Chordata; class Amphibia; order Anura; family Myobatrachidae; genus Taudactylus; species Taudactylus pleione. The sequence goes on from JAUIMM010000065.1 coordinate 8,291,952, forward strand.
CACTGTGTGCCCTGTGCACAGACTGCTATGTAGCCTAGCCTATCCTATTCATCCACCTCTCACACCAATGTCACTGTGTGCCCTGTGCACAGACTGCTATGTAGCCTATCCTATTCACCCACCACTCACACCAATGTCTCTGTGTGTTCTGTGCACAGACTGCTATGTAGCCTGTCCTATTCACCCACCTCTCACACCAATGTCACTGTGTGCCCTGTGCACAGACTGCTATGCAGCCTGTCCTATTCACCCACCACTCACACCAATGTCACTGTGTGTCCTGTGCACAGACAGCTATGTAGCCTATCCTATTCACCCACCACTCACACCAATGTCACTGTGTGCCCTGTGCACAGACTGCTATGTAGCCTCTCCTATTCACCCACCACTCACACCAATGTCACTGTGTGCCCTGTGCACAGACAGCTATGTAGCCTCCTATTCACCCACCACTCACACCAATGTCACTGTGTGTCCTGTGCACAGACAGCTATGTAGCCTATCCTATTCACCCACCACTCACACCAATGTCACTGTGTGCCCTGTGCACAGACTGCTATGTAGCCTATACTATTCACCTATCACTCACACCAATGTCACTGTGTGCCCTGTGCACAGACTGCTATGTAGCCTATCCTATTCATCCACCACTCACACCAATGTCACTGTGTGCCCTGTGCACAGACTGCTATGTAGCCTATCCTATTCACCCACCATTCACATCACACCAATGTCACTGTGTGCCCTGTGCACAGACTGCTATATAGCCTATCCTATTCACCCACCACTCACACCAATGTCACTGTGTGCCCTGTGCACAGACTGCTATGTAGCCTATGCTACTTAAGTGAGCGCGGACCCAAAGCACCTCTCCCCCCACCCCTTACCGGCCACGTGCATGGTGCCACACCTATCTCTTGCATTAATGATGTCAATAAATTAGATTTTTGTTATTACTCAGCTTTACCTTGAAGGATTGAGATGAATCAAAGTGCAGGTTATTTCTAGGTGTTTCCGCTATAAAAGGATGCAGTTTTCATGTTCATCGGTTCAGTAGTTTTTGTGCCAACTTGGAACAAACAGACAGGCACAACATTCTTATTATATTAGTATAGATAACACTCAAAAATGGATGTGCTTTAGTACATAGAACCCATAGCTTTCTACAGCAAATTGTAACAGGCTTTGATTTAACTCAGTTACCCCCCTGCTTTTATGCGCGATCACAGAAATCCAAAGAGTAACAATCTTGTTACTACAACAAATTAGATATGTGAATGTGAGCTATATAAATTTCCCTAAACAAACAAGACAAATACTTATTTGATAACAAGACAAATTGTATATAGTAACTGGTCTCACGGTTACCATGCTACTGTACTTTGTACAGTTCCTTACATTTTTGCAGTCTACAGGAATCTTTCACTGTATGCAAACTGACTGGTTTTATGCAAATATGTTCCTTATTTTCATGTCAAATGTATTGATATGACCTTTTGTTGTAGAACCTGGGAGGTTTCAATAGGTACTGTACCAGCGGAATGTGAAAGTGAGGTTAGTCCACACATACCCCTTTCACACATAAAGCCCCAAATCCTTTTCTTTATCCTGTGCACGTGCATCGATCCGGATCTTGGCTATGGGCCTGATTCAGCAAGGATTGCAGTTGCTAATACGCACGCAGTCGGCCAATTGTTGCGTTCTGCGCATGTATACGCATCATATTACGCACGCACGAACCAGCCACTGCGATCGGGACTGCAATCACAGTGGCTACGCAGATTGATTGACAGGAAGTGCCAGTTGTGGGTGATGACGGGGGAGGGGGGCGTGGAAACGCAGGCGTACCAGTGCGTTCGCACACCGTTTCAGGGGGGTGCATAAATTAGCCCCTGCAAAGCCATACGCAGTGTGAGGTCTCATAGCATGTGTGGCTGTTAGCAATTTCTGAGTAAGGTAAGTGCTTGTGCAAGTAAGGTCAGGGCTTTCTGAGTAAGGTCAGGGCTTGTGCAAGTGTGCGTATGGGTCCGATGGTACTCGATTGTACCGATGGCTTCGCTATTCTGCTAAGTATTAAGGATGTGCGTATGGTAAAGTGGGCCTCCTTATGTAGTGCTGAGTTTGCATTGCGATCGCAGTGGATTAGCTTGCTTTCGCAGTTGAACTGCGTGCGTACGCAGTATTGCGATCCATAGTGAATCAGGACCTCATTCAGAGGCGGTCGCACAAAGCGATTTGTCGTAGCGAGCGGTGTTTTTTTCAACTGCGCATGCGTGTACATGGCAGTGCGCGTGCGCAAGCCTGTCTTCCTGACCGCAAACCGCTTGCTCGCTAGTCACTACGAGGTCATAGCTGTGATTGACATTTTGTGCCGTTTGTGGGTGGTTACAGGGGAAGGTGCTTGTGAACGGAGGTGTGGTGGTGCGCACGCAGGCGTGGTTGACCTTAAAAAGGGAGTTTTAAGGGCTTGCATATATTACTGAGCGAGTCATCACACACATCATCTCGTTGCAATAACGACGCTACTGCTCGCAGAGCTAAGGGTAGCCCAGGGTCTACCTTAAGCATTGCGAGTGCTGGCGATGGTTTCTGCCTCAACCGATGTTTGTAGGCAATTAACAATGTAACAGGTGTTAATCGTGCTGACGTAGGTTGCCGCCTGCGACCGACTCTGAATTAGGCCGTAGAGATAGGGGTGTGCTTTCATTGTTGTGGGTGTTTCCGTGCTTACGATGTGCGTTGCGACTGAGCGCTCGTTTTGCATATTCTCGATCACTTTGGGTGCGACCTATCGCTCCCGTGCGACCGCCTCTGAATGAGGTCCCCAGGTCCTGTGTTTAAGCAGAAACTACCCAAGTCGGAGTCCAGGGTCCGCGACCCTGCCATTGACCAGGGTTATTCCTGGGACTTGCAACCCGGGTTATGTCTGAAAGGAATAACCCGGGTCATGATGACCTGGGTTATGCCTAAAAAGACTTGATTGGCAGGTAAAGTAGCCCTTAGAGATGACATTATCTCCAAGTGTACACTGGGCCTGATTCAGACCGCTCGCGAGCGCTATGCGCTCACGAGCGGGTCGATGTTTGGCCACTGCGCATGCGCACGCTGGAGCCGGCTCCGACGTGCGCATGCGCAAGACCCGGCTAGTGATTTTGATCGACAGCTCGCACCGTTTTGAAGGCGGGCAGGGGGGTGGCTGGCCAAACGGAGGCGTTCCCGACGGAATGACTGCCGTTACGGGGCGGCCCCACTGACATCACGAGTGATGTCAGTGGTGAGCTTCCGGCTCTGTTAAGAGCCAGAAGCTCAATGGGGCTTGCAGGAACCAGACTCTACTGCAAGGGTCTCATCGCAAGCCCCCATGGTCGCGATGGTCGAGACCATCACAGCCATCACCTGGCCACTCGCAATAGCTGTGGGTGGTCACCCACAGCTATGCGAGCGGCCCGGAGGCCGCACCGAAAAAAACAAAAAAGACGCCCTGATTCAGAGCGAGCGCTTTTTGAGAGCGTCCGGCTCTGAATCAGGCCCACTGTTCAAGGGCAAGATTTTTATGGAGGGGCTCTCTCTCTCTGTCTCTCTCTCTCTATATATATATATATACATATACAGTATATATATATATATATATATATATATACACACAATCATATAGATATACGCACACTTATATACACAAACATATATATACACACACATACTGTATACATATGTCACACCTACCTTGCACACACACACACATTTCACACACACAAATGCTGAGTACACACGGAATGGTCGGTACCACCAACGACTTGAAAGAGATCTTTCAGTGAGTCATCCTGCCACATCTCTGAACAGGCAAAGTTGACGATATCGTCCAGATTGGCCTGCATGTACGGATGATCATAGATATCGTTATCGTTCATGCGGGACCGCGCATAACAATTAACGATATGAACAATATATTGTTGAACGATATCGTTATCGTTCATAGATATCGTACCGTGTGTACACATCTTTACATACACACATACATATGTCACACATACAGGGGCGTATCTATAATGGGTGCAGGGTGCAGGGTGTGCAGGGAACACGGGCCCCTGGGTCCAGGGGGGCCCCGTACCGCACACCCTGCACCCATAATATTACTTACCTCTCCAGAGTCCCACGTCGGCGCGGGTGTCCGGCGCTGTAAAAAGACTGGAAAATGGCGGTGGCGCCCATTTTCCCGTGGTTTGCGCATGCGCAGTACAGGGAAAATGGCCCCAGTGACCTGTGCATACACTACAGACTTTGGGCACACTCTAGTGCCTAGAGTCTATAACTCCGGCGCTGGCCGCGCACAGCTCAGTGCGCTGCCAGCAGAGAGGAGGGGGCCCAGTGTCGGAGACTGCACACGGGCCCCCTGCTCTCTAGAAACGCCCCTGCACACATACTTTGCACACACATTACGCACACAATTACCTTGCAGCAGCTGTGGGCTGTAGATCTGATGGGGACAGAAAATGGCAGGCTGGTACCATATTATTAAGTCCCACCGCCTTGCTGCAAAATGCCACGTTTCGCAGGTCAATCGGGAGGGGGCAGGGCCAAATGATGCAATTCTATAGGAAGTGCATCATATTGGCTCCACTTCCTTCATATTGACCCGTGAATCGTGGTATTTGCTGCAAGATGGCGGGGACATAATAACATGGTGCCTGCTGTGGAGTCTGTCTGGGGGTTTCTGGATACTCAGAAACCCCACTGCTTGCACTACTGAGTGTTAGATGGAAGACTTTGGTCACTGAAAGACTCGGGTCCAGTGTGACGGGAGACGACTCAGGAATTATCCGGGGCCATCACCCAGGTCTGAAAGGGGGTAAGTACTGAAAGCCCGGCTTCAACCCATGTTCAGTGTCTAGGGTTCTGAGCCGGGGTTTATGTATGAAAGGGGTAACAGAGAGACCATAACCAGGCTTGCATGATTATTAGTAGCACCAGTTAAACACACAGTGATAACAGCGGTACGTAGTGGTGGCCTCTGGCTGTAGCAACAACAGTAATGCAGGTTATTGTGGCCTCACCTGAGGAGCTGAGTACTGCACGTGTGTGCAGTACTATGACACTCTTACACAGTGGCGTATGTCGAGTTGCGCATACACAGGTGCACCTCAGGTCGGAGGTTGTTCCTCCCGCTGACTCCAGGTCCTAGTGCCCTGAGTGTATTGCAGAGAAGTAGACAGAGCAGGAGCGCACTCCTCTCTTTAACACCATCCCTTTCTCAGGACTGTCTCCAGTCACATAAATCATTACACTTCACTTGAACATTTCTCTTGCCTAGACCACCTGTAACCAGAAAAATTGGGTTATGCAACACATCAATATAATAATGAAACGTATCACACTTCAAACATACTCCAGTCCACATTTTTTCAGGAAACATTTAGGAGTTGTGACATCAGAAGCATTATCTTCTTTGGTGACCTAAAAGGGACACGTGGAAGGGTCTGATAGCATAAAAGGGGCATGTTGAGTAGTGTGATGGTATGTTAGGGGCAATGGACAATAACACAAGTCATAGAACTTTTCGTTCTTTTGCAAGATCTTTGGTTTGGGGATGTAAAAGTGCTACCTAAATATTTATAATCAGTATATAGATTTGTCTCACTCATAAACTTTATAAAATATAAAACTGTTTTAAAAATAATTTGTGTGTGTATTATACAGCAGAAGAGGGTAGCCTATTTATGCTTTTCTTCCGCCTCAAATTAGTTAGCCATGCCCTCTTTGGCAAAATTCAGTTCTAGGTTAGGCACCCTTCCTTAGTGGTGCCTAACCATAACCTCCCCCGAGTGATGCCTAACCCTAACCCCCCCTTCCCACACCCTAAAACTAAGCCTCCCGGGGGGGTGCCCAACCCTAACCCCCCTTCCCCAAGTCTAACCCTCCTCAGGAGGGTCCTAACCCTAAATCACCCTGGGGATGCCTAAAACTAACCCCCCCCCCGCAGCTAACAGCTAACAGTCCCCATTTACCTTTGTTTGGGATGACAGGCGTTGGAATTTTGGCATCTGGCTAAAGATAGACATTGGTATTTAGATGCCTATCTTTTGTACAGACTCGGGCTTCCAGCATCGGGATTCTGATGTTCGGCATTCCGAATGCCGGTAAATAAACTGCATCCCCTGGAACTGCAGCAGTTTAGTCCTCATTGATAGCATAGTCACACAGGATTCCTAAGCCACCACTAAGAAATCAAACTCCGGCATTAGATTCTGCAGCATCGCCATTGCAAACTTGTCAATGTACTCGTTCATGTCTCTGCATGCACTTTGGTACCGTACAGTGGGCCTGATTCAGTTGTATGCTAATGCCACTGGTGCTGCAAATGTGTACACAGCTGCGATGCAAAAATATACAAATGTTGCAGCCGCTGGGAGATGTATTGAGATGCCCATCTGCAGCTTTGCAAATCCAAGCATCTGCATACAAAAACACAGTATCAGTTACAGATCGTTCGACTACTGCAGTCCTGAGTAAGCCTATGCTCCCGTAGAATGGCCGTGGTAAATGAGACGCCACAGCCAAATCTCTTGCATCAGGCATCACAGTTGTGGGATGTGACAAGCCCCTGAAATGCAACATGCCTGATTTCTTTGCCGCCACTCTGTTACCGCCCCCAAATTCTCGCTACCTGTCAAACACACTGCCAGTACATAGTCACTGCAAGCGACTATGGTAATGTACCTTGCTGCATGCGCAGTGTGACTTTGACACATGAACAGATTCATGATTATCGGTCAAATGCAAAAACATAGGCATAGCATACAACTCTGAATCAGGCCCTGTATCCTCCTCATGAGACCTTTATCTCCATATGCTGCCTGCAGGGCTGTCCACATGCCATATGCTGACACTTTCCTATAAATTATGGACTACACATGCTGTCCCACAGCTAGGCCAATGGTTGCCATGGCTATGTCCACTTCATCAGGATTTGGATTATCACCTGGATCGTTTGTTATCTTACACAACTTCTCCAGCTTCAGCTGCATCTCCATAGCGAACTTCCATGTGGCATGATTTTCTAAGCCTCTCAATTTTACAAAACTCCTGCTGGCTGCTGCACTTGCAATTTCTGTGCTGATCTAAATACAGGTCTTTTCTGTAATCTTCACACTTGGGTCACGTTAGTGGTCTGGCCTCATAACCTATTGAAATTACCTTTTGTTGTAGAACTTGGGAGCTTTCAGTAGGTACCAGCGGAATGTGTAATGGAGGGTATTCCACACAGAGAGTCCTTAAAAAGGTATTCTTACATTGTGGTGCGAGCCGTGTAACGCATGTGTAGCGGCACCTCAGGTCAGAGGTCGCGCCTCCAGCTCACACCAGGTCCTAATGCCTGGAGTGTATGGCAGAGGAGGAGACAGCGCAGAAGCACATTACTCGCTCTAAAAAAATTTACATTTTATTGATGACTCGGTAACTTGTTTGAATTCTATTCTTTGAAATTCAGACGATTTTCAGCAAAAAGTTGCAAATTGCAGCAATTTGTGATTGGAAAAAACCCTCAATTGACCTCAGCACCAAACCTCATTTCACAGGGACATGCACTGTTTAATGTAATGAAAACAATTAATGGACTATACTTTTAAAGTGATCAGTTCAATGGACGACCACATTTCCAGAAACACTCGTCCCCTGTGAGAAAACACTTTCAGTATACTGTATACAAAAATAAATACATATGCAGGGTACCCCCACTCTCCAAATCCTCAACCAGAACAAGCAATAGAAAGTCTGAACTAGTTTCCACTATAACAGGGTGGACGTGAGCCTGGAGACCACCGGCTATAGGGATAACCTAAAGCAGGCTGGTCAGTGCAGTGCTGGTGCCTCTATAAGGAAGGGATCAATGGGATGGCAGCTTGTTATCCCAAATCCTAACTTGTGTATCAATACCTATTTCAATATAGATTGTAAGCTTGCGAGCAGGGCCTTCCTACCTATATATCTGTCTGTTATTACCCAGTTATGTTCTATTAATGTTTCCAATTGTAAAGCGCAACGGAATATGTTGCGCTATATAAGAAACTGTACATAAATAAAAATAAGAGCTAATTGCTGATTGGTTGATATGGGTTACTTACTGTAGATCTGCACCTTGTGCAATGTGAGTAAATGCTAGCCTTGTAATTATGTCTGCTATACAATCTACCTGTCTGTATAAGGCCTCACAACCAATTGCATTATTTTTAAATATGGTTTACACATGTGTCAATGGGTCTGACACTAGCAGCCATTTTTGCTTCACGCATTGGTATAATTCCTTGTGTTACTATGGGGCCCATTTATCAGAGTGTATTTGAGGTAAAATCCCCGAAAACACCCGTTTGGGGTTTACCTCAAATACTAAGTATTACCTGTATGTATGAGGAGGGATCACAGCAGCTATCTCCGATACCTGCTGTGATTCCTCCATTACCGCAGGCAGCCGCATCCCCCATAGGTTTCTATGGGAGATGCGATGCTGCCAAATTTACCAATATCCGGAATGTGATGCATTCCAGATATTGGCCCGGCAGCTAACGCCGTAGCCTATGGGCTACACCATGCACTATTAGTCGGCGGAGGGATCCGCCAGGACCCTTCCCAACTATGGCGGATGTGCAGGTGCAGTCCACAGGACTGCACATGCGCACCACCCCCTGCACTGGCCGACAGCTCTCCGGAGACATCGCATGGAAGGGTTCCTTTCGGAGCCCGTGTCCCGGCATGTCCCGGATGTTACATCCGGCCAAAGAGATCACTTTTTGCAATGCGATCATGGGCGTTACTGGCATGCCCTCATCGCATTGCAAAGCGATCCTTGATAAATGGGCCCCTATATATTGTGGTACCGTTTTTCAGAATGCGACTTGTGTTTTTTGGAGAAATAGAATGCCCACAAACATTAGTAAAATGGTTACAGTGTATCACATTCAAACGCTTTAGATACATTTTGAGTAGGATTTTTATCAGCTTTATAAATAAATGCTGATAACTTAGATGCGGTGTCCTGGTCAGATATGTGTGATATCTGTTATTCCGCATTTGCTGTCATTGTAGGAATTTCGATTCACCATCCCCCTCCCCGTGCTTTCCAGCAGAAAGCAGCGAGAGGTGCAAAATGACTTTGTTTAAGTACAACCAGACCAGATTGTCACAGGCTGCTGGCTGCCAATTAGCAAGGAATGCTCATTGATTGCAAGCTTCGCTGACCAGCTTTTTCTCTCTCCCACTGTGCCTTTATTGCTGTTTCTATCAATCATTCAATACATTACTGTACCACGTGCCTTTGAAGGTGATAATAAGAATGTAGAGATTAATGGGTAACTCTGAGGGACTTCTAAATGAGGGCTATGTAAATGGAGGGATGTCTATAAACAAACTAAAAAAGAGTCTAGTCAGATTTTTCAAGGACATAGAAAAAGAAAATAGACACCAATAACCCATCATCATCATCATCATCGTTTATGTGCCTGGCGCCACAAAACCGCAGTAAGGGATAGTCAGAGTAACAAATCATAGTTATGGTCTATATGACATTTACCTATGCCAGTGTTGTACTAGGAATGTATCAACAGCCATATAGAGCTTGTTGCCGTATATAGGTGTGTGAGACATTGCATATATTATCACCCTGTATTATATCTTTTCTTTATCTAAATGTTATTAATGCATATTAATTATTTATTTGCAGTTATTTTTTTAAAGCACACATATATTCCGCAGCGTTATACAGAGTCATTCACATAAGTCTCTACCCCAGTGGAGCTTACAATCTATATTCCCTATCACATGTATACACACTAGGGTTCTTTTTTTCTGTCAAAAGCCAATTAACCTACCAGTATATATATGGCGCTACCTTAGTAAGCGTTGCATGGATATTAGCCATGCAAGGCTTACTAAGGTAGCTCCATATCTGTAACACCATCAGATCACATTATGGGCCTGATTCATTACCGATCAGAACTGCTATTACGCACGCAATCGGCCGACTGTTGCGTTCTGTGCATGCGTATGCATCGCAGTGCAAGAACCAGCCACTGCGATCGGGACTGCAGACCCATCGCAGAGTGATTGACAGGAAGCACCATTTGGGGAGTGGTCAGCGTAAACGCAGGCCTGCCAGTGCGTTTGAACGCCATTGCATGGGCGTGCATAAATTATTCACTGCGATGCCTTACACAGCTTGAGTAGTCATAGTGTGCGATGAGGTTAGCAATTCCTGAGTAAGGTCAGAGCTTGTGCAAGTGTGCGTGAGGCTGCGATTGTATCGATGGTTTCGCAGTCTTGCTAAGGATTACGGATGTGTGTAAGGTAAAGTGGGCGTCCTTATGTTGTGCTGCAATGGCATAGCGATCACAGTGGATTAGCATACTATCACAGTGAGACTGCGTGCGTAATCACTATTGCAATCACTATTGCAATCGCAGTAGCGATCCATAATGAATCATGCCCCATATTCACTACTTTGGGTGTTTGAGGTTGCCCGGGTGTTTTGATAGGCTTGCTGACACCCAGTGAATTTCTCCTATTTTTCCATTCAACCTACCAGTATGTTTATGACATGTGTGAAGAAACTGGTTTAAACCCACGCAAGCATGGGAGGAACATACAATGTCACACAGATAGGATATTGGCGGGAATTAAATCTAGGACCTTAGTGCTGTGAGGCAACAAGCAAATCATTGTACCCTATGCTTATTAAAGCTTGTGCCTTTGTGTTGTGCCTTTGTGTTGGGTATTCAGGGTGTGATCTTTCTTCTCTTTCACTAACTAATAAAATATATATTTTTGTCAGGTTCTTAAGGGCATATTTTGTAAGAGAGACCTTGCTTTATGTGTACCACCTGGGAACAGGTAAGATAAATGCACAATATATTTCTGATTAGTATTGGGTATCATTTTCAGTTCTATATTTGTCTTTTCCATGTAATGTATCACGGTACATGTGTGCCTATTTTAGAGCATAGGCTCTAAAGTAGGCTCCAATTGGTGTGGAACTACAAGTCACACTCATGTCACAATGCATATTGCTTACCGTATAGCGGAGGTTGGTAACCTGTTGTTTTCCAGCTGCTGTGGAACTACAAGTTCCAACAAGCAGGCTTCCTATGCCAAAACTAAAAGGTGGATCTGGAGTTTGTAGCAGAAAGCTGAGCTGCATCAGATACTCAATTGCTTCCCTTCAGAGCTACAAATCACATATTTCAATGGAATCTTTCCATTTTTATTGTAACATTTCCCAGAACGCACCCACCACTTCCTGTTGTAACGTATCACATTCCCAGTGTCACATTCCAGCTACAAGTCATTTTTCTACTTTAAATCTCAGCTTCACTGGTTATATTAGTGGAAACATTACTTTCACTGGTGATTTGTGGTATAAGCTGTTTTCAGCAGCAGTTACAATGTACAATATTCAGCTTCTATTGTATATTTACGTACCAGAGACACTTATTCCAGTTCTTGCAGTTTTCCCAGAGCTTCAAATCACCATTTTCCATCATCACAGTTTTTATATAATGCTGAGCGAATTACAGGGTTTTTTATATTTTATTTCAAACATTTGCTGAATCCTTTCAGATCTAAATAATATCTTCTATGCTGACTACCACTATGCTAACTTCTAATTTATTTTTTTAGGGGGAGATGTATCAAACCTTTGAGAGAGATAAAGTGAAGCTGCCAATAGCAACTAATCAGCTAATACCTATCATTTATTTAGCACAGTCTATGAAATAGAGATGTGCAGTTCGGTTTTACTCGGATATGTTTGGATCTCAAAAATGGCATCATAGTGGCTATTCGGTTGTCACGTGCGATAGCCAATAAGAGAGATCCGAACTAATCCAAACTTGCGTTAATTTGGCGATAAGAACCGAATAAAACCGAACCCGCACATCTCTACTATAAAATGACATTTGTGAACTAAATGGTTACTATGGGCAACTTATCCACTATATCTCTCTCAAAAGTTTGACATATCTCTCCCTTAGGGGCCTATTCATCATCACTAATCACTAATGGGTCCGTTACACATGCTGAAACGCTAGGTTCTGCATGTTTTTGTAACGGGCCCATTCATTATTAGGAACCAGATTAGGGCTGTCTAAAATTCAGCAATCTCCGAAGAAAATTTTTCGAAGTTTGCTTAAAGTAACCAACAACATTTTCAGATGGCGTTGATTCCCGGATCCTTGCTCCTTCCTATGGTAAGAAGGTCCGGGGTTGTGAAGAGGGATCCCTCAGCCACCTCCTCACTGAGAGACCGGCGTCCATGCCCCTCCTCACTGAGAGACCGGCGTCCATGCCCCTCCTCACTGAGAGACCGGCATCCATGCCCCTCCTCACTGAGAGACTGGCGTCCATGCCCCTCCTCCCTGAGAGACCGGCGTCCATGCCCCTCCTCACTGAGAGACCGGCGTCCATGCCCCTCCTCACTGAGAGACCTGCGTCCATGTCCCTCCTCACTGAGAGACCGGCATCCATGCCCCTTCTCACTGAGAGACCAGCGTCCATGTCCCTCCTCACTGAAAGACCGGCATTCATGCCCCTCCTCCCTGAGAGACCGGCGTTCATGCCCCTCCTCACTGAGAGACCGGCGTCCATGCCCCTCCTCCCTGAGAGACCGGCGTCCATGCCCCTCCTCACCGAGAGCCCGGCGTCCATGTCCCTCCTCCCTGAGAGACCGGTGTCCATGAGCAGAAGGCCGGCCGTGGAGGGGTAAGTAACTTATTGTAGTGTTACTAGTCACGAGGACCACTGCTTTTCAGAGCAGCTGTCCATGCATCGGAGCAATATTGAATTGCTCCTGTACTTAAGTTTCCACCATTGCAGCTGATAGTTAATTATCGAGGGCCATTAAGCACCCAATGATGCCTAGGCCCTTGATGTACTAAGCCTTGGAGAGAGATAAAGTGGATGGAAATAAAGTCCCAACCAATCAACTCCTAAATGTCATTTGTCAAACTCAGGGGTCTATGTATTAAGTCTTGGAGAGAGATAAAGTGGATTGATATAAAGTACCAACCAATCAGATCCTAACTGTCATTTTTCAAGCACAGCCTGTACAGTGACATGAGCTGATTGGTTGGTACTTTTATCTCCATCCACTTTATCTCTCTCCAAGGCTTAGTACATAGACCCCACAGCATGTAAAGTGACAGTTAGGAGCTGATTGGTTTGTACTTTATCTCTCTCCACTTCATCTCTCTAAGGCTTAGTACATCTCCCCCATAGACCCTTAATAGTCTGTTTGTTAAGAGCATTTTAAGAAAGTGTCTGTTTATCCTTTCAGGATATTACTAACTTTCCCAGTTCACCATAGAAGATTAGAAAGTGCATCCAGCTATGTGCGGATTATGGGGGTCATTCAGACCCACTCGTGAGCGGCAGTACGCTCGCAAGTGGGTCGATGTTCCCCACTGCGCATGCGCACGACGGAGGGAGCTCCGTCGTGCGCATGCGTGAGACCCGGCGAGTGACGGGCTTCCCATCGCTCCGGGTCTCGCACCAAAGGGGGCGTGCTGTCGATGATGATTGACAGCACGCCCCCTTTGGTGGGCGTGCCGGGGGCGTGCCTGCCAGACGGAGGCGTTCCCATGGGAACACCTACCGTCTGAAGCCGGCCCCACTGACATCACTAGTGATGTCAGTGGGAGTGATTTTGGCTCTGATAGAGCCAAAATCACTCCAGGGCTTGTGGCTGGGAAACCCGACCGCAGGGTTTCCCTCGCAAGTCCGATGGTCGCGATGGTCAAGACCATCGCGACCATCTTTTTGGACGCTCGTATATGCTGTGGGTGGTGACCCACAGCTATACGAGCGTCCAGGAGGACGCTCCATTTTAATGGAGGAGGGCCCTGATTCAGAGCGAGCGCTCTGGTCAGAGCGTCCGGCTCTGAATCAGGCCCTATGTGCCTGTTTATTAAACTTATTTTTCCAGAAATTCATGCAGAAACTAATAATAATAATAATAATACAATTTCTATAGCACTTTTCTCCCGAGAGGACTCAAAGTGCTCTACATTTGCCTTTACAGCACACAATACAAAACAAGCTTAACAAGGGACATTAGTGAATGTTGGGTGCACAGGAAAGTCTTGAGTCTATTTTTGAAGGATTCTAGAGTGGAGGCCTCGAACTGTGCGGGGAAGCGAGTTCTATAGAGTCGGAGCCACAAAGTTGAAAGCTCGACCCCCAAATTAATAATGGGAAGTCCTAGGTATTGTTAATAGTTTTTTGCCAATGGATCGCAGTAATCGAGTGGGACAGTAAGGGATGAGAAGCTGCTTCAAGTACCTTGGCCCTTGTCATGTAGGGCTGTGAAAGTCAGTAAGCCAATCTTACAGGCAGCCAGTGAAGGGAGTAGAGAATGGGTGTTATGTGGCTGAAACGGGACTGGTTGGTTAATAGCCTGGCAGCTGCATTTTGTACCATCTGCAAGCGGTGCAAAGCTTTTGCTGGGAGACCAAGGTAGAGGGCGTTGCAGTAGTCTAGCGTGATGATATAAATGCATTTCAAATCAAGGGAGAGTGGAAAGGGAACCACTGCACTAGCAAATAATGATTCAATAATCCCCAATTCAATATATTTTTATAAAAAAATACTATGTGGGGGTGCTGCCACAGACAATATGGAAAACCATATATATGCACTCAAAATAAAGGAAAAAGAAGATCGTCTTGCAATGGCGCACAATAGCCTGGCAGCTGCAAGCGGTGCAATTCTTGTGCTGGGAGACCAAGGTAGAGGACGTTGCAGTAGTCTAGGCGTGATGATATAAATGCATGTATGACTTTAGGCAGATCTTCTGAGGGAATTAAGTGCTTGATTCTGGCTGTGTTCCTCAGTTGAAAGAATGAGGATTTGATTATGGCTGATACCTGATGTTTAAGTGTCAAGCCACTATCCAGGACAACACCAAGATTCCACACATGTTCAGTGTTTTGTAGTTCTGAAACCCCAAGCGTTAGTCCTGTTGGCTGGCTATGCTGTAGCCTTGTCCTGTGACCTATCATAAGGACCTCTGTTTTATCAGGGTTCAGTCGCAGCCAACTGGCACTCATCCACTCCTGGAGCTCAGCTAGGCAGCCATTTAGGGTTGTAATTGGGCTCTCAGTACCTGGAGAAAAGGACAGGTACAGTTGTGTATCATCTGCATAGCAGTGGTAGACCAGGCCATGAAGTCTGATTATTTCACCCAGTGGTAGCATGTAACATGAGAAATAGTATAGAATCCGGTGGGACACCGCATGGCAGTGGCACTCGTGATGAAGAGTTTACTCCAGAAGAAACTCTGTGACCTGCCGGTGAGAAATTATTTGAACCAGCTAAGGACTGTGCCATATTGTCGACAGAAATTTTTTAGGCGCTCTATCAGAATCCTATGGTCCACGGAATCAAATGCTGCAGAGGCATCCACAATGATTAAAATTGAACAATCACCTCTGTCTCTTGCCAATAGAAGATCATTAAGCACATGTAACAGGGCTGTTTCCGTGCTATATATTCTCCTGACCGAAATGGATCATAAATATAATGGGTTGACAGGCGGGATTCTAGTTGATTTGCCACCACTTTCTCAATAACCTTTCCTAGAAAAGGAAGGTTTACACATGAATATATCACATTTAGGTAGCAGAGGTATTTAACACAGGAAGTATTATTAAACCCATGTACCCCTGAATACTACCATTCCCAAAGTTATGTATAGGAATGGCGGATAGAGCTTGTCTCCAATAGCGATCGCCATCTTCAGCTCTTTGCTGAGCACATTCCTATTATTATTATAACTATTATTACCAGTTATTTATATAGCGCACACATATTCCACAGTGCTTTACAGAGACTATTTGGCCATTCACATCAGTCCCTGCCCCACTGGAGCTTACAATCTAAATTCCCTACCACATGCACACTAGGGTTAATTTTTTTTTGGGGGAGCCAATTAATCTATCAGTATATTTGTGGAGTGTGGGAGGAAACCGGAGCACCTGGAGGAAACCCACGCAAGTACAGGGAGAATATACAAACTCTGCACAGTTAGGGCCATCGTGGGAATCATACCCACTACCTATGGGCAGAAACACAGCTGGGACTGAACTTGCCAGTTTAATCTTTCGATGCTGTGATCAGTAATGACAGAGCAGGTTTTATCATTCGCCAGAAAGGCTGTAATGACAAGCATGAAAATAACGGTAAATAGGCCCGAGACTACATCTCTGATTAAAGCAAAACTTTGCGAAGTGTCTTAAATAGACCCCTAATACTCATACTAGCCTGCAATGTATGAGAGATTCCAGTATATCATTAATCTTCCTGGACCCTACGGGGTAAATTTTCTAAAGTGAGCGTTTTTAGAAGTGGAGATGTTGCCCATAGCAACCAATCAGATTCTAGCTATTATCTTCTAGAATGTGCTAGTTAAATGTTAAGTAGAATCTGTTCAACAGTTGTGTAATAACATAAACATGCCCGAGCTGTACCAGTAAGAAAGATGGGCTTATTGTGGCTGATGTAGTGCAAGTAGCTATGAAAGCAGTGGGCGTGGCTACATTCATCAGAAGATTGGGAGGTATAGTCACTGCTGCTCTGTATAGCGCACATTGGAGCGCACGGCACTGATGGGGTGTTTTAGGAGGGAAGGGGGCTGGAGTGGCCCAATGGTTCAGGTCGCGCCCCCTTCTCATGTACGTTACCCTGATCCCATGTTAAAAAGTTGGCCGGTATGTGTATATGTTAAACAGTAGCATTGGTTTAATAGAGGGTGAGGCTAGTAAGATAATGAACACATAAACAGTAACTTATTAGCATGCAGTGGTTCCAGTGTTTGCACATTTCCCAGTATACAGAAGGGGAGCAGCACAGTGTCAGTACACAGAGGATAACAGCAAGAGCTGGCTACACATATGTGGGTTCTCTTCATCTAACCTTATAGATTGGCGCTAGCTGTGACCAGGCCCAATTACACTGGTGCTCATGAAAATGCTATCATTTATAGAAAAGGGCGAGCGGGATTAAAATGATACATTTTTACGAATTTAAATCAAGTGACCTGGGTGATATTATTTGTGCCATGGTACTTTCTCATTGCATTGTCTCCCTTCTGCTGTACTGTATATAGCAGAGTATATAGGGACAGTGGACTCATTCAGACCTCATTCAGACCCGGTCGCAACCAGGTTGATGTTTTGGTCCTGCTCACGAGCAGCGGCCACACTCCGCGTGCACAAGCCCCGGAGCGAGAGAGAAACTCTCTTGCTCCGGAGCTCACTACAAAAGGGCCGGCTGTCGATGTTGATCGACAGCTCGGCCTGTTTTGTAGGCGGGGCAGGGGGGTGGTTTCACAAACGGAGGCGTACCGTTTTGTGGGCGGCCGCACTGACATCAGCAGTGATGTCAGTGGGGAGCTTCCTGCTCGATCAGAGTAGGAAGCTCCCTGGGGCTTGCGGTTGCCGAGACCCAACCTTAGGGTCTCGTCGCAAGCCCCGATGGTTGCAATGGTCTTGACCATCGCGACCATCAACCGGGTCGGTCGCTAAGCTGTGGGTGGTAACCCACAGCTTAGCTAGTGACCAGGAGGCCACACTAGATAAAGCAAGCGGCCGCCCTCATTCAGAGCGAGCGTCGCTTCTTGCGACCGCCTCTGAATGAGGGCCAGTGTGTCTGTGTAGTGGGCTATTTGTCTGAGGCCTATTTTGGTCAGTTTCACAAGTGAGGGTGGTGGGATTATTAGGAAGTGACTGCATTCCTGACATTACCATACAGATAGAATGTGTGAAGCAAAAAGAGGTGTGGGGGGTGAGAGACAGAGTGCATCCTGTCTCCATTCTCTCTCCTAATACCAGGTGGAGTTCTTCTCATTATTTGGGATAAATAATTTGTAAAATGTCATTATCTGCTTTGGATAGGTTCTTATTAAATTCCCTATAGTTATTGATTGTTCCTTTGTTATATAACCTGGTTGTGCATCTGGGTGTGTAAATATGCCTGACGTAAGCCTGGCACATATTCTAGTGCTGAACACTTCTTACATTACCTACGTCTCAGCAAATTATTGTACATAAGCTATGTTTCTGTGCAGCTTTTTGTCCAATTCAGCATCAGACCCAATGTTTCTTACATATATCACTATACACCACTTTATTATAATAATTCTATTTATTTTTTAACATTACTGCATTTAAAAAAATGTTATAGCTGTTTTAGCAGACACTAAGGCCCCCAAGCATAACCACTTTAACGCCGGCTAAAGGGGTTATGCCTCCCTTTCTGGATTTAACAAAAAGCGGTAATCTAAGATTACCGCTGTTTGTCAAGCATCGTTATCGCCATCTTTTAGATGGCGGTCCCCATTGCCGGCAACAGGGATCCGGCGCTGCCTTTCCGGCTTCAGCAAAGCTTTCCAGGCACAGCCGGGTTCCCTTGTCATGCACATGCGCAGATGGACCTTCGCGCATGCGCATTACACCGATGCCCGGCGCTGGCAGCGTTAGGCTGCCAGCAGGTGAGTGGAGGACCCCGCCTAAGGCTTTTCTCCTTTTTATAAATAGACCACTAAGTGGCCTATTTATCAATTGATATTTGCGGGATCTCCCTGAAAACTATTATTTTAGTAGGTACGCGCAAATGTTAGGTATTACTCGGATGCATGTACGGACGGTTAGGTAAATGGCTGGGGAGGCACTGGCTAGTACCAGAGCCAAGTTTACAGATACATATATGAACCAGAAGGTTCATGTGGTCTTTATACAAAGGTGCAGCAGTATATAGTGCTGGAAATTTGGTGAGTTTTGATCAGGAATTTGCGGAAAAGGTAGACAGGGGAGGCAGTGCCTCACCTGTCATACACTTATTACTCCAGAGTTTTGGCTATAAAAATTATTAGAATAATAAAAAGAAGATATTTATAATATTTCCTTTAAATTTCTCTTATAATTTTTATAGTAAAAACTGTGGAGTATACCCAAATATGACAGGAAAGGCTCTGCCTCACCTGACCATACATCACTGGTATGGATTACAGCAAATATAGGAGATATCTGTTGCAGTCCCCAGTTTTTGCTCGCAAAACAGCCTACATAGGTCTTAATGGAGGCTGCCTTTTTGCTGAATTTAG
Source organism: Taudactylus pleione (assembly GCA_031769625.1). NCBI lineage: Eukaryota > Metazoa > Chordata > Amphibia > Anura > Myobatrachidae > Taudactylus > Taudactylus pleione. The sequence continues at coordinate 8,311,090 of JAUIMM010000065.1, forward strand.
CTTGGCCCCGGTAGCAAACGCTATCTCCAGATGGCACAAAAAGTATCAGGAGAAGGATCAGTTGGATCCCTCCCCGGCACTCTCCAATCGCACATACGTGGTCAGCAAACCGCTCATGCTCTCTCCCTGCTTGCAGACCTTAACCTCAACCTTAAGGACCTTCCCATCTTTGCTTAGGAATGTTTTGGTGACAAGACCTAAGGGCCTCTCACTGCGCTGTGACTGGCAGTCTCTGACAAGTACAATGTCACCAGGTTTTAAGTTAGGTTTGGCAACTCGCCACTTGTTCCTCGCTGTAAGGTAGAGAATAGAGATATACTGTGTTTTCCTCTAGTTCCAGAATGTGTTTGCAAATCTTTGTACTTTGCCTCCACTATCTCCACTGACATTTGAATAGATCTCTGCAGTAGACCATGTGGAAAACCAAGATGGGAGTCTGCACTGACAAGCTACTAGAAGTCTGAGATCAGAATTACGTGATATCAGGCTGACCACTAGGTGGAGCTTACACAGAACAAATGATATGGAAAAAACAATGCTGATGGCATAACAGAACCACTGACACCATTTTACATAAGGAATCAAAAGCTGGCCATACTCTGCAGCTGGCTGACAGAATGACTGCCCGATAGTTAGTGTATGGAGGTGATCTCCAATAACAGCAGAAGTGCATGAAAAAGTGGGGTGACCAGTTGGCTGAATGACGGTCGGGTGGATTGGACAGGCTTGATAACCAAACCAAATGACCCAGACAGTTTTTCAGCCATTTTCAGGCTGTGAACAAGTATCAGTCAGTACCAGGCACTGAACAGTATTCATTCAAACCAGTCCTTTGGTCGGCTGGTTTGCACGTTGATCATGCACCGTATGGACATCTTAATAATCCAGTTACATCAGTAACAAATGTAAACAACCTAATAGAGTATAGAATAAGGCAAACAGAGAGGCAAGAAAGGTATTAATCTGAAGCCCTTAATTCTAGTCAGTTAAACCAGGTAGCCATGAATTCCAAGTTCCTGTCCATCATGGAGAGTGTGTGTTCTTCCATTTCCATACATCAGTCAAATCTATTGAACCAATCATGTATCCCCTCCTCCTTCTGGTACTGGGCTGAATACATCTGCAAGTAGTGATCCTAGTGCCCCTCTGGCCTGGTATAGCCACCAATACTACCGCAGACTCTCCAACATGACCCCTTCCATCGGTACAAAAAGCTCTGCTCCTGGATTTCTCTCTTAATTGATGATTGCAGCCACCTGTGATGATACACCTGCCTCATCTATTAACTAGCTCAACACAGGTGGGGACATGTTGGAGGGTAGGCTACCATGTATGATGTTATGGCAATCATAGTTACCGTCTTTGTGGGACTCCCCTTAAAGATCCTGGAAGGGGTAACTGAGGGGGGTGTGGTGCCATGAATCGTGTCTTCCCATCCCAGGCCCCTTGTGCAAAATGGCGCAATTCTTGCATTTTGTAGCAGGAAACTGCATGCCAAGAGCTCCAGGAAATTCTGGAGTCTCCAGGAAATTCCCAGGGAGTAAGCAAGTATTTGTTGGATGAGGAGCGCTCTGGTACTGCCTAAATCCATAGGTAAGCAGACAGGTTGATTTGGCGGTCTCTAGGACCTGCGAAGCACAGGCAGCAAGCCCAACCTCTGACATGCGTTACTGCGCATGTGCGGCATTTCTGTGCTCCTTTCTCCCTGGCGTCTATACCGAGTGGATGGAACACTGAGACTCTCCTGCAGTTACTATCGGTATCAGCACCCTAGGCTGCCTCAAGTACACTATACTACCAGCGCTGTATTAGGCGGCATTAACGCTACCACCCACCAGGTTCTATTACACCCAGATGCCCGGCACACTACAATGCCCAGTAATACCCTAAATGGCTCCAGGCTGCTTCTACTCTATTGCAACTGTACCTAATATATCCCTGTGTTATTTGCTACCTGCTCTTTCTACCAGTTCCAATAAACCTAAGAATTGGTTAAGTTATATCATGTGTGGACTAACCACTGTCAGCACCAAACAGCTGCACAACACATACCATGACATATATTATGGCAAAGTGTATCACCACCCTGGTTTACCAAGCTATCTGGGACAAACATTTATCCACCATTGTCCTTTGCACACTGTGCTACACATTATATCACAACGCTACTCTGCTAACACACCCAGCTAATAGGTTATGGGTCCAGTGCCCAAACCCCCAGCACCGTGTCAATTCTATACCCTGCTAATAATATGATTACAGCCCACTTATGTACAATTCCCTGGACACTGCTTCTTCAGTCATTACAAGACCATGATCCACAGCAATACATTATTTTATTTGCACTTAAATGTATTAAAGGGCTTTTGTAGCGGTTTTTGTAAAACACTACTCCAAGCCCTTAAATTCGCATATTTTTAGTAAGCAGATCGCAATTCCCATACTTGTAATAAGAAATGTGATCTGCTTCCAATCTACCAAAGTTGAATTGTAGAAAAAATACCGCCAGCTGGAGGTGGCGTTAAGCAGGATCCCCCCTCCATTACCCCTACTCTAGCGCAGCAGGTAAAGCAGAACCCGGAGTAGGTGCCTGTGATCAGCCTGAGTGTCTGATAGACCACAGCAAAAAATAATTAAAGGTTAGATTAACACTTACCTGCACCCAGATCGGTGATCGGTGCTCTGGTGAGATCCTCTGTTACTCCGGTCAACTGGTCTCCGGGATCCTGCCCTGTGACCACGGTCAGCTTCTCTTTGCTGTAAGATCATAGAGCACAAACCCGGAGACCAGCTGACTCGAGTACCAGCTGACAGATCACCAAGCAGGTAAGTGCAAGGCTGGGAGGGGGGAGCAGAAGAGGGGGTGGGGCGTTCGTGGGGGGGGGACGTGATTGCGGAGGGTTAAGAGCCGGCGATGCATGTGCTGTCACACTGTCAGGGTATTGTTTGCAAAAAATACCCTAAAAAGTGTATGAAGAGGATTCGCAGGGACAGAGCTTTCTCGTAAGCTCTGTCCCTGCATGCTATACTTGATACATCCTTGCAATGTATTCAAATATCGCATTGCAAATCCTGCATATATTTTTACATCAAATCCGCATCTGATTGCGGATTGTGATAAATAGGGCCAGTTGCGGAACTAGAGAGTGGTGGGCCCAGGTGCAAAAATATGCTTTGTGCCCCCCCTATGCAGTGCCCCACGTAGTGGTACCCCTATGTAGTGCCCCTTATATAGTGCCCCCAGTAGCAGTCCCCCGCTATGCAGTGCCCCCAGTAGTAGTCCCCGCTATGTGTAGTGACCCCAGTAGTAGTTCCCCCTATAGAACAAACACACAAAAAGAAACTAATACACTTACCTGAATCCCTGCTCCTGCACCCGCCGCTGTCTGCTCCTCCATCCTCCCGACCTGCTCTCGCTTTGCACTATGGGAGAGACGTCATGACGTTTCTCCCATCACCCACTGCGGGAGCTGGAAGGCGGAGCTCATGGCTGCCAAAACAAACACACCGCCGCCGGGTAGTACGAGTGTACTTGTGATACCCTATACTATGAGTTTATTCACAATCAAACAACATAGTAATCAGACAACATAGTATAACAATAAAGATGGCAATAGTGAATCCTTTCTTATGTTTATTTTATTTTTCAGGAACCTGCAGATCACTAGTGAACTCTGGACTTCGAACCTGCAAACTAGAAATGGGTAAGTATGCTCTAGTGGCAATTAACAAATGACTAATTTTGCAATTCCCCTAACATCTCTAAAATATATACAAAAACCTCACGTGAGTATGATAAATGGACAAGGTTACATCAAGAATACAATTGCAAAGTTTTCTATACACCTTTTTAGGAAAATGTTTTCCTCACACTACTGTACTTGACATGTCTCATACAGTGCTAGTTCAGCGCTGAAATAGTTAATAGGGTGCACCCTTCGTTGCCCGGGATATGAAGAACAGTTCTTAAACTGCTCCAGCTACAGTACGTGTCTGTATTTAATGCAATACTGTAATCCTCTGTAAATTACCCTGCTGCGATGGTGTTGGTATTACAGTCAGTTCCTTCTCTGCTTAGCAACCTTAGTTCTTAGTATTACAAGTGCTGGCACTGAAGTGTCCCCCTAACACTGCTGGTAACTGTTGTACCTAACCTCCAATATGTGGTATCAGGGGTTTAATCTTACTATTATGAATGCCGACTATAAACCCCACGCTGATCTCTGAGGGGACTGCTGTGCATATGTAATGGTGGACAACTGTAGGCCTCCAGTTAATAAGCACTAATGTCACTGAGTGTCTATTTGTTGAGGTTGCAGCAGATTTCTTACCCCTCCAGTATCAGCTCTCAACCTCCGGCTCCTTTACAAGCTCAGTCTCTCTATATTTCCACAGCTCCGCCTGAGGCACTCCCTTAGGGGTTGTCCGACACACCCCTCTTATGCTGATTGCTCTCAGGAACCTCCCCGGATGACACAACTTGGTCCCATCGGATGTTCCCCGCCTCAGAGACCTCCGCTGCTCGTCCTGGAGTACAGCCGCAACCCTCAGGTAAGCATCAAGGCAGCGCAGCCCCTTCTCCTGTCCAGCTACCTCACCAACTGCACACACCTACTGCCATTTTTCTCTAGTTCAAATCCTTGAGCCTGCTACAGTACTCACTGGTCCCCTAATGTCCACCACCACTGAGGGGGCAGTGCAAATAGTCCCTGAACCTTAATGAAACCAGTTAAATCATGCCCTATATTAGACAATGGCAGGAGTCACATTAATATTTTACATTTTCATAGAGGCACATCAGTGTGGGTAGGAACACAGGGTGTTGGTGGGGTGCCACATACTTCCCCACTAGAATGATGCGTGTCCTCATGCATCTTAGACCTCTATATACTCCTGAAGACATCCACTTTATACATCAGTATCTTTTCAGAATTATTTACATACATATTAGGTACATTCTTTCATTGCATGACGCAGATCACAATTAGTTACAATTACCAGGTAAGTCTAGAAATCTTTAGCTCCTTGCTATAATGTAACAATAGCATAACAGATTACTACATTTGTTACATATTAACACAAAGTTTCTTCAAGTTATGTAATTTTGAACACTCTACCTCGCAGGCTAGTGTGTACACTGAATATGCGGGGCATTCTTGTTTTCCTTTTTCGATTTTCCCAGAACTCTTTGCATAATTAATGCTATTTCACTTGAACTTAGTTCAGTATACTCATGGACTGGGAATTTATACTCTGATGGCATAGACAGTAAGGGCTCTTTGGATACAAGACATGGCTCCTTCAGAACAACAGATTTCGATATTTCCATAACAGAATCCAGGCAATTCTGTTCAGGGTGCTCCAACCTCTCTGCTAAGGGTGAGTCCGGAGCTTTCTTTGTGTGTTCTTTATGTACAGCTGTACTCAAGTCTTGTTGATTGCAGAGGAGCATATAAGAAGTGCTGTCATATACATTTGGTCGACTCTTTGCTTGTGGTTCTTGAGGAGATGTTGGCCGGACAATTTCTTGCCGGTACTGGCACACCTGTATATTTTGCGTTCCTACTTCTTTACCAAACACTCCATCCAGCCTTTCACCACGCTCTGGGAGATCGGGATATTGTTTGTGTCCGTATGGTCTCTTTAGCCAGTGGTATGGGTAGCAACTCCTCCAGTAAGGCCGTTGTTGATTAACCCTCTTTTCCTCTGCCACTCTTTCAACTTCTTCTGGACTCTTTTTACCTTCACTGTGTCGATAGTTATGTGGAGGACCTCTACGATGTGGATAATGCCAATAATGGTTGTGGCTTGATGCATATTTGCTGCCTTGGACTGGAACTCCACCAGGACCAGTTACATTAGCGGCCTTTGCACCTTTCTCTCCCTCAACCACGTAAAACTCTACCAACTCTCCATCTCCCAGACTTCGAAGATATGTTCTTGGGTTGTTCTTTAGGATAGCCGAGTAATGTACAAAAATATCGCTCTTGGTGTCATCTCGATTTATGAATCCATAGCCTCGTTGCATGTGGAACCATACAACCTTTCCTGAAATCCTTTTTGCGATAGCTGATGTAACATTCCCTGCAGTTGGCGTGCTCACAAATTTTATTTTGTTCTGTACTATTGGGCTCAAACTCGCATCTCTGGGTTGCCCTTCTTCCATTTTTGGACCTATTCTTTCTGTCTCTCCTGAGGGCTGGTCCTCAGGCTCTCTCTGGATGCAATAGCGTTCAATGTGGCCACTTTGCCAGCACTTTCTGCAGATAGGCCTCCCATGTGTATCAAATTGGTCTGTGGGACGTCGACCTGTCTCTCGAGGACTGTCCCAGTAAGACTGGTTCCTTCCCCAGCGCTCTTGGCGGCAGTCTCTGCATTTTGCTCCAGCCTGCTCTTGCCGAATCACTTTTATCTCCTTCATGATTTCAGTGACAGCATTAGTAAAAATTCCGATCAGATCTTGACCAGACTGTACTTGTTGGGTTTCCTTAGGCGACGTAGTGTCTGGCATCATATATGGTTTGGCTTCTCTAGAATATCCAACTTCCAACTGTTCTGTAGATGAGTCAAATTCAATATCAGCATTCCAATTGAGCCCAAGAATATTTAATACCACTTCCTTGAACTTGGAGAATGGGCATATAGGATTCTGACGTCTCCACATCCTGAGCTCGGCCGGTATGGCTTCTCCTCACGCACCTTCGATAAATAAATTAATTAGAGTCTCATCGACTCGTTCTACTTCCCTTGATTCTCGGGCTTGGATGTCCTTCATAGCTTCCTGTAGGCCCAGAGCAAATTCTCTCAGTGACTCTTGAGGTTGCTGTTTCCTAGCATACAAACGTCTTCTAAGTTCAGAGACTGTCCTTGAGTCAAATATACTTTCTAACTTTTTGAAAATATCCTCCGTGTTTTTCTTTCATCATCCACCCACGCTTTCACCTCTCGCAAAGCAGCTCCTTTCAACTGTCCAATGACTATTTCCACTCTTTGTTCATCATTCAGTGGATATAATTTGAACATTGATCGCATTTTGTCCTTAAATTCTTTAATAGTGCTTGCACCCTGTGTGCATATCTCCCCTGAATACATGGGAAACCATGGAGCCCCAAAATAGTATGGCATCGTAATGGGTGATGTCTGTGTCATATGTACCATACCACTGCTGGGTGAGGCATTTGTTGATGGTGAAGCTCTCTGTTCTGGAGAGACAGGTAATCGTCTCCGGCCCGTGGTCGATGCAGGAGGCTGAGGTGCTGACATTTTCTGGTCGTATCCTGTTCGTGGACACCAATTTGTGATACCCTATACTATGAGTTTATTCACAATCAGACAACATAGTAATCAGACAACATAGTATAACAATAAAGATGGCAATAGTGAATCCTTTCTTATGTTTATTTTATTTTTCAGGAACCTGCAGATCACTAGCGAACTCTGGACTTCGAACCTGCAAACTATAAATGGGTAAGTATGCTCTAGTGGCAATTAACAAATGACTAATTTTGCAATTCCCCTAACATCTCTAAAATATATACAAAAACCTCACGTGAGTATGATAAACAGACAAGGTTACATCAAGAATACAATTGCAAAGTTTTCTATACACCTTTTTAGGAAAATGTTTTCCTCACACTACTGCACTTGACATGTCTCATACAGTGCTAGTTCAGCGCTGAAATAGTTAATAGGGTGCACCCTTCGTTGCCCGGGATATGAAGAACAGTTCTTAAACTGCTCCAGCTACAGTACGTGTCTGTATTTAATGCAATACTGTAATCCTCTGTAAATTACCCTGCTGCGATGGTGTTGGTATTACAGTCAGTTCCTTCTCTGCTTAGCAACCTTAGTTCTTAGTATTACAAGTGCTGGCACTGAAGTGTCCCCCTAACACTGCTGGTAACTGTTGTACCTAACCTCCAATATGTGGTATCAGGGGTTTAATCTTACTATTATGAATGCCGACTATAAACCCCACGCTGATCTCTGAGGGGACTGCTGTGCATATGTAATGGTGGACAACTGTAGGCCTCCAGTTAATAAGCACTAATGTCACTGAGTGTCTATTTGTTGAGGTTGCAGCAGATTTCTTACCCCTCCAGTATCAGCTCTCAACCTCCGGCTCCTTTACAAGCTCAGTCTCTCTATATTTCCACAGCTCCGCCTGAGGCACTCCCTTAGGGGTTGTCCGACACACCCCTCTTATGCTGATTGCTCTCAGGAACCTCCCCGGATGACACAACTTGGTCCCATCGGATGTTCCCCGCCTCAGAGACCTCCGCTGCTCGTCCTGGAGTACAGCCGCAACCCTCAGGTAAGCATCAAGGCAGTGCAGCCCCTTCTCCTGTCCAGCTACCTCACCAACTGCACACACCTACTGCCATTTTTCTCTAGTTCAAATCCTTGAGCCTGCTACAGTACTCACTGGTCCCCTAATGTCCACCACCACTGAGGGGGCAGTGCAAATAGTCCCTGAACCTTAATGAAACCAGTTAAATCATGCCCTATATTAGACAATGGCAGGAGTCACATTAATATTTTACATTTTCATAGAGGCACATCAGTGTGGGTAGGAACACAGGGTGTTGGTGGGGTGCCACATACTTCCCCACTAGAATGATGCGTGTCCTCATGCATCTTAGACCTCTATATACTCCTGAAGACATCCACTTTATACATCAGTATCTTTTCAGAATTATTTACATACATATTAGGTACATTCTTTCATTGCATGACGCAGATCACAATTAGTTACAATTACCAGGTAAGTCTAGAAAACTTTAGCTCCTTGCTATAATGTAACAATAGCATAACAGATTACTACATTTGTTACATATTAACACAAAGTTTCTTCAAGTTATGTAATTTTGAACACTCTACCTCGCAGGCTAGTGTGTACACTGAATATGCGGGGCATTCTTGTTTTCCTTTTTCGATTTTCCCAGAACTCTTTGCATAATTAATGCTATTTCACTTGAACTTAGTTCAGTATACTCATGGACTGGGAATTTATACTCTGATGGCATAGACAGTAAGGGCTCTTTGGATACAAGACATGGCTCCTTCAGAACAACAGATTTCGATATTTCCATAACAGAATCCAGGCAATTCTGTTCACGGTGCTCCAACCTCTCTGCTAAGGGTGAGTCCGGAGCTTTCTTTGTGTGTTCTTTATGTACAGCTGTACTCAAGTCTTGTTGATTGCAGAGGAGCATATAAGAAGTGCTGTCATATACATTTGGTCGACTCTTTGCTTGTGGTTCTTGAGGAGATGTTGGCCGGACAATTTCTTGCCGGTACTGGCACACCTGTATATTTTGCGTTCCTACTTCTTTACCAAACACTCCATCCAGCCTTTCACCACGCTCTGGGAGATCGGGATATTGTTTGTGTCCGTATGGTCTCTTTAGCCAGTGGTATGGGTAGCAACTCCTCCAGTAAGGCCGTTGTTGATTAACCCTCTTTTCCTCTGCCACTCTTTCAACTTCTTCTGGACTCTTTTTACCTTCACTGTGTCGATAGTTATGTGGAGGACCTCTACGATGTGGATAATGCCAATAATGGTTGTGGCTTGATGCATATTTGCTGCCTTGGACTGGAACTCCACCAGGACCAGTTACATTAGCGGCCTTTGCACCTTTCTCTCCCTCAACCACGTAAAACTCTACCAACTCTCCATCTCCCAGACTTCGAAGATATTTTCTTGGGTTGTTCTTTAGGATAGCCGAGTAATGTACAAAAATATCGCTCTTGGTGTCATCTCGATTTATGAATCCATAGCCTCGTTGCATGTGGAACCATACAACCTTTCCTGAAATCCTTTTTGCGATAGCTGATGTAACATTCCCTGCAGTTGGCGTGCTCACAAATTTTATTTTGTTCTGTACTATTGGGCTCAAACTCGCATCTCTGGGTTGCCCTTCTTCCATTTTTGGACCTATTCTTTCTGTCTCTCCTGAGGGCTGGTCCTCAGGCTCTCTCTGGATGCAATAGCGTTCAATGTGGCCACTTTGCCAGCACTTTCTGCAGATAGGCCTCCCATGTGTATCAAATTGGTCTGTGGGACGTCGACCTGTCTCTCGAGGACTGTCCCAGTAAGACTGGTTCCTTCCCCAGCGCTCTTGGCGGCAGTCTCTGCATTTTGCTCCAGCCTGCTCTTGCCGAATCACTTTTATCTCCTTCATGATTTCAGTGACAGCATTAGTAAAAATTCCGATCAGATCTTGACCAGACTGTACTTGTTGGGTTTCCTTAGGCGACGTAGTGTCTGGCATCATATATGGTTTGGCTTCTCTAGAATATCCAACTTCCAACTGTTCTGTAGATGAGTCAAATTCAAGATCAGCATTCCAATTGAGCCCAAGAATATCTAATACCACTTCCTTGAACTTGGAGAATGGGCATATAGGATTCTGACGTCTCCACATCCTGAGCTCGGCCGGTATGGCTTCTCCTCACGCACCTTCGATAAATAAATTAATTAGAGTCTCATCGACTCGTTCTACTTCCCTTGATTCTCGGGCTTGGATGTCCTTCATAGCTTCCTGTAGGCCCAGAGCAAATTCTCTCAGTGACTCTTGAGGTTGCTGTTTCCTAGCATACAAACGTCTTCTAAGTTCAGAGACTGTCCTTGAGTCAAATATACTTTCTAACTTTTTGAAAATATCCTCCGTGTTTTTCTTTCATCATCCGCCCACGCTTTCACCTCTCGCAAAGCAGCTCCTTTCAACTGTCCAATGACTATTTCCACTCTTTGTTCATCATTCAGTGGATATAATTTGAACATTGATCGCATTTTGTCCTTAAATTCTTTAATAGTGCTTGCACCCTGTGTGCATATCTCCCCTGAATACATGGGAAACCATGGAGCCCCAAAATAGTATGGCATCGTAATGGGTGATGTCTGTGTCATATGTACCATACCACTGCTGGGTGAGGCATTTGTTGATGGTGAAGCTCTCTGTTCTGGAGAGACAGGTAATCGTCTCCGGCCCGTGGTCGATGCAGGAGGCTGAGGTGCTGACATTTTCTGGTCGTATCCTGTTCGTGGACACCAATTTGTGATACCCTATACTATGAGTTTATTCACAATCAGACAACATAGTAATCAGACAACATAGTATAACAATAAAGATGGCAATAGTGAATCCTTTCTTATGTTTATTTTATTTTTCAGGAACCTGCAGATCACTAGCGAACTCTGGACTTCGAACCTGCAAACTATAAATGGGTAAGTATGCTCTAGTGGCAATTAACAAATGACTAATTTTGCAATTCCCCTAACATCTCTAAAATATATACAAAAACCTCACGTGAGTATGATAAACAGACAAGGTTACATCAAGAATACAATTGCAAAGTTTTCTATACACCTTTTTAGGAAAATGTTTTCCTCACACTACTGCACTTGACATGTCTCATACACTGCTAGTTCAGCGCTGAAATAGTTAATAGGGTGCACCCTTCGTTGCCCGGGATATGAAGAACAGTTCTTAAACTGCTCCAGCTACAGTACGTGTCTGTATTTAATGCAATACTGTAATCCTCTGTAAATTACCCTGCTGCGATGGTGTTGGTATTACAGTCAGTTCCTTCTCTGCTTAGCAACCTTAGTTCTTAGTATTACAAGTGCTGGCACTGAAGTGTCCCCCTAACACTGCTGGTAACTGTTGTACCTAACCTCCAATATGTGGTATCAGGGGTTTAATCTTACTATTATGAATGCCGACTATAAACCCCACGCTGATCTCTGAGGGGACTGCTGTGCATATGTAATGGTGGACAACTGTAGGCCTCCAGTTAATAAGCACTAATGTCACTGAGTGTCTATTTGTTGAGGTTGCAGCAGATTTCTTACCCCTCCAGTATCAGCTCTCAACCTCCGGCTCCTTTACAAGCTCAGTCTCTCTATATTTCCACAGCTCCGCCTGAGGCACTCCCTTAGGGGTTGTCCGACACACCCCTCTTATGCTGATTGCTCTCAGGAACCTCCCCGGATGACACAACTTGGTCCCATCGGATGTTCCCCGCCTCAGAGACCTCCGCTGCTCGTCCTGGAGTACAGCCGCAACCCTCAGGTAAGCATCAAGGCAGCGCAGCCCCTTCTCCTGTCCAGCTACCTCACCAACTGCACACACCTACTGCCATTTTTCTCTAGTTCAAATCCTTGAGCCTGCTACAGTACTCACTGGTCCCCTAATGTCCACCACCACTGAGGGGGCAGTGCAAATAGTCCCTGAACCTTAATGAAACCAGTTAAATCATGCCCTATATTAGACAATGGCAGGAGTCACATTAATATTTTACATTTTCATAGAGGCACATCAGTGTGGGTAGGAACACAGGGTGTTGGTGGGGTGCCACATACTTCCCCACTAGAATGATGCGTGTCCTCATGCATCTTAGACCTCTATATACTCCTGAAGACATCCACTTTATACATCAGTATCTTTTCAGAATTATTTACATACATATTAGGTACATTCTTTCATTGCATGACGCAGATCACAATTAGTTACAATTACCAGGTAAGTCTAGAAAACTTTAGCTCCTTGCTATAATGTAACAATAGCATAACAGATTACTACATTTGTTACATATTAACACAAAGTTTCTTCAAGTTATGTAATTTTGAACACTCTACCTCGCAGGCTAGTGTGTACACTGAATATGCGGGGCATTCTTGTTTTCCTTTTTCGATTTTCCCAGAACTCTTTGCATAATTAATGCTATTTCACTTGAACTTAGTTCAGTATACTCATGGACTGGGAATTTATACTCTGATGGCATAGACAGTAAGGGCTCTTTGGATACAAGACATGGCTCCTTCAGAACAACAGATTTCGATATTTCCATAACAGAATCCAGGCAATTCTGTTCAGGGTGCTCCAACCTCTCTGCTAAGGGTGAGTCCGGAGCTTTCTTTGTGTGTTCTTTATGTACAGCTGTACTCAAGTCTTGTTGATTGCAGAGGAGCATATAAGAAGTGCTGTCATATACATTTGGTCGACTCTTTGCTTGTGGTTCTTGAGGAGATGTTGGCCGGACAATTTCTTGCCGGTACTGGCACACCTGTATATTTTGCGTTCCTACTTCTTTACCAAACACTCCATCCAGCCTTTCACCACGCTCTGGGAGATCGGGATATTGTTTGTGTCCGTATGGTCTCTTTAGCCAGTGGTATGGGTAGCAACTCCTCCAGTAAGGCCGTTGTTGATTAACCCTCTTTTCCTCTGCCACTCTTTCAACTTCTTCTGGACTCTTTTTACCTTCACTGTGTCGATAGTTATGTGGAGGACCTCTACGATGTGGATAATGCCAATAATGGTTGTGGCTTGATGCATATTTGCTGCCTTGGACTGGAACTCCACCAGGACCAGTTACATTAGCGGCCTTTGCACCTTTCTCTCCCTCAACCACGTAAAACTCTACCAACTCTCCATCTCCCAGACTTCGAAGATATTTTCTTGGGTTGTTCTTTAGGATAGCCGAGTAATGTACAAAAATATCGCTCTTGGTGTCATCTCGATTTATGAATCCATAGCCTCGTTGCATGTGGAACCATACAACCTTTCCTGAAATCCTTTTTGCGATAGCTGATGTAACATTCCCTGCAGTTGGCGTGCTCACAAATTTTATTTTGTTCTGTACTATTGGGCTCAAACTCGCATCTCTGGGTTGCCCTTCTTCCATTTTTGGACCTATTCTTTCTGTCTCTCCTGAGGGCTGGTCCTCAGGCTCTCTCTGGATGCAATAGCGTTCAATGTGGCCACTTTGCCAGCACTTTCTGCAGATAGGCCTCCCATGTGTATCAAATTGGTCTGTGGGACGTCGACCTGTCTCTCGAGGACTGTCCCAGTAAGACTGGTTCCTTCCCCAGCGCTCTTGGCGGCAGTCTCTGCATTTTGCTCCAGCCTGCTCTTGCCGAATCACTTTTATCTCCTTCATGATTTCAGTGACAGCATTAGTAAAAATTCCGATCAGATCTTGACCAGACTGTACTTGTTGGGTTTCCTTAGGCGACGTAGTGTCTGGCATCATATATGGTTTGGCTTCTCTAGAATATCCAACTTCCAACTGTTCTGTAGATGAGTCAAATTCAAGATCAGCATTCCAATTGAGCCCAAGAATATCTAATACCACTTCCTTGAACTTGGAGAATGGGCATATAGGATTCTGACGTCTCCACATCCTGAGCTCGGCCGGTATGGCTTCTCCTCACGCACCTTCGATAAATAAATTAATTAGAGTCTCATCGACTCGTTCTACTTCCCTTGATTCTCGGGCTTGGATGTCCTTCATAGCTTCCTGTAGGCCCAGAGCAAATTCTCTCAGTGACTCTTGAGGTTGCTGTTTCCTAGCATACAAACGTCTTCTAAGTTCAGAGACTGTCCTTGAGTCAAATATACTTTCTAACTTTTTGAAAATATCCTCCGTGTTTTTCTTTCATCATCCGCCCACGCTTTCACCTCTCGCAAAGCAGCTCCTTTCAACTGTCCAATGACTATTTCCACTCTTTGTTCATCATTCAGTGGATATAATTTGAACATTGATCGCATTTTGTCCTTAAATTCTTTAATAGTGCTTGCACCCTGTGTGCATATCTCCCCTGAATACATGGGAAACCATGGAGCCCCAAAATAGTATGGCATCGTAATGGGTGATGTCTGTGTCATATGTACCATACCACTGCTGGGTGAGGCATTTGTTGATGGTGAAGCTCTCTGTTCTGGAAAGACAGGTAATCGTCTCCGGCCCGTGGTCGATGCAGGAGGCTGAGGTGCTGACATTTTCTGGTCGTATCCTGTTCGTGGACACCAATTTGTGATACCCTATACTATGAGTTTATTCACAATCAGACAACATAGTAATCAGACAACATAGTATAACAATAAAGATGGCAATAGTGAATCCTTTCTTATGTTTATTTTATTTTTCAGGAACCTGCAGATCACTAGCGAACTCTGGACTTCGAACCTGCAAACTATAAATGGGTAAGTATGCTCTAGTGGCAATTAACAAATGACTAATTTTGCAATTCCCCTAACATCTCTAAAATATATACAAAAACCTCACGTGAGTATGATAAACAGACAAGGTTACATCAAGAATACAATTGCAAAGTTTTCTATACACCTTTTTAGGAAAATGTTTTCCTCACACTACTGCACTTGACATGTCTCATACACTGCTAGTTCAGCGCTGAAATAGTTAATAGGGTGCACCCTTCGTTGCCCGGGATATGAAGAACAGTTCTTAAACTGCTCCAGCTACAGTACTTGTCTGTATTTAATCCAACACTGTAATCCTCTGTAAATTACCCTGCTGCGATGGTGTTGGTATTACAGTCAGTTGCTTCTCTGCTTAGCAACCTTAGTTCTTAGTATTACAGGTGCTGGCACTGAAGTGTCCCCCTAACACTGCTGGTAACTGTTGTACCTAACCTCCAATATGTGGTATCAGGGGTTTAATCTTACTATTATGAATGCCGACTATAAACCCCACGCTGATCTCTGAGGGGACTGCTGTGCATATGTAATGGTGGACAACTGTAGGCCTCCAGTTAATAAGCACTAATGTCACTGAGTGTCTATTTGTTGAGGTTGCAGCAGATTTCTTACCCCTCCAGTATCAGCTCTCAACCTCCGGCTCCTTTACAAGCTCAGTCTCTCTATATTTCCACAGCTCCGCCTGAGGCACTCCCTTAGGGGTTGTCCGACACACCCCTCTTATGCTGATTGCTCTCAGGAACCTCCCCGGATGACACAACTTGGTCCCATCGGATGTTCCCCGCCTCAGAGACCTCCGCTGCTCGTCCTGGAGTACAGCCGCAACCCTCAGGTAAGCATCAAGGCAGCGCAGCCCCTTCTCCTGTCCAGCTACCTCACCAACTGCACACACCTACTGCCATTTTTCTCTAGTTCAAATCCTTGAGCCTGCTACAGTACTCACTGGTCCCCTAATGTCCACCACCACTGAGGGGGCAGTGCAAATAGTCCCTGAACCTTAATGAAACCAGTTAAATCATGCCCTATATTAGACAATGGCAGGAGTCACATTAATATTTTACATTTTCATAGAGGCACATCAGTGTGGGTAGGAACACAGGGTGTTGGTGGGGTGCCACATACTACCCGGGACTGGTGGCGGTGTTTCTTGTGTAGTGCAGACTGCACTCACTGCGGCAGGCACTATACTGTGGGGCCCGGGGGCACTGGCGGTGGGTACAGCTGCGCTGTTGGCTGCAGGGGCTATGGGGCCATGCACCACAGCGGGCCCCGGTGCTAGTTCTGACACTGAATAGGGCCCATTAATACTTTGATAATATAATATGTTGCAAACATACAAAAAAGATTTACAGATGCACAACTCCAACATTACTCATTATATATAATACATTTTGCAATAGCATTTTGCAAATAAAAAAAGAGGTTTTGGCATAATCATGGCCATGGTTATGGGCCTACCCACCGCGCCCAGGTAACCTCTGAGGGTAGGTCCCTAACATACTAGGGCTGAAATCTAGAGCGCAGGACACCCCCAAACCAGCCCAGCTGAGCCACCCCAGGGCATCGCTCCAGTAAGGAAAGGTGAAGTGTAAAAAGGTGGAGGATAGATAAGAGCAGCTGCTGCTACACGTCGGGAGGTGAGAAATAAAGATGTGAAAATAATACATATATATTAAACAAACAATGGAAGTGCTAAAAGTGAAAGAAAGGAAAAATGTGTATATAATGCGATGCCCTGAAGCAGCCCAACCAAAGCCATCCAGGGGACCCACGCCCCAAAAATCAACCCATAGCTGCACTACAGTATAAACATTTTCAGGACTTACCTAGATTGTGCCTCTTGTTAAAGTGCAGTCAAAATGCCAGATCCCTGCTTAAAACCAATTAGGGACAGGTGGGAAGGGGTGCTAGCCTAGATTGAAGGCGTCTCATACCTTCAAGTGTGCATAAGAACACACTAAATAGAATATGTGGAAAGGGGGGCCCTAGACTGCACACCCTGAAAATATATGTAATGGGAAGTGCTACCTGTGGAGACTATTGTTGCAAACATACAAAAAAGATTTACAGATGCACAACTCCAACATTACTCATTATATATAATACATTTTGCAATAGCATTTTGCAAATAATAAAAGAGGTTTTGGCATAATCATGGCCATGGTTATGGGCCTACCCACCGCGCCCAGGTAACATCTGAGGGTAGGTCCCTAACATACTGGGGCTGAAATCCAGAGCGCAGGACACCCCCAAACCAGCCCAGCTGAGCCACCCCAGGGCATCTCTCCAATAAGGAAAGGTGAATTGTTAAAAGGTGTAGGATAGATAAGAGAAGCTGCTGCTGCATGTAGGGAGGTGAGAAATAAAGATGTGAAAATAGTACATATATATTAAACAAACAATGGAAGTGCTAAAAGTGAAAGAAAGGAAAAATGTGTATATAATGCGATGCCCTGAAGCAGCCCAACCAAAGCCATCCAGGGGACCCACGCCCCAAAAATCAGCCCTTAGCTGCACTACTTTTTACACTTCACCTTTCCTTATTGGAGCGATGCCCTGGGGTGGGTCAGTTGGGCTGGTTTGGGGGTGTCCTGAGCTCTGGATTTCAGCCCCAGTATGTTAGGGACCTACCCTCAGAGGTTACCTGGGCGCAGTGGGTAGGCCCATAACCATGGCCATGATTATGCCAAAACCTCTTTTATTATTTGCAAAATGCTATTGCAAAATGTATTATATATAATGAGTAATGTTGGAGTTGTGCATCTGTAAATCTTTTTTGCATGTTTGCAACAATAGTCTCCACAGGTAGAACCTCCCATTACATATATTTTCAGGGTGTGCAGTCTAGGGCCCCCCTTTCCACATAATATAATATGTTGTAAGAAATGTTTCCTCATTTCACGGCACAAAAATGTTGCTATGATAATTAAAATATTTACAAACTCACAAACCATTAAATTCTTTGCATATTATGTTTTTCTAAAGCAGAAACAAATGACATTCCATCCATTACAATTTTACAGCCATTAGATACATCACACACATCAACTCAGTGAGAATCACAGTCATAGTTCTCTTTAATACTGTCTGTTCATGTTGTGTAAAGACAGAGCCGTAACTAGACTTTTTGGTGCCCTGTGCCAGATAGATCATTGGCGTTACCCCACTATTTTTCAAATAGGGACATACCGCACCAGAAAAAGGGCCATGGCCTCATGGGGAATGGCCAGGGAAGAGATAGGGGAGGCCAGGAGATGCTGGGGATAAAATAAGAGGAAGCTACAAGTGAGAATGATAATAAACAGAAAAGTGACAGGCCCAAACAGCGCCCCCTGCCCTGCAGTACCCTGTGCCATGGCACAGGTCGCACCACTCTGGTTACGGCCCTGTGTAAAGATATCAGGACATCACTGTCAAGATTCCCTGTGTGTATGTGCTGTGGGGAATGAGATACAGCCGGTGCTCTGACCTGACTTTGCAGCTTTCACCTTCAAGCCCTAGTGTATAGGAGAAGCTGCAGCACACTGACGCTCCAAACCAGGCAATTTTATACACAATGGGGATCCAATGTGACACCTCTGGTGTATACCGGTTTTTGTACTCAATCCCACAACTCAATTGCTTATTGTGGGGCTGATGTACAGAGAAACCTATGCCAATCACATTAATTGCAAATTGCTCTGCACTGACCCAGAAATCAGGCTGCATGCACATGTACCAATGCAGCTTTGGGTGACACTAATGTCTGCAAGCACCCGGAGGGAGTGACGGGGACAGAAGACCATTAAGTACAGTAAGGGCATGTTCTCATAATTGCGAACAGACGCAGACCAACACAGAGACGCACCCTAAACATAACCCTTCCCCCTTAGTGCCTAACCCTAGCCCTCTCCCTAGTGCCTAACCCTAACACCTAGCGCTAACCTTCCCCCTAACCCTGCTACTTAACTTCGTGATGCCGGCGGTCAGGGTTGGCGGCGCCGGGATTCTGACAGATGTTGGGATTCCGGCACCGGTATTCTAAGCGCTGGCATCCTATGCGCCAGGATAGTGTCCGCATTCCCCTTGTAGGACTATGTTCTGTGGATAGGGCTGCTAAATAAGCTATGTCAATTTTAATTTGCCAGATGCATTGCTGCACTGTTATCAGCTCTCTTGCATGACTGCAGTATTCTAGTACATATGGGTTTGTAGTTTCAGTGGAACCATGCAGAACGTGTAATCCATAAATGTCAAGACTGGCATAGCTGATCCGGTAACCCTATCTGTGGATTATAAACTGTTAAGGTGCCCACACACATAGCGACATTTTACACGATTTGGCCGATTTCGACGAATCGTGATGACGAATCGGGTAAAAAAAAGTACAAATCGTGAGTTTATACTCACGAGCACGATGCCGATACGCGTCCCCGCTCGTCGTATATCGCATCTTCTGATCTGCCGTGCTGTAGGGCAGTTTAGCCAATCTGGGATACAATGCATTGGCTGCAAGATAGATCTTTAGTCAGATTGGACATTTTTAACTCCAAATCGTGATCACGACAGCAAGGGAGCTCCCGTGAAAGTTCATGAGGAAATTGGCCATAGAATCATATCGTGAGCACATCGGTATATGTGTGGGCACCTTTACACAGTACAGGACTCATCTGGTCTTCTCTGAATGCAGCAGAATTAGAGCCTACTTCAACTACGGATGAATTGGGAGGAGAGAATATTAAGCCTTTGTCCTTTCACACCAATATGTTCTACAAGGGTCACTATAGCAAAGATGTCATCCATTATTCCTGACCCAAATCACTAGAGAGATACCCGTCTACTCCTGAGATGTGGGTCAGGTCACACAGGCTTTCTACAACCTGTCACGCTATAGCTATCCTGCTCCTCTTCTATTTCTGCATGCAGAACGCTGCTTCACTCAGGAAGTCAGTGCTAAGTTCTGGAGCAGGCAAATATCTACCAGATTGAGATGGGTTATTTTCATGTCTCTACTATTCTGTGTCAAGAGAAGAAAAGGTCTTTAATACTCAGTATATAGTATAGTAAAATTTTTAATTTAATAGCACAAACAGCCTTATCAAAATGGGGTTTAGATGCAGACCCTTATGTGCAAATAACAATAAACCGAGGGCAATGTGCATGTTGTATTATAAAGTAATGCAGCGCTGAAACGTTAGTAATGGTCTGCACCTTTCTGTGATATATATTATTTTTCAAGGGAAAATGAAGATTTGTACTTGTGTTCACAATGTTTTTATGTTTTTCAATAGTCAAAATAAAAAGTGTTCTAAGCCATGAAAGAAATCTCAAATCCTTCTGCATACTTAATTTCACTTTGGTATAGTTGTAGTTACTATATTGGTTGCCTGTATTTTACTGATTTCAAAACATTCTTCTACTGCTGCTCTGCTCTGTCAGTCCCTACATTGGTTGTCTTTATTTTACTGAATTCAATATAAAATAATTCTGCTTAAATATAAGGTTTCATGTTTTGGGTGTTTAGATCTGAGTCATGATCCATAGACTGGGTTGACGGGCTGTAGCAGAATAGTGGTGGTAGGATCAGAGGTCTACTCGTGGGTGAGACCCATTTGGTAAATGCCTGGGGCATTCAGAGAGGTCAGTAATACCTGCAAGGCTCCGAATCTGCCCCTGGAACCAATTGAGTGGAACTCACCCTGAATATAGGAATAAGGGGCTGGAACCAGTGTTTGAGGACTCAGGGGACAGCACAGCAAGTAACTCAGGAAATTGGTAGCCCGCCTGGAATCTGCTAACAGATGCTGCAGACAGATTATCAGAGCTGGGTCACTGGAGCCTAATCCTCAAAGAGGAGCCTATATCCAGCACCCAGTCGCCAATAACCGGAATGAATGCTGTAGCAGAAACTCAGCATGAACCCCAACACTCTAGGAGAGGACCCACAGGGCAACAACCCCCATTGATAGTGGTACCGATGGTATGGTGAGTAGTGATCCCCAGAGTAGGTCAGGAGCTGCCATTCTGAGCAGTAGCCGTATAATGCAGGTCAGGAATAAACTGAAGTACAGTAAGGGTAAAGTCCACTTGAACCTGCAATGAGCAGGAGAGATATACCCAGGGGACTTGCTAGTAGCACTGTGACAGAAGACTTGGTAATGGAAGCACTAGGAGAGTCTTGAGATGCCCAGGAGACTTTAGAATATAAGCAGGTTGGAATTGAAGAATAACTCACAGACTTGGGCTGTAGATGAACCAAATAAGAAACGGAGGTTGCAGACGTAGAACCAGAATGGAACCGGAAACTTGAACCAGTCTGGAAATGGAGGTAGCAGCAGAGAAGCCTGAGTGGAACTGGAGGCTTGAACCAGGCTGGAACCGGAAGTAACTGCAGAGTAGCCGGAGTGGAACTAGAGACATGAACTGGATTGGGAAGTGACTGCAGAGTAGTCGGAGTGGAACTGGTGGCTTGAACCGGACTGGGGCCGGAGGTAATTGTAGAGTAGCTGGAATTGAACAAGAGGTTTTAACTAGACTGGGACCGGAGGTAACTGCAGAGTAGCCAGAATGGAACTGGAGGATTGAACAGCAGCCAGCTGAAGTGGGACCGCAGGCTTGGACTGGATTAAGATCGGTGGCAATAACAGTAGTTAAGTCGGACTGGAACCAGTACTTGAACACAGGCTGGTAGAGACTGGACACTGGTGCTCACATGATCAGTGACACCATGGCTATGCCCATAAACCTCAGGAAATCGATTGACAGCACACTGGGGCAGAATAGTCCACCTTGGTAAAGCACCGCCGGACTGGGTAAGGGTGGGTACACACCTGCACGATATCGGCCTGATTTGGCAGATTTAGCCAAAACGGAACGACAAATCAGACATATTGTGCAGTGTGTATGCCCGATTTGCATGCTCCCGTAGTTGCATGCTGCACGGCCAATCACACAATATCACATGCGGTGCCATACATATTAATGAAGGACGGAACAAGTAATCCTTCCGTCGTTCATTAAATCGTGCAGTGTGTACCGGCAATCATGCGATGTCCAGGGTGAAGACAAATCGCCCTGAACATCAGCACGATTGCCGGACGTTTAGGTGTGTACCCACTCCAAAAGTAACTAGTCCTGTTTTTTGTGACATAAGGCTCTTGCCTCTTCAGGCAAGCTTATCAAATTCCAGAACCACCCACATAACCTCAATAAGCTATCCTACCCAATCACATCCCCTCTACACAGTTCACACAAAACTCACGTATCTTCTCTTTTTACACTCACACAAACTACTAACCCCAGGCCAACATTGCTGTGTGACTGTATCATGTAGCCCACAAAGGACCCTTTACCTTTACAATCTGGCTGAACCAATCTGCAATATGTAGCACTCAGCAGGGCCCTTTCACCTCTTTGTAATTAGTCAGCCTTGTTTTATTACTGATTTGTTACCAAATTTAAAGGACAAAGGAATATGCTATATAAGTAAATGTTCACAAAGAAATAAATCTTAAAATTTTATTTATAGGAGATATCTTTCAGAATTAACTTCACAGTACTTTGTTGTATGACATTTTATAGATTACATAAAATTTGCCTATACCATTAAAGAACTACTAATTGCCCAATAAACTGTTCAGTATTACTGGTATCTACAAAAGTTATATTTTGTCCACTTAGTCCATTTACTTATATTTTTATAGGATTTCTGACCATGTGGGCTTGTTAGTAAGTGATGTGATAAGTGCACTGTACGTGATATTGTCTTTCTTTTTCTTGTATGTGAGGAGACATAGGGACATGTGTGAGCAGATGGCAGATTCAGGTGGTGGGGAATTAATGACATAGCAGACAGCCTTTCTCCTCACACTGATTAAATAAGGAGGATTTCTACTCACTAAGCCAGCTGGCAAGCAGAGACAAACACCCTCCAGCTAAAAAACACACATTAATATATGGATACATTAGGCAAATATTCCTAACGACTAAACCCTGAGGCCAAAATATGTTTTCGGGCTTTCATTCAATTGGTATGGCTTGTGTTAACTCATTGCAAGCCAGTCAGTTCTCTGATTAAAGATTTCATCCATTCATATTTTCTCTTGCATTCTCTGTCTTAACAATACTGCGACACAATGTAGTTTAGTCTACATGCAAATGGCTGGATATTATGCTATTTATTTGAATTTATGCAAATGAAGGAGAGTGATGAGGAGACAATGTTTATTTTACGAAGGCTGGATTCATGGCATACATTAAACCTGGATGATTTAGTTCTATTTCTACATTTGCAGATATAGGGCCTGATTTAGAGCCGCTCCTAAGCGGCCGCTCGTTCGTTCTGATCGATGTTCGCACAACTGCGCATGCGTACGGATTTTAATACGCATGCGCGATCCAGTCAGTGCGGCCGAAAATCGTTTGTTCGCTAAATAGCGAATGCCTGCTATTTTGAGTGACAGAATGAGGCGTTTGTGGGTGGTAACAGGGGAAGGTGCTTGAAAACGGGGAGTGGAGATCCGAACGCAGGCGTGCCAAAAGGTCAAAACGGGCGTTTTAAGGGTGTGCATAATTAACAAAGCAGCGTCATTGCCCACATCACTTGGTTGTTTTATAGTTAGAACTGCTCGCATGATTGTGGTAGGAAAAACCAACCACAAGAATAGCGAGCAGTTCATACGCCATACGATGTACTCGATTAATCTAATAAATAGCGGACATGACGTATGATGCGAGCGGCCAGGGGGCGTTTTTTTCAAAATTACGTTCGCATGTTTCGTTCGCTCGTTCAGACATAGAGGCGTGAACAGACCGCAAAGAGCGAACGGTTAATTTAAATAGCCAGCCCCTTTTTCTAGACGAGCGAGCGCAAATAGCGTCCGGCTCTGAATCAGGCCCATACTTATTAGCAGACAGTCTACGAATGCCAGCATTCCTGACTATCAAGTGGATTGAGATTAGGCTTTGGAAGTCTTTGTCATTATTTATCTAATGTTATAACTTTTATAGCCAACACGTGTCCCTTTCTCATTTATCCTTTGTACCAGTCTCTGCCACCTTCATTCCAGAATGATTCTATAAAACAGCATCTGCTCAGCAATGTGATTTCCTCTTATAGTAAAGTGACTATGTACACTGGTACTCAGGGGCATGGAGTGGGGGGGAGCGGGTACTAATTACCCGGGCCCGGGCTTGCTGGAAGGGCCCGGCACCTATTCCCCTCCCTCTAGCATCACAGTAGTTCAGCACACGCAGCAGTCTGCTGGGCTGCACTGGGAGACTGCCCACGGCTGCTAAGAAGCAGCCACAGCAGTCTCCTATGCCTGTGGGGGGAGCGATCAAGCTGATTGCGCCCCCCACTGGTTATGCGCCGGGTTGAGGGGGCTCACTGCGACCTCCTCCCCAGCGCGCGGCGCTGCAAAACGTTTTTTATCCTTTTTTTTTACCAAAGGGGGCGTGTCCACGCCTCCCATAATTAGGCCACGCCCCATTTTACCCGGGCCCGGCGCGGCTCTTGACGGGCCTGCTGGTACTATATGATTGGTACTTGTATAATTGGATGCAGAACAGTAACTAGGGGTGTGCGAGCAGCGCTGTTATCCAGGGTGGGATTGTCGCTGCCCCATTGGCACCTGTGTTTGTCTTGCAGGGTCCCTGGAGGCACTCTCCAGCCATGAGATCCATTAGGATGCGCCCAGCCCTTAGTTTCATGGTCTCGGCCCCCTCTTCATGGCATGATGATATCACATGTGCCAGAGGCAGGGCCGGCCCAGGGTACCACATTGCCTCGCTACGGCTACGGCCTTCAAAGTGTATGCCTGCTTTGCTGTGTTTACAGACACTTCTGCATACTAGAATCACTGTGGGGTGTGGTATTAAAAGTCGACATTCTGGTGTTGACATGTTAAAATTCTGACTGTCAACATTCTGCTTAGATCCTCTCTAGAGATGCACTGTGCAATAGTGTAACAGTCAAATAAAAATCCAACTTAATACCAGTTTATTAGACTAAACTTTTCTGGTTTTCTCCTAAAATACTGCTTAGTTTAAAATAACATGCCTTAGTCAATCATTAGAGTGAGAAGGTATCAGGATTGTCATTAATACATGTCGTACTTTTGTGTGATTAAAGTCCACTTTTATAGTGTGTAAATTAAGCCTAGAAATGCACTTCTCCCCAAGGGTGCAGCTAGCATGTGCGAAATGCGTCACACTGGAAGTATCAAATTAGGTCCGATCTCTGCTAGTTTAAAGCTGGTGCAAATTTCATGTGTTTATGCAGAGTGGAAATGACTACCCTATAAAGCGAGGAACACCCCCTATAAATGTGTATTTTTCACCCCTTCATCTCATTTTCTCACTCTGCAAAATGAAATGAAATCTGGAATAATTACCAAGTAACACCCTCCACCGAACTCTTCCCAAAGGCCATTGCAAACTTCTGCTCCTGCACAAACCATTTTTTGCTCCATATATCCATGCACGTTGATGGATATCTAAATGCACCAGTGCAAATTAAGGCACGTGATGTCACCAAAAAGATCAGGAGCTGCAATGTGTGTGATTGTGGATTACGACTGGTCCTCCTGTCCTTTCTGTAGTCTCAAAGAACCCCTGCTTTTCATCTAGGGCTGTGAGATGATGCGTGGAGCTCTGGGAAAATAAGATGCTCAAAGCAGTCACTCTGATTCAGTGGCGTAACTAGGGTGTTTGGAGCCCAGGGTAAATTTAAAAATGGAGCCCCCCCACACCCTATGTGCGCGCACCGAAGGTGTGTGCAACAAAAAGGGGGCGTGGTCACAAGAGGCATGGTCACTTAAAAATGGGATGTGTCAACATGACACACCCCTTTCTCGTCACTCATTCCTTTCCATATGCACTTTACCCCAGTAGTGCCCCTTATAGTACCCCCAGTAGTGGTCCCCCTTATGCAGCCCCCCATTAGTTCCCCTTATAAAGTGCCCCCAGTAGTGGTCCCACTTATGTAGCCCCCCCATTATTTCCCCTTTACAGTGCCCCCAGTAGTGGTCCCCCTTATGCTGTGCCTCTTATATAGTGCCCCCAGTAGTACTCCCCCCCATGCAGTGCCCCCAGTAGTGGTACCCCCTATGCAGTGCCCTTTATATAGTGCCCCCATTAGTAGTCCCCCCCAGTAGTAGTCCCCAGTAGATGTCCCCCATCCCAATGCAGTGCAGTGTAGAGGTCCCCCTCCGATGCAGTGCCCCCAGTAGTAGTCCCCCCCAATGCAGTGCCTCCAGTAGTAGTCCCCCCCAATGCAGTGCCCCCAGTAGTAGTCCCCCCAGTAGTGCCCCCAGTAGAGGTCCCCCCTCCAGATGCAGGGCCCCCAGTAATAGTCCCCCCCCAGTAGTGCCCCCAGTAGAGGTCCCCCCTCCAGATGCAGTGCCCCAGTAGAGTAGTAGCCCCCCCTCCCTCCCTCCAATTAGTGCAGACAAATACGAATAAGGAAAAAAAGAAAAAAAAGACACTTACCTCCGGCCACTGCTCCTCCAGCCGTCGCACATCAGTCCTCCCGGGCTGGCACACTCTACATTATGGGAGAGACGTCATGACGTCTCTCCCATTACCCACTGCAGGAGCCAGAAGGCTGAGCTCATGACTGAGCTCCAGCACGGCTCTTGCAGTGGGCGCTGCAGCCAATGAGAGTCTGTCTTACTCTCATTGGCTGCTGCTTAACACACACATCTCTGCCGCGCGGCGGAGATGTGCCGTCGGTCCTATGGTGCCCAGGGCACACACACCCTTAGTTACGCCACTGCTCTGATTGTGTTTTAAACACATCGGAGTAACCAGGCATCATACACTGTGTGCTTCTCAGGCACAACCATATTACTTGCGGTCTTAGTAATACCCCCTTTTTGGTGGATAACCAGTGCTATCCATCAGTCAGTGTGCTGCTGCTGCTGCTGCATGTCTGTGCCTGGGAAGCTGTGTGAATGCTGCAGGGCTGCTCCAATGTATTTAAAACACAAGCAGAGTGGCTAATCAGAATCCTCTGTAAGCCTCTAGGCTGTCAGACACTTGTATATAGTATGTGGCCAAAGGCAGCCTGTCCCTGCAGGCTTTAAGGGGCATATTCAATTGGCCGCAAGGTTTTCCACATAAAAAATGACAACCAATTTTGGATTATCACAGGTATGCCGCTCCCAATACCCACGGTATCCAATTTAAAAAATTGCATGCAGGGTTTTCTGCATTGAAAACTCTGTGGTGTGGGAAAAAAGAAAAGAACAACTTACCTGTTCCGAATGCTCTGCTGTCATCTGTGCTCAACTGCTGCATCCTAAGACTGCTGGACCGCTCCTGTGGGGAAGCAATCGGGAAGCCGGCTGCCGGCTTCCCGACTGTCATATCCCAGCAAGGGTGAAATGCCGGGCGTCTAGATGTAGACGCCCGCATTTCCCCGACGCCGGAAAACCGGCGCCCGGCATCCCGATCGTAGAGATGCCGGGCGCCGCGAGCAGACAGCCACGGGGGGGGGAGGGTTAGGTTTAGGGCTCCCGGGGGGGACTTAGGTTTAGGCAGCGGGGAAGGGGGTGCTTAGGGTTAGGCACTTAGAGGGGGGATTAGGGTTAGGCACTTGGGGGGTAAATTAGGGTTAGGAACCCCTAAGGGGGGGTTAGGGGGGTTGTTAGGTTAGTAGATACTCACCTATGCATGATCGGGATTTCCAGCGCTGTCGACCTTCCGCTGCTCGGAACTCTGCTGATGTCGGCCTGCCGCTGACGGGAATCATGCGGCCGGCGGTATTTCATACCCATTCCCTCCTGCGCAACCCCTGCATGAAGAAGCAAGCCAGCCAGGGAAGATAAGTGTAGTGTAGTGTAATGTGCGAGAGGAGGGGGTGCAGGGTGGGAGGTAGTGTAATGTGCGGGCGAGGCTGCAGGGGTAGTACGTACCTGTCCTGTGCCCGGCCTGTTCCTGGAAGCTGTCTTCGATGCTGGAGAAGAGAACTGGAGGAGGCAGCACTGCAGAAGGTTAGTAATTAAGGACTAATTAAGCTAATTGGAAACTTCCAATTGCTTAATTAGTCATGGGGTGGACGCATGGGTTCCAAAGCAATTCCCAAAATCCAAAAATCTGGATTTTAGGAAAAATTGGTTGTGCTCTGGGGAATGCGAAAAAAAAAATCCTCCGGCGCTCCAAAATTAAAAAACCATGCACCCAATTGAATAGCAAAAATCTCGCACCTGCGGGAAAAACCCCAAAGGTGCGAGATTTTTGCTATTCCCGCACCTGATTGAATATGCCCCTATGGGAAAGATGTTTCAAACCTTGGAGAGAGACAAAGTGAAGAGAAATAAAGTACCAACCAATCATCTTCTAATAGACTGTATGAAACGCTGAAGCAGTGCCACTTCTCCATGTATTACTGGGGGGCTGGCTGGTAAATGACAGGGGCGTTGATGTGCTGGGAAAAGTATGAATGATCAGTTCACCTGACCGTTCCGTCAGCTGCAGCTATCGATATCGACAGCTACAGCTGGCATTGCCCGGCCCTATCCCCACAGCAGGGACAGAACTGTCCTTGCTGTGGCAGCTGCCGGCTGCCGCGATGCTTGTGAGATCCTGTGCGTGCCCAGTGGGGCCGGCCGGGAGTGAAACACAGCGCATCAGCAATAGTCTGATGCGCTGCGTGCTCAGCCGGGGATCGCGCTTCCTGCTTCGCCTTGGCAAAGAGGTGAAACAGGAAGCGTTATAGCGGCACGATACGTGCCGCCATACTACATCTCCCCCTGTGTTTGAAAAATGACAGAAGCTGATTGGTTGGTACTTTATCTCCATTCACTTTATCTCTCTCTGAGGTTTGGTACATCTCCCCCTACGTATTTCCAGTTCTACCCCAACAACACCACACAGAATGCATTGAGAGTATTCATCACAGCTCTATGCATACGCTATGAATTACACAAAATGCATTTCCAAATGGTGACGCGAAAGTATTGTTTAAGGATCTCATCATTGTAAATTCGCACCTCTGGGGAACAGGCTGTTCTGCTGTGGGACAAAAGTGACATTAAAAGTTACATCCTATAGATCGTAAGCTTGCGAGCAGGGCCCTCTTACCTTTATGTATGTCTTGTCTGTATGTATGTATGTATGTATGTCTTTTACAACCCAGTAAAATGTTAATGTTGATTCAAATTGTAAAGCGCAATGGAATTTGCTGCGCTATATAAGAAACTGTTAATAAATAATAATAAATAATTAAATTGTGTTTCAGTTTCTCTCATCTTTGCATGTTTGGTTGTATGTGTGTGAAGTTGTGAACTATGCTGTCCTGAATCCTATATTACAATGCCAGGCTGTAAAGGGCGCATCGCAGAGAAGTGTAGACATGACCAACTAGCAAAGGGTCCTAACTGTTTATGAGGGAGTTAAAGTTATTACTCCTGTAAGTCACTTTTGTAAACTTGGAATGACCAAATATAACTCTGGAAAAGGGCTGTGAGAGAGTTTACGGGATGGCAACTGTCAGGACAGTGCTGATAAAAGACCTTTGTGTTTCCTCTCTGCAGCACAGCGCTTTACATGGTTAAAGTGGCAGATGCAGCAGGAGCTAGCAGGTGGGTTAAGTTGGTGTAGTGCAGTTGGGAGCAGGGGGTCAGTCACCTGTAATTGTAGGATCTGTACACAGTGCTGTCATTGTTAATGACTCTCCATATGGCAGGAGGTTTACCGACCTCGCTCAGCTAGTTTCAGACCCCTAATGCAATTTAAAAGCTAATAAACATCACAAGCTGTCTATTAATTGTGTTTTCGTTCCTACAAGACTGATGCATTTAGCCCAATACATGGGTTCATTCATTCTGCAAGTGGAAATCTATATGGAAACTTAAAAAGTAATAATATTAAAGTAACTTTTTAAGAGACAAAATAAGATTGCTGCTTTTTGCTCTGTTTTTAACTCTATATTTAAGTCCCAGGACAGCACTTGCAGTAAAGCAAATATATTAGAAATACTGTTCTAGCACAGCCCCTATTATTATATCCAAAGGGGGTTGCAGGAATATTTAAGTAGAAAGAAAAAGGTGGAAAAATTGGTGATATTTCCGCACTTTTCATGTAATTAAGTACAGAGAAAACAAAAGTATGAGTTTCTCCAGCTAAAATGCTGGAGAAAAGCCATATTTTTGTTAATTAAATAGACCCCTATGTACCGTAAGTTATTGTAATAAATGTAGTGGCATGAAATACCGCCTTATCATTTATTTCATATCTCTTCACAGCCCATTCCATAAAAGAACATCATTTGGAGTAAATTTTACATTTACAAAGACTGTTCTGTAGCATAATCAACCTGAATCTCTCCATTTCATCTCCTGCTATTATAGGGGTCTCTGTACTAATAATCGTGGACCAGCCGCGATTATTATGTATCCATATCACCGGGAATATTTTCATTTTTAATGAAAATATCACCGCTATGTACAAAGGGGAACTCGCAGGGACAGCAGTTGCGGTAACCACTGTCCCTGCAAGTTTTATCCCTGGCAAATTGTGGAAGTCTTACACAAAAGTAAAAGCCTTCTCCGAGGGAAGCTGACACTGCCCATGCGCACAGCATCAGCTTCCGGAGCCGGCCAGGAGCTGCGAGAGAGAGATCGACAGGGGGTAGAATCAGGAAGCGATTGCCAGGACTGGAGCCCCGAGCCAGCCCCTGGCTCCTATCCAGTGCAGCTGCTAGGGCCGGGTAGCCACTGGCGCTTGCCGGCGGCTCCCTGGTCCAATGAATAAAGTTTTTTTATTTTTTGAGACAAGGTGACGTCACGCGCGCCTCATCGCTGCACTGGGGAGCCGGCTACAGCTGCAATCAGACAGATGTAAGTATCTCTGGGAAGCGGGGAGCCGGGGACTAGATGCAGGGGGCTGGAGCTGGGGAGACAGAAATGGGGCTGACTGAGTAAACATACAGGGGCTGGCTGGTCAAAAAGGAGGGGGGGCTGGCTTGGTAGACATAAGTGGGTGCTAGCTGATGATATATAAGTGGGTGCTAGCTGATGATACATAAGGGGGTGCTGGCTGAGGAGACAAAAGGGGATGCTGGCTGGTGAGACAGAAGGGGGTGCTGACTGGAAACAGAAGGGGGTGCTGGCTGAAGTGGAAGAAAGGTCCCTAAATCCGACTTGTAGAAACAGGACAAGGTTATTATTTTTATTATTATTATTATTATTATTATTATTATATCTATCATATATTTTTTTATATTTAATAAGTACTTAGTGTAATTATTCAGTAAATATGGGGGGGTGCCTGTCCATTACTTTTCCAGGGGCGCCTGGACCCCAAGATACATCCCAGCATAGGGGTCAGATCGTAGTCCCCTTTGATAATAATGGGGACTGTGATCTAAAGTGCTAATTAGCACTTTGCCAGAGATTTCTGTGAACTCTCCTACATTGTGCTTTTAGTACATACCTACAATACATAAAATTGTACAGAAACTGTAGTTTTTGCATAATTTTATGTAAAAAAAAACAGCTTGATACATAGGGGTCATAATCTCACACACATATAAAAATGCTTAATCCTTATGTAAATGACGGCTAATCACAGGTGGCTTTGTAGTGGCCGCGCAGTCACACTAATCTACGAGGGCTCAGGTAGCCTGCCAAGGTACAGTGCACATTGCTTATTATTATTGTCAGCAGATCACGAGATTACACAGGATTGTTGAGAACACGTGTATGGAGCTCAAGCATTAGTGAAATACCTACTGGTGTAAATGGAAGGGAGCACCCATAAACAACAGTAGCCCCTGCCATATAGAGTTTTGCTGAAAATGTTGCAGGTATTAGTAGATCAGCTATGTTATATGGCCAAAGTACTGCTAAGGAGTCATATGAATTTTGCCGACTGTACGATTTGAAGAACTTTCGAGTGTACGCACTAGTGATTTATCATCCACTCCAAACAATTATACACACTACCTTTTTTGCGCAATATCGGCTCACGATTTTGGAGAAATAACATGCAGCAGGTCAGATCCAAACATGTAATCAGATTGTTTTTGGAACAATAATCGGTCTCTGGTGCTGCGTGCACACTCTGAGATTATCGGGCCAGGCAGCTGAAAATCTCCTGATTATCCCGATTATTGCACAGTGTGTGCCTAGTTTAAGAAGGCTTTACATCTAAACCACCATTTATCAACCTGGGAAAGTTGTTTGTTTGTAACTGAGGTGCCAGTACCAATGACAAGTATTACATACTATATGCTGGTTGATCTCTGATTTTTTTGCTAATTACTAATAATACACCCTTGTTCCATTCAAAAATAAAACCCAAAAAACAGGTGACAATTTGCTCTCACATGTATTGAACCCTTCTACCCCCCTGAAAAAAAAAAAAACTGTACTCTAGAGATTATATGTCACAAACAATGACATCTTCAAGCACCCGCCTGTCTGTATGGGGAGAGGGAAATATGGACACAGAAGGTCCCCTGCAGAATGAATGGGACACTGTTCTGGCTGACATCTGTTATCCCAGTTGAGGAGCATCTGTAAGAGTTCTGTAGAGACAATGTCAGGCTGCTAAAACCATTACTGGAAAAAAATACATTACAGATACTATCATAGACCAGTTAAAACCGCACTGGGCCATAAACTGAATATCACGGCCCTTTTATTGGGAACTGGATATCAGGCTCCTTTATTGTCATAAAACAGTCCAGATAATATAAAGTGACTGACTGGCTGCTACCATGAAGGTCTGTACTTTACAATGGGTACGAAACAGGGCAGCAGATGACTGACAGATATAATACTGGTGTAATATGGCTGTAACATCTGGCTTCAGGTAAAGGAAGACCCCCAGAGAATGGGGGTAGGTTATATTGAGGGGGCAATTGTTGAAAAGTGGTAACTCATGTAAAATTGCATAGATTCTACTGTGTTCTAGGTTTAGTACATGATAAGTTGATACTGTCGGGTCATAGTTATCAAATCAGATGCTCAGCTCCCTAGCGGTACTGAGTAAGCATAGATGTACCATATTGCTGGCCTGTCAGGGACCCTACTGCTCATGCATGATCTGGCATCGCCAATTTACGCAGATACACTGAACCTGGAAACTCGTTCTTAAGTCTCCAGGTGCAGATTTGTTAAAAATAAAAAAAGTCCTAAAAAAAAAATGAAATGAATTTGAATTCAATTACAAAAAATAAATAAAAAATGGAAAACAATCAAAAATAATTTTAATATAAGTTAAGGCGATAGTATAAGTGGACAGCTAACACTCCCTGCGATAGCCTGAGTCCCTGCGATAGCCACCACTGGCGATATCCGGTGATGGCCATCACATCTTATGGGATGTGATTGATAGGGATCAATATATCTCTGTCATAAATATAATTTGCACTATAGACAGTGTACTAAATTATACTGACCAAAATTCAAAATATAAAATCAGGAAATCTAAGGTCACACCTAGCCATCTTCTATCCACTTTTTGGCTGTAGCACTCTGGACGTCCCCCGCCTAATATCTAACTGTTGGGTGGTGTGCTTAATATTCAATAGCGTTTTTTTTGTACTACTTAAAATTTACTTTCATCCTTTAACTTTCAATATTTCAGTCAAAGGTAATTGCCTGAATGGATATCAAGTGTCACTAATGGGATGGCAAGGAATACATTCGGATCATATTGCTTTCACATTTTATGCTGTTACTGTGAACTGTGAAGCTCATTCAGACCCGCTCGCTAGCAAGCGGCCGCTCGTTGCAGACGATGTTCACTAATGTGCGCATGCGTGTAGTTCGCAGTGCGCGTACACAAAATAGTACGAGCGATCGGAATGTTCTCGCTCACCCTGCCCAGTGGATTGAGTGACAGGAGAGGCCGTTTGTGGGTGGTAACAGGGGCAAGGCAGTAGTAACGGCGAAGTGGCGTTGCGGACGCAGGTGTGCCAGAATGTTTTCATGCTGTTTCTGGGGCGTGCACATTTAACAGGCAGCGTAATAGTACACGTCACCTGGTTGTTTTTTACACTGAAGTGCTTGCAGTGCCTGCGGTAGGGTACAGTCAACCGCAAGCGCTGCGGTCAGATTCGATGGAACCCGCTGTACTGATGGTTGAATATACTTCCTGGAGATGACGTACGCTAGTGGGCGGCTTAAGACAGGCTGGTGGGCGTCTATAAACACAAAGTGATCGCTCGCCCAGACATAGTTGGCATGCTTATGCCTTGCCGTGCGAGCGGCTGCCTTGACTTAGCTGAATTTCCATACGCAGGGAGTGAGCGGTCGCATCTTGCGAGCGGGTCTGAATGAGCTCCTGTGTGTCATCTCTTGTTTAGTTCTAACATAACACCCATTTTAAAGCTTTAACACTGTACCCCACTTCTGACAATGAAAATTAAACACAGCACTGTATTCAAGAGAAATAGGGAGATGTAAGAACAGATTTGTCTACAGAACTGCTATAGTATGTGGGAACTGCAGCCCACCAAAAACAGTGTCATTTATGTTCATCAGTCATTATTACATGTATTCAGCGGAATCTACCCCTTGACATCCAGGGTGATTGTCTCTATCTGACACTGGCTTTTAAATCCATATTATTGGAAACATACCAAACATTGCAGAGAGAATATTCACCATTTTATTTCTGATGAGCTCCAGTGTATTGTCAATTTATTTGTACATTATTTTATTGTTTTTATTGTCTGCATGATTGCAATATAATAAATTGTTTATAGTTTTGTCTACTAACGCTACCATTGTTTCTTTTTCTATATACTGTATTCAAGAGTTTTTTTGTACACATAAGCTGGGTCCTTGTTTTAAAGTGAAAATTGGGACCAAATAACTACAGAGAGGTGTGGTTCTGCGAACAATCTCATTGCGACTGCGTTGATGCGATTCACTGCAAATCGTATCATTAAAGCTGGGTACACATTATACGATCGATAATCCAATATATTGTTCCAACACGGATTGGAACAATATATAGTACATATCATATAGTGTGTATTTCCAATCCAATTCACTGCCGTCATTCATCGCATCATCCCCTCTGATGTGCTGCGCTTCAGATAGATAATATACGATGTATGATGTGCTGCACGTCAGATAGATAGATACGATGTATAATGTGCTGCACGTCAGATAGACAGATACGATGTATAATGTGCTGCACGTCAGATAGACAGATACGATGTATAATGTGCTGCACGTCAGATAGATAGATACGATGTATGATGTGCTGCACGTCAGATAGACAGATACGATGTATGATGTGCTGCACGTCAGATAGATAGATACGATGTATGATGTGCTGCACGTCAGATAGATAGATACGATGTATGATGTGCTGCACGTCAGAAAGACAGATACGATGTATAATGTGCTGCACGTCAGATAGACAGATACGATGTATAATGTGCTGCACGTCAGATAGATAGATAGATACGATGTATGATGTGCTGCACGTCAGATAGACAGATACGATGTATAATGTGCTGCACGTCAGATAGATAGATACGATGTATGATGTGCTGCACGTCAGAAAGATAGATACGATGTGTGATGTGCTGCACGTCAGATAGATACGATGTATGATGTGCTGCACGTCAGATAGACAGATACGATGTATAATGTGCTGCACGTCAGATAGATAGATATGATGTATGATGTGCTGCACGTCAGATAGATAGATACGATGTATGATGTGCTGCACGTCAGATAGATAGATAGATACGATGTATGATGTGCTGCACGTCAGATAGATAGATACGATGTATGATGTGCTGCACGTCAGATAGATAGATACGATGTATGATGTGCTGCACGTCAGATAGATAGATACGATGTATGATGTGCTGCACGTCAGAAAGATAGATACGATGTGTGATGTGCTGCATGTCAGATAGATAGATACGATGTATGATGTGCTGCATGTCAGATAGATAGATACGATGTATGATGTGCTGCACGTCAGATAGATAGATACGATGTATGATGTGCTGCACGTCAGATAGATAGATACGATGTATGATGTGCTGCACGTCAGATAGATACGATGTATGATGTGCTGCACGTCAGAAAGATAGATACTATGTATGATGTGCTGCACGTCAGATAGACAGATACGATGTATGATGTGCTGCACGTCAGATAGATAGATACTATGTATGATGTGCTGCACGTCAGATAGACAGATACGATGTATAATGTGCTGCAGGTCAGATAGACAGATACGATGTATGATGTGCTGCACGTCAGATAGATAGATACGATGTATGATGTGCTGCACGTCAGATAGATAGATACGATGTATGATGTGCTGCACGTCAGAAAGATAGATACGATGTATAATGTGCTGCACATCAGATAGACAGATACGATGTATAATGTGCTGCACGTCAGATAGATAGATACGATGTATGATGTGCTGCACGTCAGATAGACAGATACGATGTATAATGTGCTGCACGTCAGATAGATAGATACGATGTATGATGTGCTGCACGTCAGAAAGATAGATACGATGTGTGATGTGCTGCACGTCAGATAGATACGATGTGTGATGTGCTGCACGTCAGATAGACAGATACGATGTATAATGTGCTGCACGTCAGATAGATAGATATGATGTATGATGTGCTGCACGTCAGATAGATAGATACGATGTATGATGTGCTGCACGTCAGATAGATAGATACGATGAATGATGTGCTGCACGTCAGATAGATAGATACGATGTATGATGTGCTGCACGTCAGAAAGATAGATACGATGTGTGATGTGCTGCATGTCAGATAGATAGATACGATGTATGATGTGCTGCATGTCAGATAGATAGATACAATGTATGATGTGCTGCATGTCAGATAGATAGATACGATGTATGATGTGCTGCACGTCAGATAGATAGATACGATGTATGATGTGCTGCACGTCAGATAGATATGATGTATGATGTGCTGCACGTCAGAAAGATAGATACGATGTGTGATGTGCTGCACGTCAGATAGATACGATGTGTGATGTGCTGCACGTCAGATAGATAGATACGATGTGTGATGTGCTGCACGTCAGATAGATAGTTACGATGTATGATGTGCTGCACGTCAGATAGACAGATACAATGTATGATGTGCTGCACGTCAGATAGATAGATACGATGTATGATGTCCTGCACGTCAGATAGATAGATACGATGTATGATGTGCTGCACGTCAGATAGATAGATACGATGTATGATGTGCTGCACGTCAGATAGATACGATGTATGATGTGCTGCACGTCAGATAGATACGATGTATGATGTGGTGCACGTCAGATAGATAGATACGATGTATGATGTGCTGCACGTCAGATAGATAGATACGATGTATGATGTGGTGCACGTCAGATAGACAAACACGATGTATGATGTGCTGCACGTCAGATAGATAGATACGATGTATGATGTGCTGCACGTCAGATAGATAGATACGATGTATGATGTGCTGCATGTCAGATAGATGGATACGATGTATGATGTGCTGCACGTCAGATAGATAGATACTATGTATGATGTGGTGCACGTCAGATAGACAAACACGATGTATGATGTGCTGCACGTCAGATAGATAGATACGATGTATGATGTGCTGCACGTCAGATAGAGAGATACGATGTATGATGTGCTGCACGTCAGATAGATAGATACGATGTATGATGTGCTGCACGTCAGATAGATAGATACGATGTATGATGTGCTGCACGTCAGATAGATAGATACGATGTATGATGTGCTGCACGTCAGATAGATAGATACGATGTATGATGTGCTGCACGTCAGATAGATAGATACGATGTATGATGTGGTGCACGTCAGATAGATAGATACGATGTATGATGTGGTGCACGTCAGATAGATAGATACGATGTATGATGTGCTGCACGTCAGATAGATAGATACGATGTATGATGTTCTGCACGTCAGATAGATAGATACGATGTATGATGTGCTGCACGTCAGATAGATAGATACGATGTATGATTGCTGCACGTCAGATAGATAAATACGATGTATGATGTGTTGCACGTCAGATAGATATACGATGTATGATGTGCTGCACGTCAGATAGATAGATACGATGTATGATGTGCTGCACGTCAGATAGATAGATACGATGTATGATGTTCTGCACGTCAGATAGATAGATACGATATATGATGTGCTGCACGTCAGATAGATAGATACGATGTATGATTGCTGCACGTCAGATAGATAGATACGATGTATGATGTGTTGCACGTCAGATAGATAGATACGATGTATGATGTGCTGCACGTCAGATAGATAGATACGATGTATGATGTGCTGCACGTCAGATAGATAGATACGATGTATGATGTCCTGCACGTCAGATAGATAGATACGATGTATGATGTGCTGCACGTCAGATAGATAGATAGATACGATGTATGATGTGCTGCACGTCAGATAGATAGATACGATGTATGATGTGCTGCACGTCAGATAGATAGATACGATGTATGATGTGCTGCACGTCAGATAGATAGATACGATGTATGATGTGCTGCACGTCAGATAGATAGATACGATGTATGATGTGCTGCACGTCAGATAGATAGATACGATGTATGATGTGCTGCACGTCAGATAGATAGATGCGATGTATGATGTGGTGCACGTCAGATAGATACGATGTATGATGTGCTGCACGTCAGATAGATACGATGTATGATGTGCTGAACGTCAGATAGACAGATACGATGTATGATGTGCTGCACGTCAGATAGATAGATACGATGTATGATGTGCTGAACGTCAGATAGATAGATACGATGTATGATGTGCTGCACGTCAGATAGATAGATACCATGTATGATGTGGTGCACGTCAGATAGATACGATGTATGATGTGGTGCACGTCAGATAGATAGATACCATGTATGATGTGGTGCACGTCAGATAGATACGATGTATGATGTGGTGCACGTCAGATAGATACGATGTATGATGTGCTGCACGTCAGATAGATAGATACGATGTATGATGTGCTGCACGTCAGATTGATATGATGTATGATGTGCTGCACGTCAGAAAGATAGATACGATGTATGATGTGCTGCACGTCAGAAAGATAGATACGATGTGTGATGTGCTGCACGTCAGATAGATACGATGTGTGATGTGCTGCACGTCAGATAGACAGATACGATGTATAATGTGCTGCACGTCAGATAGATAGATACGATGTATGATGTGCTGCACGTCAGATAGATAGATACGATGTATGATGTGCTGCATGTCAGATAGATAGATACGATGTATGATGTGCTGCACGTCAGATAGATAGATACGATGAATGATGTGCTGCACGTCAGATAGATAGATACGATGTATGATGTGCTGCACGTCAGAAAGATAGATACGATGTGTGATGTGCTGCATGTCAGATAGATAGATACGATGTATGATGTGCTGCATGTCAGATAGATAGATACGATGTATGATGTGCTGCACGTCAGATAGATAGATACGATGTATGATGTGCTGCACGTCAGATAGATAGATACGATGTATGATGTGCTGCACGTCAGATAGATATGATGTATGATGTGCTGCACGTCAGAAAGATAGATACGATGTGTGATGTGCTGCACGTCAGATAGATACGATGTGTGATGTGCTGCACGTCAGATAGATAGATACGATGTGTGATGTGCTGCACGTCAGATAGATAGTTACGATGTATGATGTGCTGCACGTCAGATAGACAGATACGATGTATGATGTGCTGCACGTCAGATAGATAGATACGATGTATGATGTCCTGCACGTCAGATAGATAGATACGATGTATGATGTGCTGCACGTCAGATAGATAGATACTATGTATGATGTGCTGCACGTCAGATAGATAGATACGATGTATGATGTGGTGCACGTCAGATAGATAGATACGATGTATGATGTGGTGCACGTCAGATAGATAGATACGATGTATGATGTGGTGCACGTCAGATAGATAGATACGATGTATGATGTGCTGCACGTCAGATAGATAGATACGATGTATGATGTTCTGCACGTCAGATAGATAGATACGATGTATGATGTGCTGCACGTCAGAAAGATAGATACGATGTGTGATGTGCTGCATGTCAGATAGATAGATACGATGTATGATGTGCTGCATGTCAGATAGATAGATACAATGTATGATGTGCTGCACGTCAGATAGATAGATACGATGTATGATGTGCTGCACGTCAGATAGATAGATACGATGTATGATGTGCTGCACGTCAGATAGATATGATGTATGATGTGCTGCACGTCAGAAAGATAGATACGATGTGTGATGTGCTGCACGTCAGATAGATACGATGTGTGATGTGCTGCACGTCAGATAGATAGATACGATGTGTGATGTGCTGCACGTCAGATAGATAGTTACGATGTATGATGTGCTGCACGTCAGATAGACAGATACGATGTATGATGTGCTGCACGTCAGATAGATAGATACGATGTATGATGTCCTGCACGTCAGATAGATAGATACGATGTATGATGTGCTG
This sequence comes from Taudactylus pleione, assembly GCA_031769625.1. Taxonomy (NCBI): domain Eukaryota; kingdom Metazoa; phylum Chordata; class Amphibia; order Anura; family Myobatrachidae; genus Taudactylus; species Taudactylus pleione. Next base: position 8,351,642 of record JAUIMM010000065.1, read on the forward strand.
CACGTCAGATAGATAGATACTATGTATGATGTGCTGCACGTCAGATAGATAGATACGATGTATGATGTGGTGCACGTCAGATAGATAGATACGATGTATGATGTGGTGCACGTCAGATAGATAGATACGATGTATGATGTGGTGCACGTCAGATAGATAGATACGATGTATGATGTGCTGCACGTCAGATAGATAGATACGATGTATGATGTTCTGCACGTCAGATAGATAGATACGATGTATGATGTGCTGCACGTCAGATAGATAGATACGATGTATGATGTGTTGCACGTCAGATAGATATACGATGTATGATGTGCTGCACGTCAGATAGATAGATACGATGTATGATGTGCTGCACGTCAGATAGATAGATACGATGTATGATGTTCTGCACGTCAGATAGATAGATACGATGTATGATGTGCTGCACGTCAGATAGATAGATACGATGTATGATTGCTGCACGTCAGATAGATAGATACGATGTATGATGTGCTGCACGTCAGATAGATAGATACGATGTATGATGTGCTGCACGTCAGATAGATAGATACGATGTATGATGTGCTGCACGTCAGATAGATAGATACGATGTATGATGTCCTGCACGTCAGATAGATAGATACGATGTATGATGTGCTGCACGTCAGATAGATAGATACGATGTATGATGTGCTGCACGTCAGATAGATAGATACGATGTATGATGTGCTGCACGTCAGATAGATAGATACGATGTATGATGTGCTGCACGTCAGATAGATAGATACGATGTATGATGTGCTGCACGTCAGATAGATAGATACGATGTATGATGTGCTGCACGTCAGATAGATAGATGCGATGTATGATGTGGTGCACGTCAGATAGATACGATGTATGATGTGCTGCACGTCAGATAGATACGATGTATGATGTGCTGAACGTCAGATAGACAGATACGATGTATGATGTGCTGCACGTCAGATAGATAGATACGATGTATGATGTGCTGAACGTCAGATAGATAGATACGATGTATGATGTGCTGCACGTCAGATAGATAGATACCATGTATGATGTGGTGCACGTCAGATAGATACGATGTATGATGTGGTGCACGTCAGATAGATAGATACCATGTATGATGTGGTGCACGTCAGATAGATACGATGTATGATGTGGTGCACGTCAGATAGATACGATGTATGATGTGCTGCACGTCAGATAGATAGATACGATGTATGATGTGCTCCACGTCAGATAGATAGATACGATGTATGATGTTCTGCACGTCAGATAGATAGTTACGATGTATGATGTGCTGCACGTCAGATAGATAGATACGATGTATGATGTGCTGCACGTCAGATAGATAGATACGATGTATGATTGCTGCACGTCAGATAGATAGATACGATGTATGATGTGCTGCACGTCAGATAGATAGATACGATGTATGATGTGCTGCACGTCAGATAGATAGATACGATGTATGATGTTCTGCACGTCAGATAGATAGATACGATGTATGATGTGTTGCACGTCAGATAGATAGATACGATGTATGATGTGCTGCACGTCAGATAGATAGATACGATGTATGATGTGCTGCATGTCAGATAGATAGATACGATGTATGATGTGCTGCACGTCAGATAGATAGATACGATGTATGATGTGCTGCACGTCAGATAGATAAATATGATGTATGATGTGCTGCACGTCAGATAGATAGATACGATGTATGATGTGGTGCACGTCAGATAGATACGATGTATGATGTGCTGCACGTCAGATAGATATGATGTATGATGTGCTGCACGTCAGATAGACAGATACGATGTATGATGTGCTGCACATCAGATAGATAGATATGATGTATGATGTGCTGCACGTCAGATAGATAGATACGATGTATGATGTGCTGCACGTCAGATAGATAGATACCATGTATGATGTGCTGCACGTCAGATAGATAGATACCATGTATGATGTGGTGCACGTCAGATAGATATGATGTATGATGTGCTGCACGTCAGATAGATAGATACGATGTATGATGTGCTGCACGTCAGATAGATAGATACCATGTATGATGTGGTGCACGTCAGATAGATAGATACGATGTATGATGTGCTGCACGTCAGATAGATAGATACGATGTATGATGTGGTGCACGTCAGATAGATACGATGTATGATGTGGTGCACGTCAGATAGATAGATACGATGTATGATGTTCTGCACGTCAGATAGATAGATACGATATATGATGTGCTGCACGTCAGATAGATAGATACGATGTATGATGTGCTGCACGTCAGATAGATAGATACGATGTATGATGTGCTGCACATCAGATAGATAGATACGATGTATGATGTGCTGCACGTCAGATAGATAGATACGATGTATGATGTTCTGCACGTCAGATAGATAGATACGATGTATGATGTGTTGCACGTCAGATAGATAGATACGATGTATGATGTGCTGCACGTCAGATAGATAGATACGATGTATGATGTGCTGCACGTCAGATAGATAGATACGATGTATGATGTGCTGCACGTCAGATAGATAGATACGATGTATGATGTGCTGCACGTCTGATAGATAGATACGATGTATGATGTGCTGCACATCAGATAGATAGATACGATGTATGATGTGCTGCATGTCAGATAGATAGATACGATGTATGATGTGCTGCACGTCAGATAGATAGATACGATGTATGATGTGCTGCACGTCAGATAGATACGATGTATGATGTGGTGTACGTCAGATAGATACGATGTATGATGTGCTGCACGTCAGATAGATACGATGTATGATGTGCTGCACGTCAGATAGACAGATACGATGTATGATGTGCTGCACATCAGATAGATAGATACGATGTATGATGTGCTGCACGTCAGATAGATAGATACGATGTATGATGTGCTGCACGTCAGATAGATAGATACCATGTATGATGTGCTGCACGTCAGATAGATAGATACGATGTATGATGTGGTGCACGTCAGATAGATACGATGTATGATGTGCTGCACGTCAGATAGATAGATACGATGTATGATGTGCTGCACGTCAGATAGATAGATACCTTGTATGATGTGCTGCACGTCAGATACATAGATACGATGTATGATGTGCTGCACGTCAGATAGATACGATGTATGATGTGCTGCACGTCAGATAGATAGATACGATGTATGATGTGCTGCACGTCAGATAGATAGATACGATGTATGATGTGCTGCACGTCAGATAGATAGATACGATGTATGATGTGCTGCACGTCAGATAGATAGATACGATGTATGATGTGCTGCATGTCAGATAGATAGATACGATGTATGATGTGGTGCACATCAGATAGATACGATGTATGATGTGCTGCACGTCAGATAGATAGATACGATGTATGATGTGCTGCACGTCAGAAAGATAGATACGATGTGTGATGTGGGGCACGTCAGATAGATACGATGTATGATGTGCTGCACGTCAGATAGATAGATACGATGTATGATGTGCTGCACGTCAGATAGACAGATACGATGTATGATGTGCTGCACGTCAGATAGATAGATATGATGTACATCATGTAGTGTGTATGCACTACCACACATTGGGTCTGATTCATTGATTGGAGTAAGATATAGCAAGTAACTGTGAACCTGGACAAACAAAGTTGCAATGACAGGGGCGCAAATACATACATTATTTTTGTATGTGTGGTAAATACTGGCTGCTTTTGCATGTAGCCCACAAATGCTGGGCAGCATTATTATTACACAGCAATTTAGGTAGCAGACTGGATACACCCCTCCCAAATCTAACTGAACATTTTACATCTGCCCCACCTGCAGTACAGCTTGGTTTTACCAAGGTGCACAGATACTTGCTATATGTTACTAAGGGCCTGATTCAGACCTGCTCGCTAAGATGCATACTTTTGCTGCTGCCGATGGTATGCAGTGTGTATGCATTGGGCGCATGTGCATACCTTAGTGAAAGTTCACAATGCATTAGCTCGTTGTGCATTGACAGCCCAGCAGAGTGAGTGATAGGGGAAGCCGTTTGTAGGTGGTAACAGGGGCTGGCCATTAAAAAACGGGGGAGTGGAGGTGCAAACGCAGGCATGCCTGAGCGTCTCAACGGCGTTTTAGAGGTGTGCATAATTATAAGACAGCATCATAGTACACGTCACCTGCCTTGTTTTTACACTGAAGTGCTCGCAGAGCTTGCGGCAGGGTATGGTTAACCTGAAGCGCTGCGATAGCATCCGATGTACCGATGGTTGCATACACTTCCTGGACATGACGTGCACAAGTGGGCGTCTTAAAACAGACTGGTGGGTGTCTGCATAAACTATGTGATCGCTCTCTAAGAAATACTGGGTGTGCTAATGCATTGGTGTGCGATAGCACTGCCTACGCAATTTGCATAAACATTGTGTGTGCAATCGCATCTAGCGAGCGGCTCTGAATCAGGCCCTCTATTCCCAAAGCTGATTTAGGCCCATAGTGTATGGGAGAATCAATTATTCTGATGCAATCTCCCGACACAGTATATTGTGCTGTTTGGAAGATTGCATAGTGTGTATGCTCTATATCGTGTGTTCTGGGAATTAGTGAGAAATTGGGACGACCATTGCATTGTTTGTTACATCATATAGTATGTACCCAGCGTAAGCCCCAGGCTGCTCGCTTCACTGGATAAGTGGGTGGGGCCAAGAGGTTGGTCTACTCTAAAGGGGGTGCAGGGGAAATCTCCGAAATCCTGAAGTATGTCTGAGCATGGATGGCGCGGACCTGTAACTTAAGCATTACTGCTCCCTGCTAGTATTGCTGAGGCAGCTGAGTATCACTCGGTGCCTCTGTGATATTTTATTTTGGTGGCGATGGCAAATAAGTGATGATATAGAGTCATTATTATCTGTCTGGCACTTCCACAAGTTCTGATTAACATCTGATCAATCCTGAGCCTTTGTTCTGCTTTCTCTGCTCTCTGTTGTTGTGGGTGGTAAAAGCAAGGTTTCCCTCCGGAAGGTCTCCTTGTAAAAACGGTGCTTTTTCTCCAATAAACATATGAAGGTTTGCTTGACACCTTTATTCAGGAGTGTGCATGCCTTTTGTTTGGATGTAGCAATACTAAGTTACAGGATGCCTGTTTCCTTTGGTGCAAACACCTTTATTCAGTCCACAGTCAGTGTTTAAAAACACACTTATATATAGATACAATGAATAAACAAAAACTGAACCTACTCCAATATTTGTTGCAATACTAGTAAAGCTAAAATGCAAATGATCAGAACTAAGGATATATGCAATCAGCCTGTGGTCCTAACGGTAGGGTTAATTGTGTATATACCTAACACCCTACTTTAGTCTTGTTTTTTCTTTTAAGAAAGTGACATCATTATAAAGTGTCTGAGGACAACTCTTACATCTGCTTTAACACCTACGACCACTTCCTTACTGATGACATCATACTTAATAATGACCGTATGCTCCTCACTTTTGTATGTATGTTCTCCCTATTAGCATGAGTATGAGAGTAGGCTGGGTATGACCAGATAGCATAGTAGACTGTCACTATAATGCGCAAATGGATTGTGCTGGGAGCAGTAGTCCTACAGACAATAACTAGGAAAAATGAGAGGCTCGGGCTCAATCAGTCAGAAAGGCTGTGAGTCCAAAAGTCCTGGCGCTCTAAGTAAATATAAATAAAATATCTTATCCAATGCTGCTAGTCCATTGACCAGCAGCTCATCTGGTCTAAAAATATCTATACCACGAAACCCACAAATGGACTACACTGAGGATCGACAACCAATAATAAATGTATATTTATGTTTGATTGATAGAATTAGCAATAGGCTACAAAATGCTTCCTCAGTATCACTTATTTATTTAAATAAAATAATATTAAAGTTCAACATACGAACAGCATAATATATTCAAAAGGTATCATCACATCAGGAACAGATAAATATCTCTCATATTAGTATACACAATTGCATAATAAAATCAACAATTACTAAAAAATAGAAACAAGGTCACTTTAAGAGAGATACATTCCTATAAGTATCCACTCGATGACTGCAAGCTTGTAAAGATTGTATTTGTTCTCCCATATAATGGGAATAATCCACAAATGCAAGTTGATGCTCCCTCGTGTCCAGCAATAATAAAATATAGTCAACCTATACTTATATTTCAATATGTACTGTACATTCATCACATACAGTTTCAACAGTAGTGATTAAATTTACCTAGATTTTTTTTATATGGATAAATAGATAAGGTCACAATTTATTGTTTTATTCCCCCTCAGATCATATTGTAGCTGCAACTTATTAAATTATTATTATTATGTTTTATTATATTAATATTATTATTATAAATCATGTCTTTGTTCCCACTAGTGTTGTGCACACCAGCAGTGAGCGCACCTGCCCCTAGCGGTAGAAGAGGGTGTGTGCAGGCAGCCAGTGAGGGAGGCGGAGAGCAGGAGGGGCAGGAGAAAGGTTATGTGTGGTTATAGCTTTTATCCCAGGGGGAGCCTGAAACTCTCACATTCCTGGCATAGCAGCAGCAGCTATTGAGGCAGAAGTGTGAGCGCTAGAGAGTCAGTTTGATCAGAGCTCTCAGCCTGTACACAGTATTCTCTACAGTCCCGACACTGAGGGACAAACACTGCACAGAGGACCTGTCCCAGGCTGGCACTCATCTGCTGCTGCACGCATCTGCTATGATCTGGTGAGTGTCCATTCATTGTCACTTCATGCAGCGCTACTGGGGACTATTATCCCCAAATCAACACTTATTACAGCTGTACAGACAGTCACCAAACTGCTGCATCCACACTGCACGTGTCTCTCTATAGTATATCAGTACCCTAAGAAATGTGTATTGCAATTTTCATGAAAACTGAAATGTTTTAAGTGTGTAGCTTTGTATGTCTTCTGTGTGAGTATGTGGGTTTTGGCATAGAAGAAGTTAAATTGAATTTCACAATGGAAACAGCTGAATTGAACATATGTGTTTCAACATGTTCATGTACAATTCTGTATATATAAACTGCAATCAGCAGCACTAAACTATCTATCTATCTATCTATCTATATATATATATATATATATATATATATATATATAATATATATATTTAATCTCCAAGCCATATGGATTTGTCTCTATATTGTTGAGTGTGTTACCCAATGGTTTTTCTATTACTGGTTTCTTGTTGAAGTGTGTTTTTCAAATGGACCCTAAAAATACATGCTTATTGTGCTTGTAGAATGTAGACTATATGTGGCATCCTATGATACAGTCTAAGTTCCCTGGTGTGCTTTGTTTATAATGTGTCAGTGAAGGGTTAACACTGGTGCATTCTTTATTGGGGACCGCAAGAGACGAAATGCAGGTGTCTGGTCACCCCTAGCAATGGCTGAGGAATCCATGGGGCATTTTTTGTTATTGTTCTTGTTTTGAGTACGAGCCTTTGTACGGTTGTGGCCAAGCTGCAATCCACAAAGAATGTCAGTTGCAACACAAAGGCCCTGGTGATGTCACGTCTTAGATATGTGTGAGATGGTACTATCTCCTCTGCTGTGGAAAAAATGTTTTGTGCCCTGAGAGAACAGAAAAGCCACAGGTTTGTGGCCATTAAAACTCATGCTTTAAACATGTAATAGACATCTGTTTGTAGAATGTTGAACATCATCAGTTTATCTATTTAACTCATTGGTGCCAAATGGCACGTCGACGTATTGGAGACAAAGATCATAGCTGGTTGGAAGCCGTTTTTGTTTCTAAGTTGTACCAGCTACGGCGTTACCTTGAAGATGACCAAAATAATAGGTCTTCAAGGATGGTAGATTTGTTTCTCATTATCTTTAACCTGGCCCTATCTTAAAGGATTGTACCAGCACATGAAATGTCGGTTGGCTGTTCAACTTCAACTAGGAGAATGTGGCATTCAAAAGGAAGGTTAAAAAACAAGCAGCAGGGGGGCATACCAAATAAATAGTACTGGACTTTATCTCTTTAGAAAAGGGGAGGGAGGAATTCCAATCATTCATAGATCTCTCCCACATGAAAGACAAAACCAGGTCAAAAGTCTTACCTCTCCAGGTTACTGTGAAACAGCAGGAGTTAGGAACAAGTCCATTAGAAAGGTATTTGCAATTCACCAGGACAGGTAGCATCAAGGTCAATCCTTTCATTTTGTTTTCAGGTAAATGCTCAGTAATGATTGAGATTCCTAAGCCTCCACTGATGTCCTAGGAAGTCTCTGGTGCTATCTATTGGCACAAACCTATTTCTGTTGATGTAAATTGTTTTTTTTTTCTTTGTTTTTTTTGAAAATTCTCAGAGAATGTTGAATATTCTCTAAAATGTGATAATATATAGGAAAAAACCCATAGGAGATGGGTACATCTTATCTTTGCTACCTGTAATGACCACAACACAATATTTTTTATGACACTTAAATATTTTTTTCATTCAACTACAGGGTCTCTACTACAGTTTCATAAACCAGCGTTTGGGGAAAGGATTATCCAGTATTATCATTCTCTCTGGTGGGATTTATTATATTTGTCCATTGTGCGAGGATGAGAACAGCGGAGGATTCGTCTGGAACGGTTCTGCACCGCCTTATTCAGGAGCAACTGAGATATGGCAACCTGAGTGAGAATCGCACATTGTTGGCCATCCAGCAGCAGGCTTTACGGGGAGGAGGGGGTACTGGAAGCCCCAGGTCATCCCTGGAAAGCCTTGAACAAGAGGAGATGCAGGGTAGCCCTTCCACAAGGCAGGAACCTCAAGGACAAGAGCACCATTGTGACCATTTCTACTTGGAGAACCCTATGTATAAAGCTCATGAGTTTCAACACAAGGGTGAGGAGCTTCCAACCTATGAAGAAGCCAAAGCTGCCCTATCTCAATATTACACAGCTCAGAATGTCCAGAAGGTAGAACACCCTTCTCAACGACAAGATCAGTCCCTTATGGAGCTGAAGCATGGTCATGTCAGGTCTCTGAGCGAAAGGTTGCTTCAGATGTCTCTAGAACGTAATGGTGCCAAGTCACAAAACCTCATGAGCTCCTCGCTGAGCTATCCTCAGCTCTCTAGGCAGTACCAGCTGTCAGTAGCTCGTGGACAACAAGAGGGAGTACAGTACAGGAATGCTCCACCTGAGTATCCAAATTATGGCCAACCTGACCCTACCATCAGTGGGTATGCAGCAGAACAGAGGCGCTATTCTGGAGATCTCCCGTTATATCCTCAACCTGAAGTCAGGTAAGCATATAAACATACACCAATGTCTTAATGCATCTACAGGTTGGCACAGTCTGCAGTAGAAAAAGATGAGGCCTCCCCAAATTCATTTTTTTTAACCTGAAATATCTACTTGTTCCCTCAATTCTAAAACCCTATTCGCGTGGTTTAATTTAAATAAATGCAACATCTGTGAATCCTGACTGAATTTCCTATTATCTTTAAAATACATTACTTTTCATTCTGTCTTCTTCCAAGATACAATTACAGTGTGTGATTTCTGGATAACCACTTTTAATGTGGTCTTTGACCAGTCCACACACCGAATACTGACCTGCAGGCATATATAGATGTGTTCATGAATTTTATTAATAGTAGTTTCAAATGAGAATTTAAAGAAAATCCCTTTTAACTCTGGTGTCTTTGGCATTTAAGATTTCCCTGAGCTCCAGGAGCTGCGACAATTCTGTATTGTTCACACAGGAAGAGATAAACAGATGCAGGAAGTAGCTCTGCATGTAGAGAGTCAGATAATGGTTGGGCAATATTTTCAGTCTCACAATGAAAGAATGTTGTCCCTTGTTAGTTCTTGTATCCCCTTTGGCAGCTTCAGCTATTAGGGTCGTTGCCGGAAATACCATCGCCATTGTGATAGGCTTTTTGAATTCCTGAATTCCAGGCAGTTGAGCCTAAAAAGAAAATCTTTTATTTGGGCTTTGGGACGTTCGCATAGAACTATTGGCTTTCCTACCAGTAGTGGTGTGCAGGTACAGGATTAGAAAGATCAATATTGCTTACCTGAGACCATTATATTAACATCTTGTGCTACCGGACATTATAAGCTTATTCCAGTTCCGCCATTCAAAATCTAAGATAGAAAAGTGCAGTATAAAGTTGGTAGACTAGTTTTTTTTTTTTTTTTATCTTAAAATCACAGTATGATCTAATACTCGGTTATTTTTAGAAGTCAGTATATTATTTTTGGACGTGTGCCTGACATTTTTCACTAGTGATAGATGTTTTTTAGTTTTGCTAGCACAAGAACGTACAGGTCCCATGATCAGCTTTAACGTTAATCTCTCAATAGTGTTATGAAAATGTTTCCATAGTACAATTAAGTTGGCTATTTTGGGGCAGTGAGCGCTTTGTCGTCATCTGCGTTTGGAAATACTTTTGTTATTTTGACATTAAACCTTGAAACAAGAGTATAATGATCATCAAGCTGATATGTGTGTGTGTGTGTCTGATATATAACAGTAGATCTAATTTTTTTTTTTTGTCTGTTGCAGGGTGATGCCAGAGCAAAATATGCACTATGGCCAGATGGCGCCTTTTAGCGTTACGGGCACTCACATGGCTCGAATGGACGCTCTTCTGCGAGAGAATGAAACATTGCGCAGGGAACTTGAGAGTTACAGTGAAAAAGCGATCAGGATCCAAAAGGTAAATGTAAGCTCTTAGGCAGCCTTATAGTATAGCATCTATGCAATTTATATAGCTTTATCAACATAGACGTACAAAGAAGACATAGTGTGGACTGTAATAGTCTGAGGCGCACATACTGGGAGTGCAGGCTGCAGCTGTGCCAGTCACTCTGTTTTGGAAAACCCATTAGTGTCCAAACATAATTTCCATCACCAAACAGGTTATTGTATTAGGTTCCCCAGCTGGTCACAGAGGGTGGGGTGTCTGTGACTCTCAGTTTCGTTTTGTCATCTCTTTCACTTTCAGTGCCCCCCCCTCGCCCCCATCATAGACTCCCCTGTAACAGCTGCGAGGGATTTTGCACAATGGGGCAGCTATAAGCCATTTGTTAGAGGCACACGTAGAGCCGAGAGCTGCTGACAGTTGCTTGAGTTTTGTGTTCTGCTTGAGTTGACCTGATGTGGCACAAATGAGCCATTGTGTGGGAATGAAAAGGTGCCTGTGTTAGGAAGGCCTCAGCTGTAAGGAATAGGGGGGGGGGGGCAGCAAATGTGCAATCCAGACAGGCAGGTGGCACAAAGTCTACAGACATAATCAGGGTTTAGTACAAGAATCGCTGTGGTCTTGCCCAGCTCTATAATATCATACAAAGTATGAAACACAAATTGTATTCAATCCAGTTTAAATGCGATCTATGGAAAATATAAAAAATTTAGGTTGCGCCGAGAACATAGTGTGAAAAATTGAATAAAACTAAATACTATACTGTAAATAATATTTGCTAGTAATTACCCAGCATGCACTAAAACTATCAAAGCTTGTAGAACATTTGGATCCTCATAGAAAAGAGTTACGTAGTCTGTTGTAATCCGTGGAAAGCAATCTATCGGCGACTTTCCCTGCCTTGCGCTGAATTGATGAAAACATGTTTAGCTTTTTGGCACATGTGTAGCGTTAGGGCAGTGGATTAAGTTATGCGTTCCTTTGCAATTTGCTGACTTCTCTGGGAAATCTGATAAACATGGCAGCAATCTGATGCCTTTGATTCTTCCGCAGCTGGAGACAGAAATTCAGCGGATCTCGGAAGCTTATGACAGCCTCATGAAAGCGTCCTCTAAGCGGGAGACACTTGAGAGTGCCATGAGGACCAAGATGGAAGGAGAGATGAGACGCATGCAGGACTTCAACCGTGACCTGAGAGGTGAGAACCTGTGTGTGAGCGATCAACTATTGTCACCTGTTTACAATGGATATTCGGCTTAACTGAGTGGACACAATCTTATGAGCATGAACGCCTTTAAAAGCCATGTAGAAACAGGACTATAGGGGCATAGACACATCAGTGCACCATCCATGCTCATTAACCTACATATCACATAAAACTATATTAATTGGAGTTACTTAAAATACACATTTGAACAGAAGACATTCCGGAAACCCACAGATTTAACAGCTATTTTGGGAAAGAAACCACCTCTCTAGGGAGGTAGCCACAAAAATCGGTTAAGGGACATCGCAATCTCTGTTGAGAGCAGTAGGTTCTGAGATTCTGCAGAGCAGTGAAATGTTAGATTATTGGTATCCGTGCGGAAGCCTTCTTTTTATGCCTGTGATCTGAAACTCATTTTCTCCTCTCTTATTGTTTAGAACGTCTGGAATCTGCACACAAACAGCTGTCAGCCAGGAGCTTAGAACAGAGAGAAGACAACCAGGGAACAGTATCCAAGCTGCTTGCTCAGTGTAAGTTATAATACTGGAAATCCGAACCATACAACTTCCTAACCCCAAGGTCTTCATTTGTACTTTAGAAAATGCAAACCAGATATCCCTGATAGGAACAGTGTGAATTGAAAATAAGTCATAAACATGTTCTCACTCAGTCCAAAATTCAATGTACAAGATCATTACACATTCTGCAAACAGTGCACCTAGATTTATCTGAGTTCATAAACAAATGACTCTTAGTCTCAGCTGTGTACGTGGGATATAGCCTGATGCACCTTTAAGTATACAGGGAGGTGTGTCCGGTCTCTGTTTCCTGAAGAAACGACTGTGTTGCTTTAGCAAACAAACATTCTTCAATGGGATCTGAATTCCTTGCATTCCAGTAGCTGGTCTGCTCAGCCCCCTTTATGTCTCCCGAGGAGAGGGGAGTGGGGGCACTGCGTGAGTTATCACAATGAGATTTGTAGCTTACTTAGCGAAAGCCCATATGAGCATTAATGGAAGATCAGCCGATTTATCTGAGTACATATTACCTCTTCATATGACGAATAATAATTCTTCTTTGTGTATGTGTGTTTACACAACTTAGATGGAAGACCAGCAATATATATGAGGATGCAGCTAACCCCATTCTCAGGGATTAGGCATCTTACTGAGGCATTTATACACTTAGCATCTGATACTGAGTCCCACGCATATTGATGCCATTTCCATGCATAAGCCGCGTGGCACAATGGCAGATTTATGCTGAGTGTGAGCATGGCAAGGAATTAAGTTTTAGAGTATTCACAGTCAGCCGATCAGAAGCAGTTATGCAATAGACCATCATTATCATCATGTATTTGCGCCAACCCTCATTCGCCCACTGTGATACGGCTTTTATAGGTGCATACTCATCTCTGTGCCCGCCTGCATCTGTTGGCAATTATGCAAACACGCCCTTACTGTTCTAGCATTCCGTTACCAATAAATGTAAACCCACATGCTACAATTAAGGTTAGATACCCCCTCTTTTGTGCATCCATCCACACTAAACTGATCTGGTAGCTTTTTCCCAGGTTGGGTAAGTTGGAAATGTCACAAGATAGAACTGGTCTTACAAGGATATACATCCTTAAGCTAACTGGCTGCTCCAAGCCTGGGAACCTGCATATTTGCTTAACCTTTCATGGAACAGTGCAGCAGCCGCAGTCAAGTTTAACGTATACTTAGGAATATTCTTGTCAGGTCATTCTACACACACAGGCAAAATTCTTGTAAACATGTCCAGGATCTCTCAGGCATAGTGGCTGTTTGCAGAGCTTATCATAACGCACAGGTCTCTTCGGTTTTTTGTGTTTGCTAATCTTTCTAACCCTCCCAGACCTTTCCAAAACATGAGTGCTCACTGCAAACTTTTATTTTACCTGCATCTGTAATTGTCGTTTTCCTGATCTCTTAGGATAGGCGCAAACTGTGAGTTTTTTCACAATGCGCAGAACTGAATTTATGTGTATCTCAGTCCTATTCTGAGTTGGCCGAAACTTGGCCAGATATGTATTCCCGGTGACAATGCGATCGCACACAACCACCCTGACTTTAATGGTATTGTTGTGGGCGAACGGGGAAAGATCTCTTGCACGTAGCATGAGGCTGCTGCAATTGCAGATGCTAATGATGACGGTTGCGGCGGCCGGCCCACGCACACGACACCCAAATTAGTTGAATGGAATAACACGCTAGCATAAGGTCATTAATTAGGCTCCCGCCGCTGCCTGCGGCTGCAGCCCCTGAATGTTTTTGTTTCTGTACTGGACTTTCCAGCAAGGGGAATTTTTGGATATTTTTGAATATTTTCATTATAACCAATTGCAGGAAATGTAAGTGTGAGCTTGCTAATAAGCTGGGATGTTATTGGTGTGTAGTGAATGAATAGGTTGCAAGCTCACGCACACATCCCACAAAGTGGCTGCCACTAGTGGGTTTGCAGGCGACAGGTGCTTTGTAATACATGGATTTTATGCTGAAATCAAATATAGAACATGTGTAAGGAGAATATATGTCTGTAATTGATACTCTGATTCTCCATTCACATTCTTCAGATTTTGATACCAGCCTCAGCCAGTGACTTTGAGCCGAGAGCCCAAAAATACTCTTATTACAAAGAACATTTAAACTCAACGTATGAGGTTATTAATTAGATTTTGTTTTCTCCTTACCAGGCCGTGAACAGCAGCAAGATAAAGAGAAACTAGAGCGAGAGATCAGCCTCCTGCGCAGCGCTAATGAGGACCAGCGTCGCAGAGCAGAGTTGTTGGAAAAAGCTCTGAGTAATGCTCAGTCCACCGCCGCTCGCACTGAAGACGAGCTGCGCAAGAAGCGAGCGTACGTGGAAAAGGTGGAGAGGCTGCAGCAGGCATTGAGCCAACTCCAAGCCGCCTGCGAAAAGAGAGAACAGCTGGAACTGCGCTTGCGGACAAGGCTGGAGCAGGAGTTAAAGAATTTAAGATCTCAGCAGGTGAGTAGGTGACTGGCGTTGAGCATTATATTGCATTTATTATGCATTTATAAGCATTTAGAATTGTTTTTTTTAAGCTATTGTATAAATTGAAGAGGAAAAACTCACTGAAATGTGTCTTCTGACAGAGGCAACCATTTTCTCAGAGCGGAGGCCTTTCCCCCGAACTGTCTGCCCAAGTACTCTCTGAGCAACTGAGGGAAAAAGAAGAACGGATACTTGCTCTGGAGGCGGACATGACCAAGTGGGAGCAGAAGTATTTGGAGGAACGCACCATGCGCCAGTTTGCAATGGATGCCGCAGCCACTGCCGCAGCACAGCGGGACACAACCATCATCAACCACTCGCCACGCCACTCGCCAAACAATAGCTTCAACGAGGACCTTCTGATGGTCAACCACAGGCACCAAGAGATGGAAAACAGGTGCGTCCAGCTTACTGGAATAGTTGATAATGTTCGAGGTCTTAGGTTTGCTTCCCTAAACTCTTCTTTCCGTCCTTGCTAACATCCATTCCCACAATTCTTTTCTTCCGTAGAATCAAGGCTCTTCACGCTCAGATTCTGGAGAAAGACGCCGTAATTAAAGTCTTGCAGCAACGCAAGCCCCACCAGAGCCCATTACGACCCGCTAAATCCGTGCCCTCCATTTTCACTCCATCTGTGACAACCCCAAACACTGCGGCTGTTGAACGACAAGTGAACACGTCACCAGGAGCATCAGGTGATTATTTTCGATAACTAACGTTTGCTAGACTTGACATTTAATCTAGTTGTTTCTGGTGTTTAAATTCGTTGGACAACCTAACCTTATTCTAAGAAGAACTGTCTGCTTATGCCAACCTTATTTCTCTCTTCTCAGTAATCAAATCAAACTGTCTGGCATCTGCCAACATTGGCATTTTACCGGTTCACTCCAAGCATGGCAGCAAAGATGGCAGCACCCAGACAGAGTGTTCTACGGAGATAACAACTGTGGCAGATTCTCCTTTGGACAGAAACACCTCTACACTAGGTAGGTGTTTTTTCCTAGTAGTACTCATTGTAAGCAGTCATGCTATTGGACACAACATTCAAAAGGCAGTTTAAAGGGCAGATTAGATGGACCAAGTGGTCCTTAACTGCCTTCAAATTCTATGTGTCTATGGTTTAGAAGAAGGTGGCTTTAATGGCTCTTTCTTAGTGCAAGAATTTCAAGACTACATTTCTGTAACCAAACTGAGCTTATTGGTTTTCTTTAACACTTATACCTGGGGGCTCTTTAAGATTCATGTCAGACATGTCAGTTCCCACGAAACAGTGTATGGATATACAGAGAGGGTGTGTGCTGCTCACTAATGTAAAGATAGATAATTACTCCAATAAACATGATATATTTTCCCTTTAAATAAGGCATTCATACGCAGCCCTCGATTGTCATTACTTCACTTAATCGTGAATAGAACAAGCCTGACTGTGTATTTGGAAATGTCTCCATATATTCCTTTTGCAAAGGCTCGTAAGACTTTTTTGCAATGGCAGAAGCTGCACTCGCTCCCCTCCCCCAATCTGAGCCCGTGCCGAGCCCTGCATAGCTAAGAGCTTTCTCCTCTCACAATTGCTGCCAAGGCTTGGCCTCCCTTGGTGATGACTAATGCCAATGAATCTCAGCTATGCAGCTGGGAAGAGAATGCAGGTGCGAGGCCAAGAGAACGGAGAGCATGGGGGAAGGGAGCATCTCTAATGTATGAAAGATCACATTATTAATTTAGTGCCTAGAGACTCCAGTACACAGTCAACAAATGGTCACAGAGTTAAACACAGGGAGATATATATATATATTAGGAGGGCAAAACCTAAATGCTACAGTTACCACTGCCAAGGGTTGTCCTGCAAGGCCTTTATTTACCCTTGCACAGTTTGATTGACAATAGAGGAGATCTTCTATATTACAAAATCGACATGTTTCTGGAGCCAGTACTCTCACCATAATATTTTATTGTGTAGATACAATCTGTCTGCAGAAGATCCAAAGCTGCAGGCATGTCTGGTATGTCCTCCCCCTCACATCACAACGCAGCCATTGAAAATGGGACATTGTGATCCGGCAGGCTAGATTCTGAGACCTAGCACTCTAGCGTAACGCCCATGAGCACTGAATGCATCACGCTGTCTGCTCCAGACAATCCTACAGCCTTTCACAGTGCGAGTAAGGCCTGCTGCCCATGCTTCACTCTGTGTTACAGTTCATTGTATAGAGTTCAGTCATCTTTTACGTGTCCACATACTGACATGACTGATCACATGCCTGTCTCTCCATTTATCTGTTCAATGGCCTATGTGAAGGGTGAATCAGAAGATGGAATCACTGGAGTAACATAGCTAGAGTTACTGTGGATGGATAATCCACTCATGCATAGACAATTTGTTAGGAGCATGACCGGACAGTCAGTGAATGTATATTAATGTCTGTCAGTCTGCTGCTTTTCATGTGCTGGCATTTCAAATATTACTATACAGCGTGTCAAATACATTTGAAATGTCAATTCCGCGTGTAATTATCGTGTTCATTTCATAGTTGGGATTACGTTAATTGTTTTATTATGACCAGTTTGTTTTTGTGCTTTAGGTATTGCAGCAGTTTTAGCTTTGTGACTTAGAGTTTATGAATAAGGAAGTATAAATTGGTAGAATTGTGGTGGTCCCAGAGTCTGGGGGCAGCTCCAATCACAAAACATGTTATGCAAATGTTTACAGTAGATGAATGTTGAATATTCAATGAAATGAGTTTTCATTTGACCGACTTACAAAAAAAAAAAAAAATAGAACACACATCGCAGTTTAATTTGTATTTATTGCTGCTGACTTGGCTGTTTCATTAATTACCTGTTCCTTTCTTACAGAATCTGTATCTACTTCTAAAAGCTCCAACATTTCCGACATGATAGAGATTCTCATCTAAGTCACCGACCTCTTGGGGCTCACGCCTCAGCGTTGAGAAAAGTCTTACCTGGTCCAGAATCGTAGCTGGTTGATCAGCTGTAGTTCACAGGCAAAGAATACTGTATTCAGTCTGTAATAATGAGGTGCTCTTGGAGTTGGGACATGGAATGTTACAGCTCAGAAACTCCAACCTATAATGCCAATGGACTTTAACAGTCGTCCGGCACACCAATCCGAGCTATGGTTGGGAAGACTAGAAGATACTTGTTATTTTAACTTATCTGAGGTCGATAACACCCGCTGACTTCAGTTAATGTGATAAAGTAGTTGTGGTTTCTTAACTCCATCTCAACCTCAAGACTTTAATTCACATGGACACATACTCTGGAGGAAGAAGAATAAAGTCGTTTTGGCTTTGGAGAGCCGAGGGCCAATCCCTTTTGCTGCTAGAAATACCTACAGAAAACTGCAGGGGTTTGAAGTGGTTTAAAGTTACTGGACTCTTGTCCTAAACATTTTTCATGTAAATACTTACGTGTTTATTTTTATAAGTCCCCCATTGTCACTATTTATACAGCTATGTTTTTTTCTCTGTATTCATGACAGTCTGAGATCTACTTTGAAGTTCTAGCAAGATAATAAGGATTTATACATAAATGGAGGCTCATAGGTTGATGCACGCAAAAAGCATTTAGCTTACAGAGGCCTGCCAATACAAGGGCAAGCTCTAATATTACTATGTACATCTCCAAAAAGAACCCTATAATGTATTTATTTTATATTATGAAAATTATTATCCCCCTCCGTCCTTCTCCTCTCTCTTTTTAAGCTGCTGTTGCTGGTCAACAGTAGCTACTGTTCCGCTCAATTCCTGTGCATTGTTTACAGAATTAGATCAGCAGACAGTTGCATCAAGCAATTTACTAAAGATGTTTCTTTTTTTTAGAAATTATCGCCCCTATCGCTAACCCTTAGGTCACCAGAGAAGATTAAATGCTTTCTTTCTGACAACAAAATGGGTTAGAAATGTTTAATACATTTATATATATATATATATATATATATATATATAAATAATTTGGTATTTGTTAATTTGATATTTTTGCCTATCTGCGCTGTGAAAGTCTGTTTTATTCCAAAGATGTATGAATCTGATATATATTTTTTTGTGAGTTTACTTAAGTTATCGAAAGTATTTAAAGAGGTAAGCGTGGCTGTTGTTTCTTAATATTATTTAGCTTATTATATGCTGCCTGGATGCCATCTGGCTCTGCTGTTGCAGACCAGACTTTTGTTATTTTAAATATGAAATTAAATACATTTTAAAATCTAAACTACTGCTGTGTGGCAAGTGATCGTTCATTTCTGTACTATACAAAGGGTGCTAAAGTAGGATTTGCAAACTTCGTGAAAGCATTTCGTAACATAAAGAGGTGTATTATGGCCTAAATTGGCTGTGTCCAGCAAACTACTATTATATGAAAGAAAGGGGTGAAAAGTGAAAAATGCCTTGAAGAAGGCTGGCTCAGCTCATGATACTAAAAAGGACTTGCTGAAGGTCCCAGTGTGAATCCCAGTATTGGGTTCTTGTTACCACAGACTAGTCTCTCTTGCGTTTCAGGCAAAATTCAACAATTAAAGATGAAGGTAGGAATTTTACTACACATATTGGGATGTGTTATTTATAGGGCACCACAAGTGGTCCGCAGCGCCGTACATACAGTACAGGGTACACAGAACATTACATTACAATACAGTAACCAATTTATAAACACAGCACAAGTAACAAATAGCAACACAATACTCCATACACAATACAGCTGGGAAGGTGAAGGCTGTCAATGAAGTGCTTGAGAAAAGGGCTGTGAGACAGAAGGGAAGAGGACCCTGCTCCTAGGAGCTTACAATCTAGCACTAGCACTTGGATTATGAGTTAAGTTCCTGAACAGGGCCCAATTTGTGTGGAGTTTGTATGTTCTCATCAGACTAGTTGTTTATTTGTATTCTAACAAAATGAAAGCGCTAGTTTTTGTGTGCTTGTATGTTAGGGAATTTAGACTGCGCTCCAATGATACAGCGACTGATCTGAATGACAAAAATTCTCTGTACAGCGCTGCAAAAAAATGGTAACAATATTTTATTGCAATTTAGAATCCTACGTGGTTACCTACGTTTTGCTACCTGTAAGATTAGTGAATGAAAAAAGTAAAAAAATCCATCGGTTTCCGTACATCTCTGAATTAGGCCCATAATCCATTGGCACCTGTAGTCTGAAAATGGTATGACTGTCGACAGTTAAAAGTTCGACATTCAGAAGTTGACACATTCTGAATGTCAAAAGGTCGCCATGGTCATTATGGTGACCACTAATATGTAGACTTGTATTTAGGTCGACATGGTTAAATGATCGACACGTTGAAAATGTCATTATATACTACGTCGACACACAAATGTCAACATTCTTTTTTTTTTTTTGTTATATTAGCCTAAACCTAACCCTAGTAATCATAAAAAAAATATGTTGACATATCAGTGTTGACATGTGAAATGTCGACCTTTTTGAATTTGTGGACCATTTTATCAGTGTCAACCTAAATACATGTCTACATATTGGTGGTCGACCTAATGACCTTTTGTCTGTTGACATTCAGAATGTGTTGACCTTTTTACAGGTGACCAGAAACCGTCTGAAAATGCTAGACAACCCCAATCCTTACACTCTATTACGACCTTTTCCTAAATATGAGCCCAGGACAATGATCAAACTTAACCGAGTGTGTTTTATGAGGAATGTAAGGAGCAGCAAGCACTAGAGTAGACATCAAGCTATAACAAGACTTCTTGGGAAGCCATTTGTGTAGTTCATGCTTGTCAATCTCAACCCTCGAGGCCCATTGACCTGGC
This sequence comes from Taudactylus pleione, assembly GCA_031769625.1. Classification (NCBI taxonomy): domain Eukaryota; kingdom Metazoa; phylum Chordata; class Amphibia; order Anura; family Myobatrachidae; genus Taudactylus; species Taudactylus pleione. The sequence continues at coordinate 8,372,399 of JAUIMM010000065.1, forward strand.
ATAGTTTAAGAATTTATATAATTAAAATGGACTTTCTCTATTACCTTTTCGGAAAATAGCACCATACAAAGTGATTTCAGTATACTGTATCTTGCCCTGAAAACCAGGGCTAACAAGGCCGTTTTACTGTCTACGAAAGCAACTTATTCACAATGCTATTGTCCAGTTTATATATGCATTTCATTGAATTTCCCATTGGTGCTTCTTCAATCTCTTTCGCACAGGAGGCTGGTAAATCACTGGCAGAGAGAGACCAATCTTTCGTTCCTAGCAGAGCCGGATTTAAGCTTCATGGGGCCCTAGGCAAGTTACTGGTCTGGGGGCTCCCACCCACCACTACAAGAAATAAAAATTGAAGACATTCTGTAAGGAATAAAGCATTTTTTTATTATTTTAAACTGCTGAAAGAACAGGTATTGTGGCGATACAAGTACTGACATATTACCTGTGCTATTCAGGGTTTTCACCGGCGACAGCAGCATTATAGAGAAAAATAATCATTTAAATAGAAGATTGTGCTTACCTGCCATCCTACGGTTTCTCCTTTCCACTTCTGATCGTCGACCAGCAGGACTCCATCGCTTTCAGTAGAAAATGAGGCGGAAGGTAAGGGGAGAAGGAGGGACAAGTAAAAGAGGAAAGGGGGTGGCGGAAGGAGGAGTGGGGTGAGAGGAACAGTAAGAAGGACCCAAAAGAAAGGTCGGTGGTGGGGGAGCAGAAAAAAGATGGGTGGTGGGGAATAAAAGACAGAATTAGATGGGGGACAGATATAAAAGGAGTCATGGAAGACACCAGTAAAGAAAGAAGAAAGCACAAAGGCCAAACACACAAAGATGATACAGAGACACATTGGGGCATGGGGAGACATACACACCTGTGACGGGGGGCACAAAAAATATACACACTGGTGACTGGGGGGGGACATGGAGACATACACACTGGTGACTGGGGTAAGGGAAGGGGGACAGAGACGTACACACTAGTGACTGGGGGGGAGGGGGACATGAAGACGTACACACTGGTGACTGGGGTAAGGGAAGGGGGACAGAGACGTACACACTAGTGACTGGGGGGGGACATAGAGACATACACACTGGTGACTGGGGTAAGGGAAGGGGGACAGAGACATGCACACTGGTGACTGGGGGGAGGGGAACATGGAGACGTACACACTGGTGACTGGGGTAAGGGAAGGGGGACAGAGACGTACACACTAGTGACTGGGGGGGAGGGGGACATGAAGACGTACACACTGGTGACTGGGGTAACGATACTGCCTAAGAACCTCTATACACTCCTTCTTATACCTTCTAATATCCTGCCTATACCTTCTAAGGATGATGCTAATTTGCGTACGCAGTCATACAGTAAATAAAGACTTTAGACCTGGAATCTGTGGTTCCAAAGCACAAGTATTATTCAAGTAAAAGTACAGTCAGTTACATGCTATTGATCCATACACAATTAGGTGCAAAGGAATTATACAGACCCAAGTACAGTATACATACGCAGCGCTTCCGTACCAGATGTTAGGCATCAGCAAGAAACCCCTCGTCAATCAGCATTCAGCACGAAGACTAAAGACTCAGTGTTGGAGCACACATATTTATACCCCCCAGGAACAGACAAAACAATAGAGAAGTTTGTTGCTGATGCCATTGGTTCCCAAGGGGGATGCATCTGTTACAGAGCGTTTAACAGGCTGTTTCAAATAGACCCAACCCATCCTCCAACAACTGGGGGTCTCTGGATTCCCGCCTCATGCAACATCCTAACAGTTATTCATATCATATACATTTTGTTGCTTGAAGTCTCTGCGGTCCATAAGTCGAGAATGCATGATGCGATCTCCACACCGACGATACCGGAATACTGTGGAAAGAGTACGCATCAGTACAAAACCAAACACTGCTTACTTATCATGTATAAAACCTTAGTTACCAAATAATCTTTATTTCACAGCTTTTATACTAAATGAACTAATTTAAATCTTATACCTTAAAGCTTATGGAACCTTGTATGTGAATATGTAATGTGTGAGTATGTGGGGTTTGATATAAGAACGCTGGTTAACTTGGGACAGATGCAAGTGCATTTAGCTAATAAGCAGCGTTTTCATATAGGATCTCATGCATTCGCTAATATGCGACTAGTTAAAAGCGCAATTGTGCGTATTAATGTGTATATGAGAAATGGTGAAAGATGCAATTGTATGATGCTAATAGTAATATCGCCATATGTACTTAATTGTGAGCTTATCTAAAATGGCGCTTGGGCGGCCATTTGCAAAATGGCACCTTGCGATCTCATTTCCAAGATGGCGTCTTGCGGCCAGTCGCAAGATGGCGTCGCTGCGATTCAATTTTAAACTGATCTGGTCTCAGCCAATAATCCAGCTTCGACAGTCCACCCTTTGATAGCGAACAACATGCTATCAGAATCTGATTTTAAAATATAATTTAGGCTTACATTTATATACTATTTAGTGTTATTATGGGATGGCACAAGGTGGTTCTTAATCCATCAATAATGTGTCTCTGAGTGGGGACATAAAACTACTATTATACGCACACCGCGGATCTTGGAAGATCATGTGAAAGGTGTGGGGATGCACCAGTCTTATAAAGGCAGTCTTGAAGGGGAATTGAGACTTTACATTATCTGAGGTGTTTTAAAAATAACATTTCAATAATACATTCTATGCACGTCTAATATAATACATTAATTGATGGTATTTCCTAGATCAGGGTTGTAATGCAGTTCTATATTTACCTCGGTATTCGTATTATCATTACTGACCACCATCATAGTTTTGTTCTTGCATTTTACTCTATTTTTAAATTTTCCACACTTCAACACAATAGGAACACGCCAGACGCATATGCCAATTGTTATGATGACAATCGGTATAAGGATCAAGAATTTGCCTATGCTGGTGATCACTTCCTGAACCCATTTCCCTAGACCTGAGAACCATTTCACTGGGTTCAGCCATGAAACCCATCCTTCTATCTTCTCTCCTACTTCAGCCACTGAAGCGTTATGGTTCTTACGAAACTCCCATTTTAGCTGCAGAATTTCATCCATCTTTCGGTCTATCACCTCCTTGGGGTGGCCAACGTTACGCAGTACCCTCCAGTAACAGCAGTTAAATAATTTAACACTAGCCTCTGTTGCACCAGTTCTTTCTTGTACACTTGCAACTCTCTCCCTGTATACCTGAATGTGTCATCGTACATCTCGGTGATATTATCTATCAATTTAGCAAGTTCCTGAATATACCTAAAATTTAATGTACCCCGAGCAATCCTGTTGTAATCCAGTGCGACTAAAACTTGAAAGCCAGTTGTCTCACTAATTAACTGAGTGGCTTTATGCACGTCACCAGGTATCATATTTCTTTTGCCTCTGTGTTCATATTGTGTGTGAAGATATTGTCACGACCCTGTCTAGTTGTCACCTTTTTTGCCTTGATCAGCTGCCCCATGGATCTGTGTGTGTAATTTGCCTGGAGGATTTGCTCTGATTATTGCACCTGGCCTCTCCTCTGTCTGTGAGCACTGTTAGCCCTGATTGGAATCGCAGGTGTGGTTCTGATTCTCAAAGCTGCAGAGATGAATACTCCCTCTGCATGTTGTGCCTTCCACCACTCAGAATGCTACTACCAGACCACCTGTCCGTATCCACCAATTGCTGCCAGACCCATGGTATATATATCCTCCCCTGATAGCATTCTGGGCTTGAACATCTCGTCTTCCCGTGGTGTATGGTTCATTCTGTTTCTGCATTCAAGTATATCCCTGAAACCTGCTACAGCAACCCCTGGTGCAATCCAGAAAACCTGTTACAGCTGTACCTGGCAATCCAGTAAATCTGCTGGCAGCAACCTCCGGTGCTTCCAGAAAACCTGCTACAGCTAAACCTGGCAATCCAGTAAATCTGCTGACAGCAACCCCTGGTGCATCCTGAAAATCTGCTACAGTAATACCTGGCATCCAGTCGTCCTGTTACAGCAATACCTGGCCTGTGCTCTGCTGCTAGTCCTACTCCTGGTTGGTCCCTGGCACTCTGTAAACCTGCATCGTGTCACCCTGCCTTGCTTCCTGCTGTGGATCAACTCCTGCTCCTTTTACCTACCTACTCCCTCCCTGAACCTAAAATTCCCAAACCTACCCATTCCTTCCTGAAACCTTTTATTCCCAATTATCCAATCCAGCCTGCACCTGAGTTCCAGCCTTTGTCATAGAAATTCCAGATTACCCTGTTTAGCCCTCGTCTCAGCATTACCTGACTTCCCTTCAGCCATTGTCACATTATTCCAGTCCAGAGTCAAGTTCCAAGCTCATCAGTTCAGTCCACGTTGTTCCAGTCCAGAGTCAAGTTCCAAGCTCATCAGTTCAATTCAACAAGTCTTCCTGCCGGTCCCTCCAGTTCCTGTCATTTATCATCAAAGGCGGTTTTCACTGCTACACAAGTCTTGTAAATAGAGCTATCTACATCACCCATGGTTCCGGTCCAGCCGGCCTCCAGAGAATCCAGTTCATCACCTGAGACAGGTAACTCACAAGCACCAATCATGACAGATATGGTGATGGTGTGTTTTTATGTATACCAAGCATTTCAACATGTGTGAGGGTCATAACTTCTGGGACTACTCTTCCCAGGTAACACAAACCTTGGGAACTCGGGGAGAGCCACTTATACGCTTTTCTTCCACATATAAAATATACATTGTCAGGGAGAACATAAGGAATGGTATGCATCATTATCATTAAGCACATTTCTCTTTCAAACAATCCTATTTCTGGGTTTTCCATCTGGTTCATGCAAGTCTCTGGCTGTATTATTTTAGCACAATAACCATCTGGCACCTTACCAATAATTTCTTTGGTGGAACTCAATGTATACCGATACCTAAAATGTTTCCCACCAAATTTAATTGAGCGTAACAGATCATGGTTTATGGACTCATTATCAGCTCTTTGTGAGAAGGTCATCATCTGATTATTCCCCGTCACTTCCAAACTCCCAGGTTTATTGGGGTTGGTTATGTTTAAACACAAAAGTGTTTGAAATGAGGTGGTTTTGATGAGAGGAATTTTCCATCCAATGTTTTCTCTTTTTGTAATTCTAAAATTTCTGTGATATTCAGCGGAAATGGCACCAACCCTACGTTATGCTGCCCCTGTGGCACATGTGAGCACACCCAGCAATCCGTTTGATTTAATATTTTGCCTACCATGCTATGATAATCCTCTAAAGGATACCCACCCCAGTATGGGCTATATTTAGGTTGGCACCGTTGGATACAGTTCTCATCAACTAGGGACCCACAAAGCTCACAAATACAGGAATCTTCAGACGATAAACCTCCACACCGTCCCCGAGTATCCGGAATGACAGCTCTCTTAACAATAACAGTACTAAGATTGGTCAGACACTCCCCTGATTGGCATTGCACTCCTCCTGACTCCACTCCATCAGCACTGCCATCAGCTTCCATTTCCTCAATCGGTCTCCCATCACAGAAACTGGATATTCCCGAACCGGCCAGGATGGTACACACTCTAAAAGAGAATATGAAAATGAACACAGCAGGCCCGTCCATTGTCACAACAAAACCTGCAAATTTCTCTTAGTTCAGGTATCTCACTACGACCTTTTCAATCCTTCCGGAACAAGCTTGCGAGTGACAGGTCCACGCTATCTGCCTTGTCTCCGACTTGTTTCTCCACCGGTTGATTGACCTTTTTGCAGTGAGTGGAATGGACCCAGGTATCTCTCTCAGCCACCTTCAAAGATGTAGTACTTGTCAGCAGCATCTGGTACGGACCTTCCCACTGATCAGTCAAACAACCTGAACGCAAGAAATTTCTGATCATAACATATTCTCCTGGTTCAACATCATGACAGTTAGTTTTAGGCATATCATGGGACAACAATTTCAATTTCTGCTGCTGTTGCTTTAACTGCTTACTCATTGATATAAGATACTTTACAGTTACCTCGTTGTTACCTTTCAAGTCTTCCTGTGGACTTATAATCAAATGAGGTTGTCTATCGAACAGTATTTCAAATGGGGACAGATTTAGAGGAAGTTTAGGAGTGGTCCTTATGCTATGTAGGACCAAAGGTAACGCTTCTGGCCATCCTAGTCCAGTCTCTGCCGTGATTTTACTTAACTTATTTTTAATAGTCCCGTTCATCCTCTCTACCTTGGCACTGGCTTGCGGTCGGTAGGGGGTATGAAGTTGGCTATTAATACTCATCAGCTTACACATATTTTGAAAAACATCACCTGTGAAATGAGTACCCCTGTCACTCTCGATAATTCTAGGGATACTGTACCTGCATACAAATTCCTGAACTATTTTCTTGGCAGTAAATGCAGCAGTATTAGTGGCAGCTGGGTAGGCCTCAACCAAATTAGAAAATACATCAGTGCACACCAATTCATACTTAAGATTCCTGCAGGGTGGTAATTGGATGAAATCAATTTGTATCACCTGGAAAGGTTCATCGGTCAGTGGAATGTGGGACGGTTCGGTAGGGATCGATTTCCCTATGTTCTTCCTCAAGCAGGTCAGACAGGACATTGCTATCTTTTCTGCTTGTGAAGAAAAACCTGGTGCACACCAGTATGCTCTCACCAACTTGCACATACCTTGTTTTCCCAGATGAGTCAAACCGTGTGCTGCCTCAGCCAGGCTGGGGTAATATGCCTTGGGGACTACTGGTTTACCTTGTCCGTCCCTCCAGAGCCCGGAGGACTCTTGCCCACATCCCTTGGACTTCCAAATGGATTTTTCCTGGATTGAACACAAATTTCGCATCTCAATTAATTTCAGCATATCAATTGTTTGGAAAGACATAATTTTTTCAGTTGGAGAAAACATTTTTAACCCTGCTGCCCATTTTGCAGCTTCATCGGCTCTGTTGTTACCCAGTGACACCGGGTCATCCTCACATGTATGGGCTTTACATTTAATTACTGCCACCGCTTTGGGCAGTTGGATTGCTTCTAAAAGATGTTTTATGTGTCGGGAACGTGCAACTGGTGTGCAACTCATCTCCTTCCACCCTTTGTACATCATGTTGTACATATGGTAAATACGTTGCTGGATTCAGTGTGCTGCAACGTTTAACAGTGATGTTTGCGGGTGCGATTAGAGCTAGTTCCCATTTGGTAAACCTAGCTGAAGAGACGTGTCTGGTTTGAGCTGAGTTCAACAGAGCAGATACAGCATGGGGAGTGTAGACAATCATATCATGACCCAGTACTACGTCCTCACTTTTACTCACCAATAGAGTGGTAGCTGCTACACTTCTCAAACAAGTGGGGAGTGATCTTGCTACAGTGTCCAATTGGGCACTATAGTATGCTACGGGCCTACTGGCATCACCATGTTTTTGTGTAAGGACACCTGCAGCACAACCATCGGCTTCCGTACAATAAAAATCAAAAGGTTTTTCATAATCAGGTATTCCCAATGCAGGAGCTTTTGTCAGACTATCCTTAAGATTAAAGAAAGCCTGCTCTGATTCCTCTGTGTGTATGACACGATCGTGCTTTGAGGAAACATGACATAAACGAGTCAGAACATAGCAATAAATTGTCCACATATTGAATTAGAACAGATCCATTGGCAGGTTGAAAAGATTGTAAACAGTCGTGTAATGCTTGGGAGAAGATACTAGGGCTGTCTATGAAACCTTGGGGTAACTGTGTCCATGTATATTGTATACCTCTGTATGTAAATGCAAATAGATACTGACAGTCAGGGTGGAGAGGCACAGAGAAGAAAGCAGAGCAGAGGTCAATGACAGTGAAATGGGTTGCATTTGGTGGGATCTGCATCAGGATGACAGCTGGATTTGGCACTACAGGGAATTGGCTCTCTACCACCTTATTAACACCTCTAAGGTCTTGTACCAGCCTATAACCCCTCCCACCACTCTTCTTCACTGGAAAGATGGGACTGTTGGCTACACTAGCTGTACGAACTAAAATTCCCTGTTGCAATAATCGCTCAATTATTGGAAAAACCCCTAAATCTACCTCCTGTTTTAGTGGGTACTGGGGAATTTTTGGAGCTTGCCTACCGCTTTTTAAATATACCATTACAGGGCTTACGTTTGCCATTAATCCAGTGTCCTGTCCATCCTTAGTCCAAAGGGAATCTGGAATTTGGGACAACATTTCATCTACCTGAGATGGATTTTCATTTAAACTTGTAGAGTGATACATTATCCTTTGGGGAGTGTCTAACATATCCCGCACCTCGTGTGCAACTCTCTCTGGGATATCTAAAAATACACCATCAGTAGTGCAATATATAACACATCCCATTTTACATAACAGATCTCTACCCAGCAGGTTAGTAGGAGCCGCAGCAGCCAGAAGGAAAGAATGCCTGGTATGCAACGGCCCAATAGTAACCTCTGTGGACTTCGTTAAAGGATAATGTTCCACTTTATCTGTTACACCCATTGTTGGTACTGTCTCGTTGGTCACCTGTATATTAACGGGAGATTTTATCACTGACCTGGTCGCCCCTGTGTCTACAAGAAAAGGATATTCAGTACCAGCTACATCAACCATCATGACCGGTTCTTCCCTAGTACTTCCCGTTAACCTGACTATCTGTAGACTACAGGTATGACCTGACCCGTAGTGTTGGCTACCATTCTCCAATAAAGCGTTTACGGCCACAATTGGAGCTGGTGCCTGCTGGACATTTGCTGGTCTCTGTGCATATCCCTTATGGGGATATCCAGGTCTTCCCTGATTTGGGATTCCTACTCTTTTTACTGTACAGTTTCTACTTAAGTGTCCTGTTTGTTTACAATTAAAACATGTTCGTGGATCGGGTGAAGACATGTGTTGTTGTGAGGTTTGAGCAGAGGGTAAAGGTGGTGGATATGGGTAAGGATAGGGAGGGTAAGGGTACTGTGGGGGATAGGAAGTTTGTGAGTAGTATGGGACCTGTGGTTGTATTGGGTTAGTGAAATAGAGCTGTGTTTGTTGTTGCGTGGGATTAGTGAGGGCATATAACTGTTCAGGTGTAAGTGTGTGTGCAGGTGCGAGTGTGTCTGGTGGCTGTGATGTTACCGTCATTCCCTCCAGAACTTGAATACTGACAGCCATTAGGTTTTCGCTCTGGATCTCTCTCTTCTTTGAGATGTTTTTATCATGTTCTATGGCAGATTCTATGAGGGTATCTATTGTGAGTCCCCTTCAGCCAGGCTGTGAGGTCTGAACCCGACTCTTTAAATTCTCTTTCAGACCATCCATGAGTACCGTGACTATCATTCCCCTGTGGTGAGTGCTATCTTTAATATCTTCTATCCCAGTGTACTGGGTGATAGCCTGCAGAGCCCGTTCGCAATAATCTTCTGCAGATTCACTCTCCTTTTGCTTAATGGTGAAAATTTTGTTCCAGTTAACTACTACTGGAAAATATATACCCAATTGAGTTACAATGCGGGAAATGTTACCTTGGTTTACTTGGTCTGTTAAGGGAACCTCACCATCCAATACACATTCCGTGATAAATTTTGTCACGTCGGTAGTGCGTGGTAGACAGGCCCTTAACACCACACGCCAATCTTTATTAGTTGGCTCATGTGAACTACCCAAATTTCTCAAAAATCTTTGACATTTGGCTAGTTTCTTTTTGGGATCGGGGAAATCATTTATGATGGAATTTAGTTCTGCTCTTGTCCAAGGACAATGCATTACCACTTCCCTCGTGGGCACTACTCCATTCGCATCTGCATCTCCATTCGGAACATTTATCGTCCGAACGGGATGCAGACCGGTAGCGCTGCTACCTTTGACCTTGTTACCTGGCTGGGGGTTTAATCTGTTGCTGCTACGTATGGTATTAACAACTTCCTCTACGGGTGCAGAGGGTGTTAACACTTCCCTTGCTGTTACCGATGGAGATGGCGGCACCACTCGTGATTGTGGTGATGCAGCATCTATCATTTGCACAGCATGTGAAATGGCAAACATTACAATAGGCTCATCATCCACATCATAAACATTTTCTTTATGGTTGCTTAAGAGAGGGTACAAATTGCTTGTTACATTTTTATGGGTATTTTTGGCAACTGTACTTGCACCTCCGTCCACATAAGGTGGGGGAGGTGAGCATGAACCGCTGGCAATACTCTCCACAACGCTACCTTGCTGCACGTGCACACCATTTTGCGGCTCGCCCGTATTGCAATTTAGTGTCGCGGATGTATTTTCTGGCAATGCGCTCGCAACTCTAGTTTGCGTTGCTTGCGCATTTTTAAGCCACGCATCCCCTTCATGCTGCCACAACTTTAAAAATTCATAATATTTCACATTTTTCTCTCGGGAGCGCATCAGAATGATGTGATCCCGGACATTATCTAATACATTCTTATCAAAACTACCAATTCTGGGAAACGGTCTAACACTCTTCATCATCATTTTAAACCATACATCACAATACCTTATCGCATAAGTACCGTACTTAGTATGCATAATACGACGGGTCGATCCAATCGGCGCTTCCATTAGCAGCACATCATTGTCTAACATCTCTACTGTTTGTGCGGCTCCCATTCTGAGACAAATCCTACGCTTTTCAGTAATGATTTAAACTGGTGAAAGAAAATCAAGATACTTTCACTTACCTGTGGACGATTTAAACGGCGGCGCCCACACACCTGGATAAGATTTGTAAAAGGCAACTTCCACACCCGGATAAGATTTAGTAAGGCAACTTCCACACCTATGGAAGTTTATGTCGGCTACTTCCACGCACCTCTCTACAACAAAGACAACATGTACACCTGCTACTGTGTATAGAACGGTAAAGCTGCTTACCGAGCGACTAGCACTTAGCCCTTAAAGGTCATACGGTACCTTTGACTGTAGGGAACAAGTTACCCCCACCAACAAATACTCACTGTTACACACTTTTTCCTGCGCAGAAAAATACACATTAACCCAGATATTGATAACAATTGAAAAATGTAAAACCTCAATGGCTTTGTTTAAACACGTGGCAGCACAACCGGAAGTACGTATACGCTATTGTGTGACCAGCCGCATACACAATAATGCGACTACCACACAACCGTATGACAACTTTTTAGCTGAGTACGCAAAAGTGCGTCTTTGCTGTGTGCAAAACTGCGACTCTGCCACGTACTCAATACTGTGGCACCCCTTTAAGCGTTAGGTTCTATCAACAAAGGAAAACAAACTTTTTCCTCTCTTGTCCCTGGATTCTAGTCAGCTTCCTTGGCTCACACGGAAATGAATAGCGATCTTTCAGCACAAAGCGGTTGCAGGTAAACCCTGCATGTGGCCACTCCACCCTTTGCTGAGATATCGATAGCCGTATGTACCGTGTGAGTAGGTAAGTGACTTCACTACGAGCCCCCAACTAACGATACTGCCTAAGAACCTCTATACACTCCTTCCTATACCTTCTAATATCCTGCCTATACCTTCTAAGGATGATGCTAATTTGCGTACGCAGTCATACAGTAAATAAAGACTTTAGACCTGGAATCTGTGGTTCCAAAGCACAAGTATTATTCAAGTAAAAGTACAGTCAGTTACACGCTGTTGATCCATACACAATTAGGCGCAAAGGAATTATACAGACCCAAGTACAGTATACATACGCAGCACTTCTGGACCAGATGTTAGGCATCAGCAAGAAACCCCTCGTCAATCAGCATTCAGCACGAAGACTAAAGACTCAGTGTTGGAGCACACATATTTATACCCCCCAGGAACAGACAAAACAATAGAGAAGTTTGTTGCTGATGCCATTGGTTCCCAAGGGGGATGCAACTGTTACAGAGCGTTTAACAGGCTATTTCAAATAGACCCAACCCAGCCTCCAACAACTGGGGGTCTCTGGATTCCCGCCTCATGCAACATCCTAACAGTTATTCATATCATATACATTTTGTTGCTTGAAGTCTCTGCGGTCCATAAGTCAAGAATGCATGATGCGATCTCCACACCGATGATACCGGAATACTGTGGAAAGAGTACGCATCAGTACAAAACCAAACACGGCTTACTTATCATGTATAAAACTGTTACCAAATAATCTTTATTTCACAGCTTTTATATTAAATGAACTAATTTAAATCTTATACCTTAAAGCTTATGGAACCTTGTATGTGAATATGTAATGTGTGAGTATGTAGGGTTTGATATAAGGACGCTGGTTAACTTGGGACAGATGCGAGCGCATATAGCTAATTAGCAGCGTTTTCATATAGGATCTTATGCATTCGCTAATATGCGACTAGTTAACAGCACAATTGTGCGTATTAATGTGTATATGAGAAATGGTGAAAGATGCAATCGCATGGTGCTAATAGTAATATCGCCATATGTACTTAATTGTCAGTTTATCTAAAATGGCGCTTGGGCGGCCATTTACAAAATGGCATCTTGCGATCTAATTTCCAAGATGGCGTCTTGCGGCCAGTCGCAAGATGGCGTCGCTGTGATTCAATTTTAACCTGATCTTGTCTCAGCCAATAATCCAGCTTTGACAGGGGGGAAGGGGGACATGGAGATGTACACACTGGTGGATGGGGTGAGGAGGACATAGAAACATACACTGGTGACTGGGGAACATGGAGAAGCACACAATCATGAATGGGGGGCATGGAGATGTACACTTGTGACTGGGGGGAATGAGGACACTGGTAGATGGGGAGAGGTGGATATGGAGAATTCACACTGCTGACTGGGGGAGGGAGCACATGGAGGCACACTGCTGGTGGGGGGAGGGGGACATGGAGACACATACACTGCTGGTGGGGGGAGGGGGACATGCACATGGAGACATAGGGGTCTATTTACTAAGCAGTGTTAGGAGACAGAGTGAAAAGTGATAAGAAAGTAATTAGGTGCCAGCCAATCAGCTCCCAACTGTCATCTCACAGGCTGTGTTTGAAAAATGACAGTTGGGAGCTGATTGGCTGGCACCTTATCACTTTCTTATCACTTTTCACTCTGTCTCCTAACACTGCTTAGTAAATAAACCCCATAATGAGTTCTGAGGGGGGACATGGAGACATTCACACTGTTGGTAGGGGAGGGGGGACATGGAGACACACATGACTGGGTGAGACAGACATACAGTGAAGGAAAGAGAGCAGGGACAGAAAGGACAGAGGGGAGAAGGAGCTAAGCACAGTGCAATCACACTTACTTTAGAGCAGGTGGCCAGTTGTGGGTCTTTCACTGCTCCTCCGTGCTGGGGGCGGGGATAAAGGTGATGCGTCGCAGAAGGCATCACTGTGCCCTCCTCCAACTCCTCATCAGCATTCAGCGCTGGTGGCTCTGCCTACAGTACACCTCCTTCATGAAGGTAGCAGCAATGTGAGCTTACGGGCAGGGTCTGGCTCCTCTGCTGGGGCTGGGCTTGTCTGCACTATGCAGAGCTGCCAAGACTCAGTGGCAGTGCGGGAGTGTGGGGGTAGAGCCTCGTGACGTCATGACGTCACGCAGTGCTCTGCTGGGAGATGCTTTGCAGAGGCTCAGTCACGGAGCCCAGTGCCAGTACTAGTGATATTACTGGCCTGAGCCCCACATGGAGCCTCTGTATAACACTACTACATCTACAAGAGAAGCCTGACTTTCTAATGGTCAGGGCTGGATTTTGGGGGACCCTCCGGGCCCTAGGCGGATGCCTAGGTTGCCTAGCGGGAAAATCCGGCCCTGTTCCTAGTGATACACTCCAGTTAACGTTAGCTCAACGCAGAAGCATGAAGCCTCCGTTGCGTGTTCAGTGACATCTGACGTAAAGTATTGGCTGATCTTTTCACTGTGTGAAGCAAACAAAAGTGCTTAACAAATATTATTATCAAATAGTTTTTTTTATGTCTGCCGAAGTAATTCATGAATAGGATGTATAAATGTTTTTACCAGTTTGAGAAAATTCCTAACCTGCTATTTATGGAGAGAAAACACATGACGCAAAATCTCCACTCCTAGTTTTAACAGATGAATTGAAGAAAATGAAGCAAAAATTCCAACCTTTCATAATCAAAGGAGCTATTAGTGAACAAATATGCTGAGATGTGTTTACACATTCCTCCGTTAGTGCCCTTCCCCGTCTGCTGAATCTTTGTTCACTCTCCTGTCTGTCTCCCTTCCTCCCTAATACAGCTTCCAGTCTATGTCTGACTTACCTACACTGCTCTGAGTCAGTGAAACCACCACAAATGTTGCTACAGTATCTCAATGAGCGCCCTTACTCCAGATTACATGGAGATTGCAGATGACAATGAAAGTGCTGTTAAATTATCAACAGGGTTACTATACATTTGTAGGAAAACCCTCTAAAGTAGAGGCAGAGACTGTTGTTTTACATATTTTCTAAAATATTTCACCCTGTTGGAGATCATTGGACACTGGGAATTGTTTTTTTATTTTTGCTATACTATTTTAGCACTGGTCTGCCTGAGTACTGGGACGTCAGGGGAAGCCACGCAGCTCCCAGTGGGCCCCTTTCACCATTGCCACCGGTGGTAACTGAGGGCACTGTGCTGCCATTGGCATTTGGCAGGTGTCACAGGTTGGCCAGCTTTCCCGCACTAGGTACTACAGAGCAGTATGTAGCCGCTGCTGTAGTGCACTGTCCTGGGGTTGGCGCATGGCCTTAGGCAGTATGGCATCTTTCCCTGACTGAGAGATTACAGTTTCAACATTGACCATCCTATTGCTATTTGGATTTGGACAATTATGACAGCGCATACCAGCCTCTAGGACTTGGGGGCTATTTTCTTTCACTGATGGTCCCAGGGTCTATGGTCCGCAGCAAAAGCAGAGCTTCCAATACATTTTCAAGAATTAATAATGGTTCTAAACATTCTAATTCATGGTCACCTTCTGTGGACAACCCATACAGATTCAGTCAGATAAATCAATCACAGTGACTTACATAAATCACCAGGGAAGCCTAAAAAGCTTCGCTATAATGAAGGAACCTAGTCAAAATGTGCTCAGGGTTAGAAAACTGAGCTGGAATTATCTACACCCATGAGAGTGTAGTCACTACACTCGGACATTGATAGATTGGAGAGATGTAGTGAGCCAGACATTGACATGATGTCATCTCAGTTGAACCACAAAGCAGAGTAATTACGCACAACAACCAGGAGTCTGAAGGGGTCCCTTGTCAACGTCATGATGGTTCAGTTGAATTTTCATCCAAGTTACCTGCTTCCTCAGGTGTTGATGGTATTAGTAACAACAGACTGGCCAAGCTAGTGTGGTACATGGCCATTATCAAAATACAAGTAGGCTTGTAATGGTGTTTTCCTCAAAAACAGGACCTGTTACTCAGGGACCATCTTTACCATCAGAGATTAGTGTGACAGGCTTTAACGGTGTGGCAGATGAGCCATAATACTGAAGACTAAATGGTCGGAGAGTGTGGTCAAAACTATGCTCAGTACCAGGAACCCTGTTTAGGTGAAGAATTATCACAGGGTCTGAAAGACCTGTTAGATGCTGTGAGAAAACTTCTGTCCAGTTACCTTGTTTGCTCCTGCTTCTGCTAGATGGTATTGATCAAGGATTAAAATTGGGTTTCTCAAAGTTTTAGCCTTGTGCCCTCTTTGATTTCTTCCAGAAGAGGGCAGGACTTAGGACCTTATTCAGAGTCGGTCGCAAGCGCTGATGCGCTCGTAACCGACTCGATGGTTAGGCCTGCGCACGTGTAACCCACAGCTTAACGGTCGACAAGGAGGCGGCCGTTCAGGATGCAAGCGGCCGCCCTGATTCAGTGCGACCGCTTGCAACTAACGACCGCCTCTGAATGAGCTCTTTAATACTGCACATTTTGAGACCACTATTCAGGCCTCTGCTAGCCCCTTGGGACTTGAATTTGTTAAAGCCACTGAAATAATCTCATTACTACTTGAATCAGTAGACATACAGTTTCTCAGATTAAAATATTTTTTCTTTTGGCTGTATGTTACAGCTGGGAGCTGTATCTTGCATACCCTCCATTCTTGGTTTTTCATGAAGATTAGGCTGTTCTTCTACAGTATAAAAGCATCTTTTCAGCTTAAAATAGTTTCTGAGTAAATCAAATTTTAGAACTCCGTTAAAATCCATCTATGGCGGTAGAGGGATCTTTTCATTTCTTACATGACGTTATGGCCTTGAAGGTCTATGTCACAAAGACACGGATGATCTTCTGGTTCTCTATGATACCTACAAAAGGGTTTGGCCTGTGTCCTAACAAAAAATTGCTAGATGGATCACTGCTGTGATTCCCCACAATTGCACTGCAGTAGGATAACCTGTACCATACAATTAGTCCAATTCTAGCAGATTAGAGCCTCGCAGGCAGTGAGGAAGCTGTGTCACTCAGTCTTGAGGTCTTCAGTCCCTACTTTTACCACATTTTACAAATTCAGTGTTTACAGATAAGGAGGCCTCAGCTGTATTAGGTGTAAGGTTCTGTGCACTGCAACTCTTGCAACGTACCCACCCATTGGGGCAGTTATGGGACATAATATAATATACTGATAGGTTAATTGGGTCCCAAAAATAATAAATTAACCCTAGTGTGTGAGTGTGTGTGCATGTGGTAGGGAATTTAGATTGTAAGCTCCATTGGGGCAGGGACTGATGTGAATGGACAAATATTCTCTGTAAAGCGCTGCAGAATATGTGTTAATAATTAATAAATGCCGTCTCCATGTAATTTTTAGGGGTGTGCACCGGCCACTTTTCGTGTTTTGTGTTTTGGTTTTGGATCTGGATCTTTCTTCGTGTTTTGTATCTGGATTGGTTTTGCCAAAACCACCCTTCCGTGTTTTGGGTTCTGGGTTTTGTGTTTTGGATCTGGATTTTTTCTTAAAAAATAAAAAAAACGCTAAAATCACATAAAATGGGCCTTTTTTTGTTCCTACGCTATTAATAACCCCAATAACATTAATTTCCACTCATTTCCACTCTATTCTGAACACCTCACAATATTGTTTTTAGGCCAAAAGGTTGCACCGAGGTAGCTGGATGACTATGCTAAGCGACACAAGTGGGCGGCACAAACATGTGGCCCATCTAGGAGTGGCACTGCAGTGGCAGACAGGAAGCCAATCAGCGTTATGGTGCCCATTTGCATGTAGCACGAACCCGGGAGATCCGTGCTACATACATCTGTGTCATTGACACAAAGCACTGACAGGTCTGTGAGACCCGTTTGTGCTGCTGTGGTAAAAAAAAAAAAAAACCTGTGTAAAAAAAGAAAAAAATGGCGTGCACCCCCCCAAAAAAGAGCAACCAGCCCCGGGCATTAGTAACCCAGTGCTGGGTGTGCTTAAATACAGGGGACAAACGACGTAGGGGTCCCCTGTACTTAAGCACAACCAGCACCGGGCTAGTCAGAACCAGCGCTGGTTGCCAAAATACGGGGGACAAACGACGTAGGGGTCCCCCGTATTCTGCGCAACCAGCTCTGGGCTCTGATCCGGTCCTGGTTCTGGAAATACAGGGGAAAAAAATTAGTAGGGTTCCCCTGTATGTTCCAGAACCAGCACTGGACTTTTTCTAGCGGGGGGCTGATGCCACAGCCAGGGGAGCCCTTTCACCGGGCCCCCCAGCCGCAGCATCAGCCCTGACCGCTAGTCAGCCCAGGCCGGGGATCCCTGGAGAGCTGGGGACCCCCCCAATAAAGGGGTCACCCTCTCCAGGGCACCCCAGGCCCAGGCTGATAGCCCGGGGCTATCCCCGCCACCCCTGGTGGCGGTGGGTGGCGGGTTGATTGTGTGGTGTGGTGTAAATAAAGAATATCAAACATTGTCTTTACAAGTAGAACTGCAAGTCCCAGCAAGCCTGCCCCGCATGCTGGTACTTGGAGAACCACAAGTACCAGCATGCAGGGCATTAAGGGCCCACTAGTACCTGTAGTTCACCTGTAAAAAACACAGGACACACACACCGTGACAGTATAAGTTTATTAAACATACATACACACACACACACACACACACACACACATGTACACATACTCACCTATGTAACCCTGTAACATCGGTCCACTTGTCCGGTAAAGTATCCATAGGGGACCTGTGAAAAAAAACATACTCACCAATCCCTATGCGAGGTTCTGTCCTCTTCGTTCCAAAGTAGGCATCCCCGGACTTGGCAAAAAAAAAAACGAAAACGCGATCCACGAACTTAGTACCGTTCTATAGAACGTTACTTCCCGAATGAGAGCTTAGCGGCGGGGTATCACCATGGAAACCCCGCTGCTAAGCGTTCATTGGCTGAGAGAGGCCATCTCCCGTCTCTCAGCCAATGAACGGCTCCCTCCATTGTAGTCAATGGTGGGAGCCGCAAGGTTATTAAAGTTTACCCTGGGGGGGCACGCCATTTTTTTCTTTTTTTACACAGGTTTTTTTTTTTTTACCACAGCAGCACAGACGGGTCTCACGGACCTGTCAGTGCTCTGTGTCAATAACACAGATGCAAGTAGCACGGATCTCCTGGTCCGTGCGTGCATCTGTGTCATTGAAATACACAGCAGCACAGACGGGTCTCACTGACCCATCTGTGCTCTGTGTCACTGTCAATCACACAGATGCATGTAGCACGGATCTCACGAGTCCGTGCTACATGCAAATGAGCACCATAATGCTGATTGGCTGAGAGCCGTGACAGACGGCTCTGTCAGCCAATCAGCACTTTGCCCATTAAAGGCAAAGGCATTTTTTTTACAATGGCCGCTCGAGGCAAAACCTCGAGATCCCACAGCAGATCTCGAGGTTTTGCCTCGGGAGAGGGATCCGGGGCAGACAGGGAGATCCGAGCTTGGGCTCGGATCGCCCCGGATCCCTGAAGTGCGGGTGGGTTCGGTTCTCAGGGACCGAACCCGCTCATCCCTAGTAATTTTAAAATGATTGTTTTTTCAATGATTTAGTTTACTTAGTGGATCATTGTGGTCCCTTCCCCTGCACATAATGCACTATTGCATTCCAGGGGGAGGGGTCGTGATGACCCAGTTCTTCACGAATCACATCATCACGCCCCCTGCCCTATCCTCTTCACAGGAGAAGGGGGCAGAATGCAGCTGTGTTCCCTTCTGTCCCAGGAGTCAGGAGAACTAGCCCCAATTCGTGAGTGTCTTGGAAATGTTAGGAGAGTAGACAACAAAGCTTTACTGCTGACTATGCATGTGCAATTTATTAGGCCACACACAACCACAATACTATTGCAATACTAGGGAGGGGAGGAGCGTGGAAATCCCTCTTTGGCAATGCGTTCCCCATGAGGATAGATGGCGTTAGTTATTGGGGCAAAGCTCTGAAAAACTAAACTGTTTTGGAGGTTGTAAATTGGCCCAGACTGCAGTAGCCATTGAGAATAATGGGCACTGCAGTCTGCTGCGTTGTTTTGGAAAAATCTCCTGTGTTAGGTGTTCATTAAATTATACCTAAAGATGACTAAACCATGTGTTTCCGATTAGTTTTAGGCTTAATAAATAGACCCCCCCTTAATGTAAAAAGTGCCCCCCACCGTATTACATTAGATTTCTTTTATCGAGAAATGCTGTTACCTTGGCTCAGCAGAACACTTCTGATGATATCGCTGTCATTTGACAGGGAAAACTGGGGAGAGCTGTTTACTTTTGGCACATGAATTGCCGCTTTAATAATATAGCAAAATAAATGGGAAATGCTCTTTCCCCTACCCACGGCAGCAATCTCACTTATTATCAGTGCTTCACCTGCGAACGTGAAGAATCATCACTGTTATTATAGCGTGCGGTGCTGACCTTATCCCCGGAGAACCTGTGTAATTAAAAATAAAATGGACTTATGCAACATAACCCAAAAGTGTCCTCCACAAAAGGAAGAGTGGAGGTGGGCTCTGAGGCTGGCATATAAAGGGACATCACTGAGGGGGCTCTGATCATATAAAGGGAGTATGACTGAGAGGGCTCTGATCATATAAAGGGAGTATGACAGAAGGGGCTCTGAGGACTGATGAATGGTAGCTATAATCTGCTATGGGCTATTCCACCACTTTTCCTTTTTAGAAGTTTCTAGTAAATCTACCATGTCCCTTGGTTACAACTGTATTATTTTATTATTACATTTGCTTTGTGCTACTGTCCTAGAGTGACCAAAGTTACTACCCGCTACTCTGCAATACTGAGCCATTTCCTACACTGGTATTACCTAAAAGAAATGCTAATAACACTGATGCCGCCTTATCCAGAATGTAAATTAATAAGGAAAGAAAGTTTCCCAGTTTCTTGAATGCAAAGCCCACATGTGACAGTGATGACAGAGCACAGGCCCTACACTGCCCAGCTGGGGACCCGGAGAAGGGCCCCAATACCTTCATATCCTTGAAAATCCTTAAGGAATACAAAGATATTATTATATTACTGTTCTAAAATATATGTTTTCTATTAAGTTTATTATGTTCATTTTACCTGACACTGTGATATTTATGTATTTTATCAATCTGTCAAAAAAAACTTGTTAAAAAAAAAAGGAATACAAAGATGTAATAAAAAAAAAAGAAAAGAAGACTTATAATAACTATTACATATGTACATAGGTCGGTGTCTTGTCACTATGTATCGAACAAAAGCACTATAGTTATAAGGTACGCCCATTTTTAGAATTGATACATGAAATTCTAAACAAACTTATACCCCTTTTACACCAAAATCCCGGGTCCGACCCTGGAATTTGAACACTGGTCAATCCCGGGTCGAACTCTGCTTCAGACCCCGTTTACACTGCAAATCGTCCCGGGTTATTCCCGTGTTTGCCCCGTTTACACTGAACACGGGTAATCCCTGCTTATCTCTATAGAAGTCATTAAAAATGGTCTGTTTTAAGGTCTGACAAAGATGGTCACAAAAGGCAACAAAAGAGAGGGGTGGGGACTGCTTACAGCATTGCTACAGGTTGCTGTTCTGGCTGTGGCAGGCTGTGTATCAGCCTACGTTTGTGTCTGCTGGTCAGGCTGTGGTGCAGGCTGCAGTTCTGGCTATGGCAGGCTGTGTATCAGCCTACGTTTGTGTCTGCTGGTCAGGCTGTTGTGGTGCAGGAGGTTAGGCAGGCAAGCGATGGCTTCATGTGCATCTCTCTGCAGGGCACTGACAAATTACATCATCTGCCAGTGCCCCAGAAGCTCCAATCAGCATCTTTCAGAGCTAGCCGGGTCAAATAAGCAGGGTAGCACCCGTTTACACTGCCTCATGACCCGGGAACAACACGTTTTCAACCCTGCTCTCAACCCGAGTAAGATTGCCCGGTAAATCGACCCGGGTTTATTTGTTGGGAGCCGTTCACACAGAGCCTCAACCCGGATCGACCTGGCAATAACCCGGATTATTTGTTTGGTGTAAAAGGGGTATAAGTGGAGCTCATAAAAGCAATAGACGCTCATCCAAACATAATATGCAATAAAACATAAAATTGCACAAAAAGGCAATTTATTAGTTGCAAATTATAATATCCATAATATAGAGACATAAATCATACTATGATAGCCAAAGTAGTGGCTTCACATATTACAGTGCACAGTTACAACATTTCTGTAAACATGGTGACAGTTAATATATACAGTACATAGCACATAGTACTTAGCCTTTGTAAATCATTGTAACATGATTTATGAACAAAGTGCGTAATCACATAAGCAATATACATACAAGTAGCGTTCGGGAAATGGACACAGCTATGTAAATGAGGGACACTAAGCATAGTGAAAGAAAAGATATCCACACAGGTGCGGATTATGCGATACTTAAGCAGATAACACACAGATAGTGTAATGGTTAGCATTACTGCCTCACAGCACTGAGGTCGTGGTTTGATTCCATGTGTGGAGTTTGTATATTCTCCCTGTGCTTGCTGGCTTTGCTCCGGGTTCCTCCCACACTCCACAAATATACTGGTAGGTTAATTGTCTCCCAACAAAAATTACCCCTTGTGTGTATTAGGGGTGTGCACCGGCAACTTTTCGTGTTTTGGTTTTGGATCTTTCTTCGTGTTTTCGATCTTGATTGGTTTTGCCAAAACCACCCTTCCAGGTTTTGTGTTTTGTATCTGTATTTTTTTGGAAAAAAGAATAAAAACAGCTAAAATCACAGAATTATTTTTTTTTTTGTTCCTACGCTATTATTAACCTCAATAACATTCATTTCCACTCATTTCCAGTCTATTCTGAACACCTCACACCTCACAATATTGTTTTTAGGCTAAAAGGTTGCACCAAGGTAGCTGGATGACTATGCTAAGCAACACAAGTGGGCGGCACAAACACGTGGCCCATCTAGGAGTGGCACTGCAGTGTCAGACAGAATGGCAGTTTGAAAAACTAGGCCCCAAAAGGCACTGCGCGGTGACGTCACATCACCGATCGACTGCTGCTGGGCACACAGGACGGGACTCAGGAGAGAGATGGGCGCCGCCGAAGCTGATAGGACGCTGTTTGTGGGGAACTTAGATCCCAGGGCCACCCGAGGAGATCCTGTTTGAGCTGTTTCTGCAGGCTGGTCCTGCAATTAATGTTAAAATTCCAAAGGACAAGGATGGAAAGTCGAGACAATTTGCTTTTGTCAATTTCAAACATGAGGAGTCTGTTCCCTATGGAATGAGTTTGTTAAATGGAATCAAACTCTTTGGGAGGCCGCTGAAACTTTAGTTCAGATCAGGAAGCAGCCATGGCTCCGCAGAACCAAATAGCGCAGCCTACTCACCACAAGGAAATGGCAGTTTTACTGGAAACAGTCCATCAACACATAACCGTAGGCATGATGGCAATGGGGAGTTCACGAAATACTCTGAACTTTAACCTCCTGTTCCAAACTATCAGAGATCTTACTCTTCTCTGGACAATCTTCAAAGACAAGCAATGATTTATAACTTTTATAGGTCGGAAACCCCTCATGGATCCAGCATAGCAATGATGGCCCAACCCAGTTACTCGTTATCACATTATCTGCCTCACCAAAGTCGGTACAGTCACGGATCCGATCATTCTCCCCCACACAGATATGATTCCTCCTCCAGCCACTGATCCAGTAGAAGACATACGGTAGCTCTCATTCTTCTCAAAAGGAGAGTTACCACAGTAGCAGAGATGCATACTACAGAGGAGGTCAGGAGTAGCACTATCATGGCACTGATGGCTGGAGTCCAAACCAGAGAAAAGAGCCTAGGTGGCATTCATCTCGCCACTAATCTCTCACGGCCACGTCTACTTTTTACTGGATCTCTGTTTGGCCAGAAGTCTCTCTTCTTTTACTTCTATGCAAAAAAAATCCTTTCCTTGAGAATAAAGCTGCAAAATATTATTCTAGTATTATGGGCAGATGGTTATATTCTCACATTTATTTTTTTATGGCTCACATTGTGGGGGGTTTAAACAAGGTGTTTTTTTTTTTTAATTATTCAATGCAAGAAAATACTTTTTAATAGAAAACTTAATGTAAAGAGAAAAATATACCCTGTTTTACAAGAACAGCACATGTCCTATTCTCCAGCAAATGATGAAAAGTTATATTAAATTAAATCTACAACTACATGAATTAAAGGCATGCTATATGTGAGCTGAAAGGGCCTTACCTTTTCCTAGTGAATGGATGTGCTGAATGTAGGTTCCACCCACACATTCACTACCTGTATTGCGCATAGGTATTTGATCCCCCTTAGTGCTTACACTAATCCAAATATCTGCCCAAATCACTAATCAAAGGACAGCAATCGGTGAAATGATGACCTAAAAAATTATTTTTATGAGCATACCCCTACAGCACACAGGGCAGCCCCTGTAAAAATTATTTGTATGAGTGTACCCCTACAGCAGACAGTGCAGCCCCTGTAAAAAATATTTGTAAAAGCATACCCCTACAGCAGACAGGGCAGCCCTTGTAATAATTATTTGTATGAGCATACTCCTACAGCAGACAGGGCACCCCCTGTAAAAATTATTTGTAAAAGTGTACCCCTACAGCAGACAGGGCAGCCCCTGTAATAATTATTTGTATGAGCATACCCCTACAGCAGACAGGGCACCCCCTGTAAAAATTATTTGTATGAGCGTACCCCTACAGCACACAGGGCAGCCCCTGTAAAAATTATTTGTATGAGTGTACCCCTACAGCAGACAGTGCAGCCCCTGTAAAAAATATTTGTAAAAGCATACCCCTACAGCAGACAGGGCAGCCCCTGTAATAATTATTTGTATGAGCATACTCCTACAGCAGACAGGGCAGCCCCTGTAAAAATTATTTGTAAAAGTGTACCCCTACAGCAGACAGGGCAGCCCCTGTAATAATTATTTGTATGAGCATACCCCTACAGCAGACAGGGCACCCCCTGTAAAAATTATTTGTATGAGCGTACCCCTACAGCAGACAGGGCACCCCCTGTAAAAAATATTTGTAAGAGTGTACCCCTACAGCAGACAGGGCAGCCCCTGGACAATACAGCACTACAGCCAGCTAGCCAGCCCCTATGGACTGGACAACAGCAGCCCCTATGGACTGGACAACAGCCAGCCAATATATAGACAAGGACAACAGTAGCCAGCCAGCCGACAGTGGGATTACAGCGGGATGATGACGTTTTGCCTTGATTTCAGATCCGAGCCAGGTGGGGGAAACCCAAGCCTGACTCGGTTCCCAGCTGGGATCGGGGGGCTCGCGGGGGTTCGGATTTTGGAAATCCGAAACCAGTCACCCTATCACCCTAGTGTATATGTGTAGGGAATATGAGCATGTTGTAGGGACTATAGATTGTAAACTCCACTGGGGCAGGGATTGATGTGAATGACCAGATATTCTCTTTAAAGCGCTGCTGAATATGTGTGCGCTATATAAATAACTGGTAATAAAATAATAAATCATAACATCTTAGCAAGGCACGATTATGATTACAAATGCTGGGATGCTCCAGTTGCTGATAATTATGACAAGCGTAGCTGGAAGAGGAGACCTCAATTACATTGAAATAAGGATGATTGTTCAATGCATTTGTCTGGAGCTTCAGTGACCAAGGCAGCTAAATATCCCAATATTGCATGAGCAATGATGATTGCTTAAACAACACAACACAGGCAACCAACTGTAGATCTACAGTATTACTGGATATGCTAACCTGTAGCACAAGCAGTTTTATAAAAACCCAGTCCAACAAGAACTCTACAGAACAGGATATCATATTTTTTTTGTTGTAGTGCATAAACCCCTCATTGCACCTAGGAATGCACATTGGGAATTCTGAGGTGCAAAGGGTAAAGGTCACGGACTACAGAGCAATGGCGGAAGGCGATATGGTCAGATGGACCATCCTTCACTATATTCTGGGCAAACAGATTACAGCACATGTGGTACCAACCTAAATAACTCTACATCCCTGAAGGTGTTGGTAATATTGGGATGGCATTTTCCGGACATGGTTTTATAGCATTGGGTGATTATCTAATCTCCCCCACCAACAGTCTAAATTATTATTTTGCTACCTGATGTATCAAGCGTTCACCACATCTCATAGTCTGTAAGATCATGTGGCCATCTTTAACATATGTGTCATTGTATGAATCATGGTTACCTCAATATATAACACAGAGTAATATGTTGGTGCTTTCTAAATAACCATAATATCAATACTTCGCCATTACTCTTGATGGATAACAATGCAACAATGATAACAGCTTGTGTGGTTGCCCAATGGTTTGATGAGCATGACATTGGTGCTATCAATGTACCGTGGCCTTCTCATTTACCCAATGGAGTAGTTACTGGGTCTTCCGGAGCAACACCTGAGCATATGCATTCCACCACGCTCCGCCAGGCTTCATCTGTGTGCTGCTTTTCCATACATTGGTAGACTCAATGTCACAACCCATCAGGCCATACTGTCCGAATATGGTGGGCCAAAATCTTATTAAATTACTTTATATTGATATTTTTCATTTTGCACCCACTACCTGTATGCAAAAGAAACATATGCAAAAACAAAAACATTGCAATATTTAAAAAGGCACCAGAATTTCAATGCAGAGCGAGTGAGAAAAAAGGAACTTCTAAGTTTGGAATAATTCCATTATTCTATTTTATAGTTTTATTTTATTTTTAATGAATTTAACTGATTAAGAAATAAAAAATAATAAAAATTGTGAATGTGACAGGTGCAAAATGTTATTTTAAAATTAGTATTTCTGGTTTAGAGTGGGCTCCCGTCATTCTTGCCTACTCTACTGGAATGTCCCGGAGACACCCAAATATTGGATAATCCACTGGATTACCAGTAATGAAGGTTACCTCCCGCAACCCTCCCAGGTCAAGAGAAATGGGTGTGATGAGGGGAGTGAAGACGTTATTGTCATGCCTTCAGCATAGGGTTTGTTATGTTATATTAATTCATATTAGCAGCCCCACCTAGTGGTCAGGACAGTAGCAGTTTAAATCGGACCTATTTTGTCCCTCCTAACATGCCTTAGCAGTCTAGCAATGCATTCTGGGCTAAAGGAGCTGTAAGCAGCCATTTCCTCCACACACATGGTCCCAGACAGTCATCACTTCATATGCTCAACCTGGTATAGCATCCGATGGTGAGCTTCTAAGCTTCAACTGTGCCATGATAGATCTGCTTAGCCAGTTATGTATGTTAGCTGTACCATGTCACACTGCAGCCTGTATTTTGCATCCTATATAACTTCATGCTGTTTGCATATTCCATGTTATGTATATGTTTGCCTTGCATTTCCATGTACATATTGTAATTGCCTTTTATTGTTTACATTTACAGTTTTACCGCTCACACTCGTTCATACGCACGTATCTGTGTACATTCATGCAAGTTCCTCTACTGAATAATAAATTCCGTTCTTCAGACCACATCTGACTGTATTATTGGAAGATAGAGTATTGGTTATGCTGGCTGCTCCAAATTTGTCAGACACAGTGAGGGGCAGAACAGTTATTCTCAGGAAATCGCAGAATCATGCCCTGTCCTATGTGTGATGCCATGTTCCATCCCACCATTTGGTGACAATGCCACAATCGCTTTCCTAAGACTTGACCCTTCCCTGACATTATATTCTCTATACAGATGAGTGAAGGTTATTACTCTGTTATCTGCTATTTGCTGCAATTTTGTCTAATAGAGGCTATCTACTGTTTCCTGCCATGTACTTACTGACAGGAAATCTGCAGCGCAAAGGAAAATATCTTACCCCACAATCATAATTTTGTCTCAAGTATTTCCTGTTCTGATGAGTTATTTTGTATAAAACAACTTGTATTTTAGGTAACTATAAAACACCCACTTTTAAACAAATCAAAAAGGGCATTCTAGTGTTTGCGCAATAAATTGAGACACCTGCCGTCATCACGTAATGATCATACCTTTTATATAATGCTCAGATGATAACTGTGCTACTGTCACTGCACTAAGCTGCACACTGAGTATACTGTATGAAGGCTGAGCAGGTGGTGAAAAAAGGAAGGCTTTATCTTTATAGCCACGCAGGTATTTATTCCCCTTGTTTGTCTACATTCCACAGCTAACGCAATTAAAATACCAAACTAGCTAAACATTCTTGGGATATCGTCCACAATCACAGCAACAACAGGTAGAATGTATAACAAACAAACAAAACAGAACAAAAACAATACTAATCATAATATGTATCAAACCAGTTTAGGCACTAAAAGTTCAGGTATTTTGTAAATAACTACAAATTTTAGAAACACCTGAAATGTTTTTGTCTTTATATAGTAAATAAACATGCCTCCCAAGTGTCCTGCTAGATAGTTATGCTTTTGTGTGCCTCAGGTAGGAAGGTCTAGGCATTGTGCAAGCCCAGGTACTGGGGACATGCATAATGCATATTCCATGTTTTCAACATCTAAAGGGACATGTATATGCCTCCCCTGCACTCCTGGGCTACTACAAAGGTGCGCCTAGATAATTTTACCAGCCCCTCACCCCAATCAGCACTTCTGGGTTGGGAGGTATTGCATATCTAACATATATGGCACCTGAACGGGTCCTTCATTTTGCAATATTTGATAGTATGAAAGAAGGGCAAGGCGCATGCCCAAAAAGAGGGCGTGGCCTCGCTGAACTGTACCACGGAAAGCGGGGTGGTTGTGAGGTATGTCCCCTCTGCTGTATCTACACAGTACCCCCATGCTCACCTCCCGTGGCTGGCTCCTCTTTAGTCCTTCTGGATCGGAGGAAGGACTAAAGAGGTTACAGCACGGAGCGGCTCCCAAGTCCCCTCATCAGCGCCACGCATGCGGCAGGGACCCATAACACTCAATCACTCCCACAGTGTTGAGCGGCTATGGCGTAGCATCAACATCATGACGTGACGCCATGGCCACTCAACAATGTGGGAGTGGCTCCCAGTATCCCACCACTGTATCCACTATGGTGTCTGAGCTGAGAGAGTCTGAGTATCTGTGAGTAGGCATGGTCATCGGAAACCCGGTATCTAGTGGTTGCCAGGCTTCCGACATAAAATCAAGTGATGCGATGGCTACTAGCCATCACATAAAAACCATTTGATGGTATAACCATCGATGGTTACTGTGTGGTCATGCGCAGAAGCAGTCGGAGCGACACACAAAAGCTGTGCTGCGGACACCACTTCCGGTTGTGTGCAACTGCATACCAGCCTGGCGGCCATCGGATGGGCATCGGAAAGCTGCATCCGATGGCTGGCAACCACTGAATACCCGCGAGTCGATGGATTTCCATTGGATCGGGAACACCAATGGTTGCTAACCATTCGCTGCTGATGTCCATCTCTATCTGTGAGTGACACAGTCAGACAGACTCAACTGCATTGCACCCCCTGCTACATTGGAACCCAGCTGGTATGCCACTGTGCTGCTCTACATAGTGAGCAGTATTTACACAGGGCCTGATTCAGCAAGGAACGCACAGGAGAGACCGCACGCACTTGGCCGATGTTTCCATACTGCGAATGCACATGCATCGCACTGCGCGTGCGCATACTACCTGGTGCGATCTGCTAAGCGTACGCAGACTACACGCAGCGTGCATGTAGACCCCTTCCGATATTGATTGACAGGAAGGGCCGTTTGTGGGTGGTGACGGGGGTGGTCGTGCAAAGGCAGGCGTGCCTGTGCGTTGGGACTCCATTTAAGGGGCGTGCATAATTAAGCCAGTGCAGTGACAGACGCAGTGATGAGACTCCGTGCACACAGGAAGTTGCCAAGATCCTGCACGAGGTCTGGTCAATCACTATTATGCAAATGTGGTCGATGGTTCTCGATGTTACCGATGTTTACGCTATCTTGCATACTGAGCAGCCTTTGAGTAAAGGGAAATGGGCAGTTTAATATGGGGCTGGGCGTCTGCATCTTGTGCTGTGGTCTCCATGTGTATTCATTGATTAGCATATTCTCGTCGCGGCTAGGTGCGTGCGGCTGCTAGCGTGTGTTCCTTGCTGAATCAGGCCCTCTATTCCTATGTGTCTAGCATACATTTAGGGCAGGGAGCTATGAATTAGGTGACTAATGCAACATCTGTTGAACATCTACATAACAATGCTAACAATCCGGGAGTCCTCCTGACTTCCAGTCCAGTTTTCATCCAAATCTATCCAGTGGAAGGACCAGAACTGGACCAGAACAGGGTCAAAGTTCTGCCCAGCATACACCAGCGGGAGTTCTGACCGGGACCCTAACCCCCCTAAAACCTGGCCAGGATCCAACTGGACCACCTCGCGTTGGTTTTATCCCAATCGGTACAGGGGTGTATCTTCAAGTTATTAAGTTTTATTATGTGATGTCGTCCAAATCCATCCAGTGGAAGGTTAAGAATAGGCTCCACGGGTCAACGTTCTACCCAGTGTACACTAACGTGAGGTTCGACAGGGACCCTAACTCCCCTAAAACCTAGCCTGGATCAAACTGGACCACCTCGCGTTGGTTTCATCCTAATCGGTGCAGGTGTGTCCAAATTCATAACCGGACAGACAAACAAACAGACCAATGATTTTTATATATAAGATTATTATTATCATTATTATAACTTTTCTTACTTTAGCAGTGGTTTATTTATTTTTGCTCGTGAAAGACAAATACTTTGCTATCAAATAGCTTCTTTCTACATTCTGCCTTAAGGGTAAACTATCTGCATTGTTTCCCTATCAGTGATGTAGCAGTGGCTGCAAGCTATACAATACAATAACTTATGACTTGAATAAGTTCATAGGAGGGAAAGAGGCTTGTTAGAGCGGGTGGTCAGGTAGGTTTGAAAACAGTTCATGAAATAATTTTGTTTTTTAAATGATCAAAATTGTCAAAATCGTTCTGCAAAGTTTTGTCCTCAACCCACATGGCCCTCACGCAGTATTTGGCCCATATGTTTGCATGGCTCGTCAGCGGAATTGGTCCCTAAGTGCTTCCAGTCACATAGCCGGACTATATGACAGTTGATTTCTTAGTTCCAATCATACACTGTAGATTCCACTAAATGCAGATTTACAAATACAGTATGGAATGCCAGTCTGTGGTGTGTTCTGGTATATTTCTCCACAACTTTGCTTATCTCTACAGTAAAACTGGAATTATACAGAAAAATGGAGTTAGCTGGGTTGCAAAATTATCACTGTGAGGATAAAAATTAGGCTGAAATCGGAAAGGTGGGAATCATGGATATATAACAAAGTAATCGGATATAGTAGAGAATAGTAGGATTTGCAGGGCTTTAAATACATGACTGAATATTGGCAGAAGTGCATGTTCCCCTATTAGAGCTGCAGA
Organism: Taudactylus pleione; assembly: GCA_031769625.1. NCBI lineage: Eukaryota > Metazoa > Chordata > Amphibia > Anura > Myobatrachidae > Taudactylus > Taudactylus pleione. The sequence goes on from JAUIMM010000065.1 coordinate 8,403,208, forward strand.
TTTCTTGGCTGTACATTCATGGTGTGAATCTTCCTTTCCACCACTTCAATGAGAACGGTGCTTTACTAGATGGAGATCTGGGGCTAAATGTAACAGGGTGCGAGTTGTAAAAAAGTGCTAAACTCGCTTTTTTTTCACAACTCGCACATGTAATATGGTGCGAGTACATGCAAACTCGCATGTTTCTTGAAATTTCACTACTAGCTTACTGCAAACTCGCATCGAGATGTTTACCCATGGAAAACATACAACTCACCCAATGTAATAGGGTGTGAGTTGTTAACTCGCACATATTGAGTAAAAAAAATATATATTGCAAAATAATAGACCTGCTTCAGGCTAGTGAGTTTAGCCTGAGCAGCAGTGTCTATAGTAGAGGCCTACACAGATCAGTGAGATCCGTGTAGATTTCTGTGTGTAAAAATGAATTCAATAGTAACTTTTGTTTTAAAGAAAAAAAGCACAACCAGCACCGGGCTTTCTGAGCCGGTCCTGGTTGTGAGAATATATGGGGGTGAGACATATTTTATACAACCAGCACTGGGCTTTCGAGCCGGTTCTGTTTGTGAATATTTGGAGGAAAAAATACATAGGGGGTCACCTGTATTTTACACAACCGGCATCAGGCTCTTTCAAGCATGTGTATTGCAACAGCCAGGCAACACACTTCACTGGATCCCCCGGCCAAAGTATTAATCACCCCACACTAGTCAGCCGAGGCCAGTAATTCCTCAGGAAGTGTGGATCACCCCAATTGCTGAGTGTTCATTGGCTGAGAGAGGCAAGCTTCTAGCTCTCTCATCCAATAAACGCTTCCCCCATACACTTCAATTGGAATTACCACTAATAACCCAATGGTTCCCACCACTGAAGCGAATGGTCTGAAGCGTTTATTGGCTGAGAGAGCAGGGAGCTCGCCTTTGTCTGGGCTGGTTAGCATACATTCGGGTAGTAGTGACCATTACAAGTCACTACTGTGTCCACGGGCTCCGCTATATTCTGTTTTCTGTTTTAAAAAGACCCAAGATGCCTACATGGACCGAAGAGGATATGACACAATAAAACATGACATGACACTGTGAGATGTAACATCTCACAGTATAAATCCAAGTAATCCGAAGGGTTCACATACTTTATCTTGCCACTGTATCGAAGTGCATACTATCTGTTAACCAACTGATTTGTTTAGAAAGTTTATGCACTGTCATAAATAGGACTAATAGGCCGTTTAAGGCTCCTATCGGAGCAAGTGTTTAGCTTTTGTCTGAGGATTTATCTTTAAGCGATAGATTTAAATAAAAAAACACGCATCCCGGGAATTAGGGGAGCAATACATTAGTGAACAATACAGAATCGCAGTTGTAGGCTGAGACATGCCCTGAAAACGGTCGCGGTCCGCCTGCGTTTTTACTTCCCCCAAACGGTCCCTGGATGTTAATAACTTTGCAAACAAATCCTCACTGCAAGTGGTATCGCTAGGGTACCTTGGCACATGCAGAGTGCGACTGTTAGACATGCACAGTCAGCTGATAATCGCTGAACTGTGTAAATATCAGCAGTATCATCAGGGCAGTAGTAGGAAGTACACTGCACCTAGTCTGGTTGGCTAGAACCCATCGGGATAGTTAGGAGTAGGGCTGGTTGTGGGGAGGAATAGCCAGGTTATTGGCACACACTAGGAAAAATAAATCAGGGTATTGTAGCCTTGGGATTGGACTGTTTCTCGTGGTTATTGATAAGTGCTGAGATCAGGACCAATCAACTGTCAAGGGGACCAGTGTATTTGATGAACATAATTTGCTTTGTGCGTAATACACACATAGTTGTAACCGGCCAACAGTGCCAATGATGACCATTCACTGATCCCAGTGGAGGTCATCTTGGTTTAGTGTATCCCATACTTGCCTACCCTCGGTCCCCCAGAAAGGCGCGCAAGCCTCCCGCCAGAAGGGGCAGCCAGAAAGTTGGCAACCCTGGTGTATCCCTTGCAGAGTCTGTCAACAGAAGGGCAGCCCTTATAGTCCGTGTCCGACCTGGGTTCCAAGACCATCGACCAGAGAGGCATCTGCGGCCTGAAAGTAAGACTAAGTGGAGGGAGGTAAGTACATGACTACACCTTCACCGCAGCAGGCATTTTGCACCACACTCCTTGCCATTTGCAGTTGTGATTATATGTAACAGGTTCACTTTAAATGTTCTGAACACCAGTTGGCCATTTCTTTCATGGTCTGTGTGTTGGTAACTAATCTTAATATCAAAGTCAGATAATAGAATGGGGAACCAAAGTTCTAACAAAATGGCCTGAAAACAACGGGATAAACCAATACCATAAAATTACTTCATCAGCCTCAAAACATTGGCTTCCGAGTGGGTGGGAGGGATGATATTTTATACATGGCTTTCTAGTGGCCCTCACTTTCAAGACCACACACATGGGGAAAAAGGGGGATACAGCTTGGTGAGCCCCTGGTCTCAGGAAGCCTGCGGCTATTATTGCAAGAACATTATGAAGAATTTGATAAAGGGGATAACATTCTTTCTAACACACTGGTTTTATGTTTTACTAACCCAAAGCAATGAAATGATTGTTCTAAGCATGTTTATATTTAGAAGTAAAGATATAAAATTTTTCAAACTCATCTCTCAAGAAGATGGGGCCCTGAAATCAAAAATTGTCAGGGGGTCCCATAATTCAGACACACTAGGACTAGAGTCGCAAGAAGCAGGGGCTTGCAGCTGTATATTGGCCTAGAAGGTCACTCCTTTTCTAGCCTACACATGGAGAAAGCATAGGGAAACTATAGTGGGGGATCCTGAAACGCAGACCTCGGGACCCTTACAAATCTTAAACCAGCCCTGCCTAGTATTGCTATTCATGCTTAAAATAAGAACACAAAAAATACCAGCAAGACAGAGAATGAAGAGAGACATGTGATCCCAGCAACGTGATTCATTAAGCATTGAATTCCATAAATAATTCCCCACCGCCCCCAACTCCTTCTTTACAATGTCTAGTGAGGTTGAACTTTAACCGCCTTCCAGCCAAAAGCAGAAACCACCAAAATGTCTTAGTGTAGCTGCTGTAAATAGTGTGTGATGTATTTAGTTTTGGGAGATGGTATTACTAGAGACTCACAAGTGTCACTTACGATATACAGTTTTTTTTCTGCAAGTTATTTCATTAACATTGCATTGGCTGCCATATGAAATGCACGCCAGCTCTCGGCAATACTGGAGACAAATTGTCCGTCCAGCTCAACATACAAAGCAGTCGCAGCTGTTTATGCTATGACGACGGTGATTAAAATGTTGCACACTTTATGTAAATGGTTTTTTTTTCAAACTGCTTTATGCCCTTGTAATTAATATTATACTAGTTGCTAGCATAGGGAGATTAGGGCACTAATGAACAATGGACATCACATGGATGTGTGATACCACTCTACCGTAGAATACGTGAGAGCCCTCAACCCACACATGCAAGGGGAGGACATACAAACTTCACAAAGGGGGTTAATGTCAGTAAAGTTTGATAACCCCAGCTTCATCATAATTTATATTATTGCAACTTTTTTAATTAATTAGGTAGGAAAAGTACGAAGCCACTTAGTAATGTAAATAGCAGTAAAGTCATACTTGCCGATATTCCTGGGCAGCTTTCCGGGAGCAGCAGAAGGGGACCTGTGGCTCTCCTCTTCGGGGGGCGGGCCCAGACGATAGACAACATTAGGCCCTGCCCCTTTTACAGAAAACCACAGCGATTTATGGGTCCGTGAGGATGGGGCGGGGCTAAATTATGCGATTTGTGCCATTTAGCCCCGCCCCTTCCCGACAGACCCGAAAATTCCACGCAAAATCTCCTCATCTTGCCCACTTCACTAGGAAGTGGGCGGGATGCGGGAGATATGTCTACTCTTCCGGGGGTATGGGGGATTACCTGAAAAATCGAGAGCCTCCTGCGATTCCCGGGAGAGTAGGCATGTATGAGTAAATACTTTTATTACCAATTTACATAGCTCTGTACAGAGAATATTTGTCATTCATATTAGCCCTTGTTGCACTGGAGCTTCTATATTCCCTAACATACAAGCATTTGCTCACACACACGCATGTACACACACACGGTATGTTTTGGGGTGTGGGAGGAAACCCCGTATACTCACAAGGAGGACATGAAAAGTCTACACAGGAAGGAACCTCGTTGGGAATTGAGCTCCTGACATCAGGGCTGTGGGGCAGTAATGCTAACCACTACATCAACTGTGCTGTCCAATAGATCCACCTGATTCAAATTCATATTTTCCTATACTACTACTACTACTACTAATAATAATAATAATAATAATAATAATCATAATAATAATATACGTCACTAACATTGTAATTTTAGTTTTCTGCCTTAGGGCTTACAGTATACCCAGTGTCATTTTTTTAAAATTATCGGAAACACATCTTGTTCTATTAAACTACCAGGGGTGGGTTAAGACAGGAGAGGGTCCATGTGCAGGCTCCGTGCGGGCCCCCTCCTCTCTGGCAGTGCAGTAGATTCTGGCTTTGTATCAGAGGCTACTGGTCTCTGGGAACATGGCACCCAGTGACTTCTCTACTGCACATGCGCAAATCTGGTCACCATAAATTTATGGGTGCAGAGTGTCTGATGTGGGCCCCCTTGGGCTCAGGGGCCCGTGTGCACCGCACACCCTGCACCCATTATAGATAAGCCAGTGATGTGGCCCTTTGCTTGGTAGACACCATTTAAATGTTCCAAATACATTGCTGCACTAATGGGCCTATTTATCAAGAGAGATAAGACCTAGATCTGGCATAAATAGGGCCTCTGCGGCAAAAGCTTCCCAATGCAAAGAAAGCAGTGATACAAGTACTGCCACACGTGGTGTCTGCGCTGTATCTGACCCATGCTGTATCCAACCTGCACTGTATCCAACCCACGCTGTATCTGACCCATGCTGTATCCAACCCGCACTGTATCCGACCCGCATTGTATCTCGCTCACACTCTGGCCCTCATTCATGGGCGCTCGCAAAGCGAGCGCTCGCTCTGAATCAAGACGGCCCCTTTTTTTGACCACCCACAGCTTTTGCGAGCGGCCAGGTGATGGTCACGATTATCACGAGGCTTGCGACGAGACCCTTGTGGTAGGGTCTCATCTGCCGCAAGCCCCAATTAGCTTCCTGCTCAAATAGAGCAGGAAGCTCACTACTGACATCAGGAGTGATGTCAGTAGGGCCACCCACAAACGGCAGGCATTCCTTCAGGAACGACTCCGTTTGTCCAGCCACCCCCCCTCCCCGCCTACAAAACGGGGCGAGCTGTCGATAAACATCGACAGCCGTCCTGTTCGTAGCGAGACCCGGAGCGAGTGAATTTCCCACTTGCTGCGCGGCACACGCGGCGTGTGCGCAGTGCCCCACCATCGACCCGCTTGCGAGCGCATAGCGCTTGCGAGCGGGTCTGAATGAGGTCCTATATCCCACGGTGTATCTGACCCGTACTGTATGCAGCCCACACTCTATCCGACACTGTATCCAACCTGCACTGTATCCAACCCCCACTGTATGCGACCCTCGCTGTATCCCACCCACATTGTATCCAACCCGCACTGTATACAACCCGCACTGTATGCAGCCCACACTCTATGCCACACTGTATGCGACCTGCACAGTATCCAACCCGCACTGTTTGCAACCCTCGCTGTATCCGACCCACTTTGTATCCAAACCGCACTGTATACAACCTGCACTGTATGCGACCTGAACTGTATCCAATAAGCACTGTATCCGACCCGCACTGTATGTGAACCACGCTGTATCCGACCCGAACTGTATCCGACCCGCACAGCATACAACCCACTGTATCCCGCATTGTATCCAACCCACACTGTATGCTACCCGCACTGTATCCAACCCACACTGTATCCAACCCACACTGTATACAACCTGCACTGTATGCGACCCGCACTGTATGCGACCCGCACTGTATCCAACCCACACTGTATCCCGCACTGTATGCAACCCACACTGTATGCTACTCGCACTGTATCCAATAAGCACTGTATCCAACCCACACTGTATCCCACTCTGTATGCGACCCGCACTGTATCCGACCTGCACTGTATCCTGCACTGTATACAACACTGTGTCCCGCACTGTATCCAACCCACACTGTATCCAACCCGCACTGTATACAACCTGTACTGTATGCGACCCGCACTGTATGCGACCCGCACTGTATCCAACCCACACTGTATCCCGCACTGTATGCAACCCACACTGTATGCTACTCGCACTGTATCCAACCCACACTGTATCCAACCCACACTGTATCCCACTCTGTATGCGACCCGCACTGTATCCGACCTGCACTGTATCCTGCACTGTATACAACACTGTGTCCCGCACTCTATCCAACCCACACTGTATCCTGCACTGCATCCAACCCACACTGTATGCTACCCACACTGTATCCAACCCACACTGTATCCCACTCTGTATGCGACCCGCACTGTATCCAACCCACACTGTATCCCGCACTATATGCAACCCACACTGTATGCTACCCGCACTGTATCCAACCCACACTGTATCCTGCACTGCATCCAACCCACACTGTATGCTACCCGCACTGTATCTAACCCACACTGTATCCAACCCACACTGTATCCCACTCTGTATGCGACCCGCACTATATCCGACCTGCACTGTATCCAACCCACACTGTATCCCACACTGTATCCAACCCACACTCTATCCCGCACTGTATGCAACCCGCACTGTATCCAACCCACACTGTATCCCGCACTGTATCCAACCCACACTGTATCCCGCACTGTATCCAACCCACACTGTATCCTGCACTGTATGCGACCCGCACTGTATCCAACCCACACTTATCCCGCACTGTATCCAACCCACACTGTATCCCGCACTGTATCCAACCCACACTGTATCCCGCACTGTATGCGACCTGCACTGTATCCAAACCACACTGTATCCCGCACTGTATCCAACCCACACTTATCCCGCACTGTATCCAACCCACACTGTAACCTGCACTGTATCCCGCACTGTATCCAACCCACACTGTATCCCGCACTGTATCCAACCCACACTGTATCCCGCACTGTATGCGACCTGCACTGTATCCAAACCACACTGTATCCCGCACTGTATGCAACCCGCACTATATCCAACCTGCAGGTACGGAACGCTGTTTTTATGGTTGGGGAGATTTTAAGGAACTGCTCAACAAAAAGGCTGAATGATCACATTACTAATTTGCAACATTTTTAAACAGAAATAGCTGCCATGTATTTGTGCCGCTGCTCTGTTTCTTGGTGGCCACAATTCAGTGGAAATGACTGGAAATTAATGTTATTGAGGTTAATAATACTCTAGGAACAAAAAAAAAGCTCAAAGTATGTGATTTTTAGCTTTTTTTGTACATTTTTAAAAAAAATCCAAAACCAGTCACAGCGACCCATGGGGTCACACAAGGCGGCCGCCGCAGGTGAGGGAAAGAGGTTAGGAAGTCTCGTCAAACAACGGAGATCCTGGCCTCTTTCTTCCCTGCCAACGCCGGCTACACGCCGCCGTTTCGGGAAACAGAGATCGTCAACGCCCACTCCCTGCCCACTCCCCACCCACAAACGGCAGCACTGTCAATCACTGACAGTCTGCTGCCGCTCTGCATGCAGGATCGGAGACCCGTTCTATAAATGTGCAGTACAGGCGTCTGCACAGACTCCTGACCATCGGGAATCTGCGCTCAGCAGTGTACTGGCATGCACTACAGAATCAGGCCCCTATGTCTGCAAAAATAACTCAGCATCACCCCTGATGTGAGAATCCAGACTACTCTGTTCTCAGGATAAATAGTAAATGTCAGTTGAAATCTCCAGCCTACAAGTGAATAGGTTAAAAATGGGTTGGGTATGATATGTCGACAGTAATGAAATGTCAACATGTTAGACATATATACCATCCTTGGTAGCCCAGCTGTGACATACCTGCTCCCGATGGCTGCAGCGGCTCCAGCTGCATCTTCTGGGTCTTGGTGGTCATGTGACTGTCATTTCCAAGTCAGACCTCTGATCCTCCGGCATTTGGGTGAGCAGGAATTAACACTAATCCCTACCCCTAACCAGGGCCGCCATCACAAATTGTGGGGCCCGGGACTGAAAAAATAGGCAGCCCCCTCCCCCCAGTGCCCCCAGTAGTGGTGCCCCATATGTAGTGCCCCCAGTAGTGCCCTTTATATAGTGCCCCTAGTAGTAGTGCCCCTTATATAGTGCCCCAGTAGTGCCCCCCCCAGTAGTGCCAAAGCCCCCAGTAGTGGTCCCCCATATGCAGTGCCCCTTATTTGGTGCCCCCAGTAGTTAGTAGTCCCCCCTATGCAGTGCCCCTTATTTAGTGTCCCCAGTAGTGCCCCCCCAGCAGTGCCAGTGCCCTCAGTAGTGCCTCCCCCCAGCAGTGCCAGTGCCCTCAGTAGTGCTTCCCCCCAGCAGTGCGCCTTACATATACAACGAAAAACACACACACAAAAAAAACAACAACACTTACCTGAATTCCCGCTGCCGTCCGTGAGCAGAAGGTGGAGCCTGGCTCCGGCAGTGTCTCCCTTTGTTCTGGGTACTTAGAAACCCCCCCTCCGTGCTCTAGTGGGTCACCGGCAGCTGGCATTTTTCTTGGGGTCCCCCAGTGTTGCAGCGCTGACATTGCCGCCGGACGAGGGAGACCAGCAGGGACAGACAGGTGCGGATGGCCACTCATGTATTTGTAACAGAGGGCACCCGGCACCTGTAGCCAATTAGATATGCAAAGAGGCTGTTTAGCCTCCTCTGAGCGTCTGCACATGTGCAGAAGCAGGGCTGTAGCAAGAACATTCCAGCCCTGCTTCTGCACACGAACACAGCCACGCTCCGAAGAGGCTAAACACTGCCCGAATGGAGCTCTGCTGCTGGCCCAGAGGGTAAGTTGTAGGAGCAGCCGGGCCCTCCCTCTTTGTCTGAGTGTGCGGGCCCGGGACTCCAGGCCCGGCTGTCCCCCCCTGATGGCGGCCCTGCCCCTAACCATCCCTCTAGTGCCTAACCCTAATCCCCCTCTGCAGCCTAACCATAACCTCCTCCTGCAGCCTGACCCTAATGTTGACACTTTCCCGGCGACAGTATATCAATATCATCATCATAACTGTTGACATTGTGGTGACGACATAAATGTCGACATTGTCATTGTCGACCTTTTGACTACATCCCGTTAAGAATATGTCAAATATCAGCTTACTTTCCACTATAAAAGCAGCACAAAGATTTATAACAATAAATGTTCTTATTAGCAACTGGGGGATATAGATAAAAAAAGCGTGACCCTCCCTTTTGCATATAGTGCACCCAGTGACTATAAATGTCAGATCTCCAATAGAATTTAACATAGGACCCTACATTGTTCTTATGAAAATTGCTGGTCTGCCGAGAAAAGTATCAAGACCCCCCCTCCATATATGGTATTTAGCGTCTACTAAATGCAGAAAAATTGTAATACTGAGCTACTGGTCAGATGTCAACCAGATGGCCAAGAAGCAAGTCAGAGCTCTCTTTGCAAGTGGTAATGTGCATGAATATTTTTGGAGAGGAGAATGTACCCCTTCCAGAGAGGATTGCAGTGCACTGCTGAAATATGCATTGTGTCAGATAAAAGGTTAATATTTCTGCCTCCTGCCCAGCCTGGCTGTCTGGCTTCTGCATTCTCTGGAGTTCTATCTTTCAGCCTGAAATTCCTCCTAATCCTCACGTCTCACAGATATGGGGCTGGATTTATTTGCCTCTCTGTGCTTATCCTAAAGATATCCCTAGACCAATAAATTGGGTAGGGCTGATAGGAGTGTTGGTGCACATCCAAGTGTAAATTCCTTTTTGGGTGTAATTTTTATTTCTTTTTTTATCCACTGCAGTAATCTGGCCATGATTACTGCTACAGGTACACTGACATGTAAAATTATTACATTATTAATGAAAATACATAATGTCATTAGTGCAAGTTATAATAGAAAGTATATTTATCATACCCTAAAGGAGGGAATAATATTTATTTGATGAACGTTGGTATAATTCTGGAATGTTGCTATCATTTTCTGAATATGATTGTGGATTTACTATTGTTAACTTATAAATATAATAATAATAATAATGTTATTTATATAGCACTTTTCTCCTAATAGGACTCAAAGTGCTCTACATTTGCCTTTACAGCACAAAATACAAAACAGCTTAACAAGGGACATTAGTGAATGCTGGGTGCACAGGAAAGTCTTGAGTCTATTTTTGACGGATTCCACAGTGGAGGCTCCTCAAACTGGGCGGGGAAACACGTTCCATAGAATCGGGGCCACAAGGCTGAAAGCTCGACCCCCAAATAAATTACAGGAGATTCTGCTAATAGTCCTTCATCAACGGATCGCAGTAATCGAGTGGGAACGTAAGGGATCAGAAGCTGCTTCAAGTACATTGGGCCCTGGTCATGTAGGGCTTTGAAAGTCAGTAAGCCAATCTTGAAAATGATTCACCATCTTACAGGCAGCCAGTGAAGGGAGTAGAGAATGCGTGTTATGTGGCTGGAACGGGGCTGGTTAGTTAATAGCCTGGCAGCTACGTTTTGTACCATCTGCAAGCGGTGCAATTCTTGCCCTGGGAGACCACAGTATAGGGGGTTGCAGTAGTCTAGGCATGATTATATAAATGCATGTATGACTTTAGGCAGATCTTCTGAGGGAATTAAGTGCTTGATTCTGGCTGTGTTCCTCAGATGAAAGACTGAGGATTTGATTGTGGCTGATACCTGATGCTTAAGTAGGGCCGAAACTAGGATTTTTGTCACCAGGGGCAAGACAGTAATTTGGCGCCCCCCCTGGTAATTCCCTCTGCAGCAGTGCCCCTATAGTAATGCCCCCTGAGGTAATGCCCCTGTAGTAGTGCCCATATAGTAATGCCCTGTAGTAGTGCCCATATGATAATGCCCCCATAGTAATGCCCCCATAGCAATGCCCCTGTAGTAGTGCCCATATTGTAATGCCCATATGTTAATACCCCCATAGTAATGCCCCTGTAGTGCCCATGCTCCCATATTAATGCCCTTGTGGTAATGCCCCTGTAGTGCCCATGCTTTCTTAGTAATGCCCCTGTAGTGTCCATGCTCTCATAGTAATACCCCTGTAGTGCCCATGCCCCCATAGTAGTGCCCCTGTAGTGCCCTTGCAGTAATGCCCCTGTAGTGCCCATGCCCCCACAGTAATGCCCCTGTGGTAATGCCTCTGTAGTGCCCATGCCCCAATAGTAATGCCCCTGTAGTGCTCATGCCCCATTAGTAATGCCCATTATTGCCCATGCCCCCATAGTAATGCCACTGCCCCCATAATAATGTCCCTGTAGTGCAGCTTATTAAAAAAAAAATAGTTACCTTGAACCCTGCTCCTGCATCCAGCGTCACGTCCGGTCCGCCGAACTATGGGGGAAACGTCATGACGTCTCTCTCATAGTGCCCGTTGGGGAGAGCCGAAGGCTGGAGTTGGGGAGAGAACTCCAGCCTCCGGCTCCGGCTACACCGCGTCGCTGCAGAGAAGGAGCCGGTCGCCCGCTGGTAATAAATATTACCAGCGGGCGCCCGGCTTGGAGCCTCTCTGCAGCGCCGGGCTGGAGGTAACTGGCACCGGGTACAGCGGCGCACCCGGTGCACGTGCACCTCCAGCCCCCCCCCCTAGTTGCGGCCCTGGCTTAAGTGTCAAACCACTATCCAGGACAACACCAAGATTCAGCACATGTTCAGTGTTTTGTAGTTCTGAACCCCCAAGCGTAGGTCCTGTTGGCTGGCTATGCTGCCACCTTGTCATGTGACCTATAATAATAATAATAATAAAAAAAAACAGTCTGATTCTGACGCTGATGAACCCAGTTTTCGCAAGACATCCCCTATTAGTAATTTCCATATAAAGTGGGGTTTAGTCTATTGGGCCTATTGTTTTAGTTAAACATGGGCAAGACTGGCTGATCAGGTGTGTCATTGGGAAGTTCAGGGCATGAAGAAATTTCTCTTAATTTTATTTACTTCCACTGTTGGAAGATTTGGTTCCTGTCACACAACAAGCATGTAACAGCTTCACAAACACAGCAAAGAGAGGGAAAGACAGGGTGTACTAATAGCTGCAAATCACTAGGCATGCGCTTTTAGATTCATTAGAAGCAGTACATCCTAACCAAGCAGAGCAAAGCCAGTGTATTTGCAAAACAATGACAGGCTTAACCTAACATTTGTGTCACGGCTCCTCACAGGACAAGCCATGCGCCATGGTTGACTATGTGTTTTTTGACAAGCTTGAATCATGGAAAATTGCCATATACCTGTGACTTATGAAAAACTAAAGGCTATTACATCCCGGCCTTCAGGTCCCAGAGTATTTAGGGGTCTATTTACTAAGCAGTGTTAGGAGACAGAGTGAAAAGTTATAAGAAAGTGATAAGGTGCCAGCCAATCAGCTCCCAACTGTCATTTCTCAAACACAGCCCATGAGATGGCAGTTAGGAGCTGATTGGCTGGCACCTTATCACTTTTCACTCTGTCTCCTAACACTGCTTAGTAAATAGACCCCCTAGACACTGACACTTGATGTCTCAGCTTAAAAAGGACTGTGCACTGATTGAGATAATTAAGTGATGGGAAAAGAAGATATATGAGACCTAACTGATGTGCAAGGCTCCTATAAAGACAGCAGAACTGCACAGACATTCCAGAGCAATAAAACAGAGAAAGCAAAAAACAAATGAAAGGGTTCACTTCAGGTTAACTCTCTCTCTTTAAGATCCTGGGTTTTGCACTGAGAATAAAATAGTTATTGAAACAATATATCATTATTGCAGAGCCAGGAAAGCGGTAGTAGATGCCTCCTGTCCCGGAGAAGATGTACCTTGTATTTTCATAAATATCTCAGAACAGAAGTCTTGCAAATTCGAAAGTCTTCCTATTCTATTCCTTATTGTGCACGAGCTGGAAATTGACTTCAGAGATGCGCATTAATGTAAAATACTTTTCTATGCTAAAAGTGAAAAATAACTACAAACTAAATGGAAGTGGCCCAAATTAGAAAGTATACTTAAACTTGATTATTCTAAAATGATAACTTGCAGTGTTTTTCTTTTTAACGTATTTCTAGACAAGGTAGTCCAATACACACAAGTTGCAAAAGTAAAATTAAATACATTAACGACATGATTTAAAATGAAATAAATAATAAAGTTTTGGGTAAGATACCAGTGGTCCACTTGGGGTTTCTGACTGCACTAAAAGATCAGAGTATGAAGTTTCGTGTCTCAGATGCAGGGCCGTAACTAGGGGTGTGTAAGCCGTGCCCCTATGCAGGATGCAAGGTCAAAGGGACTGAGCCATCACTGCTCTATTGGCACCTGTATTTGGCTTGCAAGGTGCCTGGAACAACAGCGCCTTGTAGCCTGGAGAGACGCTCAGCTTTTTGGTCCCCGTCCATCCTTTGTGACATTATGACATACAATACGCGGGGAAGAGGAGACATCATGGCTGGCCCAGGCTACTATAGTATCCTTCAACTGCATTGCTCTGCAGGTGGTATTAGCATGAGGGGCTGCAGAGACACAAGTGGAGGATCTAAAAAGATCCCTATCTGTGATGCAGTCTCGGCAGTATAGATAGGGATTAAAGTTATGGGGAAAAAAACAAGTTATGGGAAAAAAAAAATTGCTCAGAGCTTGATACATTTGAGTAAATTGCCATTCCCATAGAGTACACTAGAACAGTGGTGTTGTCAGGATAGGGTGCCGGTATTCAGGTACACCGAAAATATTTTTGTTATCTCCTGCATCGCTACTTTAATAAATCTAGACAATGCTTAAAAGGCTCCAATAACATTAGAAAACATTTTCAGAAAAAAAAATGATTGGCAAATATGCCCCTAAGTCCTGCTCAATGTAGTAAATATGCTGGTTGTGCTCCTCTGTCCTCCTCCTCTCCTGTTACCTAAAGCTGAATGTCAGAATGTGTTATATAGTGGACAGATGGATATTATTGCGGATTACTGTCCTATATAACCACAATCCCAGTATTATCAATCTTACTGCAGTCTAGAAAGAATAAATTGTGCAGATCTACGACAGAGCTGATTTTTCTTTGGCCTCAGTGCACATGTAACTATTAAGCAATTGCTTTTCCATCGTGTGTGAAATATTTCACCCACGCGATACCATGGACGTTCTCTAGTTACCTGAAAATGTGAGGGGATTATCTGGTGTCCATTTATTTTAAGTCATCTTGCACAACCAAAGGCTCGCACCATGATGTTCCAAAAGAAGGTCAGTGTGAATGCCTTGGACCAAGCGGAATGGCTGCCAGTTTCATGTTGGCAGAGTCTGATTCTCAGAAGGACACATTACTCAGAAGACCTGCCATTTGTGTACCTGATGAGGAGGCAGATTTCATGTTTATGCAATATAAAGGCCATTTCTACCTTCTGAGCTGTAAAAGACAGAGGAGTCTCTGGTGCTGTTTACTGTATAGGCAGACTTTAGATTTACCAGTACATTTAATGTATAAATACATTGTGTGAAAGTGTATGTACAAAGGAGAAGAGAGTGAACCACCCAGCTACATCACCTTTCTGGGAACAGATCCAGTTTATGTGTCACACTCCAAGCCCAATACTACACAAGGGCCACCACCTTTACCTTGATAATAGGTGTTCTCTTGCTGTAATGCCTATAGCCAGAAATAACTGTGCCCTTTGGAACCACTGGGGAAAAGACAGTGGTCATCCCAACATTTTTCATTCAATTCTTGTAGCCAGAAATCTATAAAATAGAGGAAGCCAGCAGACTAGCAGCAATGCATTGCTTGCACCTAAACATAAAGACAATTGAATAAAAAGTCATATGTAAGAAGTGGGGTCATTAGATGGAACCAAATAAAGTTGTCCTTAGTCCAAGCAACGCCAGCTGCTGCTCTGTTCAGGGCCTCAAAGGCCTTCATTCCTGCTGCACAGGAGGTTTCAAGGCAAAGAGAGCACTAGACCAGGGCCGGCCTGCGCCCAATTTTTTAGGTAAGCGCACATTTTTCAGATTTCACAGAGTGCCATTCCAGCGACATCGCCGTCTCCTAGGCCCTTCGCCCTGGGTGGCCGCATTTCTTGCCCACCCCTAGTTATGGCCCTGTGGGTGCGTGTTCCATAGGTATAAGTCACTGAGGCAGGAATGTGATGTGGGAGTTAAAGCGCCGGGCAGAGAGGGCAGGAGGGAGTGTGGAGTCATATGAGTTCAGAGATATAATTGTGGAGGAAAACAGACTGAGGGCTTTAGGTGAGGGTTTGGAGCGTGAATTAGATTGTGCAGGGAATAGAGAGCCAGTGTAGAGACTGACAGAGCTGGGAGGCAGAAACAGAATGGCGGGAGAGGAAAAGAA
Organism: Taudactylus pleione; assembly: GCA_031769625.1. NCBI lineage: Eukaryota > Metazoa > Chordata > Amphibia > Anura > Myobatrachidae > Taudactylus > Taudactylus pleione. The sequence continues at coordinate 8,418,693 of JAUIMM010000065.1, forward strand.
GTCTTGCTGCGGCAATGAGGGATGAGTAGCGGAGAAGGTTGCAGTAGTGAAAGCATTAGCTAATGAGAGCCTTTTCCTAGCATCACTAGCATCATGGGTGAGGGAGGTCTATTCCTGGTGGTATTTTGAAGATACAGTGACACATTTAGGAGAGGGACTGGATGTAGGTATGATTTACCGCCGGCTGCAGGGTTCAAATCCCGACAGCGGAAGCCCAGCAGTGAAGATCCCGACAGGTAAGTATTTTTTTCTATTTTCTAACCTAACCCCCCCTAACCCTCCCTTAGGGGTGCCTAACCCTAACCTCCCCCCCAAGTACCTAACCCTAACCCCCCTCTAAGCTCTAAGTGCTAAACCCAACCCCCCCCTTCCCCGCAGACTAACGCTAAGTCCCCCGAGGAGCGCCTAACCCCGGGGGTGCCTAGCCCTAACCTAACCCCGGGGGTGCCTAACCCTAACCTCACCCCGGGGTTGCCTAACCCTTACCCCACCTCCCCCTAGCCTAACCTAACCTCCCAGGGGGGTGCCTAACCCTAAATCCCCCCCGGGAGCCCCTAACCTAACCATCCCCCCCCACAGCTGTCCTTGCCCGGCTTACCTTCGATCGGTAAGCCGGGTGTCGGGTTCCCGGCGTAGGGCTAATGACGGGCGTCGGGATTTCGATGACGGTCATTAGACACTTGCCGGGATTAGACAGTCCCAGCATTTAGACCGTCGGCATCACGACTGCATCCTGTAGGAAGTGAAGGAGATGGTGCAGTCAAGCATAACACCCAGTACATGAGTGACACAGGAGAGTGTAGTGTTGTACACAGAGAAAATAATGTGGGGAGGTTTAGAAACTGTATAGAGAGGGAGGATGATTAGCTCATTTTTCTAAATCTTTAGGTAACTTTGGATATCCATGCAGAGGTCATTGAGAAACATCTGGACACATTAAAAAGAAGAGTAGGGGAGAGGTCGGGGGAGTAGAGGCAGATTGGAGTGTCGTCAGCATAGAGGTGGTACTGAAGACTAAAGTAGATGATCAGTACACCAAGGAAGGAAGTATACAGTGAGAAAAGCAGAGGGTGAGGATGTAGCCTTGTGGGGCCCCAACAAGCAAAGGGAACTATCCATAGGGTTACTATTTAATTGCATACCGCTATACATTATGCAGATTGTCAATGTTTAGAAGACCTTTGTCAAGAAGCAAAAGGACTCCATATAGTCCCCCACTGTCTTACTGTACCTGCATACTAAAGCACTGCTGTATCACCCACAGCTATGTCCAGGTGAGAGAGAACTGGCATTGTGTTACAGAAAAGTGAAAATTTTACTGCGCTTAAAGGTTGCCCAATTTCAATGATAATGATGTAAACATGAAAAGTTAATGCTATAAATTAATAATATTATAATAAAAATAGAATAAAAAACAAAAATATTTTAATAATAATCAATGATATAAATCGTATTAGTTACATGTGAAAATGCAACACAGTAACACATTTATCAGAAGAAAATCTTCTCAAACAGAGCACATATAAATTCATGAAAAATAATAAATAAATAACAAGACATTCATTTTATATAATACAGACGTGTCCGGCTAATTAAAAAACACACAATAAAACACAGTATTTGTGAAAAACATATTGTTTTGGTTTTCCCTCAACGAATCTTCATTGCTATAGCAACTAAAAAATGGTGAATCCAACTATTAGGAATATTGTTATATTGATTTGTGTCCAAACGTGTTGTTAAATTAAATAAAAATGTAGCTGGTTTTCTTATAAGATGATGAAAAATGACCCGGGGAAGCCCTGTGATAATAACGCCACCTGGTCTCCCCCGGTTACTAGACTCTAACAGGCAGAGCAGAGCCCAGAGATAGCCCCAGTGATCAGCTGTGTGGTCTAAACAGACCACACAACAATCTGCTTTTTAAAAAAAAATTTTTTTAATGCAGATTGTAGTAAATCGGGCACTTAGACATTTCACTAATTCCTCGCTTAAGTGCCCTTTAACTTTTGAGCAGCCACATACACAGGGCCTGATTCAGCAAGGATCGCAATTGCAAAGCTGCACGCAGGCTATAGATAGCTTACTTCCTGTCAATCACTCTGCGATGGGTCTGTGTAGACACTGCAATCGTAGTGTGATGGCCGTGAACCCATTGTGTACGTGCATTGTGATGAATACGCATGTGCAGAACGCAACAAATGGCCGACTGCGTGCATAAACGAAGTTGCGATCAGTAATGAATCAGGCCCTTAGGCAATTATCTTCAGGGACGGATTATAGGCAGGGCGACAGGGGCGGTCATCCCGGGACCCCCACACATGGGGGGCCCCCACACACTGTCCCCGGGGGTATACAATCGGGAAGCCAGCTGCCTTAATACCGGCAGCCGGCTTCCCGACTGTCATATCCCGGCAAGGGTGAAATGCCAGGCATCTAGATGTAGACCCCTGACATTTCCCCGATGCCAGGAGACCGGCGCCCGACATACTGATCGAAGGGATGCCGGGTGCCGCGAGCGGACAGCCGCGGGGGGGAGGGTTAGGTTTAGGGCACCCAGGGGGGACTTAGGGTTAGGCACCCACCCGGGAGGGTTAGGGTTAGGCTAGGGGGAGGGAGGGTTAGGCACCCCCGAGGGAGACTTAGGGTTAGGCAGCGGGGAAGGGGGGGTTAGGGTTAGGCACATGGAGGGGGGATTAGGGTTAGGCACTTGGGGGGAGGTTAGGGTTAGGCACCCCTAAGGAGGGTTAGGGTTAGAGGGTTAGGTTAGTCAATACTTACCTATCGACGATCGGGATTTCCAGCGCTGTCGGGCTTCCTCTGCCGGGAACTCTTCTGTGGTCGGCGAGGTGCTGCCGGGAATCGAACCTATTCTGTCCCTGGCACCCGGCCACTGATGAACCATTTTTTTTTCATTTAATGGAGCCACCTGCCGCGGCCCATGATTAAGTCCCAGCCCTCCCTGCATTTGTTGCCGCCCCCTCTTCAAAGACCCATGAATCTCACTGGTCCAACTTCTGCTGCTGCTGCCTCTGAAACCAGGAGAAGTAAGCAGTAATGTTTATCTGTGAGTATATATATATATATGTATGTGTGTATAGGTGTGTGCAGGTGCCAGCACAGGGGGTGCCCCTTCAGCACTTCCCCCTCTGCTGGGTCATGGGCTGCCTCATTCCCCCTCACTCCATCCAGGTGAGTAGTCTATGTCCTGTTGGAAGGTGTGGACGTGGCTGTTCAGAGGGAAGTGCCGAAGCGGCACCTCCTGTGCCGGCGTCTGCGCAAACCTATGAGTGTGTGTATGTAATGTATATATATATATGTATCCAAAACCAGCATATGGTGGCATTCCTTGCAAGAAAGGACGAGCCTGGTTCATTCTTTCTTGCATGGAATGCTGCTGTATGCTGGTATATGTATATATATATATATATATATATATATATATATATATATATTTATATATATATGTGTGTGTGTGTGTGTGAGTGTGTGTGTGTGTGTGTGTAGGTCTAGTATACTATGGGCTACTGAAGTTAGATAAAGCAGGGAAGTTCATGGTTACTTGGTAATTAATAGAGCCACCTGCTGCTTCAGACAAAGACAGCTACTGAATGAGGGGTGTGGCCAATTTGACATCACCGAGTCCAGCCATCGGGTAACAGCAGCAGCACTGTTACCTCTCGTGAGTAGTCATTACCTCTTCACCACATCACTACCGCCCTATCAGAGTACAGGGATCATTTCAGTTACCCAGGCCTACAAGACACTGGCATATACTATTTATTAAGATACCTACCTAGCCTGTGGAAGCATAAATATAGGAGAGCCGAGTACTGCAGCTTATTAGTACATATTGTATGTATATGATTATATAATTTATTGGAAAGGTACCTACAAGTGGCTGCAGTAAGAGACCTCACTGGAATAAACTAATTTATTGAGAGAGGAAAGATTCTCAAAAATCCCTGAGCTCCTAAGGATACAAAGTACTTTAATTTAGTTACATAGTATAAACTCTGGAGGAATAGAACAGAATCCTATATTTAGTTATCTCGTTAATACAAAGGGTCCAGTGTCACCTAACCTGGTAATAAGGGAAAGTAGCTATTACTTGAGGAACATTCAACCCCTGCATTGAACTCTTGCCTAGTTAACATTTCAGTGGACAGTGTGTATATATATATATTTATTTATTTTTTTTTTTCATCTTATGGAGATAGTTTTAAGCTGTCAGGACTGTTAACCAGATTCATAACCAAAGACAGCTAATTACTGACTAATGTAAATTCAGCATTTTACAGGGATTAAGTTACTGCGTTCCAGGAATCCATTATTATATACTCAGGATTTCTAAAGAAACGTGGAGCGTAATTTACACATTGAGTAATCCATCTACTTTATCATCGATGTTTCGTAGGAAGTGAAGGGAGGGTTTGGACATTACACTGACACTGTTATTTGAAATATGTCCTACTGTGTTATGTATTCATGAGAGTAAATGTTATATTATTTATATTACTAGATAACTACATAGTATAATAATTCAGATGGTAAACTCTGATATTGAAAATATAATTTACGTTGTAAAGATACATGTATTCCATATTCATAAAGTATATGAGAAAGTTAAATTGCGTAAAAACGTTACTTACCTGTGGGGTATCCCATTGTCCCATTCATTCCGGATGTAAGGAGAAAGTCCAAATATATTGTTAGCGAATACCTTATATGTGATGCAATTTAATATATGAAAGTGACACCAATACTATTGTCATAGTTACATTATTATACATATAAAAACTAAAGGCCAAGCTAGCCTATTAACCATATTGCTATTACATTAAGCTTGGCTGGAGGCACAATATATAAAAATTAATAACCGAGGGTTACATATATATATATATATACATATATATATATATATATATATACATACAGTATATATATATATATATATATATATATACACATCAGGGGCAGGTACAGTAGCCCGATGTCTGTGCATGTGTGTGTATTTATATATATATATATATATATATATATTTATATATATAAAAGAAGCGGTGAAAAACATGTGCCTTATAGTGTAATAACATTGATAATGTAAAACAAAAGGTGAAAAATATGCACCTTATAGTGTAATAACCTTGATAACACTGGAACACAAAGGCAATAAATGTACGTACCATGTGAATTCAAACATCCGGCATGTATTGATTATTGTCCTCAGACCTTGGTACATCAAACATGAGGGGATCCCCACGTTCTTAATGATACCACGACTTCAACCCTTTCACCGCCCACCATTCAGGGTGTACAATAGCCAGATGATCCAGAGATCATATGCATAGAAATGAAACATATGCACTCATAGTGTAGTATTAAAAAAAGCATTTATTTAACAAACACCACACATATCAAAATTTAAATTAGATAAAGCTTATCTGTATTCTGCACAAGCCAGTCAGAGTATGGATGTCACAGCTTGTCCCCAACACGTTTCGTCTCTTACACTGTATATAGCAGGACTTCATCAGGAGGAATGAAGTCAGGATCCTGTTAGAGGAAGACAAGTCGTGACTGCGACTTGTAACAAGGGTGTGATCAGTAAAGCACCAGAGGTCACAGGGACAGGACAGAGGTGACAGGACAGTAAAGCACCAGAGGTGACAGCGACAGGACCGAGGTGACAGGACAGGAAAGAACGGAAAGGACAGAGGTGACAGGACAAAGAGGGCAGAGTAGGACAGAGGTGAGAGGGACAGGACAGAGGAGACAAAACCGGGAAAGTCCCAGGACAGAGGTGACAGGAACAGGACAGAGGGGACAGGGACAGGACAGTGCCAGGACAAAACTCCCCCCTTCTTGGGCTCACTTGGCATCACCCTCCCTTCCCTTACTGGGCACACATAGCAACCCCTCTCTTAGTGGCCACACTTAGCACCCCTCCCCCTCACTTGCCTTACTAGGTAAACAAGGCACATGGGTACACTTTAGCCCCCCCCAATCTGGGCACACATTGCAACCCCTCTCTTAGTGGCCACATTTAGCACCCCCCTTTCATTACTGGGTACATTTAGCCCCCATACTGGGCACTTAGAAGAAAGCACCACACACCCTGCACACATATTATTTAATACCTCTCCGAGGTCCAACGTCGGGTGTTTCAATCCTGCACAAATCACCGGAAAATGTCCGCCACGGCCATTTTTCTGGCATTTTTTGCATGCACAGTGAGGGAATGCACAGACTAGTGCCCAGACTCTACTGATGATCTACTGATGCTGTAGTCGCCGGTCAGCTGCATCAGTTTGCTGCTGGCCGCCGGGGAGAGAGGAGGGGTTGCCAGATGGGGAATGCACACCAGCTCTCTTAATATGTCCCTGCAGATGGTAACTAGCATTTCATAAAGGATTGTTATGAATCCCAAAGCTCGCTCCCCTAGAACCCAGGCTAGTGAGGTCTTCCATCACTAACAGCCACCCGTTGTTCCCTTAGCCCTATAAATGATCACCGGTACTTAGGTGGTCGCCTGGTCTTAATACTCGGGGTGGTAGCGGTTCACACAACTGTACTATGGGACCCGATGGTGAGAGGAACAGCAGGACTAGATACAGTCAATGGTTCAGCTTTGGAGCCAATGATATGGCTTATGAGCCGATGAAGATGGTGTAGCTGAGAGCTGGGAGGAGAAGTTTGGGTACAAGTGGTGCGGCTTTGAGAGCCGATGATGCGACTTTTGAACCGGTGAAGTTGTTGATGGTATGGCTTTGAGAACAGAAGTAAGTTGATGGTACGGCTTTGAGAGCCGATAGTGTGGGTAAGGTACCGATAGTGCTTTAGATGCAGTTTTGAGAACCAATGCTGCTGATTGAGAGCCGGTACTCAAGTTGGAGTACTTGTGATGCAGCTTTGAGAGCCGATGGAGTGGCTTGAGAGCTGGTACTCAAGTTGGAGAACTTGTGATGTGGCTTTGAGGCCATGGTGCAACTAGGGAGGCGGTACACAAGTGGGTGTACTTGAGATGCAGCTTTGAGAGCCAATGGTACGGTTTGAAGCCGATACACAAGTGGGTGTACTTTAGATGTGGCTTTGAGAGCCGATGGAGTGGCTTGACAGCCGGTACTCAAGTTGGAGTACTTGTGATGCGGCTTTGAGAGCCGATGGTGCAACTAGGGAGCCGGTAAAACAAATGAGTGTACTTGAGATGCAGCTTTGAGGGCTGATGGTGTGGCTTGAGAGCCAGTACACAAGTTTGTGTACTTGCGATGCGGCTTTGAGAGCCGATGGCAGCACAGAAGCTGCTGATGTGGCTGGGAAGCCAATGGAGTGGCTTGGGAGACAGTGGCAGCATGGAAGGTGCTGGTGCTGCTGGAAAGCCGATGTATTGGCTGGTGAGCCGGTGGCAGCATGGAAGCTGCTGGTGCAGCTGGGAAGCCGATGTAGTGGCTGGTGAGCTGGTGGCAGCACGGAAGCTGCTGGTGCAGCTGGGAAGCCGATGTAGTGGCTGGTGAGCCGGTGGCAGCACAGAAACTGCTGGTGCAGCTGAGAAGCCGATATAGTGGCTGGTGAGTCGGTGGCAGCAGGGAAACTGCTGGTGTGGCTAGGGAGCCGATGGAGAGGCTGGTGAGTCGGTGGCAGCACGGAAGCTGCTGGTGCGGCTAGAGAGCTAGGGGCACAAATTTGAGGAGGAACCAATCACGCCATGCTGTGGATAACAAATGACCTCCTGTGGCGTGCAGATCGCCAAGCAACTGAGGGAACCGGAACAACAGCGTCATGAGACGGTAAACTGCTATAGGGAGACAAGTCGTGACCGTGACTTGTAATAAGGATGTGTTCAGTAAAGCACCAGAAGTAGTAGTGAGATCCTCAGATCTTTCACCACATTACAATAATAGCCAGAAAAAACCTACAACGTGAGCATGACATAATACCTTCTTCAAAGTAGACAACTTTGATGAAAATACACTTACAAAACATGAAGTACATGACGTGTATAACAGAACTTAACACTGAATGAAGTCCTAAACCATAGTTGTGAATTTACTGACTGCCCCCTCCCGGAGGTAGCCTCTTAGGGGGGAGTGGCATGGCAAAGTGGGCAGCACGCACGTTGGACGGGGGCGATGGTAGCATGATCGCAACATGCCTCAATGATGTGATTCAGTGCTGAATCACGCCATTGACTGCTTGAACTGCCCACAGTGGGTGGTCGCGGGTGGGTGCTGGGTGTGCATTGGGAGACTTACCCAATCTTGCAGAACATTTCGAGAGAGTAGGGAAGAATGCCCTGAACAGGTAAAGTCCATACCACCTACCAGAGTGAGAGGGGATGTGCGCATCAAATGTAGCAAAACTTGGATTGTGAATACCCCAACTGGGCGATGCCAGTAAGTGGACCACTCTAAGTGGCTGCTTTAAAGAAAATTAAATGCCAAATCTTGCAAACTGGTGGATACATTGTGCAGATATTGTGGTGAACCGCGCTCATTCAATTGTGGTTGGGGGAATTGGATGGAAGGGGAAAAAGGGGGGGATGGGGGGGTGGGTAGGGATAGTGGTGGGTTGGGTGGGGGGATGTGAGGTGTAAGGGGTAGAGAATGATGGGGGAAGTGGGTGGAAGAGAGGGGGGGAGGTGCGGGAAATTATGGGGGTTATGTGTAAGTGTGAGGGTGTGGGGGGAAGAAAGGGGGGAAGAGTGCTGCACTGTCTGCAGGAGTACCTGGTCCTGCTGGCAATGCACTGAAGAAAGGGGTCAGGTGCGCTTTCTTGTAGGTGTAGGGCAAGGTTTTATGGTATGTGTGCTGGATGGTGTTAAATAAATAAGGGACAGACACCAGTACATGGGGCCAAACCGTTTATTGAGTACACACAGTGCTGCACCAGAATGGTCTGGGGGGGAGGGGGTGGTGGATATTGAAAGATGTAGAGTCCTGGGGTATTGGTGGACAGTGTGTAGATAGCATGACTGGATCAGGGTGGGGAAAATGGATAAACCTTTCAGGGGGCTCCTTACCCTGTGCTTCTAGACCAGCACGTCTTCCCATCTGGACCTATGGACAGTCTTCTGAGCAGTCTAAGTGTCACTGTTGCCAGTAAAGTCCATGAAAGTTCTGGTGAATGCGGCGTCCCGCACGGTTGTGAATGCCGTGTTCTTACCTACCAGTAGGGTGCATAAAGTATAAAAAAGCAGCCTTGGTGTTAATTGCAGGAGCAAGTCTTCCCTCGTTCTGGCTCGGATGAGTGGTTCTGACGCCGAAGTAGCGAAGCTGTGGTGTGTGTCTCACTGAGGGCCGTGCTAACCCAGTTTGGTGTTGATACCTGCGTGTCTGCAGGATAATCACTCTCACTGCCTGGCTGCTAGTGTAGCCTGGTGTGATGGAAGGGTCCCCTCACCCAGCCCCAGGAAGCATGGTGTTCGCTGATGGTGCTTGTGGCTGGCCTGGGACGGTGGGTGCCCCTCTTGACGGTGGTTGACAGTGCCATCTGGTGTGTGGAGCAAGGTGGCGCTAACGGCTGTGGGGAGAATGCATGCTCCGGCCCAGGGCAGTGTGCCGTTTGCTGATGGTGCTTGTGGCTACCTGGACCGGTGTGTGACCTGGAGGTCAGTGGATAACCGTGGAGAAAATGTGTCTGCTGGTAGGATGGCTGCACGCGTGCTGACTAGAGCAGAGTTGGTTGGGTCATGGCACCGGTTCTGGGTTCCCAGGGTGTCTGTGTCCTTGATAGGGGGGGGAGAGAGTAGGTTGGTGTGGGGCAGTCTCCAATGCATTTCAGCCTTCTTCAAGGAGGTTCACCAGAACTTTCACGGACTTTACTGGCACCAGTGACACTTAGACTGCCCAGAAGACTGTTGACCAGAGGTCCAGCAGAGAAGATGTGCTGGTATAGAACCGCATTTTCCCCACCCTGAGCCAGTCACACTATCTACACACTGTCCACGTCCACCGACACCCCAGGACCCTACATCCTTTAATACCCCCCCCCCTCCGGGACCATTCCGGAGCAACACTGTGTCTACACGGTTTGGCCCCATACTCTGGTGACTGTCCCTTATTTATTTAACACCATCCAGCACACTTACCATAACACCTTGCCCTACACCTACAAGAGAGCGCACCAGACCCCTTTCTTCAGTGACACATATATTGAAAGTGATGAGTTAATCCCTATCACTTTTGGCCACTTTAAGCCATTATATGTGACCAGGGCAACTGAGTATCACTGAGCTGCTCCAACAACATATTTAGTTAAATTGTGTCAAAAAGGGATTTTGTTATTGTCTTTATAAGTGTTGATAATAATATGCCACCTATTGTCACAAAGGGGCTATTAATAATAAATTATATATTTGAACTAGATCTCTTGTTTTTAACAGAAAGAAAATTCATCAAGCTCACTGGCTACGGTCTTCCATTTTCAATCATAAAAATAACTCCCATAGGTTTCTTTGGCGCTGCTAAATTGGTAAATTTACCAAACTAAAGAGTAGCATTTGGGCTATTGCATTTTTTTACAGATCCCTACTGATGCCCACGCCGCCTGCCTGGTTGTGCATGCACATTAGGTTTTCCGTCTCCGAACCTTGAAGCAAAGTCATAGCAATCACTATCACTTTGCTTCTTACCATTCACCGGGACAGGCTTTCTGTGAAGCTCTGTCCCCGCACGCCAAGGGATAATAATTACAAGCGGTAATTTGCATTACTTTATTGCAATTATGTGTGATATTTTCACATCACATTTACATAAAAAATGCAGAATATGATAAGTATGCCCATATATCTCTAATAACAATAATCTCAGTGCATGCCTAGGTCTTCTTTCGTGCTAGGCCACCCCTAAACCTCTTCCCCTCCTCTATACACTGAAGTTCCAAAAGTCATGGGATAGATGCCTAGTATCATGTAGGACCCCCTCTAGGCTTATCATCCTATCACTTTAAACCGGGACACTCATGAATTACACAGGTTCTATGGCTGACTGACTTCAAACCAGCATTACACCTTGTTTTAATCAGCCACAGAACCTATGTAATTCATGAGTGTCCCTGTTTAAAGGGATAGTAAGGTAAGCCTAACCTCCTCTAACCCGGCAAAGTGCAGCAAGTCGATGTGGCATCAATTCCACAATTGGACAGAGGACCTGTGGAGTGATGTTCACACATTCTGTCTGGATAGCTTCCCATAGCTCCCTGATATTTGTAGGTGCAGGATCTTGGGTGTGAATGGACCTCTCCAACACATTCCATAAATGCTTGATTGGGTTCTTAACGGGGGATTGTGGTGGCCACACCATTCGTTGGAACTGTCCAGAATGTTCTTTGCATTTGGTCATCAAGCAAAGCAACGCAGCGTTTACCGGTCAATGACATGTTCAGGCGGGTCATCGGACCCAACCCGTGCCACATGAACACACCCCACACAATTATGAAACCCTTGTTGACAACTGGGGTCCATTGCCTCATGGGGTCATAGCCACACCTGAACCCTACCATCAGCCAAAACAGCTGGACCCATGACTCATCGTACCATGCCACATGTTGCCAGTCCTCCAAGTTCCAATTAGCAACATCACAAGCCCAGGTGAGGCACTGTGTCCGGTGTTGTAGTATTAACAGGGGCACACTGGTGGGTCTTCTGCTCCCATATCCCATCGAAGTTAAAGAATGCTTCATTGGATATGCATCTGGTACCACCTGCATTGAATGTGGATGTGATTTGAGCCAGTGTCACCATGGACAATTTTGGCCAAACACTGCTGGTCACGATCATTAAGCACCCGTAGTCAGCCACTGCGCCGTCCACGGTGGGTGGTAATGCCTTCCATCAGGTCTTCCCAGTACACATGTGACACCGTAGGAATGCCGAATGTCCACACAACTTTGGAAATGGAATTTCCCATCCGTCGGGTACCCACTATCATTCCCCGTTCGAACTTCGATAATTCACATTGTTTTGCCATGAGCAGCCTAGCCGGTGATTATACCCACTCGTTAGTTGTCAGATTATAACTGATGCATGTCTGGGCACTACCAAAAATACCACCTACCATTACATTTACATACTGCTAATGACTTTTGGTACTTCAGTGTATTTGCTAATAGCAGTAGTACATAAAAAGAAATATGTGCATATACTATATCAGAAACAAACAATCATTCAGCACTGAAATGAAAAGAACACGCCACTTCCTGGCACCCATGGTGGTGTATGTGCTAGTTTAATATTAAAATGGCAAAATAGATTGTAAGCTGTTATAATTTATTTATAAGATGTGACTACAGTGCCATATAATGGTGGCTAAAGCAAGATAACTGCAAATTAGAACAATGGACAAACAGTAACAAGCTGCATAAGACGGATGTTCCGTTGCTCAGTACTTTGTTCTAATGTGTACCCGTGGCACCATATGCCGTTGGCCTGACTTATAGTATCGGTACACACTACTCAGTGTGTATCCAGCATGGCAGTCTGGATTTTCAGGATATCCATACTTAAGCACAGGTGACTTAATTAGTACCTCAGTCAGTTTGATTATACCATCTATGCAAAAGCATGGATGCATTCGGTATGAAAAGCCGGCTGCCGCATGACCGGCAGTTCGATACCCGGCTGCGGCAGCCCGACAAAACAGCAGAGCCCGGCAGCGGAAGCCCGACAGCACTGGAAATCCTGATCGTTTCTAAGGTAAGTAAAACCTAACCTAACCGACCCCTCTAACCCTAACCCTCCTTAGGGGTGCCTAACCCTAACCTCCCCCCCAAGTGCCTAACCCTAACCCCCCTCTAAGTGCCTAACCCTAACCCCCCCTTCCCCGCTGCCTAACCCTAACCCCCCCAGGGGGGTGCCTAAACCTAACCCTCCCCCCTGCGGCTGTCCGCTCGCGGCGCCCGGCATCCCTTCGATCGGGATGCCGGGCCCCTGTCTCCCGGCGTCGGGATAATGACAGGAGTCTAGATTTTAGACGCCTGTCATTTAACCCTAGGCGGGATAGAGGATTCGGGAAGCTGGCGGTTGGGATTGCGCAGCTGGCTTCCTAAACGTATCCCAGCATGGATATCCTTTATATATGGACTGTTAGGGTGCCTTGAGTACAGAGTTTATAGGGGTATAGGGGGAAGTTTAGAAGGAGGGGGACAAAACAGGGTTCAAATCAGCATAAATCAAACCTGCGCCAAAAGCATGGGTGTAATAAATGGGACCTAAGACTGGCAGAAGCCGTGTGACATTGGTGTTCAGGTTGATAGGATAGTGAAAGCAGGAAAACACAGGGAAAGAGAGCTTACAGTTTAGAGGGGGGCTGCAGACACAATGAGCGTGACAGTGAGTGAGTGAGTAAGGGGCCTATTCATCATACAATAAATGGCCCGTTAACCATGCAGAAACGCATATTTATGTTACCGTCCAAATAGGACCACCAGGTATTCATTAAAGTCTAAAAACTGAAAGTTTTCAGCGTTTGCCTGCGAGAACAAGTGCTATCTTCAGATGGAACTTCTTCTTCTAGCCCTGTTTCTTCCTATGGGAAGGAGTTCTGAGGATGCGAAGAAGAATCCGAGAATCCCCCTGCCACCTCTTCACTGACTCCCATGTAGCTTTGCGCATGCGGGACATCAGGTCACACGGTATGTGTTCGGCATCCCGGCGGGCTGGATGCCAATGCTTACCTAACTGGCACAAGAATCCCGACGCCGGTCAGAATCCCGACAACGGCATCCTGACCGCCGGGATGCCGAAGGTAAGTAGGCACTAGGGGGAGGATCAGGTTTAGGGTGCGGGGATGGGAAGGTTAAGTTTAGGCACTGGGGGGAGGTTAGGTTCAGGCACCAGGGAGGGAGGGTTAGGGTAGGGAGAGGGTTAGCATATGACCACTAAGTGTCGGTATGTTAACCCTGTCGGAATCCAGGCGTCGGGATTCTGACCGCTTAGATCCCGTCTGTCAATATTACATACCGATTCCAGTCACGCATGCGCAGAAGCCGGCCGCGGGGACAGGTAAGTAACGCAGCTACTGCCATAGCTGCCGTACTGATCACGGAGCAGCTGTCCCCGCACCGGAGCAATGATGAATTGCTCTGGCGTTAAGTATCCCCCGCGGCAAGGTGAATACTTCATCATTGGGGGCCATATGGCCCCTGATGATGAGTAACCCCCTAAGTGAGACAGCAAGCATGAGAGAAGATATTTAGGGCCTGATTCAGAGCCGGACGCTCTGACCAGAGCTCTCGCTCTGAATCAGGGCCCTCCTCCCTCAACTTGGAGCGGCCTCATGGACGCTCGCATAGCTGTGGGTTACCACCCACAGCTATAGCGAGCGTCCATGATGATGGTCGCGATGGTCAAGACCATCGCGACCATCGGGCTTGCGACGAGACCCTGCGGTAGGGTCTCGGTGACCGCAATCCCTGGAGTGATTTTGGCTCTATCAGAGCCAAAATCACTCCCACTGACATCACTAGTGATGTCAGTGGGGCCGGACCCAGACAGTAGGCGTTCCCATGGGAATGCCTCCGTCTGGCAGCCCAAACCCCGGCACGCCCACCAAAGGGGGCGTGCTGTCACTCACCATCGACAGCACGCCCCCTTTGGTGCGAGACCCATAACGACGGCTTGGGCGTTGTTATTCGGTTCTCGCGCATGCGCACGACGGAGCTTCCTCTGTCGTGCGCATGCGCAATTCGGCACCATCGACCCGCTTGCGAGCGTCCTGCGCTCCCGAGCAGGTCTGAATGACCCCCTTAGTGTGTAAGCATGCAGCACTCGTGGAGTTACACTGCTAATCTCACAAATCCACTGGGAATCTCTATTGTTTTCATACTCTGAATAGCACTATTACACAAATAACAAATGGAAATAATGCTAACATGTAATAGGGAAGCCCCATACAAAGCCTGGTCCGCAGTGGGTTCTATGATAACGAGAGTAGCTTGTGTGTAATATAAATGGGTTACTTTGTACTTGGCATTTAGCAGTTCTGGATATATACTTTGTGGTTGCACAACATACAGTTCTCTTGTGTCACAATCAGATCATTCCTTCTTCCTCTTTGCTTTCAGCTCAGAATTCTTTGCATATAAACAGTAAACAGTTCTCTCTTCCCCTCACATACTTCACATACTTGTGGCTATTTTGCCTTCTTCTTTTTTTTTAAGTCTTCCCAGAATTCAAGAAAAGTCAAATATTCCCTGTTGTTTCTTTGGGTCCATCTATTCTATTCTTTCCCATAACCTCCACGACCTTGAAACTTACTGACCAAGGGGAGCAGTGTCCTCTATCTACTTTTATCTGACATTCCAGCACATGGATATGAGCATAATAACTAGTGTAACCCTTCCTACACTCTCATGAGAGCGGCCTCACTGCTCTGAGCATGACCTCTACAACACTCCCACTAGTAGATACTGATAGTCCTTAATCAGAGATCATGTGATCTGCATCAAGCACAAGTTGGAATGGAAAAACTGGAGTTTGATTGGTGGAGGACAATAAGTTTACTTTTGCAATCAGATAATCAGGCATTGGTCATAGAGAGCACTGAGCTATTCATGCTTTGTGTCAGCAAACATGCACAACATAACTAAACTCAGGAACCTGATGAAATCTCAATGAATGGATTTAACAATAAAGAGGTGAGACGTTTACAGATAACATTTGTGTACCACCAGCCACAGAATGCTGGTGTTAAGTGCAGATAACTGATATCTACAAACCCACAATAATTATTGCCCGTAATTGCTAAAAAAGTAAAAACAAGCAAAGTAAACTCTGGGTCAAAATTCTTATATCAGCCCTATGTGTGCAATACTAATATGCAGGACTTGTGTGGGTATTAAGCTCCGCAATTTTGCCTAGTTAATTAACATCTTTAATCACCGCTACTCAGGAGGCTGTACCAGTGATGATTTTACTCCATTAAAACCTTCTCCGCTTGATCACCACAGTAGTGAAGGAGGTGTTTGTACTGGGCATGAGTGGTTACCATCAGGCCAGGGCTGTAACTAGGGTGGGCACCGCAGAGACAGGGGTGCTGTCAATTTTCCTGTTTATTATCATCTTCAGGTGCACTATCGTATGTGCCTGTTTAAAAAATTGTGTGTGTGTGTGTGGGAGGGGGGGGAGTGCCAATACTCTCTCTGGCACAGGGCACCAAAAAGTCTAGTTACGGCTCTGCATCAGGCCTTGTATGTGCACGCTCCAGGCTGCCAGAGAGGGATCTCCGATGATACTGTAGCTTATAGGCTACAATAGCTTATAGACCTGAAGGTGGCGTTAGCTAACAGGGCCAAGCTATGAAAAACTAAGCATTTTGGAGCTTGGTAAGTTGCACCAGACCGCAGTCCCCATTGCAAATGTGTCTGCATGATTTAATGGACCAATAAGCTTGATAAATAGGCGCCAAGATTTGCATTATATGAGCTGGTGGGCATTCTACATCCTGGCCTAACAACTAGCCATATTCCAAACTTACATGACGTCATGTCTGTCCTTCCCGTTTATGCATCACCCCTTGTGAATATTCCATACTGCTATACCTTTTACATTCAAAATACCTTTCTCAAATCCTACACTTGTCCTTTTTAATGTAGATATAGATACTCCATACATGCTTGGATGTGCTGCTATTGCCCCAGAGAGATGTTCACGGAGTGAAGGATCAAGGGACATGTACAAGGGGAGTGATAATTAGTATGATCTCCCACTGCGCAGTTATTCAGGGAATGGGGGCATTTTGATGCAGTAGCATCGTATCATCTAGACCCAGCTTACTTCAGAAGAAAGCTTAGCTACAATTCACTAGTCTATTATATTAGTCTGTTAGTGGAGAGTAGAGAACATGAGGTACACACCTCTGAAGCAGAGCTGTAACTAGGGTAGTGCGACCTATGCCATGGCACAGGGCACAGCAGGGCAGGGGGCGCTGTTTGGGCCAGTCAGTTTTCCTGTTTATTATCATTCTCATTTGTACCTTCTCTTCTTTTGTCCCCGGCATCCCCTGGCCTTCCCTATCTCTTCCATGGCCCTTCCCCCGAAGGCAATGGCCCTTTTTCGGTTGCACTATTTGCAAAATGGGGGGGGGGAGGCACCAATGACTTTCTGGCACAGGGCACCAAAAAGTCTAGTTACGGCTTTGCTCTTAAGGGTACTGTTTTTGGGATATCAGAAGTGGCTTTGCTTATCATAAAGGGACATAGTGATGCTGGAAATGGAGGCATGTGAGCTTCAAGGCTTGCTTTGGTCAGGAATGCTGTGAGGTGTGTAGGATTCAGCTGTGAAATTCTAAAATGAACAATGAGCTTTAAAGCTAGTGATTACATGGGTGGGATTACATTAATTGATGTGTGTAACCAGGGCCGGGGCAAGGTGTCTGGGCGTCCTAGGCAACATTTCATCCACCATCCCTGCTCCCTCCATTCATACTATACCACACATTAGTGTCGCCAATTTATAATATGCCACACAGCAGTGTTCCAAATTCATAATATATGCCCAGCTAATATGCCACACAGCAGAGCCCCAAAATCATACTGTGCCTCATAACACTGCCCCCAATTCATAATATGTCATACATCAGTGCCACAAATTCATGCCCGAATATATATTTATGAAATTTTACAGACAATAGCTTTGCGCTCTTAGCCTTACAAATGAATTTCAGATCAAATGAACGATCTTTTTACTCCTACACCTATAATTGGATATGGTAGAAAGAATAAGCAAGGTGCCAGTTTTTGGAATAAAAATTACTTTATAAATTATTGTCCTAAAAATACATTTAGACTTACAACAAGTAAATCACAACATAAAAATGCATACAATACATTAATATACTTTTACTGATCATCCAAAACTACCTATACGTCCCTTTGCATGAGACAAAATAAAACAATGGCCACTTGTATATATATCTCGCTCTTACTAGAAGATGTGAATTATTCACTTTAAGAAGCACCTCTCATGCACCAATTTCGGAATGTTTATGCAAATTTTTGTTGGCTAGCTGCAGTAGTATAGCATAAAGTCACAAATTCTTTTCCGCTATAAGGCTCCAAGTTGTATCCACATGTAAGACGCCTGTTTATCGTTGGTCACTCTTATGGGTCACAGTATTAGGAGACCCCAGGAGATGTACTCTCCACTGTGCAACTCCAAAGATTCTGGGGTTTCCAGCACAATACGAAAGTCCAGCAAAAAGAGTTACAGCACAGCGGCGTACAGCAATAAATGATCCGCAGCTCTGGGTATGTACCTCTCGGCTTTGCAGTCCTGCCACTGCTAGCGAGCCCCATGTAGCTGCGGCTCCCGCTGGAATAGATCCTTCCAATTAAGCCAGGCAGAAAAGATTGAGCGATGCAGCTTATATTAGACAGAGTCCAATCTCCGTCCTTTTAGAGGCTGTTCCTCCAAGATATTGGCCGTGGTAGAGGATAATTGAAAGTAGATTTAGACTGGTCAGCCAATCACTGTATTACTAAAATTGGATGAGCCCTGCTCATATGGTCTAAAAAGTCCCCACATGAAAAATAATATCGAGGGATCAGTCACAGCTTATATCAAACTTCATAGTTGAAAACCAAAACATAACCTAATGATCCCTCTTCCATCCCTGGTCTCATAGGGCTCTATTTACTACAATCCGCATTAGTAATGCAGATTGTAGTGTGATATTACCGACTGAGGGGGTCATTCAGACCCACTCGCGAGCGGCAGTACGCTCGCAAGTGGGTCGATGTTCCCCACTGCGCATTCGCACGATGGAGGGAGCTCCGTCGTGCGCATGCGCGAGATCCGGGGAGCGACGGGCTTTCCATCGCTCTGGGTCTCCCACCAAAGGGGGTGTGCTGTCGATGTTGATTGACAGCACACCCCCTTTGGTGGGCGTGCCGGGGGCGTGGCGGCCAGACTGAGGCGTTCCCATGGGAACGCCTACCGTCTGAAGCCGGCCCCACTGACATCACTAGTGATGTCAGTGGGAGTGATTTTGGCTCTGATAGAGCCAAAATCACTCCAGGGCTTGTGGCAGGAGACCCTACCACAGGGTCTCCATCGCAAGTCCGATGGTCGCGATGGTCAAGACCATCGCGACCATCTTTTTGGCCGCTCGCATATGCTGTGGGTGGTCACCCACAGCTATACGAGCGGCCAGGAGGCCGCTCCATTTTCATGGAGGAGGGTCCTAATTCAGAGCGAGCGCTCTGGTCAGAGCGTTCGGCTCTGAATCAGGCCCTGAATTCGCATTATGAATTCAGGCAATATCACAGGGATTTACTACAAATCCCTTGTAGGGACAGAACTTGCTAGAAAGCTCTGTCCCTGCAAATCCCCTCCGCATTCTAGTCACGATATTTTCTCAAAGAAATACCGTGACTAGTGCCCCGTGCATGCGCTGACCGGCCTCCGCTGCAACTGCCCTGGTGCTAAGCCCCGCCCCCAACACTAAGCCCTGTCCCCCGCGATCGCGGACCGCCCCACGACCCCCCCCCCTCCCTTAATAGCACTTACCTGCAGTCATCGGTGCTCCGGTGATGTCTTCCATGCCTCTGGTCAGCTGATATCCCATACTGCACTGGGACCCGATCACCTGATGACCGGGCCACAGTGCAGCTTGGGAGACCAGCTGACCGGAGGGGATTCATCACCGGAGCCCCGACCACCGGTCCCTGGAGTCAAATAAGTACATTTTTTTTTTTAATATTTTTTTTTTTTGAGCAGTGATCAGCGTGCGGTCTGTTTAGACCACACAGCTGAACACTGGGGCCGGCTTCCGGGCTCTGCTCTACCTTTTAGAGCAGAGTAGGAACCCGGTAACCGGGGGAGACCCTGGATAACGCCACCTCCAGGTGGCGTTATTATAACAGTGCTTTCCCCGGTATTTATTTACAATTTATTTTTAGTAACTTTGGTCGGATCACATTTCCCATTGCAATTATGGGAAATGCGATCTGCTTACTAAAAATAAGTGATACTTAGGGGTTGGAGTGGAATTTTACGAATTCTACTCCAATTGCCTTACAGTAACTGTAGGTGAAACTAAAATAATGTGAAAAGGGTGTGAAGACACCCTTTTTCACTTTATTTTAGTAAAAATAATGTTAATAAATAGAGCCCATAGTCTCTAAACCAATCATATACCCACTACACTATATGTCTTGCTGATACACCCAATTGTAATAATACAGTGATTGTACTTATCAAACTGCATTTTAATTTATATAGATCTTTGGTTTTCTATGCTAAAGTAGGTGGACTTAGAGTATGGGAGAGATCTCCCTATTTTTTCCAGTATATATTTATATTAAAGAATTATATATATGTAGAGTTTACAACACTTCTCATTGCCAAGCTATGTAGTTTAGCGTTATGATATAGGTTTACGGTCTAAGAGACTAGAGTTCGAATCCCTTAAGGGGAAGTAAAGTTTTTTGTAATCTAAGTGGTTTGTATTAATTGAATTATTATTGCAATACATCATTATTGTTTTTTTAAGATCATATGTTCTTTTTTATTTTCTGAGTATTGTTTATAAGGTGCCAGTAGGTGAATGACTTTATATTGAAAGATAAGGTTTTATAATATGAAATTTCTAAGTAACTTTGCAATGCATATAACACTAATGGGTTTATATGAGCTACACCTGTTGAGAGGTGTTAACTAATTAACTAGATGGGCAGGTATAAAAAGGAGATACCTGGACCATGTAACCCTATGCTCTTTGATAAAGCTTCCCAGGTGGATGCTAAATGCATCAGTTATATGGATGGTTGACCAGTCTAAATCTACTTTCAATTATCCCCTACCGCGGCCAAAAATTTGCATAAACATTCTGAAATTGGTGCATGAGAGGTGTTTCTTAAAGTGAATAATTCACATCTTCTAGTAGGAGCGAGATATATATACAAGTGGCCATTGTTTTATTTTGTCTCATGCAAAGGGACATATAGGTAGTTTTAAAGTGGATGATCAGTAAAAGTATATTAACGTATTGTATGCATTTTTATGTTGTGATTTACTCGTTGTAAGTCTAAATGTATTTTTAGGACAATAATTTATAAAGTAATTTTTATTCCAAAAACTGGCACCTTGCTTATTCTTTCTACCATATCCAATTATAGGTGTAGGAGTAAAAAGATCGTTCATTTGATCTAAAATTCATTTGTAAGGTTAAGAGCGCAAAACTATTGTCTGTAAAATTTGGTTTAGTAGAGCTGGCACAAGCTCTTTTTTTGTTTTGCTGCTAGTTTTATTTTTTTAATCAATTAATTAGCACCTCCACATGGGGGCCCATGTGTAGTCTCCGTGCGATGCCCCTTCCTCTCAACCTGGCAGCGCAGTAGAAACTGAGCACTAGTAGACTCTGGCGCTGGGCCAGAGTCTACTGTGCATGCACAGGTCTCCGGGGAAGCCATTTTTCTGGAGATTTTCCTTCTGTGCATACTCAAAATGCAGGGAAAATAACCAACACGCCATTTTTTCTGGTGATTTGCCACCGAGGCGGGACTCCGGAGCGGTAGGTATTGAAGAAATGGGTGCAAGGTGTGCAGCTTGGGGCACCCTGTACCTAGGGGCCCCTGTGCACTGCACACCCTGCACCCATTATAGATAAGTCAGTGGGTTAGGGATACTTTAGAAATGTAATATGGACATTATGGCTTCGTCGACATTTCATCAGTGTCGACTTGCTGATTGTTGACATGAACATGTTGACGTGCTGTCTGTCGAAATGATCACTCTGTCAACAATCTCATGCCAACATTATGAATGCTGCTCTGGTCAATGTCAACAAAATATAGCGAACTAATTTTGTGCAACAATGTTTATAAAACAAAGGGGAAAAAAAACAGTCAGGAAAATTGAACTAAATCATTTAAAAGGTATTATGGTGCTAATTCAATAAATAAAAATATAGGTGGTGGGGGTTTTCAGGAAGAAAATGGTGCCAAATGGTGCCTATATATATATAGGGGGTTTGAATCATAGAAATTGGCACATCTATATAATAAGTGAAAAAGCATGTCTGTCTGTCAGTTTGCCCTTTATCCACGGCCAGAGTTTTGGACCTAGCTCCACCAAATTTGACATGGTGGTGTAGTTTGACCAGGATTAGGTTTTTGCTGTCACACAATTCCTAAAAATAGGGACAGTCTTACATTACACAGGTTCCGGGGCAGACTCCATTGGAAATTGTCAGTCTGCCAAAAACCTATGTGAAAGCTATAAAAGTATAATTTTAACCTCACAGGCTGACAAACTTTACGACTCATGCAAGTTCATATTAAATCCAGAGTTAGTCCTTTTTAAAGTGACCATATACAGTATATTAGTCAGCCCTCTGTGTTTGCATGCAAGGGAGTAACTAGAACTTTGTGGGCCACATAGCAAGATCATAAAAGGGCCCCCTCCAGAGGTAAAAAAAACACATACATCTGGCCCCACACAGAACTCATTCATTTTATCCCACACAGAGCCCATTCAGATTATGCCACATAGTAGTACCCTTTATAAACATTTTGCCACACAGTAGTAGCGCCCCTTATTCTTTATGCAACGCAATAATGCCCCTTACACTACACAGTAATTCCCATTACACATTATACCACACCGTAATGCCATTTACAGATTATGCCACATAGTAGTAGTGCCCCATATAACACATTATTCCACACAATAGTGGTGCCCCTTATACATTATGCCACACATTAATGCCCCTTATAACATTATGCCACACAGTAATGCCCCTTACACATTATGCTCCCCTAGCAACTCACCTCTCCATGTCCCTCCAGCAGCCTCCCCCTGTGTGCCATCAGCAGCCGGCAGGTGTGGATTTGGTGCCGGGCCACCAGCTAATTACAGCTGGCACACTGACAGGCAGTGGCAGCCATGGACAGACAGCGCAGACACAATTTGAATCTGGCACTACTCGCGAGCCAATCGGAGCTTGCAGACCGGCAGCCAAAAAGAGCCACCTCGCGACCATCAGCGCAGTCTATCCATGCTTCCTGCCAGTGTGCCAGCTGTAATCAGCTGGAGAGCCAGCACCAGATCAACACCGCTGTCACCTGGGTCCCCCTTGGCGGCCCTTACTGTACCGGTCCACCTTGTGTTCATGACTGGGTGCAGGGGGAGCGTCGGGCCACAGATGCAGCTTGGGCACCATAGCAGCTACACCCCTTGCACCCACGGTAGTTACACCACTGTTTGAATGCATGTTAGCAAACAGTGGGGTTCTTTTCAGGCTCAATGGAATGAGGTTATAGGTGAGGACAATGTAAACAAATAAAGGCTGCAGGTTTACTTCAGGGTCCAGTCTTCATCCAGGCAACGCCGAGTATCCCAGCTAGTAAGCAATAAACAAAATATATAGAGGAGTTTGAAGGAGAGAAAATTACAATAAAATAAATAATAAATATTTAAAATGGGGTAGGAGGAGAGACAATGGGACAAAATAAAAAAAAATATATAAGAGATGTTGGAGGAGAAAAAAATATAACAAAATTAATTAAATAAATATGTGTTTGGAAATGTTGCAATAATGGTGTCACAAGGTTCATAGAGAGCAGGTCTGAGCCCTGTTTATTTCCGGGAAAGGGGGGGCCTAATTGTGGGAGGCATGGCCA
Organism: Taudactylus pleione; assembly: GCA_031769625.1. Lineage (NCBI taxonomy): Eukaryota > Metazoa > Chordata > Amphibia > Anura > Myobatrachidae > Taudactylus > Taudactylus pleione. The sequence continues at coordinate 8,442,312 of JAUIMM010000065.1, forward strand.
CGCCCCCTTAGGAAAAAATATATTAATAAATAATTATGCTGGAGAGGGGGGGCACTGTGAGGAAACTGCTGCTGCTGCCTCCTTGGCCCCACTGCAGCGCAGCACAAAGCAGCTTGTGCTGGGCTGGGGTTACTGACAGGAAAGAAGAGGTGGCAGACCCGGGCCACTCAATCAAGCCCGGGCCAGGTTACTTAGTACCTGCTCCCCTCTTGAAGCCTCTTGGTGTTACTCCGGGAATGATTTTGACTTACAATTTTGAATATCGGTCACCCAAAGGGAAAGACATTGCCTACCCCTGGGAATTTGTAATTGGTAGATAGCTGTGCTTCAATCAGCAAAGACACTGATAGTCTTCCTTGTAGACAGAAAGTAGGTATGCTGGTGGCAATCCTTGTTCCTGTGTTGTTACTTGGATTGCGCTACTCACTATATATATAATAAATGTGTTATAATTTGTGCACAGAGCTTGTGCATTTGACAATTATTTCTAGATCGTGTTACAAAAGTGTTATATGTCAAAAACCCACTAATGGCCAAATCCCTATAGTAACCAACCAGTCTTTTCCTCCATCACCTGACTTACATTAGAACAATAAAAGCTAGTGGATTGCTATGGGTACTATACATTAGCAGGTGGCCCTGACAGTAATGACACTCAGCAGGTACAAGTTATTTTATCATTAACACTTATAGTAATGCAAACATATTATTGCAGACTTGTAAACCTTGTCGCTATCCTCTATCTATACATTCTCGATTGTAAACCTTGGTTTATTATGTTAATTGAAGTTGCAATAACGATTATGCTATCATTTGCTGTTTTATACCAAGTGAAACAATATAGCTGGAATTGTATGTCTGTGTGTAATTAAATAGCAAATTCTTGGTAAGACCTAAGTATGTATCTATAGAGTCACTGTACATTCTCTCAATGCTTTCATTGCATTGTAATACGTTCCAGAATGACTCACATGATCTACAGCTGGAAGCCAGAGTTACTACCAGACACTAGAGGTGTGTGACTCACGGTGACAAGGGAGGTTTCAGTCTTGAACCTCATAACCTCGAACTATATTATATTGGTGACATCACATGGTGCCTTCTGATCTAACCCAAGAATGGCCTACATTCATCTGACTCACCTGTTTATGTAATAAGCCAAGATATGGAGCAGCATTGTCTTCTACACTTCCACATTCACTCAAATATCTTCCATTAGTATCACTGTCATTATTAAAAGGGGACAGCATCTGGCACCACTAGCATTAAACGGAATGGGTATGTAATGCCGGCTGTCGGGATGCCTCCTGTGAGAAAACCGACAGCGGCATCCTGATTCCTGATGGTTGGTATCCCGACAGTGGTCGGGTAAATATACTTACCCTTCCCCCCTAACCCTAACCCTCTCTTCTTGTAGCCTAACCCTCCCCATTAGTGCCTAAACCTAACCCCCCTTGATGCCTAAACCTAACCCTCCCCCCTTAGTGCCTAACCCTAACCCCCCCAGTGGTGCCTAACCCTAACCCTCCCCCCTAGGGGTGCCTAACCCTAACCCCCCCAGTGGTGCCTAACCCTTACCTTCACCCCTAGGGGTGTCTAACCCTAACCTCCCCCCCAAAACCTAACCCCGCTATGCTCCCTAAACCTAACCCCCCCCCCACAGATAACGCTAAGAGCGCGCCGGACTTACCTCGTTTGGACTGGCGTCCTTCGGCTTTCCGGTATCGGGATTAAAATATGCGTCTGTATTTTAATGCCTATATTAAGTCCCTTGTCGGGATCTCGCTGTCGGTACTGAGACCGGCGGCAACGCAGCCGCCGGTCTCATAACTACATCCCGTATTAAACAGGTTATTCTGGATTACCAAAGAAACTTGTTATATTACAGAAACTAATATGATTGTGGAGTTTTTATTGACTTCCTGGCTGGTATGTGTTTAACGTAAACATTCCTGATTGTACAATTAATCAAAATTAACATGCATGCTATGGGCTCCCAAATATATCTCTGCCATTGCCTCTTGGGGTGAATGGTAGAGAAGTTATGATTGTATTATTAGTTTTACTAAAATATTCAGGAAATAAAGAGAAACCACTTATTGCATTCAAGCAGAGGAAACTAAGCATATGCCTAGGTCAGCACTTTGGCATATATAAATGGCTTTGTGTTTATTAGGGTTTCTATTTATTTTTCTTGCTACTTGGTTTTAACCGACTACAACTTACAGTATCTTTCCCAGCAAAACTAATGGGGGAGAGTGGAAATGGCATGTGCCATACACACTCTCTAATTTAGTGTGCATGTACGTGCTATACCCAAGGGCACCGAGAGGGGAGGAGGAGGCACGGCCATACCTACTTACATTCAGGGGCGTTTCTAGAGAGGAGGGGGCTCGTGTGCTGTCTCCGACACGGGCCCCCTCCTCTCCGCCCGGCGGCCGGCAGCGCACTGAGCTGTGCGCGGCCAGCGTTGGAGTTATAGACTCTGGGTACTAGAGTGTACCCAGAGTCTATAGTGTATGTACAGGTCACCGGGAAAATGGCCGTGGTGGCCATTTTCCCTGTACTGCGCATGCGCAAACAATGGGAAAATGGCCGCCGTGGCCATTTTCCAGTCGTTTTACGGCGCCGGACCCCTGCGCCGACGTGGGACTCCAGAGAGGTAAGTAATATTATGGGTGCAGGGTGTGCGGTGCAGGGCCCCCCTGGACCCAGGGGCCCGTGTTCCCCGCACACCCTGCACCCATTATAGATACACCCCTGCTTACATTAGACTACGTCCCCGAAATTTACCAGGGCCCGGCAAGGCTCACTACAGCCCTTCTATACCTACTGCAATGTCAACCTTAAATTAGAGATGAGCTGTTTTGACTGTGTTCTTTTCGCCAAATTAGCAAAGTTCAGATTTATCTTATTGGCTGTCCAAAACATGTGAGAGCTGTATAGCCAATAAGAAGCAGTTTTGGAGATCCCAACACAACCAAGTAAAACTGAACCTCTCATCTATACTATAAATACAGCTTTACAGACAATAATAATAAACTACAGCATGTGCCAAATGTAATAGGTAGCAAGTTAATGAACATGCAAAGATTTTAGCGAGTTAGCAGTCAGATATAATGCAGCAATATTTATTATGGCAAAACTAACCTGTTTTTGCCTTAATAAACAGCGGCACTTAAATTAAAATTTGACTGCTAACTCACTGAAATCTCTGCATTTTTAAAAACGTGCTACCTACTACATTTGGCCCTTTTCGTATGTTCATTTCAGCAGTTGTGTCATCATACCACCGGGAGGGCTGCAATACCTGGAATATCTAACGTAGAATAAGCCGCCATGTGACTCTTCAGTTACTGAGGGACTGCATGTTCCAGACTCTTGAATGGGTTGTCAGAATCATGTGACTTGTAATTCTAGAACATCTGGAGACCAGGAGACCACTTACTTACAAATTATATTTTGTGGCAGAACAGAACATTTCACACAGGTGCATGATACAATGTTTCAGTTCCTCTGAGTGCATTGTATTTGTAAATGAGCATGTCACAGAATTTATAGCTGCAGTGTGGAGTGGTTAGGGTAGGATGAGGAAGGCATAAGGCTGACTTCTGCAGGCTAATTTGTAATGAGGTGAAAATTGTGCAGAACACTTGAAAATTCTGCTTATCTCTGATTGCCTCCTATACACTCAGAAAGCTACGTGAACTTAGACAATCTGGCTAATTCTAAAGGTAGGAACAATGCAAAAAAAGCAAAGGACTTTGGGCCTGATTCAGACCCGGTCACAAGTGCTGAGCGCTCGCAACCAGGTCGATGGTGGCACAGAGCGCATGCGCACGGCGGAGCCGGCTCCGTCATGCGCATGCGCAAGACCCGGTTAGCGGCGGGCAATCCATCGCTCCGGGTCTCGCACCAAAGGGGGTGTGCTGTCGATGTTGAGTGACAGCACACCCCCCCTTTGGTGGGCAGGCCCGGGGGGTGGCTGACCAGACGGAGGCGCTCCCTTGAGAATACTACCATCTGGGGGCGGCCCCACTGACATCACAAGTGATGTCAGTGGGAGAGCTTTCGGCTCTGTTTGAGCTGAAAGCTCTCTGGGGCTTGCGGCCATAAGACCCTACCACAAGGGTCTCGTCGCAAGTCCGATGGACGCGATGGTCTTGACCATCGTGACCATCATCCTGGCCGCTCGCATTAGCTGTGGGTGGCAGCATGCGAGCGGCCAGGAGGCCGCTCCATTAAAAAAAAAAGACGCCCTGATTCAGAGCCCTGTATCTGGAACAGACCAAGGGCCTGATTCAGCAAGGAACGTAATTGCAAAGCTGCAATTGCGACCCTTGCAGATATGGTAATGCAGCAGGAGGCATCACCAGGCCTGCCAGGAGCGGCGCCGGGCCCCGGTAAAAAGGGGGCATGGTCTAATTGCGGCCGGCGTGGCCGCGCCCCCTTAGGAAAAATTTTTTGCAGCGCTGCGTGCTGGTGAGGTCGGCGCGGTGAGCCCCCTCAGCCCGTAGCATAACCAGTGGGGGGCACGATTAGCTTGATCGCTCCCCCCACAGGCATAGGAGACTGCAGTGGCTGCGTCTTAGTAGCCACGAGCAGTCTCCCACTGCAGCCCAGCATACAGCAGTGTGTTCTGGGCTGCTGTGATGTAAAAGGGGGGGAGCAGTGCCAGACCCAGGCCTGCGTTTCTCCGACCACCCCATGTCACCACCCCCAAACGCTCTCTGCCTGTCAATCATGCGCATGCGCAATAATTGGCCGTCTGCGTACGCGATTGCAATAGCAATCTTTGCTATTGCTATTGCCCCAAGTTGCGATGCAAGAGCTGCAAATATATTTTTGTGCACACAGGGTAAAGGTCCAGTGCTGGTTTTAATTTTAGGGGTACGCCTATGCAAACATTTTTACCCCTATAATTAAAACCAGGACTGGCCCTGCAGCCTGGTGCTGGTACCTAATTTATGGGGGAACCCTACTTATTTTGTTCCCTGTAATTTTAGGTACCAGGACAGGCTGGCAAGTCCGGGGCTGGTTATGCTTTAGAGGGGGGACCTTATGTAATTTTTTAATTTAAAATATTTAACCCGTTTCTTACAGGTCTTAACACACAAGTGCTTACACATATCTCACTGATATGTGCAGACTGCTTTGAAGAGAGAAAACACTGCAATCTCGGGTGATTAATCTCACCTAAACTCTCCTTAAACTCACCTCTAAACTCTCCTTAAACTCACCTCTAAACTCTCCTCTAAACTCTCCTCTAAACTCTCCTCTAAACTCTCCTCTAAACTCACCTCTAAACTCACCTCTAAACTCACCTCTAAACTCGCAATTTGGAAGAAAAAACTCACTTTGCTTCACCATCGAAAAGCTCACTTTCAGCTAATCTCACTTCTTAGTAAATTTGCGAGTTTGATAAAGGAAAAACTCACCCGAGTTTTGGTGAATCAAAGTGAGTTTCAAAAATAAAAAACTCAATCATTTACCCCTTGCTCTTTGTTAGCCCCCACCTAAGAATCAGACCCAATGGCTTCTATTTTAAGGTCTGTTCCATGCACAATATTTATCAACACAAATAAACTTCTGCTTTTCCATATGAAACAATACCACACAATTCTCATTCATGCTTAAAAAGTAAGCTTAACTACTTTCAATCATATCCCCTTTAGCTGTGCGGATTCCATTCTATTTGATTTACACAACAACTTTTGGAATATGTGAACATGTAAAAAACAGTTTGTGCATTAGATGTTCTATGCATACTTACCTAAACTCCCGGAATGGACGGGAGGATCACGAAAATCAGGTGGTTTTCCTGGCACCCGGAAAAGTAGGCAAGTCACCCGCACCCCCCAGCACCCCCTCCCGGTGGCCACCCTCCACCCGCTTGCACCAGGCTTGCCTACCCTGCCAGTTTGGCCGGGAGCCTCCCGAATATTGGGTGCCGCTTCTGGCCCCCCAGAAAGGCAGGCAAGCCTCCCGGCATCCACCAACCCTCCCAATCTCCCCCTCAGAATAAACTAGAAATCCCCGCCACAGGGGGGGCAGTGACGCGATATGCGCTGAATCGCATCATCTTTATGGAATGATGCACCATATATTTCTGGGACTCAGCCATGTTTCCGTCTTTCCATGTTTCTGTTATTGGTCAACATTGCACTTTTAAAATATTTTTTTTATTCTATATATCTTACATTTGGAACCCTGCTCCCTCCAAAGGCTGGTTGTTGTTTCTGTTTTGTGACACTGACTTCAGGGTGGTTGTTTTTTATTCCTCCAACTTACCTGGATATGCATTCTCTAGATCAGAGGTTCTCAAACTTGGTCCTCAGGACCCCACACAGTTCATGTTTTCCAGATCACCCAGCAGGTGCACAGGTGTATACATTACTCACTGACACATTGTGGGGATTCCATTCTATTTGATTTACACAACAACTTTTGGAATGTGTGAACATGTAAAAAACAGTTTGTGCATTAGATGTTCTATGCATACTTACCTAAACTCCCGGAATGGACGGGAGGATCCCGAAAATCAGGTGGTTTTCCTGGCACCCGGAAAAGTAGGCAAGTCACCCGCACCCCCAAGCACCCACCCTCCCTTGGACCCCCTCCACCCGCTTGCACCAGGCTTGCCTACCCTGCCAATTTGGCCGGGAGCCTCCCGAATATTGGGTGCCGCTTCTGGCCCCCTGGAAAGGCAGGCAAGCCTCCCGGCATCCACCAACCCTCCCAATCTCCCCCCCAGAATAAACTAGAAATCCCCGCCACAGGGGGGTGCGGTGACGCGATATGCGCTGAATCGCATCATCTTTATGGAATGATGCACCATATATTTCTGGGATTCAGCCATGTTTCCGTCTTTCCATGTTTCTGTTAATGGTCAACATTGCACTTTTAAAATATTTTTCTTATTCTATATATCTTACATTTGGAACCCTGCTCCCTCCAAAGGCCGGTTGTTGTTTCTGTTTTGTGACACTGACTTCAGGGTGGTTGTTTTTTATTCCTCCAACTTACCTGGATATGCATTCTCTAGATCAGAGGTTCTCAAACTTGGTCCTCAGGACCCCACACAGTTCATGTTTTCCAGATCACCCAGCAGGTGCACAGGTGCATACATTACTCACTGACACATTTTAAAAGATCCACAGGTGGAGCTAATTATTTCACTTGTGATTCTGTGAGGAGACCTGGAAAACATGCACTGTTTGGGGTCCTGGCGACCGAGTTTGAGAACCTCTGCCTTAGATGGCAGCACATGCCAGGATCTGCACATGCTTGTTTAATTCTTACACCTCGCTTTTGAGAGATCCCAACAGTGAGGTCCAATGGAAAATTGTGGGGAAATGTAATCATGAAACTTGCATCATTGCAGTCCTAGCATCACGCAGCAGTGGGTGGGGGCTATGTTTGAGTGGGATCCTGAAGGATGACCGTCCTACTCTGTCGGGGGTCTAGGAGGGCTCCACCAAATTCATGAGATTCCAAAATATTTCGGGAGAGCTGGCAACTGTAGAGGTGCAGTGCCAAAAAAAACATTTCAGATCCACTAGTTGCCAACCCATGTTGTGTGGCCTTGCTATGTCCGACATGCCTTTAATGAGCGTGTATTGGAAGAAAGTTAATCTGCATGCTATGATCTGTAAATTCCTTTCCATAAAAAATAACCGTAAATCTCCCACAATGAAAACCAAGATTTCTTCCAGATGCCTATAAATAAGTTGGCCAAATGCCAGGATTTTGGCTCAAGAGCATCTCAGTAATGCCGCCATTGACAGTAGACCTCATTTTGGTTGCATGACTCTTGTCTATGTGCAGTACACAGGACTAGAGGTTAGTCATTAGTATAACCTGCCTTGCTAATATCAGGCTATTTTTACAACTAGAGAGTGGAGAACGCACATTCTGTACATAGGTGCAGATGCCTTCTTACTAGTAAAATACCTTATGCTTTTGTAACACCAGGGGTTTCAGCTTCTCCATAACAACATAATGACAAATGAGCATGTCACAAGCTGTCACATAGTTATTACACCTGTTTAGAGCAGTGAAGATATTAATTACCTTTTTCTTGTAAAGTGAAATACTGTTCATAAATGGACAGTATGTTCTATATTTGAGTGAGGATTACTGAGCCATGGTAAAGTGAAACACCAGCCGCTGAATGCTATAGAACAGCAATGTGCAATGTATTTAGGAGAATATTTGCTTAACTTCCGTAAACAGCAACAGTTGAACAAAAATCTGTCAGTCATGGGAGTAGGGTGTTTAGAGTTTATTTAGCTAGGGCTTTTATTGTAGAGTAAACGTCAGCTACATCTCTGCAAGTTCGTTATCTCACTGTCCTTCATGCATAGTATATTCTTCACCAGAGCATGATGGTTGACATTTTTATTATTTTCACACACACACACACACACACACACACACACACACACACACACACACACACACACACACACACACACACACACACACACACACACACACGCACACATGCACACATGCTATCATGCATTACCGGATTTTCATTCCAACCAACCATCTAGTTGTATGGTTGGAGCTCAGTGTCATTAATCTCTGTCTCAGTCCCATGTTATGGGTCCTCCAACAAGATAATGACCCAAAACACACAGCTAAAAGCACCCAAGAATGGAGAAGAACAAAACTTTGGACTGTTCTGAAGTAGCCTACTATGTGCCCTGATCTGAATTCTATTGAACATCTATGGAGAAGGCACCCATCAAACCTGAGACAGCGGGAGCAGTTTGCTTAGGGGAAATGGACCAAACTACATGTCGACAGGTGCAGAGGAAACGGCGCTCCTTAAACTGATCTTGCGGCAAACATATATATATATATATATATATATATATATAAAAATACTCATAATGCCCCTCCCAGGTATTGAAAGCTATCTTGCACACTTCACCCTGGTGAATTGTGATGAGATTATATGACCCTCTGAGATCCAACTTCGTGAATATGGTGGCTACTTTGACCCTTGTCACATATTTCCGAGATCAGAAACAGGGGCTATCTATTCTTGACCACTGTGTGCCCCTCTGAATCAAGCCCTGATTCTGGTGGGCCATAGGGCGGGCTGGACACAAGATGTAGGGTTAATGGGAGGCAGCACCACCCCCCCTCCCGTAAGATTTTTGGAAACTGCCTGTCGTGGATTAAAAACCTTCCGGACTCTGGACAGATCTTTGATTTCCGATCTATCAGAAAGAATCACAAATGGGTGGTAACCCTACTAGTGCACCCAACAATTTTAATGCCCATGAATGTATGACCCAGTATTAATTCCTACTATTATGCCCTTCTGTAGTGGTGGAATTTATTTTGGGGCTGTAGGGCTGTGCAGGATGCAAAGATGAATGCAAAACTGGGCATATGTGCTCATGCATTGTGTTTACGGAAAAAAATGTGCATTATGTAGCATTGCAGTGTGCCCGCCACAATGTATAGGCTTGGTCACATCATTAGTACGCACTTGCCCCAGACTATGCTAGGTGCAAAAGATATGCGTGGAAAAGAAACATGCATATTTACTATTTATACCAACTCTACATAGCCCACAGTTCCTTCAACTCACCCTCACTCAGCCAATTACAACCCAGTTACCACCTCCTCAGTTGTAAGTGTAGATGCAATAGATAGGTGTACAATTCTTTATTATACTCAGGAGCTACGGTGCACTAACAAGAGTACATTCAACTCAGCATCAAACCTAATATGTCCTTCAGCAATTATGACAGATAATAAACCAATGGTTAATATGAGGCAGAAGAACATTATCGTGCTTCTATCACTTCATCATGGGCATCTTTCCCACGAACTTTCACGGTGATGAAATGTAATGTATGGGAGCACATCACCAGATCCTAAATGGTGACTAGTAGGAATCGATAGAAGCTAATGATGGTCACACTTATGTGTTTCACGCTGTAAAGTGTTGCCGAAGAAACGCTGTTAGTAAATCTTCAATCCACAACAACAAATTTTAGCCTGGTAGAAGAGCCCTTTACATTTCGGGCCTTATACTGGGTACACGCTAGACGATGTGTACCTGGCCCAACATCAGCAGCGGCGGCACGCGGCGGGGGAGCCATCATTGTCAAGTCAGTGTCATCATTGACACTTGCCAATCCGGCCATCGAAGGAGCAACGGCGGGGGCCATGTTGCATTTGGCAGCATGGCCCTCGCTAACGACATCCCCTGTCGGCCCTGCATGTAGGGCCAATAGAGGATGTCACTGACGACCCGTGGGAGCGGCATCGTCAGCGACATAGCGGGTACATTCTAGACATTGTGCCCGAATTGTTGTTCCGGCCTGACATTTCCCAGGCTACCCAGCATTACTCTGCTGCATTGCCTGCAGTTCTGCCCACGCTACTAATTGCAGTCTCAGATATCAAAGTTCCTAACAATAATCAGAATTGAAAAAGGGATTTAGTTAGGAAGCCAGCAGTCGAAATGCTGACTGCCGGCTTCCCGACTGTGAAATCCCGACATGGGACTAAGGATAGGCGTCTAAATACAGACGCCTATCATCAGCCCCACGCCAAAATCCCGACGCCCGGCATACCGATCGTAGGTAAGCTGAGCGTCGGGAGCACTTAGCTGCGCCTGGGGGAGGGTTAGCATTAGGGACTCCAGGGGGGACTTAGGGTTAGGCACCCCCCCTGGAGGGTTAGGTGTAGGCTAGGGGAAGGGGGAGGTTAGGTTTAGGCACTAGGGGGAGGTTAGGTTTAGGCACCCCCCCAGGAGGGTTAGGTTTAGGGTGTGGGGAAGGAGGGGTTAGGGTTAGGCACCCCTGGGGGGAGGTTAGAGTTAGGCACCCGTGGAGGTTATGGTTAGGCACCCCTAAGGGAGGGTTAGGGGGGGAAAGGGTTAGCAATAGCCTACTTACCTTCCCCGTTGGGATCTTCAGCTTCCGCCTGCCGGCGTCGATATTTCATCCGCCAGGCTTAAGTCCGGCTGTGATTCATACCGATTACCTGACAATATTTGCTATAAAGTTGTGATTGCAGACAGAGAGATCTTATTGCACTAATCAGTATCTTTTCATCTGAGATTGTTAATAAAAGAGAAGAATATATTGCAATTAGCTGCAAGTATATGCAGCGGCAGATAGCCCCAATTCTGTCATGGTCTGGAAACTTTTACATTTATATTTGCAAATGTAACATCTAGTGCTTTTACATAAACCAGCTGAGCTTGTATTTTAGGTTTAATGGCCCTTTAATTTGTGATTCCCAATACACTGAAAGCCAGCACATGATGAAACCTACCTAATGGTTTAGCTCATCTGTGGTTATGACATAACATTCCATGAGGCCAATATTGTCAGTCCCGTTTACAACACATCATTAATAAATTATAAGCTATATTGCAAAATAATTCCTCTGAATACAGGTCAACTGCAGATATCTACTTCATGGCCTTTTTCCTTCTTCAGCACCAGCATATGATTAGTAAGATACAGTGGTGATTAATGATAGCAAACATTCCTAAACTATTTCCCATACTTCTCACTACCATTAGTAAGGCAATAATCACCCAGCTCCTTGTGCCGTGTAAGTCAGTAAGTGAACACAGGGACCTAGTTAGCGGTGTTATTAAGCTTGCAGGAATGAATGCTTTACTGGACTGCTCAGTAGGAACGAGAGTGCTGATTCTAGGCCCATGTTTGTCAGCTTTGGGCTGGGCCTGCTTTATTAGCCTGTCCTGGGACATTGTTAAAATACAACAAATTCCTTTACTGAATTCCTTTATTGCTTCTGCAAACATGATATCTACGCAGGTGGTAAGTTAACCCATGTGTGGGCTAAAATATCAGCAATTAAACTATAGGTACAATATGCTATTTATGATGAGATCTCATAATTATGACACGAGGGAACCTTTGAAGCCTATGAAAAAATCCATACAGGCAGAATGAGCACACTTGCCAGCTTTTTACCCAGCCCGGTATATTCCGGTTGGGGGAGACCCAGATGGGATGTAGCGGTGTGGGTGTGCGGTTGTGTGTGTGTGGGGGGGGGGAGAACAGTGAATCACGATCCCATCCCCATTGTACGGTGCTGCTATTCGCAGCCAATTCACTGTAGATCATAACATGGAGCTCCCAGGCCACCCACTTCTCTGGGAAAAAGGTGTTTTTGGAAGGCAGATCTACTCTCTCGGGAGTCCAGGAGAGCTTCCTGAAATTTAGAAGTAGGCAAGTATGAAATGAGGTAGAGTGCATATCAGTATGAGATGGGGGTGCTATGTGACACTGCATACCTGGAAGCCTACAGCATGCATAAGAATACATACCTCCTAACCTTCCTAATATCAGAAGGACAGTCATGGGCGGTTGAAAGGTATGTCCCATTCACTGCTGTTTCTGCATAGCATAAGAGTGGAGAGCAAATGCTATATGCACCTGCCACCAGTGTGTGCAGCAATGAAGGGGTGATAAGAGGGGATTGGAGTTGTATATGGGGCAGGCATGCCTCTGGGGGTGTAGCTGCACTTCCTTTAGGCTACGAACATGCACCTGCTTCCTGGCCATGCCCCCTGTTCCGGTCAGCATTCTAGCATTGTTGGGAGGTATAATGATAATAATTACATTTAAGGGTATATTTACTAAAGTGCGGGCTTTTAGAAGTGGAGATGTTGCCCATAGCAACCAATCAGATTCTACTTAACATTTAACTAACAGCTTCTAGAAGATAATAGCTCGAATCTGATTGGTTGCTATGGGCAACATCTCCACTTCTAAAAACCCGCACTTTAGTAAATATACCCCTTACTGTCCATGTTACTGAGGAAGTGTGTTGGCCTAGCTAACTAACAATCCTCCTAGGAATGCATGTGTATAAATGAAATTAATAAAGCACAGGCATACTTTCTGCATAAAATCATCTATGCATATGTTTTAAAGTGGACTTATCATTCCCACATAAAACCACAATGGTGTATTTAAGTCATCAAGCTAGGATTTACCTAGATGACTCTTAGGGGTATATTTACTAAAGTGAGAGTTTTTAGAAGTGGAGATGTTGCCCATAGCAACCAATCAGATTCTAGCTATTATCTTCTAGAAGGTGCTATTTAAATGTTAAGTAGAATCTGATTGGTTGCTATGGGCAACATCTCCATTTCTAAAAATTCTCACTTTAGTAAATATACCCCTTATAGACAGAACATACCCAGTCCAATGATTTTTTTTCTGTCCTCACCTCAAAGCAAAGGGCCAGATTATATCTTGTATTTTACAGGTATTAAATTATTATTTCATGTTTTTAACACTTGCGAGCTTACACAGCACAGCGCTGACTGAGGACTGTGCACAACCTTAAGACTGTTAGCTCCAGACTGTATAAGATGTAGCGTTTCCACACCCAATATATAACTAGCCAACTGGCAGTGAGCTTATCAGGGTCTGTGTTAATTCACTGTGATATATCTGAATAAAGGGTTATTTTCAGGAAAGTCTTCCGCCGGGAGCAGCTTTCCAAAATTCAGTTCAAAGTCCACTGAAAGTTAAATATTAAACGTATTTTTTTTATAAAGAGAACTGGTTTCATTTCAAATTCACCCATTGGTACATTAAATGCAAGCAAAAAAACTGAATAGTGAAGGTGATGAAGATATGGGATTCAGCACTACTCCACCTAGGTAGATAAATACTTAAAATAAATCAGACATTTCAAGGACAAAAGCGGTGTGTAGGTGTGAAGGGGCAATCAAAACAAAGCCACTTGGTCTGTCTAAAAATGTATAAACCCCTCAAAACTATGTCTCACATTCATAAGTAAACACCCAGTTTTTCCAACACTGGTTCAAGAGCTGACACTTTTAGGAAGCCTTGAAATACTCCTTGACATATCCCAAAATGCATGTAATTACAACCTAAATTAATCAGAGACACTGTAAAGCAAACAGTCCACTACATTTATTTATATAGTGTTCTAAAAAAATAAAAGATTATTTGACAGGTTAATTATTTAAGAACACAAAGACTGAATGTTATTACATTTCGTTTAATATGACAAGAAAAGTCACATTCCTGATTAAATAAAAATGATAACAAATTGTCAGGAATACAGTAAACATGCAAAATATTTTTTTCTTTATTAAAATACAACGGTGATTAACACAGAAATGGTCATAGCACACTGAATTCTGCAACCTGAGGATAGGCTTGAAAATTGACAGAACCTTAGTTGCAGGCTAAACCCCAATATTAATTCTATATTTTTCAAACATGCTCTCTGGTTCATCCCTGCTTTTCCTCTCCCCCTCACTAAAAGAAGTGTGTGGTACAACCTTCCCTACAGCCCCTACCCCTCACCATCTACTTGTACACAGACAATTTCTTGCAGTCATCATCATCATCCTTGACAATTCCCTCCAATCTAGTACTCAACCCTACTCGAGTTTTGATCTTGAACAAGTTACATTGGAATATTATACTTCCCCTTACCACATATCTCCACACACTCTCAACCTGTCACATATGACCTCCAGCCTCACTTGGATTGTTTTATATGTTGTCTCCACTCTCCCCTTAAAACATATGCTCCCCCCTATTTATTTATTTCATTAACAGTTATATATATAGCCCCCACATATTATGCAATGCTTTAAGTAGGATATTTAATCATTCACATCAATCCCTGTCCCTGTGGACCTTACAATCTATATTCCTGACCACTAGGGCACACACACTAAGTATAAATAAACTAATAAATATATATATATGTGTCTGCTGGTGCAAAAACAAAAATATATAAAAAAGAGGAAGGGTAACAACTGCCCTTTCATGCATGGCAAGCATACTGTATGACATATCATTCATATATATATATTATATATATATATATATATATATATATATAGTTTAGCTAATATGAGAAAATCTGTAATTTCCTGCCCCATTTTGCAGACTATTGCTCATAGCTGGTGCATTCTGGAGGCGTGGGAAATTTAATGTACAGAGCATTTAACAAGCTTGGGCGTATATTCCAAATAACCTGGAATCTCAGCAGTTATGAGGATTGGGAGGTGGCTGTTTCTGAGTACCTTATGTAATAAGGTATTGCTTAGGAATACTGTGTGTCCTCTTATGTCATGATATCTTTGTTACTTCATTACTTGACACACTGAACTTTTAAAAAGCATCAGAATCCAGCTTATCAACCTCTCCCTGGCATGCCAATTACAGCCTTTACACTGCAAGTTTAATAACATCTTAGTAGTAAAATGGTCCATTCAAATGATATTATGATAGTATCATTTACATAAGTCCCAGTATCCTGTAAGGCAGTGCTATATGATTAAAATGAGTAATTAGAATTTGTATTTGTATGCATTCCCAAAAATGTGTCTTGCTCCTTTACATTTGTACAGTGAGATATTCTTATAAAACATTACTGGGGCAATTCACTGCAATGTACTGTGTATTAGGGGAAAAAAACGTGTTTACAAAGGAAGTTTTTTCTTCTCTGCCCTGATGCAAGAAAAGTCAGTAAAATACATAAAAAAGTAAACAGTGGGACTTAACATATATTCAAACAAACTCAATGAAGCAAACAGCAATAGTAGCAAACTAACCTTGAGGACCATGGTCCTTGGCATAAACTCCACATACGGAACATGCAGGAATGATTGCGATTGGGGCCACAGCAGTACAAAGAGTGAGTGGGCGCCACATCCTAATTAGAGGAAGAAAAATGTCCACACAAACACTCTATTTGTATATCCAATAAACTGGAAAGCTCATCAGATCCTAGATGCCAGCGAATGCTGACATATCTGGTTCTCCAAGTGCCAACATGCCCTGGCAGACATTAAAATTGTAGACAGTAAATACACATAATAAAACTTAATTACCCCAACCCATCGCTGTCCCGGTGGGGAGAGGGCAATAGTGATATTAGTACAGGGCTGTTTTTTGATGCTGGAGCATATTTTTTTGGCTGGCCTGATAGCCCTAGGGAGTACAATTTTGTGTTGACCAGCCTAAGGCTGGTTGGGCCCTATGGCAGGGAGACCACATGCTGTGTGTTTCTCTGCTATAGGTGCCACCAGCCCTGGCTGGTAATGCCTGTTGCTCGCAATGGAAAATCAGGGCAATAAAGAACGTAGAGTGTACCTGTTTATTCCACTAACAGACTAGGCAGGCAATACTAGTTCTGGTTTTAAATTGGTGGTGGTGGGAGATAGATAGTTAGTTAAACATATAACAAAGGAATACTGACAATGTGTGGGTTTTTAGCCAAATGTGCCAAATTGCCGGCAGCTTGGTGACTCAGCATCTAACCAAGAAAGAAGTTTAGAAAAATGCCTCACACAAACCTCAGACAGCCCAAAGCCACCAAGAGCAATTGGTCTTCTGGAAAAACTCCCAGTAAAGTCAATGGCCAATCTGCCAATGACTCGCTTTATAAAATATTGTGAGCTCTGTAATTAACAGATATGATTTCATCATGTGCTGGATTCTGCTCTGAAACCTGTGCATGAGTGCTCCTATTAAATTGTATAGATGACAGCCGGTATCATGCTACATAATATACATGACTGAAAGATGAAAGAACAGTGACAGTTTCTGTGTATTTAATTTAGCCAACTGGCCTGTGATATAGTAAATGAAAAAAAATATCTCCTTGTCAAACACAGTTTGGATTTAATGAACAATCCTACTTCATGCTCAGAAAAGAATAGAGGGCAAATCAAAATCTGCTTTATTTAGCACTGTTCCTGAGCAATATGTATGACCGTACCTTGACCTAACTTTATCTCCTCAGTCAACATAACTGGAAGTGTCCAGTCCAAAGACCTTGCTCTACAATGTGTACAGTATGACCTTTTGCCATTGGTTCTATTATTCTTTAAACAGTGTTTACTTTTATGTGGTATTTACTATATTTAAACTGTACAGTTACTTTGTGCATGCTGGTTTGCAATATGATGTACTTTCCATATTATAGTTATTTTTTTAAATTATATCACAATTCCTGTATTTTCTAGACTATTTAACTATGAAGTGCTGTCTTCGATGCTAGTTTCATGAGATAAATGTTTATAAACCTCAGACCTAGGGCCGGATTATAGGGGGGCGAACTGAGCGGTGGTACAGGGGCCTCCTCACATTTGGGGGGCCTGCCCACGCTGCCGCACATATTGTCCCAACCTGGACAGCTCCTTGGGAAGTCAGCTTCCAGTCTGGGCAAGAGCAACCACATTAGTGAAGGCCCCTCGGCGCGCAGCCTCTCTCCCTCACGGCTGGCTGCAGTGCAAGGTCGCATTGGCCACCACTGACAGGCTCCTGCAACCCGGCCACACCTCCTGTCAAGGCCACACCTCCCATTAAGGCCACACCTCCCATCATCGCAAGGCCCCGGCGGCGCGTGCTGCTGCATCCAACAACGGCAAGCAGCAATATGGAGCGCCAGTGGTCAGCATCATCTGGTCCGGGCCCAGGACATCAATTGCAGTAGAAGCTGTGGACTTCCACGACGAGCTTGCGGGGGAACTGCTGAACAGAGCTACTGGAATTTTAAGGTAAGTAAGGGGCATACTAGTAGACAGGAAAAAGGAGGCTGTCAATTTTATTGGAGGGGGCCCCACATCTCAGTTGCCCTGGGGACCCCACAAGCCTTAATCCGGCCCTGCTCATATTGCAGATACTGTAACTCCATATATCTATCACACATGTGCTGCCCTCCAAACTTTTTAAATTGCCACATATTGCCCTCAATCTTTAGGTGCGTACACACGTAACGATTTTTTGAACGATTTGTCATTAACGACGTCATTGTCGTTAAAAAAATCGTTTCGTTTCAGAGTTATAACGATGAACGAAAATCACCAATGCGCGCTCCCATTTGTAGTTTGTAGTTTGACAGTCCCTTCTGACTGTCCAACAGGACAATTTTCTTTAAGGAAAGGAGTTCTCCGTTCATCGTTCAGGAAATCGTTGAAAAAATCCTTCATTACATATAAAAAAATTGTTCACTTTTTCAAGGGAAAATGTGAACGAAAATCATTAATGAAAATCGTTGGTAACAAAAATCGTTAAGTACAGTTGTACACACACTTAAGGTGGGCACACACTATAGCGATATATATGCAGATCGAGTTATCTTCAGATGATGGTCGTTCATACACACTGAACGACCATAATCTGCATGCTGCAGCAGGTTGGACCGAACTGGGGGCGGGTAGGGGGCATGGCCTAATTGCGGGAGGCGTGGGCACGCTCCCTTCGGAAAGAAAATAAACTCCATTAGCGACACAGCGCTGCGCGCTGGGATTGGGACGCTGTGTGCCCCTCAGCCCGGCGCGCAGCCAATGGAGGGCGCGATCAGCGTGATCGCTCCCCCCCTTTGGCATAGGAGACTGCTTGAGCTGCTGCCTCGGTCAGTCTCCCAGTGCAGCCCAGCACACAGCAGCATGTGCTGGGCTGCTGTGGATGGGGAGCTGTGCCGGACCCGGGTAAGTAGTACCCGCTCGCGGCTCACCTCCCCCCCTCTCTGCACCCCTGTGTATGTACACACTTGCCGATGAACAGATACAGTATGTCTGCAGACATCTGTTCATTGGCTGTGCAGCACAGCCAATGTGATATGTCTGTGAAAGACGTTGTTCACAGACATATCGTCTGTACACACTGGCCGATGGGGGCACGATGTATTAGCCGATCAATTGATCGGCCAATATATTGGCCAGTGTGTACCCAGCATTGCACCTCAGCCTCTCTGTTAAGTTGGGTACACACTTGAACGATGAAACAAATGATGCGACTGTCATTCCAATTTCCATTATCCCAGATAAACACACGATATCGAGCAGACACACTATGCTTATCTTCTGAATGATGGCATGATAGCGTGTCGGGGGATTGTATCCAGTTAATCGTTTCAACTTGCACACTATATTTTGTGCACAACTTCCGATGGCTGGAGGACTGTGCATACACGTGACGCATTTTGCGCATGTGCAGAATGGGTCATGCTTCGTCGCATACGGTGCCCCCTAAGCCGCAGCCTGATTGACAGGCTGCTGATGTTTTGGGGGGTGGGTGGCACGGGCAGTATTCCTAAAAATGGGAGTGCCGAGGCCAGTGTCTGTGTCTTCTGATTTACTGCCCTCGGCTATGAATGTTAGAAAGCTATTTTAAGTAACCTGAGGGTTACTCATATGGCCGATGTTCTCGCAGGTGACCTGATGGCTGCGTCCTAGGATGCAGCAGTGGATCACACAAGCATGCAGGAGGCAGCTATTAACACAAGATGCCTCCTGCAGCATTAGCATATTTGCACCCAGCAGCTGCCTCCAAAGACCCAGCTGCTGTGTTCACTGCGTCCACGTTTGATTCACCCCCTATGTGCTGCCGTGCGTGCTCACTACACGATGGGCACCACACCGTGCATGGCATCGTCCCATCTGACGTGCAGCACATCATATGGGATGATGCAATGAATGACGTCTGTATATGGCGGATTGGGTGCAGCAGATTGGTCGGAAGTGCCAATATTGCACAATATATTGTATAGTGTGTACTCAGCTTTGCTCTCTTGCATTCTTTCCCTCTTGCCACCCAAAAATATATTTTTTCTCAAATACAAATAAAGCCCTAAAATTCCCTGCGCACCCCCACATGCCCTCAGACCCATGCCTGAAAAATGCTCCTACATGCCTTCAAAAAACACAAACCACTCAGACCTAAAAATGCCCCACATGCCCTCAGAGCACATGTCTACTGTAAAACGGGTTCGGTAAACATGTTCGTCATCATTCAGTATGTCGACGTTGATGTTATATCGACATTGTTAGAATGCCGACGTGCTATTTTTCCTGTCATTCTGTCCATAACCTTAACACTAAATGTAACCCTAACACTAACTCAAACCCTCATGGAAGTGTCAGCATTATGACAATGTTGACATTTTGCAGGTGTCCACATTAATGAAATTTTAACCATGTCGACACAATCAATGTTGACCTTGTGCTTTTAACATTGTGGGTCTATTTACTAAGCAGTGTTAGGAGACAGAGTGAAAAGTGATAAGGTGCCAGCCAATCAGCTCCCAACTGTCATCTCACAGGCTGTGTTTGAAAAATGACAGTTGGGAGCTGATTGGCTGGCACCTTATCACTTTTCACTCTGTCTCCTAACACTGCTTAATAAATAGACCCCTGTGACTGTTGACAACGGAGACATAATAACTGCATACCCTCTTTTAGACTCACGTGGACTTCCAGCTGGGCACGGTCATATGACACAGATGTGACTGTACAGGCCATGTACTGCTTTATGGGATGCTACTCTTCAGTTGTGGCTCTTATTTGGTAGCAGCTACAATGGCAAAGTGCTGTGATCACATCTGACTACATGCAATGATCTTTCATATAATAGAACACACACTGGGCTTCATTCAGAGGTGGCCGTACGGTCTACGACCGCACGGCCGCCTCGATGTTTGTCCAGTGCGCATGCGCACGAGGGAGCTGGCTCCTTCATGCGCATGCGTGAGATACGCTACGACCGACAGCGCCGGTCGTAGCGGGTCTCTTTCCAAAGGGGACGAGCTGTCGATGTTGATTGACAGCTCGCCCCGTGGGTGGCAGCCCAAACGGAGGCGTTCCCATGGGAACACCTGCCGTTTGGGAGAGGCCCCACTGACATCACTAGTGATGTCAGTTGGGAGCTTCCGGCTCTGACAGAGCCAGAAGCTCTCCGGGGCTTACGACAAGTGAGACCCTACCCTAGGGTCTCGTCGTAAGCCCCGATGGTCGCGATGGTCTATGACCATCGTGACCATCACCCTAGCGGTCGTTAGAGCTGTGGGTGTAAACCCACAGCCTAACCACCGAAACAGAGGCGGCCGGTCAGGATGCAAGCGGCCGCCCAGTTTCTGAGCGACCGCTTGCATCCTCCGACCGCCTCTGAATGAGGGCCACTGTGTGAATAAAAATGGATTTTACTTCTAGAAAATGGATACAAACAGTACATACAATACATGAAACATGAAAAAGCTGAGCATATGAATAAAAAATGAATGAGTAGAAATTGTAGCAAAATAGATGATTTGTATCAAAAGATAGATCCTCTAATGAGCAAATATGAAACAGTTAAAATGTGGCAAATCAGTTCAATCGGATCATATCAATTGGATAGAATTGTGCTGGATTAGTCCTTGTACATGCTGTTTATAAACACTGCATTCTGACACCCATAATAGACAACTGGAATGGTTGTTTTAAACCTGTTAATAGGTAGAGTGGCAATAAGTCGTGCTGGCGTCCCAGCGTGTGACTGACTCTTGTAAAACCGATTAAGGTATGAGACTTCTATTGTGTTGTGAAGTCTCCCTGTGGGAGAGTGTGTCCGCCAGCACAGATGTTGGTTAGGTGGCAGATGGATGGTTTCCCTCTCTCCATGTAGAGGTAAAGGAGAGAGTGTGTCTTACCGCTATCAGGAGCTGAATAGCGGCGCTCTGTGGGACCAGTGTAGTCTCTGTGAGGGGCTGGGTGGTAGCGCTCTGTGAGACCAGTGTCTCCGCTGTCTGTATCTCCACGGTCAGTTCGGGAATCTCTCCAAGGGTGCAGGTGTATAGAGCGCAGTAGAAGGACTCAACGGCAATTATGTCAACGCGGAGAGAGGGAAACCATCTGTCTGCCACCTAACCAACATTTGTGCCGGCGGACACACTCTCCCACGGGGAGACTTCACAACACAATAGAAGTCTCATACCTTAATCGGTTTTACAAGAGTCAGTCACACGCTGGGACGCCAGCACGACTTATTGCCACTCTACCTATTAACAGGTTTAAAACAACCATTCCAGTTGTCTATTATGGGTGTCAGAATGCAGTGTTTATAAACAGCATGTACAAGGACTAATCCAGCACAATTCTATCCAATTGATATGATCCGATTGAACTGATTTGCCACATTTTAACTGTTTCATATTTGCTCATTAGAGGATCTATCTTTTGATACAAATCATCTATTTTGCTACAATTTCTACTCATTCATTTTTTATTCATATGCTCAGCTTTTTCATGTTTCATGTATTGTATGTACTGTTTGTATCCATTTTCTAGAAGTAAAATCCATTTTTATTCACACAGTGGGGGTCATTCAGACCCACTCGCGAGCGCAGGACGCTCACAAGCGGGTCGATGGTGCGCATGCGCGAGACCCGATGTTGTTTGACAGCAAGCCCCCTTTGGTGGGCGTGCCAGGGGCGTGGCTGCCAGACGGAGGCGTTCCCATGGGAACGCCTACCGTCTGAAGCCGCCCCCACTGACATCACTAGTGATGTCAGTGGGAGTGATTTTGGCTCTGATAGAGCCAAAATCACTCCAGGGCTTGCGTCAGCAAGACCCTACCGCAGGGTCTCCATCGCAAGCCCGATGGTTGCGATGGTCTTGACCATCGCGAACATCATCATGGACGCTCGCTATAGCTGTGGGTGGTCACCCACAGCTATGCGAGCGGCCAGGAGGCTGCTCCATTTTCATGGAGGAGGGCCCTGATTCAGAGCGAGCGCTCTGGGCAGAGCGTTCGGCTCTGAATCAGGCCCAGTGTGTGTTCTATTATATGAAAGATCATTCCATGTAGTCAGATGTGATCACAGCGCAGTGCCTGTGTTGTTTTATTTGTATTTGTATTGGAGTTCACACTAAACTCCAAACATCTGCAGCTGATCACTATTGACAGTTTCCCAATCAATTTATATCAGCGCCGGGAGCTGGGTAGTTTTCTACTCTTTCCCCTCCTTTTTTTCAAATGAGCAGCTACAATGGACCATAATGTTGAAACGAGCCTGGGGCCGCAGGGGAAGGCTCGCCGGGGAGTTGGTGGCCCAAAGGAACCCACTTATAGCTTTAGAATTTATATTCCCCAGCTAAAAAATAAAGCTGTCTGCAAACACAGGAGGGGGCTGTGCTGCTGACGCACAACCGCTCACACTGCACCGCATACTCAGACCGCAGGACCTGCATCTGCCATGGAGCTGGTGCAAGTTTTGATGGTTTCAATGGTGCGTCTGATGGTCTAAAGATGCACCAAGACGGATGTCCACAGATGCTAGACGCTGCAATTGGGCGTCTAGGTTTGTAGAAATCAGCCGTGGCATTAGCATAAAGACTCAGACACGGCTGCGGCAAAAGACGTGCGCGCATCTGCGTGCAGCTCAGAGTCATGCCCTCATTGTGCTATGGAGTGCAGCCATGAGTGCTGTGCCCCCATTGTTATTATTATAAAAAAAGAGTTATCCTTCTGCCCAGTCACACACATTGAAGCAGGTATGGAATCACTAGATAAGATGTTGGATTTCCTCAGTTCCTAGGTAATCAGACACATGAACTAACATCCTGATAAGGTAAATATTTAATGCTAACAAAACCCTGGGAGAGTACCAACATGCCAGCCATTGTACGCTTGTAACACCTCTATAAAGGGTCATTTTTAGGGCCACAGCTACTTAGAATGTGACTCAGTTAGCCATGATGATTGCTATGTGCTGGCTTCTCAATATTTCTCTGGCACCAACATCTCAGCTTCACTCCTCACACTCAGGAGGGTAGAGGACAATAGGCAATGATGCTGTACTGTAATTCTTGGGGATGAAATTGAAATGAAATGTAATTCTCAGTGAATGAATTGCAGATGAAGCCGTCCAGTCACACAAGGTATCAGCCGAGATCAAATATGTGATCCATCTTCCTTTTGCAACTGGACAATGGTCTGTCTAGAAGGTCCTAGCCCAGAAGGTGGTTGGGGATCCTAGCATGCCTGGCAGAATGGCACCCTGGGACCTTATTCTCTTCTAATGGTTTAAGCACATACATTTTAGGACAGGGTTACTAATGGACATGTATGCCTGTGATCTGTTATTTATTATTATGGGCCTCATTCACAGGTGGACAAATTAAAACATTGGGCGCAAGCGTATGTGTCTGAGACGCACTGGACATGTGTCCTGATGGTTGCTGGCGGGGGAACACAGATCGGAATTGCATGGCGTTCCTGGACGGTGACTGGGAGGTGGCTATTAGTGGCAATGGTGTCAGTGTCAGGAACTGCATGAAAAGACACAGTTCCACTAGCACCGATGATCATGATACATTGTACATTCTGAGCAACCAAAGGGTTCCTCTAATGTCTGATAGTGTGGCTGATGGCCGATCGATAGTGCTACTATTTGCGCACATCGTCGGATTAGACCTGCAGTAGGAACCCCATCAGATGAGGCATTAGAATAAATTTGCAGTAGCGGCTGTGACAAAAGTCGCATTTGCTACTGCACCTCCGTTCACCTCTGAATCAGGATCTATACCATGCTTGCCTACCTTTTGCTTCTCCTCCCCGGGAGAAGCCTGTGGAGGAGAAGCAGGTGCGCTGTGATGGGGGCTGGGCCTGGCGGGTCGCGTCATTACGGCCCGCCCATCTTGGCAAATTGCCGCAATTGGCATAAATTTAAATAGGGGCGGGGCTAAACTATACGATTTATGGAGAATCGCGTCATTACGCCCCGCCCCCTACACGGGGGCCCGCGATTGCCATGGAAATTCCTCCCATTCTGCAGGAGAAGTGCCTACCCTTCCGGGGGTGCGTGGGGTTACCCGAAAAATTGGGAGCTGGGAGGGTAGGCATGTATGCCCTATACTAGTAAGAAAGCAAAAAAACCTTGTTTCTAAGGCTGGGTACACATTAGGACGACATCAGTACGATATGTAATTTCCAGGTAAATATTGTGTAGATTGTACAGTGTGTACACCCGATTGCACACTCCCACGGGTCGGATACGATATCTTCTGGTTGGCTGTGCTGCACAGCCAATCAGAAGATATTGTGTACGATGTGGTGCAGTTCAATGAAGGACGGACGAGATATTGTTCCGTCGTTTATAGGTTTGCACAGTGTGTACAGGCATTCTCACTTGGTCCAGGTTAAAGGGAATTCCTCCTGACCATTGTGCCAATTCCCATCGTCCTAGTGTGTACCCGGCCTAAGCAAATTTAGACATAATTAGAGAGTATAAGCTATCAGGTATAAAAAAAAACAAAGTATTGTTAAATAAAAATTCACTGGTGAACTCTGAAACATAAGTGTTCTCTGAATACTTACGAAGTTAACATTTGAAATAAAAAAATAAAATAAAACTTTTTGCTCATCTATTAAAACAGTTATTAAACTGACACGAGAAGCAGAAACTTGGGAACTACAGGGAGGCAAATCCCAATACAGAGAAAGCTGGAACCTATTTTCCAGTCATCTGGCTGCTCCGTTTTTTCTCTTCCTGTCTTATTTCATTTTCTTAGAATTTCCTCTCTACCATTACAGCCCCCCTCGTCCTCCCGCCTCGCTCATATTTGGGATTACACAGTGAAAACATTTGAGGGTTTCCACAGCAATGATTTAAAACTGCCAAAGCTTATATAATCAAATGGCAAGAAATAGAAGCATTTCAGCAAAAAGACAGGGGAGAGTGAGTGATGCATTAATAGGCGGAGGGGGCTGAGGTGCTCCGAATATTGGACTGAAGTAAAGAAAGGGAAAGAAAAATATACCATGGAAATATAGAGATTTGTACTAACAAATAATATTATTGCACCTATAGCTAAGGTGGGATCCTCATCTATGTGCCTGGCACTATACGTAATAGGTAAGAAATGACTGTAAACCAGCAACATTTTGGGGTGGCAGAGTTTTTACCTCACCTCCTGACCCCCAGTCTTCTAGCAGACTGCCCATTCCCCCAGACCACATGGTCCCCATCACATGTGCTTTCTCCTGCAGCCACTTACAGTCGTGTCCACTCCACATACATCTAGACTCCTTGTGCGTTAAGCAGTCCTTCTAGTTATGCTATGCCGTGGCAAGACTCGGTAGTACCAAGAGTCTTTTCGTGCAACATTTTCCCTTAAAATGCGTCTTGTTCGTATTTAGGAAACACAAGCAGCTTATTCTGAATTAAATGACATGCAGTGCACCTATATCCTGGGTGCAAGTGGGAAATGCTACGTTACAGTGTCACAGACTCTGAAACTATAACGATGCATTTCGCACAATAGAGGCATGCTACATGAAAAGACGCTCGACGCTACCGATTCACAAATGTATGTGGACGGGATGCAGTCATAATACCGACCGCGGGGATTCTGGCCCTCAGAATGCCGGGGCTGGTATCCCGACACCTGTCAGATTCCCGGGGCCGGTATCCCGACCGCCGGTATCCCAAAGGTAAGTAGCGGGGTCAGGGGAGGGTTAGCATTAGGGGTTAGGCACTAGGGGACGGTTAGGGTTGAGCACCCCTAACGGTTAGGGTTAAACCTAAAGGGTTAGGTTTAGTGTGCGGGGAGGGGGAGGTTAGGTTTAGGTACTAGGGGAGGAAGTTAAGTTTAGGCACCGGGGAGGGAGGGGTAGGGAGAGGGGGAGCCGGCATCAGGATTTTGACCACTTGGATCCCAATCGCCAACGTCCCGTACCCAACCCTATGTGGGCACATCTGTACTAGCAACATACTGATTGTGAGCAATAAACCACAGTTGCCTACTCGGCCAGAACGTGAAGGAGGATCCTGAATTTTGGGGTGCTCTCCCAGCCTCCTCTACTGCCCCCTTCCCAGGGCCATCTCTTCAATTGGGATTGTTGGGCAGTTGCCCGAGGGCCCGAAGCTTGTAGGGGTCCGCCAACCCGCTCGCCTGCAGCTGCGGCCAGTTGGTAAATTTGTGATATTTTTATAAGCCGGCCACCGATGCACTTTATTCCGATCTAACCTCCCCCATCCCATCCCCCCCCCCCCCCGAGTACTCACCTCAGTCCCAGTTTCACTTCATCCGTCAGCTTCAGACCAGTCAGACAGTCTCTCTGCATGTGTGGGAGGTCTGATGGACATGCAGGAGGGTTTAATTTTATTGACAATTTACATTTTTTTCCCGTGAATGGGTGGGTAGGGGCCCCATTGCATTGCTTTGCCCAGGGCCAACACTGCTGTTAAGACAACCCTGTCCCTTCCCCAGAATATTGAGTGGTTCAGAGGCTCCATGATGCGATACATGAACCATATAATGGGGGATAGGGCCATACTGATCCAGTTCACATCACACCCCCGCACCCACTCCACGGACATCTCCCATGGAGCCGGGTAAAAAGTCGCCAAATATGCCACAAACACAGGTCAGAATGGGCATTATACTGTAGCTAATTTTCAGTGGTCTATGTTTTTTAAAAATGTATATGTTTTATACATACTTGTCTACACTCCCGTAATGTCCGTGAGACTCCTGTATTTTGGGTATTCCTCCGGGAACCACGGGAGAACAGGTTACCCCTACTGCATACTGTCCGACTTCTTCTGAGCTCCCTCTGGGAAAATGCTGGAGAAGGCAGCCATGTCTGTTGGGGTGGGGCGTGGTGCTGCATTCGCTTCACTGTGGCCCATCCCTTCAGTGTTCAAAGTCGTGATTCAGAGTATTTTACAGCTGAGGGCGTGGCTACGATGACCCCAGGGCTGCCCACTTCAATCGGGAAGTGGGTAATAAATAGGTAATGGGCCAACTTAGTCGGGAGGCTGGGAGAGACCCTCCTAAATTCAGGACTCTCCCAGTACTTCCTGGAGAGTTGGCATGTATGCCCTCCTGTATCCCGACCACTTAATAACGAAATGGACTGGTTCTCGCATTTATTGCCCCGCCCCCTCTGTGTAACACCACGTGGGTCGAGGCTAATGATGATGGAGGGTGGAGTGGGTAAGCATGGTTTAATGTAAATCACTATGGTCAAACTCCATGCTGTGTTTACAAAATAAAAACACGCAACATTTTCAATGTACCTACACATGAACAGAACTGTTAATTGGTAGAAATCTTCCTTTCCCAATTGCATATGTAATCCTGAACTTAAATAAACCCACAATTATACGTTACTTGAGATAAAACCCCGAGTATCAGTAAACTAAAAAATATACGTACAGATGTGTCCTGCTACAATGTTGCTGCGCACACAGCAAATCGCACCATGCATGGCACAAGGCATGTGCCCGCGAGCGGATACGCACACTGCGTTTGTACTCACACCTCCGTAGGATTGCATGGTGCAAGCACAGTGTGCGCCATAGTGTACCATAGCGTATGCTTCTGCGGGTAATCGCATGGCGCGATGTGTGCGCACATTTGTAGCGCAATCAGCAAAGATGTAGATGGACACATCTGTACCTTAAACAACAATGTGTATGCATGACACATACTTACTGGCAGCTAGCGGCTTGATGATACATTCTTATTTCTTGTAAAAGTAAGCAACAATGGTTCAAAACATCCCATCGATGTGTCACATTAAGTATTTTTGTCATGTACAAAATAGGATCTTTCTATGAATGGACAAGGAACCCTGTTCCTGACGTTTACGCTTTTGCATTTTGCTTCCAATAGGTCCTGTTATCGCCTCACACTTAACATCAAAAGAGTTACAGCTGGCTGCAAGTTTGCCGGCTGTCATCACATAGAAATGCGTTCTTCAAATATCGCATTGGCTAACGCCATGTCAAAAAAAGTTAAGGTTTTCGATAAGGCATTAACAGAACAGTTTTTGCAGAGGTACAAGTAATAAACACTACTTTATTCATTTTCCTAAATAAATAAAATAGTTTTTATGTTTCAGAATCATTGTGGGGCCTATTTATTAAACAACTAGCTGAAGTATCCGGTGTTGCCCTGGTTTAAATCATCAAGTTATTAAGTTCGGCATCCCAGATCCATTGCCACCCCTCTGTGAAGTTTTCATCCAAATCCAGTGGAAGGCCCAGAACAGGCTCCCTGGGTCAAAGTGCTTCCCAGCGTACAAGAACGGGAGGTCCAAATGGGACCCTAACCCCCCTAAAACCTGGCCAGGATCCAACTGGACCACCTTGCATTGGTTTCATCCCAATCGGTGAAGAGGTGTCCGAATGCATAACGGGACAGACAACCAGACCAATGAATTTTATATCTAAGATATTTGGGGGCTACCCCTAGAAAACTCCAATTTTCGGGAGGTACCCGCAAATATTAAGGATCCCCAGGATTCAACATAGAGGGACTGCAGCACATAACTCTGGTATCTGCCAAGGTACCGCCCCCATAGCTAGGGTACTATACAACATTTTTATCTTCACTTTGCGAATTTAGGCCCTCATTCAGACCCACTCGCAAGCGGGCGCACGTACGTTAGGCGTACGTACAAAAATATTTAAATTCAATGGCTCGCTCGTATTTTCGTTCGCATCTAAAATTCCTCCCTAAACTCTGACGACCCCTCCTCTAACTAACGAGCGTACGAAATAGCGAGCGTACATCCCCGAAATGGCTTGAAAGGAACGCACGCACAAGTATAAACAGGAAGTGGCCTTGTCAGATGTCGATTACCTGCTCCTTTATTCTGCCTACCTCCATCAATCGTATCATGCCAATCAATGTATCAATTAGCTTAATTGTTTGTTTTTTTTCAACACAATGCAAGAAACTTTACTCTTGTCCGTGTTTGTGTTTACCCGCAGAATACGTACGGATGAAACATTCGCTTTTATTGTTCAAAAAACATGTGAACCACAATTAAACAATTGTTCTATTGCTGTGGATCCCCGCATATTTCCCTGGGTTCATTTCTTTATTTAAATTTGCTTACGCATGTCACTGCATCAAGCCTATCATAACTCTCCAGAGATTTCTGGCCCTGTCGAACACATGACTCATACACTAACCAATAAAATTGCTCCTGTTAATTTCCAAAATACATTAGCCAATCAGTAAATTTTTACACACTTTATCAAAAATGATTTTTAAGAAAAACACCATTGCCATAATGAGAGCCTCCGCATTCACCAGGCGCGAGCTGCTGGTGCTTACGGAAGTCATGGATCGCCGGATCACCAGCCAACCTCAACCCATCACCAACCGGCAGAAGCGCTCCGCGTATGCGGAGGCACGGTCCCGCCTGCGGTCCTTCGGCTCACGCCGCAACATCGGGCAGCTGGAGCGCAGGTGGCCCGACCTGCAACGGCGAACGCCCCGCTTGCTGGCATGCTTTCGCATGGAGATCGAGGAAAGTAAGTGTTATGTATTGTGGTTTTAATGTTTGTGTTTGTGGGGCAAACTGCGTGTGCATGTTTTCCTGACTGTCCTATTTATTATTTGTACTCATATCTGCGTGTGCATGTTTTCCTGTCTGTCCTATTTATTATTTGTACTCATATCTGCGTGTGCATGTTTTCCTGTCTGTCCTATTTATTATTTGTACTCATATCTGCGTGTGCATGTTTTCCTGTCTGTCCTATTTATTATTTGTACTCATATCTGCGTGTGCATGTTTTCCTGTCTGTCCTATTTATTATTTGTACTCATATCTGCGTGTGCATGTTTTCCCTCTATTTCTGATTTATTCATTCTACTCCTATTTGGCTTATTTTTTGGGTTGTTTTTTTTTTTTAGTTTTGGTCCCCGGATTTGTCCATAAACTAACCGCAATTTCTTTGACATATTTTAGGGGGACAGCCAAGACTCCGCCGTCACCGTCCGTCCAGACGGCGTTCCCGGCCACTATCCCCAACCCCCAGCCAACACTCCACCCCAAATCTTTCCCCTATTCCCCACTCCTCCCCATCCTTCCCAGACCCTCTCCCGGAAATGTCGGGCCTCCTTTCCCTCCGTCCCACTTCCCCCTCTCCTCCACCCACCCCTCTTCCAATTACCCCCTCCCCGGAGTCCATCATAACTCCTCCCCATTCTTTGGGGAATGACGGATCCTCCGAGGAGGATCATGGAGGCATTTCCGGAGCTCCCGTTTTGGCTCCCGGTATGTTTTTATTTAGTTTTTTTTTAAAGCACAAACTGTTTGTATGTAATCATGTGTCATGCCTTTCTTCGTGTTTTTGTGGCTTGACTTTTGGTGATTTTGCAGTTTGCCTTTACCTCTTCCTGGTGATTTCAACATACACATATCACACCTGTGGGAATTTGTACATAGGCCTTGTATTTTTGGCAGCACCCCCTTTTTTTTTTTTTTTTTAGGTTTAGGAGTGATTTCGTTGTGTTTTTGTTTTTTTAATGTGGATTCCCTATTGTTGTATTAACCCACACACTTTTCTCACCCACAGAGGAACAGAGGCGTCGGCAAGAGGTGGCGGATTGTGTTGGCCAGATGCGCCAACATGTAATTGGCATTCTGGTGGCCCTCGACCGGCTGTCTGGCCTCCTTCGCCAGTAGTTTTTTTATTTTTGTTAACGTTTCCAAATAAATTTATTCAGACAAATATACGTTCTGGCTCATTTTTTAAATCCAAAATCAAGATAGTTTAGCATGACATAAGTAGACTGTTCCTGCAAGGATTTCCCTTTTTTAAAAGTTAGATTGTGTTTTGTCTTTGTATGTCAAACAGACACAAGAAACACATAACAGTAACAATGTCATTTCCCTTTTTGGGTGTAGTGTCAATTACATATTTCTACATTTTACAGGTTCCTAGTTGGTGCGCAAGCTGCTTAGGCCAATCTTACAAATCCCAAGGTTGGGCCAGGCTTCCTTTTGGTGTGGGTTGGGAAGCTGAAAACATATTTCAGTTTAGCTCAACTGGCGTCAGTACTGGATTACCCCTTAGTCAAATGTAACTTGTGTTAACCTGGTTACACTTGCTGTTAACGTCCCAAAAAAGGAAGACCATTTCACTCTCCAAACATTTATTCACAACATAACAGAGAAAACAAAGTGGTCACTCCCAAAAAAAGAACACAGTGATAAATTCAAATACAACACATACCAAGAAATAATTAAATAAAAACAAAAAATCAAGAACTGGTTGACGAAGGACCATGCCAACATGATTCCACAAATATGGCGTTGCGATATGGGTTCCAGAATATATGCCCAAAAGGACCAGATCCAGGTTTGGTAAGGGTAGCAGGAAGTAGTGAGCGTTGGAGTGCCAAAGATTATGTGAACAAACAGAAGATGGTGAGAAAAAAAACACAAAATTAGATGTTCGCAAACAAACACAAACACATTAGGTATAAACACTGTAGTTTTGTTACAACTTACCTAAAAAATCTGGCCACCACATCATCGCGTATGGCCCCCCCACATACTGACCTCCGACCAACCTCGGGGGGGCCATCCTCAGGTAAGGCATCCTCTGGCTGCATTGGGACACCACTCCTTATGGCAATGTTGTGAAATATCCCACACAGGACCACAATTTTTGACACCATATCCGGCACATACATGAGCTCGCCACCAGAGCGGTGGAGGCATCTGAATCGGCCTTTTAAAAGGCCGATACAGCGCTCCACCACTTGCCTGGTGGCTGTAAGTGCGGAATTATACGCACTTTGTGGCCCTGGTGTGGGAGCCAAATAAGGAGTGAGCAGCCAGGACATGCAAGGGTATCCACTGTCTCCTGTGAAAAAAAATAGACAACATCAGGAACACTGTGTATCAAGCTTAACATTGTTATGTACTAAAGGTCTCCACTTACCCAGAAGCCACGCATCACCAGCTTGTAGGTTGGTTAATTTCTGCCATATCCCTGATTGCCGGATGACGAAGGAGTCATGAGCACTTCCTGGTAATTTAGCATTCAGGGACAGGATCTGGAGGGAGGCATCACATACCACCATTACATTCAGGGAGTGATAGTGTTTACGGTTTCTAAATATTGCCTCCAGCCGTGCTGGAGGCTGAAGTGGTATGTGAGTACCATCCACAACCCCTATGATGTGTGGGAAGCCAGCTATTTGGTAAAAATTGGCCTTGGCCACACTAAGGGCACCCATATCCAAAGGCATTTTAATAAAATGATGGAGGTGCTTGAAAAGTGCCTCCATCACTGCCCTCAGGATCCGGGAAAAGGAGGATTGGGAGATGCCCGCCACTATTCCCACCGTTGTTTGAAACGATCCTGAGGCACAGAAATGTAACACCGCCATAAATTGCGTCAGTGGTGGTATTGCTGTTGGACTGTCAATTTGCCGCTCAAGATCACTTTCTATTAATGAGAGAGTGTCTATGATGATTTTGGGAGGTAGACGGTAGCGTCTTAAAACCTCATCATCGGGCATTCCAAAAAGGGTGACACGTGTTCGAAATATCTGGGGCCTTGCATGCCTATGATGCCTACGCCTGGGACGAGTTTGAGGTTGGTCGTCTTCCGGGAGCAGGGCCAGAACAATTCGCCCCAGATCTACCTGAAATTCAAAGTTTACAATGTAAGGCTTTTGAGCCACCCCAAAAGTAACATAAAACAACTTAGCTTTATGATACCATCCATAGCTGCTTACATGCCGGGGTATTGTCATGATACGTATAAACTGTAAAAAAGCCAAAAATGAGACATCAAAAATTTAGAGGGTGATTTTATGTTTGTCAAATTGGTGCAAGCCAACACATAAAATAGGCGAAACACACATTTGGCCATCGATGAAAACGACATTGCACACCGTACGTCAAATAGGGGTCAAATGGACCCCAAAAATGGAAAAGGGAAAAGCAAAACTGGTTTACATGATGAATAAGCCTCGAAAAATGCGTTAATTATTTCGCAAATGCAAGTCACTACACCAACAGTCAAAAATGCGTTAATTCGTTCGCAAATGCAAGTCACTACACCAACAGTCAAAAATGCGTTAATTAGTTCGCAAATGCAAGCAAAATAATGGACTTACCAAAATCGAATATATAAGATTTCCAACAAAAAGGTCTTTGGGTCCGAAAGCCAAAACAAACTAAAATAGATTAAATTAGTGTAAAAAAATATATATAAAACAAAAAACCAGAAGTAGACACCAATTGGCCACAAATTAGACTGCACAAAACTTACCAAATCAGGAAACGATGGCAAAAAAAAAAAAAAAAAAATGCGAACGGAAAACCAAAACAACTGTAGCAAAACAAAAAAAATACAAACACCGCCAAATCCTCCAACCGCAAACAACCAAATCCAAACAACTTAACCGCCAACAATCCAACAACGCAACCTCGACTCCACACACACCAAGCCATAAATAGTGTTTATTTTCCCGCACAAATTAAGGATGAATCATAGGGACGCACAATCAATGATGCGGCCGCAAACTAAGGACGCATGTATAAATACGTCACGAAATCACATTTAATTTCTGGTTGATTTCATTCTGGAAGCAGAGACATGGCTTCAGACCAGGGAAACAATGGCCAAAATTCCGGCGGTAAGGCCTTCATGCATTTTGTCTCAATGATTCTTTTAAAACAGAATATTGTGCAAGTTGTGAAGTGGCTAAATCTGCATATTTACCCAAATAGGTGAGGAGGATGACATGGAAGAGACTGCTGGCCCCAGTCAACCCGCCAAAGCTGCCAAAAAAAAAAGGCAGCCACATTTCACAAGCAAGGAGATGGAGGTTTTGATCCAGAAGTGCGTTGACATCCTGCCCCAGGCAGCCAGGAATATGAGCCAAAGCCAGAAGTGGAGAATGTGGGAGGAGGTCGCCGTTGCTGTCAATAGGGTGGGTGATTATGTCCGTCTAGCCCGGGATGTCAAACGGCGGTAAGTAAACACTTTCCCATCCTATAAACAAACCCCATTGTAAAAAAAAGGATAATGGTTCCAATTTCATTCCACAGATGGGCAGACTTCAAATATCGTCTCAAGCAAAAACTTGCCGACAGGGCTAGGCATGCAAGGGGGACAGGTGGGGGTCCCACCCCTGTGTCATTGGAGTTGACAGACTTAGAAGAGCTGGCACAGGGGTGTGTGCAGGCTGTGGAGGTGTTTGGCGTGTCCAACATGGATACGGACATGCCAGACTTTGCGGCTCCTCATGTTGTCCCAGGTAAATATTGTGATGTCACCAACTCTGAAATGTTATTGTGCCAATATGTAGATTCTAATGTGAGTCTTTTCGCATTTTTCCTAACAGAGACAGAGGCGGATGAGTCTGCTCCAGAGGGGAGCCTTGGCCGCAGAATTTCTGCAGGCTCTGCAGGGGATAAACCAGTACATCCGGCTGAGGACCCTGCAGAAGCCAGTCCTGGGCAATCCCCCTCGCAGGCAGTGGGCCTCCTCACAGAACTCAATTTTAAATCGGATTTCCATACAGAGATTCTGCAGAGGATGGACGCCAGTCTGGTACGGGTGGCTGAGGCCCTGGAGTAAAATGCTGCGGCCAACGTGACCATTGGTCAGGCCCTGGCGGAAAATACCAGGGCCAACATCCGCATCGCCGATGCCCTGGAGCAGCTCGTTCGCCAGCACATGGTGGAGCCTACCGCCCTTCCTGCCGGAACATCCGGATCCTCCACCTCTGGCACAACATCAGCCAATCCTCCAAATGTGCCTAGCCCTGTGCCTAGTCCAGAGGCCACAACATCTGCCTCTGGACAGGCCAGCCCGATGGCATCCCGGACCCGGTCTGGCGCCCACCCTCACCCAGCCAAACGGGCGAGAAAACGGTGACAGCAATGGCGACTTTTCCCACACCCCTTCTGTGCTTGGCTCATATTCCTTTCTGGTCAAAACTTCCCTCTCCTTTCTTGTGAAATTTTTTTAAATTTGGTATTTACGTTTATGTTACCAGTTATGGCTTTTTTTTTTTTTTTAACAAATATCTTTGCCACAAAAAAAAGGCAACAAAATATTAGGCCAATTTGTTTGTGTTTAAACAATAAATTTAAAACCAGAAACTGACATTGTATTGTGACATTATTGTACAAATGGGTTACATTTAATCCTGGCCCTAAAGCAAAAACTGACCCTCTTAAAAAAAAAAAAAAGGCCTCTTTAAGGAACGTTTAAAAAATCACATAGCGATGCAAATTCCACAGTAAACCAAAAAAAAGGGGAGCTAATTAAAACATGATGACATTATTGTTACAATAGGCCATAACCAACAAATTGTGGCCAAAATAAAACACCAAAAATGTACGCTAATTGATTGTGTAATCATGACATTAGCAGCTCTGATTTCCACCTGCGTACGCTTTTGTGCTATCCCAATAAACTGCTTTCCAAACACATACCAAGCCGGTTTTCAATCCAACACTAATTACTTTACTGACCAGCCACGATTAATCGCAGCACCATCGTTGAGTCCCGGGACGGAGGAGAAGGCCATCGCCAATGTGGTCGAGTAATCCTGACCCTAAGCTGTGCGAGCATTTTGAAGGGAAAGCGGATGTTCCAGTGACGTATGAGACGGTCCGAACACATTTGACGTTCGCATCTGCTAATGTATGTACGCCCCAAAAACGCCTCGCCACGCCTGCGTTTTTTCATCTCCACCCCCGTCAACACCCAAAAACGCCCTGTTCTGTCAATCACATTTGACATGTCACTTCCTGTACGCTATTTTAGGAACGAGAGAAAAAAAACTCGCAATCTGCCGTACGCACATGCGCAGTGTAACACCGACGCATGCACGGTTAGTCAACATCGGAACGCAGCGAGCGTACTGTTGTTAACGTGCGGCTCTGAATGAGGGCCTTAGATGGAAATTTTTTTTATCACATCCACATTTAAAATGCCGATTGAGATAAATATGCTGCTATATATGTTATATATAATATTTATGTGGGTATTTGTGTCTAGGCAGCTGAATAATGTGTAATTTTTTTTCCAGAAATGCATGGGCTAAAAAAATGTTAGTGCAATGCTAAGTGGCAATGAAAAGTGACATTTATCGCCATGATGGATGAAATTTTTGCAAACAGGCCCCTTAGTTACTCAAAACACATAACAGATATTACCACGTTGTTAAAATACTTTCCATAGTTTGTGAGATGACAAATGTAAAACCATTTTGAACTAGTACAGCGCTGCCCTCTAGTGGAATGTTAAAGTGCAGCAGAGCACATCTAGGAAAATTAGTAAAATAATGATACATATTATGTCATATACAAAGGGATAACTACCATAGTAGCATGGACGCAGCTGCTACAGTACCACAATGGGTGGTACATTGTGATGATTTTATCATTTTTTTATTTGTATGAAGATACTTTTCTTATTCAGAAGTATGTATGAATGATAAGAAAATAAATATTTCATTTGTAGTATTTTGGTTTCGCATTTGTTGACTTTTTCACTTTATGGCGCAGATTCAATTAGACACAACTACAGCATATCCGGTTATTACAGTAGGTAAAACCTTACTTATTTTATCTCGCATCTCTAAATATAAGCAGTCTTCCTATCCTAATATCACAAGTTGTGACATTTTCAGAGGCTTGGCTAATTGATTCTGTACCGATATTTACTAATATAGACGCTGGTACCTGCACATAGTAGGACCTACTTTTGAAAAAGCATTTCAGGGAGATTGTGAAAGCACCACCTAAGAGCGCGACCTATGTTCAGTGGCCGTGTACTACTACATGCGTAAAACGTGCGTCATAAAATTGATTTAAATGAGCCCCAAAGCAGTTAGTAAGATTGTTGATGAAAACACACTAAGGGGTCAATTTACTAAGCTGTGTTAGGAGATAAAGTGAACGGTGATGAGGTACAAGCTCCTAACTCTGAAAAAAAGGGGTTTCAGTGGGGTCCGCACTCGACAACCAGTTGGATCATATATCAATTCCAAGATAATAGTAGTAATAATAATAATCAGAAAAGCAACATTAAGGTCTTAGTCTGAAATAAATTGTAATAAGACTTATACTATGGTTGGTGGTGCTACCAGACAAATTTGTAGAAATCACAAATAAACAGTTATGCGAAGAAGCAAAAGGACAAAAAAAAGTCTTACTGGTGCACTCTTAAAACTGTTTAAATAGGACAAATGA
Organism: Taudactylus pleione; assembly: GCA_031769625.1. Classification (NCBI taxonomy): domain Eukaryota; kingdom Metazoa; phylum Chordata; class Amphibia; order Anura; family Myobatrachidae; genus Taudactylus; species Taudactylus pleione. Next base: position 8,480,123 of record JAUIMM010000065.1, read on the forward strand.
AAAGGATAAGTAATTAACAGCAGAAAAATAAGTTTGAAAGATAATACTTAACTTTTACTACTCAATTTAAAAAAAGAGAAGACACAGAGAGTGTATAAATAGATGCACATCTAATGCTGGCCATACACGCTACAATTATCGGGGCGATCCGCCTGATATCAGGCGGATCGCCCCGATAATTGTAGCATGTGTGCGGGCGACCGAGGGTTAAATATTGCTCGGTCGGGCATGCAGGATTGTCCAGCATGCCCATCCGATGCGATATTTACCCGGTAACTGTCGGCCGCATCGGGCAGTGTATGCCCAGCGCGAGCGACAGACAGACATTTCCTGTGTTCCTTCCTACGGAAGGAACAGGGAAATGTCTCCTCCCCTGGGGCGGAGTGCGGATGTCGGGCTATACACTGTGAGATTTCTCTCACAGTGTATGCCGGCGACATCTGCGGCTGGCAGCCGGCCAGATAAAATGTCTGTCGGTCTGACAGACATTTTATCTGGCTGTGTATGCCCAGCATAAGTGTCTGAGATCTCAAAAATAAACATATTAGAATACATAATATATCAATAAATCATACATATGAGAAAGATCTTGGCGAAAATATTGGTACCCAATTCCTAGTAGTTAATATTAACTCATAAATAAATCATAAATTGCTAGGAGAATTGAGATACAAAACCCACCTTTTTCAATAGTAGACTGTGTGAGCAAAATTATTGCTCTACCAATTGTTGGTTTAAACACATAAAAAAGAGAAACACAGCCGCGTCTAAATCTTAATGTACATAAAAAAATATATATGAGAGCATCCAAGATAGTAAAGAATCTATCTTAGTCCTTAAATACACTCTAACAGATGGTAATGCTAACTTAGACGAGGTACTTAGTAAGAGAATAATTTAGAGTTGTTATCACAATTTCATCATTCCATATGAGGTATCATTGGTGAACACATCTGTAATAAAAGTGCAAAGTGCCTATAATAATCAATATCACAAAATTGATGCTTGTAAAATACGAATAATGAATTGATTCACAAAAATTCATTTATAAGTATACCTCTAATTAAAGTGTCGAGTGCTTACGATGGTCATTATTGAATAATTAGTGCAAATAGAACACACTAAGAATGGATTCATTCATATAAATTCAAAATATTGAAAAACACTCAGACAACTATAGTGCTCACTCAGATGAGGTACTTGATAGGAAAAATCTGAATCAATACTCAAAACAACAGAATTTGTATATCTGCATGTTAATGATCGGAAAATAGTTCATATGATAATCACGTAGATGAACAATTAGTAAGACTATGGGCTCTATTTACTGCAATCCGCATATTGAATGCGGATTGTAGTGTGATATTACCGAGTGAATTCGCATTGCGAATTCAGGCAATATCACAGGGATTTACTATAAATCCCTTGCAGGGACAGAGCTTGCGATAAAGCTCTGTCCCTGCGGATCCCATCCGCACTCTAGTCGCGGTATAAGAGCCCGCGCATGCGCCGACCCACCGTCGCTGCTTCCCCCCACCGACGCTAAGCCCCGCCCCCCGGCGCTAAGCCCCTTCCCCCACAATCGCGGACCCCCGCGACCCCCCCTCCCTTCATTACACTTACCTGCATCCTCCTGGCCTCCGGTGATCGTCTCCGGACTTCCCGATCAGGTGATCTCCCATACTGCACTGGGGCCCGATCACCTGATGACCGGGTAGCAGTGCACTGTGGGAGACCAGCTGACCGGAGAGGAGCCATCACCGGAGGCCCGATCAACGGTCCCTGGATTCAGGTAAGTAAAAAAAAAATGTTTCATTTTTTTTTTTCTTTTTTTTACAGCAATCAGCTTGCGGTCTATTTAGACCACATAGCTGATTACTGGTACCGGCTCCCAGCTCTGCTCTCCCCGTTAGAGCAGAGTGGGAGCCCGGTAACTGGGGGAGACCCTGGATAACGCCACCTCCAGGTGGCGGTATTATCACAGGGCTTCCCCCGGTATTTTTTTACAATTTATTTTTAGTAACTATGGTCGGATCACATTTCCCATTACAATTATGGGAAATGCGATCAGCTTTACTAAAAATAAGTGATAATTAGGGGTTGGAGTAGAATTTTACTAATTCTACTCCAATTGCCCTATAGTAACTACAGGTGAAACTAAAATATTGTGAAAAGGGTGTAAAAACACCCATTTTCACTTTATTTTAGTAAAAATAATGTTAAGAAATAGAGCCCTCAGTGACAGATGTACTTGATTCAAGTTGTTACTTCAAAATAATTATTCCATGTGAGAGTTCTTGTGTGAACACATCCATAATCAAAGTGCAACGTGCTTGTGATGATCAATATCCCATAATCAATGCTTATAAAAGACACATAATCTATTGATTACCTAAAAAAGTCATTTGTAAATATATCTCTAATTAAAGTGTTAAGTGCTTGCAATGATCATTCATAAATAATTGATGTAAATGAACCACAAACAGTTGATTAAATAATGTAATTTCCCAACATTATAGGCATAAATGCCCTAATAATAGCAGATGATAAATAAGGGCCTTTAAATATCTGAATTAATATATACAAAAAAGAATAGTTTTAAAGAAAAAGCCTGGGGAAAAGATATGTCGTACCACTTCTGCTGTCCCTTGTCAAATGAATTTCAAACAAGGGATGAGATAGAAGTAAACATAGATCCCCAGGGAAACAACAGTTTAAGAGCGCTTCTGCTGTCCCCGCTCCTGACAGTATCTCCCCTCTGTTACTGGAAATGCATTGCAGAGGAGGAGTATCAGCCCGGCTTGAATGAGAGAGCGCTATAGGGATAGAGAAGAATAAAGAAATACCTCGTGAGGGAATGTAATAAACAAATGATGCGGCTGACGGTGGTGTATCAGCTGGGCTGTAAGGTGCATGCAGCTCGCCGGGTATCGTAGGTAGGAGATGCAGCTGCCTGTAAATCAGCTGAGGTGTATAGCACAAAGAGCCCGTCGGGTGGACGCGCGTTTCGCCTCTGACGGCTTGGTCACCTGATCGTCATGAGGTAACATTCCTCTCCCTCCCCCTTAATCTATCCAAGTCCATCCAATCACGCTTCTAGTTTGAGATTGGCATGATTCACAGCCAAACAGCAGATAGAGTCATCGGGACCAAAGAGAGCAGTGTAACTAAGTTACATACATCATGGATTCCTGTCCTCATTACCATAAGTAAACAAAAGAGAGAAAGCACATGGTATAGCTTGAGATTGGCATAGTTCACAGCCAACCAGCAGATAGAATCAACAGGGCCAAAGAGAGCAGTGTGACTGAGTTACATACATCGTGGATTCCTGTCCTCATTACCATAGTAAACAAAAGAGAGAAAGCACATGGCATAGCAAGGAAACCAAGAACATTGACCATTTAAACCAGGGTTTATAGTAAATACAATGACAATAGTTGCTCAGAATGAAATCTATCTAATAAATTAATTATAGAACATTACACTATATAGAACTCAATGTCTGCACTTAATAACATACAATAAATTATGTCTATGCGTGTACTAAGAACACATGTAACTACATGTGCATTAATATAAAAAATAAATATGAATAATAATCATAGTAAATATAAATATAAAAATGAATAAAAAGGGAAATGATCTGATATAACACACATCAAAAATATACCATCCACAATCCTGAAACTTAAATAATATTGAGACTGTGAGACAAAAAATGTGCTTAAAATACCACTAAATCTTACACACAAAACTACCCATTGTGAAATATCAAAACAAAACAAAAACCACTCTATAGTAAATCACTGAAGTGGTAACACCTGCCTAAACTCTTTAAGAACATATATGAAACATATATGTATGTATAAATATAAATATACCCATATGTGAACATGCTAGACCGCATATCCATATGCGTGCATGTATCCAGTGTGCAAATATATGTATAGATACAACAGGATAATATTAGTAGAATAAATTAGATTACAATCTAATAAGTGAGTGTGATGTAGCAAATAAGTTAAAACGTAATAAAAAGAACAATGTGGTGAGAAAGATAAATTGTACACTAGTGAAAGAAAAAGTAGCAAAGTGAAAAAAATATATTGTGATGAATAATATGAGAAGAAAGAGAAAATAAATAAAATGTGAAAATATATACTTGATACGTGATAAAAGTGATACACTACAATGTGTATTAAAAGATGAAAAATTAAAACTCTCAAATGCAATCAATTAAAGAAAAATAAATAAAGGAGCTAAAATTTAATCTTCCAAAAAAACACTGTAGTTGATGTTCTCATTGAGTCCAAAGGGTTCTAAAGTTCCTAAATTAAAAATCCATTTGCTTTCTTTCATAGCTAATGTTTTGTTGATATCTCCACCTCTGATCCCCAATTTGACCCTTTCAAGTCGGCAGATTTTAAAGTCCTGTGTTTTCCCTGCATGCTTTTTAAGAAAATGTTTGGCCACTGTAGTGATCTGTTTCATTTTCAAAAGATCACTAGAAGCTTTACGTATATTACCAAGGTGTTCCAGAGCCCTGATCTTGAGCATCCTTGTCGTCATCCCGATATAATGTTGTGGACAGGTACATGTGATCCTGTATATCACATTGGTGGTTCGACAATTGAAGATATCTTTTACCTCCATTTTCTGACAATACTTGTCAACAATAGTTGGACGTTAGCTATATGTTGACATATCTTACAGTTCCCACACGGATAGCTGCCAATTATGTGAGGATGCTTATTCTTAATTGGTGTAAAGTGACTAGTGACTAAAAAGTCCCTAAGGTTAGGGGCCCTACGCCAACTCATATTGATTTGTTTGTCCTAATCTTTGGCCAGTTCTTCATCAGCTAACAAAATTGGCAAATGTTTCTGTAAAATAGCCCTTACTTCTCGCCAACTACTGCAAAAATCTCCTATGAATCTAATGGTATTCTTATCTAACTTGTCAGATTTATCTTGAAAGATAAGAGATTCACGTGATTTCTTGTCGACTTCATGTCTGGCTTTCTTGATAGACCGATTGCTATATCCTCTTTCGCGTAACCTCAATGACAGTTCTTTGCATTGATTGTTATATGTATTTTCATTGGAACAGTTACGACGTAACCTCAAAAATTCACCTTTAGGGATATTGAGGATAGTAGGAGGAAAATGGGAACTGGAATTGTGTAACAGACTGTTGGTGGATGTCTGTTTGCGGAAAATTTCAGTCTGTATGGAATTGTCGTCACCTCTATAGATCATAAGATCCAAAAATGAAACATTGGTTTTGCTACTGACATAGGTCAGTTTCAAGTTGAATTTGTTAGTATTGAGAGAGGTGATAAAGTTGTTTAGCTGCTCTTGCGTTCCGTCCCAGATTAGCAGGATGTCATTGATATATCTCATCCACGAAATTACATGTTGTGTGAAATCCTCCATATCCTCTGTGAAAACAGCTTCTCTCTCCCACCATCCAAGAAAGAGGTTAGCATATGTGGGAGCAAATGCTGCTCCCATTGCAGTACCTCTCTCTTGGATGTGGAAATGGTTATTAAAAATGAAGTAGTTATGATGTAATACGAAATGTAGAAGATCCAGAAGAAATTCCTGAAAAGGTCCAATGCCTTCCATAGTGAGGAAGTATTTCACAGCTTGCATCCCTAACTCATGAATGATGGAAGTGTACAATGCTTTGACATCTAAACTTACCAACAGATGTCCATCTTCAAGACATATCATGTATTTTACGAAGAACATCTGTCGTGTCCTTAACGTATGAAGGTAGACTTAAGACATTTTGCCTCAAGTGTACCTCCAAAAAGCAAGATCAGGGCTCTGGAACACCTTGGTAATATACGTAACGCTTCTAGTGATCTTTTGAAAATGAAACAGATCACTACAGTTGCCAAACATTTTCTTAAAAAGCATGCAGGGAAAACACAGGACTTTAAAATCTGCGGACTTGAAAGGGTCAAATTGGGGATCAGAGGTGGAGATATCAACAAAACATTAGCCATGAAAGAAAGCAAATGGATTTTTAATTTAGGAACTTTAGAACCCTTTGGACTCAATGAGAACATTAACTACAGTGTTTTTTGATAGATTAAATTTTAGCTCCTTTATTTATTTTTCTTTAATTGATTGCATTTGAGAGTTTTAATTTTTCATCTTTTAATACACATTGTAGTGTATCACTTTTATCACGTGTCAAGTATATATTTTCACATTTTATTTATTTTCTCTTTCTTCTCATATTATTCATCACAATGTATTTTTTTCACTTTGCTACTTTTTCTTTCACGAGTGTACAATTTATCTTTCTCACCACATTGTTCTTTTTATTACGTTTTATCTTATTTGCTACATCACACTCACTTATTAGATTGTAATCTAATTTATTCTACTAATATTATCCTGTTGTATCTATACATATATTTGCACACTGGATACATGCACGCATATGGATATGCGGTCTAGCATGTTCACATATGGGTATATTTATATTTATACATACATATATGTTTCATATATGTTCTTAAAGATTTTAGGCAGGTGTTACCACTTCAGTGATTTACTATGGAGTGGTTTTTGTTTTGTTTTGATATTTCACAATGGGTAGTTTTGTGTGTAAGATTTAGTGGTATTATAAGCACATTTTTTGTCTCACAGTCTCAATATTATTTAAGTTTCAGGATTGTGGATGGTATATTTTTGATGTGTGTTATATCAGATCATTTCCCTTTTTATTCATTTTTATATTTATATTTACTATGATTATTATTCATATTTATTTTTTATATTAATGCACATGTAGTTACATGTGTTCTTAGTACACACATAGACATAATTTATTGTATGTTATTAAGTGCAGACATTGAGTTCTATATAGTGTAATGTTCTATAATTAATTTATTAGATAGATTTCATTCTGAGCAACTATTGTCATTGTATTTACTATAAACCCTGGTTTAAATGGTCAATGTTCTTGGTTTCCTTGCTATGCCATGTGCTTTCTCTCTTTTGTTTACTTATGGTAATGAGGACAGGAATCCATGATGTACATAACTTAGTTACACTGCTCTCTTTGGTCCCGATGACTCTATCTGCTGTTTGGCTGTGAATCATGCCAATCTCAAACTAGAAGCGTGATTGGATGGACTCGGATAGATTAAGGGGGAGGGAGAGGAATGTTACCTCATGACGATCAGGTGACCAAGCCGTCAGAGGCGAAATGCGCGTCCACCCGACGGGCTCTTTGTGCTATATAGCTCAGCTGATTCACAGGCAGCTGCATCTCCTACCTACGATACACCACCGTCAGCCGCATCATTTGTTTATTACATTCCCTCACGAGGTATTTCTTTATTCTTCTCTATCCCTATAGTGCTCTCTCATTCAAGCCGGGCTGATACTCCTCCTCTGCAATGCATTTCCAGTAACAGAGGGGAGATACTGTCAGGAGCGGGGACAGCAGAAGCGCTCTTAAACTGTTGTTTCCCTGGGGATCTATGTTTACTTCTCTTTCATCCCTTGTTTGAAATTCATTTGACAAGGGACAGCAGAAGCGGTACGACATATCTTTTCGGCTTTTTCTTTAAAACTATTCTTTTTTGTATATATTCATTCAGATATTTAAAGGCCCTTATTTATCATCTGCTATTATTAGGGCATTTATGCCTATAATGTTGGGAAATTACATTATTTAATCAACTGTTTGTGGTTCATTTACATCAATTATTTATGAATGATCATTGCAAGCACTTAACACTTTAATTAGAGATATTTATAAATGACTTTTTTAGGTAATCAATAGATTATGTGTCTTTTATAAGCATTGATTATGGGATATTGATCATCACAAGCACGTTGCACTTTAATTATGGATGTGTTCACACAAGAACTCTCACATGGAATAATTAATTTGAAGTAACAACTTGAATCAAGTACATCTGTCACTGAGTCTTACTTATTGTTCATCTACGTGATTACCATATGAACTATTTTCAGATCATTAACATGCAGATATACAAATTTTGTTGTTTTGAGTATTGATTCAGATTTTTCCTATCAAGTACCTCGTCTGAGTGAGCACTATAGTTGTCTGAGTGTTTTTCAATATTTTGAATTTATATGAATGAATCCATTCTTTTGTGTTCTATTTGCACTAATTATTCAATAATGACCATCGTAAGCACTCGACACTTTAATTAGAGGTATACTTATAAATGAATTTTTGTGAATCAATTCATTATTTGTGATTTACAAGCATCAATTTTGTGATATCGATTATTATAGGCACTTTGCACTTTTATTACAGATGTGTTCACCAATGATATCTCATATGGAATGATGAAATTGTGATAACAACTCTAAATGATTCTCTTACTAAGTACCTCGTCTAAGTTAGCATTACCATCTGTCAGAGTGTATTTAAGGACTAAGATAGATTCTTTACTATCTTGGATGCTCTCATATATATTTTTTTATGTACATTAAGATTTAGACGCGGCTGTGTTTCTCTTTTTTATGTGTTTAAACCAACAATTGGTAGAGCAATAATTTTGCTCACACAGTCTACTATTGAAGAAGGTGGGTTTTGTATCTCAATTCTCCTAGCAATTTATGATTTATTTATGAGTTAATATTAACTACTAGGAATTGGGTACCAATATTTTCACCAAGATCTTTCTTATATGTATGATTTATTGATATATTATGTATTCTAATATGTTTATTTATTTTTGAGATCTCAGACACTTTGATGTGCATCTATTTATACACTCTCTGTGTCTTCTCTTTTTTTAAATTGAGTAGTAAAAGTTAAGTATTATCTTTCAAACTTATTTTTCTGCTGTTAATTACTTATCCTTTTCATTTGTCCTACTCAAACAGTTTTAAGAGTGCTCAGTAAGACTTTTTTTGTCCTTTTGCTTCTTCGCATAACTGTTTACAAGCTCCTTACTGCCATGTCACAGGCTGTTTGAAAAATTGCAGGAGCTGATTGGCTGGTACCTTATCACCGTTCACTTTATCTCCTAACACAGCTTAGTAAATAGACTCTAATACTTTTCAGAAAATACATGTAGCCATAGGGATCATTGTGCCTTACAGCAAATGCAGGGAAATTATACTAATGATCCAATTTTACTGTATATATCTCTGTTTTCTTTTGTATATAACAGCTACATAATGGGGGTAATTTGCAATCAGAGAGATTGTTACTAGACTCTTCGAGGAGTCAGGGAGATTGCTACTATTTCAGGCAGTCTCCCTGACAATCAGGGAGAGTTGGCAAGTATGCAGTAGGGCTATGTTACTGTGGGTATAGATCAACTGGGAAGCAGTCGGGAAGCCGGCGGACGCAATGCCGACCGCCGGCTTCCCGACTGTCTAATCCCGGCAAGTGTCAAATGACAGGCGTTGAGATCCCGGCGCCTGTCATTAGACCTACGCCGGGAGCCCGACACCAGGCTTACCGATCGAAGGTAAGCTGGGCGCCGGCCGCGGACAGCCACGGAGGGGGGAGGGTTAGGTTGGGGCTCCCTGGGGGGGACTTAGGGTTAGGCACCCCCCTGGAAGGTTAGGGTTAAGCTAGGGGAAGGGTGGGTTAGGGTTAGACACCCCCCCTGGAGATTTAGGGTTAGGCTGCGGGGAAGGGGGGGTTAGGTTTAGGCACTTGAGGGGGAGGTTAGGGTTAGGCACCTCTAAGGGAGGGTTAGGGTTAGGGGGTAGAATTAGGTTAGCTGTACTTACCTTAGGGTCTATAGGGATTTCCTCCTCTGTCAGGGAGACTCCCTGAAATAGTAGCAATCTCCCTGGCTCCTTGGAGACTCTATCAATCTCACTGATTGCACTTTACCCCTATTATGTAGCTGATCTATACATTCACATGGTACTGTGATATTCAACCTTTTTCAACTTGAAGCACACTAGGCAAGATTTTAAAATTGCCAAGGCACACCATCCGGCAATGCGACGTGCGCGACCTATGCAAAAACATACACATTGGCTGTCACATTAAAAAACACACCCATTGGCCTCCACAGGAATAAAACACACATACAATGGCCCCAAAGAAATAACACACACATACATTGGCCTCCACATAAAAAAACATAACATTAGCCCCCATAGAAAAGTAATAACATAGGCCCACATAGAAAAAAAATAACATAGGTCCCCACAGAAAAAAATAACATAGACCCCCACAGAAAAAAAAACAAATAGACCCCCACAGAAAAAAAAATAACAATGGCCCCACAGAAGAAAAAATAATATAGGCCCCCACAGAAACAAACAAAAAACAACACATTGCTCCCCACAAAATCAAATCATACTGGCTACCACATCAAAAAAAAATGTTTTATTTTTTTAGACTTACCTGTCTGTCATCAGCTGCAGGTGGCTAGGAGGAAAGGGCAGGCTGGCCACTGGAGGGAGAGATGTATTGGCTGGCCACGGGTGGGTGGGAGAGAAGGGGTGGCTGGTCGCGGCGGGTAGTACTGGTTGGCCGCAGGCGGGAGGGAGAGAAGGGCTGGCTGGGTTGGCTGGCTGGCCGCGGGCGGGAGGGTAGTACTCACTGGCTGCATGCGGGAGGAAGAGAAAGGCTGGCTGGGTGGCTAACTGCGGGCGAAGGTGGGAGTACTGGCTGGCCGCAGGCAGGAGGGAGAGAAGGGGTGGCTGGCCGCGAGCGGGAGGGAAGGGCTGGTTGAGACTCTGTTGGGGCGGGCAGGCAGGCAAAGCGGCGTGCATGACCTGTGATGTCACGCTGCCGTGTTCAGGCAGGTCATGGCCCGGGTGTGCCTAAACCTCCCAGAGGAGCTCAGCGGCAGCGCTGCCCAGTCCGCAGCTCTTTAATGTGACCGGCGGCTCTAGCACTGCGGCACACTTCACAACCGCCCGCGGCACACTACTGTGCGGTTGAAAACCTTTGACATGGTATAATCAGTGCCATTGCCCTGCATTGGTTATAAGGAACAATGATCCCTATGGCTACATGCATTTTCATATAAGGTTTCTCATGGCCACATATGTGGAACTACTTGTAAAACACAATACATGAGCAAGGCCCGAAATGTGTCAGTGTGTTTTCATCAACAAATAGATCTTACTAACTGATTTGGGGCTCAATTACGTATGAATGCAAGTCAATTTTATTACTTTAATGCCACGCTCATAGGAGTTGCTTTCACAATCTCCCTGAAATACTTTTACCTGTTCTCTGATGCAGCTCCTCCTTCCAAATTTGACATTTGCTCTTCAGGAGAGTATTCCTTGGTGAATCCGACCTACCAGGGGCTGATTTGATAAATCTCAGCCCCTGGATGGTTGAAGGATTGCAGTTGACAAGAGTATTGGCTTACCTTATCAAACAGTAGAATGAGTACATTGCATGAAAATCAGCAATGACGTGTTACAAACTCACCTAAACCTTAACAATGATGCATTGCTGTTGATATACAATTGTAAAACAGATAACAATATAATAATCAAGACCACACTTGCCCACTGTCCTGGAATGTCCAGTAGACTCTGGGGAGAAGGCTACAGATTCTGCAAACTGCATCATCATAGTCTTGCGCACGGCTGCATGATAATAAATAGCCATTGCCCTGCACCAACTGCATGATGAATCAGATAATTGGCCAGCAGGACCTCTTGGTCCAATCTGTAGTCAAGTAAGATAAATGCCCACTCTTAGCCAACAATAACTGAAATCTAGGGGGTGGACCTAACAATGGCTGTACTCACATTTAGGCCCACAGGCACACATTGTAAACAAGGCATATTTGCAATTGTAATGTGCTGAGAAGATTTTAATAGCGCAATGAGTCTGTGACCTGAGTCATAACAGTGAGGTAACAGTAATTCTGTCTAGAAACATTACACATTCGTATGTAACAATGATGGGTGGAGAGGGACAGAGTTGTCTGTAATTGATGCACAAAATTAAAATATAACTTTTATTAGTCTTTAAACTATATACCGTATATACTCGAGTATAAGCCGACTTTTTCAGCACATTTTTTGTGCTGAAAAAGTACCCCCTCGGCTTATACTCGAGTGGAGTGTAGCGATGACCGGACGGAGTTCGGTCAGGGCTACACAGCACAAACACACAGCCGCCGGAGCCGGCAGCTGTGTGTTTGCTGTAATCAGCAGCCGCTGAGAGTCTGTCAGACTCTCAGCGGCTGCTGCTGCTCCCACTGCGGGAGCCATCTTCCGGCTCCCGCAGTGGGCAATAGGAGACACGTCGTCATGACGACGTCTCTCCCATGCAAAGCGGCCGGAGGAGCGGATAGCGGCGGGACCAGGAGTGGGAGTTTCAGGTAAGTGATTTTTTTTTATTTATTCTTATCACATCTCTCTCTACTGGGGGGGGGGACTACAGGGGGCGATTACTACAGGGGGCACTACCAGGGGGCGATTACTACAGGGGGCTCTACCAGGGGCACTAAAAGGGGGGATTACCACTAGGGGAACTACCAGGGGAGGATTACTACAGGGGGCACTACCAGGGGTGGATTATTACAGGGGGCACTAAAAGGGGGGATCACCACTGGGGGTACTACCAGCGGGGGATTACTCCTGGAGGCACTGAAAGGGGGGATTACCACTGGAGGCACTGAAAGGGGGGATTACCACTGGGAGCACTACCAGGAGAGATTACTACTGGGGGCACAACCAGGGGGAATTACTACTGGAGGCACTACCAGCTGCTGCCATTTCCCACACTAGGCTTATACTCGAGTCAATAAGTTTTCCCAGTTTTTTGGGGTAAAAGTAGGTACCTCGGCTTATATTCGGGTCGGCTTATACTCGAGTATATACGGTATATCAATGATACAGTCAGTGAAATATTAAAAGAAAGAAATGTTAGTGTGATATAGGTAAGAAAAAGTGTCAATAAAATAGATTATCAGTACCAATACAGGTCTGTTTTTAATATTTTTCTGAAATATATAGTAGTAGTATCCTGGATAGCTATATATTATTATTTATTTAATATATTGCAATAAATAATTATTTAAACCAAATGCCACTCTGTCAGTATTATTTCAAACATTGATTATAGTGCTGTATTGAATGGAGTACGGGTATGTCCACATAGCATAACATGAGCAGATATGTACAGAGGCCGTGAGAAATGTAGTCTTATAGGTTGGTCAGATATTTGTACATTAGCTCTCACAGTAAGAAATAATTACAAAGTAGCAGAAAACATGCTCTGCAGGGAGTCTGACAACTCTCCTGCTTGTCATGAAGCTGCTGTTCTTGATGGATATCAGAACACACCCATTAGTATTTGCCTGAAAATCATGGTGTGAATATATTTCTATATAGTATATAGATATAAAAGCATGAATTGATATTGCCTAAATGTTTACAGGATGACATGTCACTTATTTCAAATATATGATCTTATTATGTGTATGTGTAAGTGTTGGTAGACTAATCAATTTTCGCAGTAATAATAAACCCCATATATAACAAATGGAGAATATACCTTAGTTCATAATAACCCCTGATGGGTATATGCTCATTTTCATGGGTTAAATCAGATGGTAGGCAAATTATGCTACCAATTAAATGTAGCAAATACCCTCTTACATGGGGATAAAATAAGATGATATAAATGAGAACTTCAGTGTGTTTAGGATACTATATCATACATATATTAGTATGGTGACCAAATAACATTATACAGACTGTAGGAATAAAGATTGATCAACAACAAATAGGGTGTGTGAAGAAATAAAAAAAATGATCCTATGCTTCTATCTGACTATATATATATATTATAAACCCATGAAGGGACTATGTAAATACTGAGAGAATTATAGCAAGTCCGTTTGCATATATTTATATTGTTTAGTTTTCATTATAGACTGTTCCCATTAGCATGCTGCCACTGAACGGGTATAGAATATGCGTTCTCATTTGGCCTCTGATACAAATACTCAGTTTGTTATTTTGGTATATTGCAATATATTATTATGTACTTGTATGATATAGTATCCTAAACACTGAATTATATTTGAAATAAGTGACATGTCATCCTGCTAATATTTAAATAACATCAATTAATGCCTTTGTACATATATACAATATAGAAATACATTTATACCAGGATTTTTAGGCAAATACTAATGGATGTGTTCTGACATCAATTAAGAACAGCAGCTTCATGACAAACAGGAGCGTTGTCAGACTCCCTGCAGAGCATGTTTTCTGCTACTTTATAATTACATTTTACTATGAGAAAGAAATGTACTAATATCTGCCTAACCTATTAGACTACTTCTGTCACAGCCTCTGAACATACTTATGTTATGCTATGTGTTATAGGAAAATTCCCCAAAGATGTCTCCTGTCTTGAAACTTATCTCTCCCCCCTCCTTTCTCTGTTCTGCCAACTGCAGAACGAAGTAAATACCAATTCTCACGCACACACACACTTGATCAAAGAATAGAGATTGCTTCCCCCGTTTCTGGGTTCAAGTTACAGCCATACTCTTATATGTGGTGAACAAAGGCTGTGAGGACACATGTTCACAGACTACTGCCCGAACATCATCTAAGCCAGGCCTGTGATCTCCAGGAACCTAAGTATCATTTCCTTATATTGTATTGCTTTTATGTGTGTAATTGAATATATTGTTTTGTAGTTAATTGTAACAGGGTTATATATGTACTGTGTAATCCTACTTTGATAAACTAATATTATACAGATAACTCTATGGTTGTTTTATGTTATTTCATGTGATGATAGGACTTATATAGTGGGGACTAAGATTTATAAAGCAAAGAACAGTATAAGAAATTAAATGGGCAAAGTATGCCTTAACACTTGCGAGCCAGCCTTACTGTTTTAATTGTAATTTTATACTAGGATACAGTGGTGAAACGGGGTTGATCTTTTAGGCCAAATATTTGGTAGAAAAGAAAAGTATAGGTAACAGAGTACACAGAAGGAAGTGTTACTAGTGTGTTATTATTGCAAGTCTTTTCTTGAAATTTGGACAGATAACAAGCCTTCACCTGAATACTAGACAAAAAAATATAATTAATTACAGTGAACCTAGAGATATTTAAAAATTCCTGGATACTTGGTTATTTCTTTGTCTTCCCAAATTTAAAGAGGTTTTCTGCACGCAGCAAGTTAAGTCTCGGTGACTTAAGGGGATCAGCTTTACTACGATGAGAAATAACGCAGATCACTGACAGACAATGAGCTCTGCAAAGGAACAGGTACATATGAATGTTTTTACTATTGGCAATTTATGCAAAAACAGTACATTTAACCCTGTAATTTCCAACAAATACACCTCAACTGAGATGCTATGGAACACACTGCTAGAGCAAGCTTTTACACATGATACTTTATGTATAAATAAGCACAGTGTATTTAATAAAAAAAAAAACGTTTGCAGATGTTAGCCAAACTGGTACATGCATTTGAGGATACAATTTGGACACCAGAACATGCTGAGATGTTGACTAATAATAAAAAGATAAGTGATGCAAATTCTCATTGCCCGTGCTATATTGAAAAAGTGAAAAAGGCGTGTACCCTAGAATCACAATTACAAGAGAAAGATTTGAGCCATATTGATAGAGGAAGGCAAATTGTGTGCTCGAATCTCAATTGTTAGAAAAAAAGAGATATTATGCAGATGTTGAGAAAGAATTAGCAGTATTATATATCGAGAATAATGAATTCAAAGCTAAAGCAGCATCCAATGAAGTTTTAATTGCGGAATTAAAGAATAATTTAAGCAACAAAACCCAAATGATAACAAATATGCACAAAACTATAAATGTTTTATCTAAAATGGTGTTTAGAAAACATGTCTGTATAACTGAAAATAGAGGCGGTGAGTTTGAAGCCTTGTATAGAAGGGTGACAGTACGGAAGCCCCATAAGGCATGATACAAATGTTTATGGAAAGATTTACGTACATTGACACAGCAATTCGCTTAAGTGCGGTAAAAGAATCAACGCTTGCAGATGCAGCGATGGTTATAGAAGAATACAGACAATATTTATTGAAAAACGAAAGATCGCTGAAAATCAGGGACCATGTTGTGGTAAACGGCAGATCACAAGATGGCCAATACACAACTTATGGTAACATACAGGCAAACACTTCTTACTCCAACAGCTTCACCTCAGGAGAAATGGGGTAAGATTCGTTGCCATGCATGTTTAAAGTATGGACATATACAACGTAATTGTCCACAAGGGGCACACAGAGAGTATGTAAACAATCTGGGCAATAATAATGGATTTAAAAAGAAGCCTTATTATAACAGACAGGTAGAAGACCCAACTTATGTTAACCCACATACTGAAACACAGATGCAGCCCATAGACCAGCAGTTTTCAACCGGTGTGCCGCGGCACACTAGTGTGCCGTGGCTAGTTGTGAAGTGTGCCGCGGGGCTGTCAGAGCCACCGGGCACATTTTACTGTACTTCAGCATCCCGGGCCGCTGAGCTCCTCTGGGAGACTCAGGCGTGACCGGGTAGTGACCTGCAAAGATGCGATGGCGTGACATCACAGGTCACGCACGCCGCGTTGTCCACTGACCTCCAGCCTGCTCTGCCAGCCAATGCCCTGCGCCAATCAGCCAGCCCGCGCTCTGTCCAGGCAGGCTCTGCAGCCTGCCTGGAAGCCCGCCCGCACGCGATCCTGCTGCAGTGTGAGTGACAAGGGGGGAAGAAATGTGGGTTTTGTGGGGACCAGACATTTTTTCTTCTTCGTGGGTACCAGCCATAGTTTATTTTTTCGTGGGAACCAGTCATGTCATTTTTTTTTAATGAGAACCAGCCATATGTTATCCAGCCATAAATTTGCCTATTTAGTGGGGAATAATGTGTTTTGTTTTTTGTTTCTGTGGGGCCAGCCATAGGTTTCTTTTTCTGTGGGGAGCAATTCTGTGGGGCACAATGTGGTATGGTTGTTTTTTTTGTGGGGAGCAATGTGGGTTTTTTTTTCTGTTAGGCCAGCGAATGGGATTATTTTATTCTTGTGGGGGCCAATGTAGTGTGTTTTTTATTCTTGTGGGGGCCAATGTAGTGTGTTTTGTTCCTGTGGGAACTATGTAGTGTGTTTTTTCATAGTCCGCACACACCACATCGCCGGATAGTGTGCCTTGGCAATTTTAAAATCTTGTGTAGTAAAAAAGGTTGAAAATCACTGCCATAGACCATATGCAAAAATGCATTGCACTGGTGTGTACGTATACAGGAGAAGTAGAAGAACTGACCAATGTACAGCCACATGCATCGGAACCTCTAAAAAAACAAACACAGAAATGTCTAGAGCATGGGAATAACTGCACAGTACAAAAGGCAGCCATAGCAGTTCACTCAACAGATGTCCCTACTGGAAGTCTGGTGCAACTAGATTGACGGTTAGGGGTCCCTAAGGATCTGACTCCAATATGTGATCTCATATTGGATTCCTCAGTGAGACCCCATATAATGGCCAGAATAAAAAACAAATTATTGAAATTCATGCTTGACACTGGAGCAGAAATTTCAATCACCAATGTTGAACATGATTTACAGCCAGACAGCCCTCAGTGTGTGGTGATTGGATTTGATCACCAACAAGGGGTAGTGAGAGCCCATATAATTGAAGAAGTCAATCTAGAAATCAGCAATGACCTCACATTAAAAATCCCAATGTGGTATTACCATGGTTCTGATAACATCATTGGAACTGATGTAATGACACAGAATGGGTGGATCTTTGATTTAGTGAATTGCATGTTATGGAGAGTCCTGAGAAACTCAAAGGTCTGTGTGATAAAGCAACATCACCTAGGATCACCTATAAATGCAATTGATGACACTGCTAATATGGTAGTACACAAATGGCCAGAGATCTTTCACAATAGAGACCTTGAACCAATTGTGGACCAATACCCAGAACTATGGGCCCAGGGAAAAAAATTACTGTGGAAAGATGGTTGATGTCCAAGTGGACATACAAGGTCCAAATCCACCACCTCAACTTCAATACAGTTTTCCCCCTGAAGCCATGGAATCAGTTATAGAAGCTGTGACTGATTTAGAGTCAAGGGGGTGGTCATAAATGGGAATTCCAAGTTCAATAATCCTCTATGGCCTTTTAAAAAGAAAGAGACAAATATCTGGAGACTTACCATTGATCTCAGAGTTTTGAATAAGTACACCCCAATGTCTGCACAAGTGGTTGCAGAAACACCAGACATAATGGCACAAATAAATGGTTTCTTCTCAATATCATTGACAGAAGACTGTCGTTACAAATTTGCATTCACTGTGCAAGATACACAATACATGTTTTGTTCATTTCCCCAGGGATTACACAGTAGCCCCACATATCTTCATCAGGCACTAGCAAAAGTGTTGAGTGTGTTTTCACAACCAGATTGCCTATTGCAATATGTGGATGATTTACTCCTCCATACAGAAACTATGGAGGGACACTTAACTCTTCTACAGGAATTGTTAGGCCTCCTTTTCCATGCAGGGCTCAAATTGAGTCCTCATAAGGCAAACCTGCCTAGATCGGAAGTCATATTCCTAGGGGTTAAGATATCTCATGAGACAAAAGGTATAATGGCTGTCCGTATTGAAGCAATGGTTAAGTTTCCCAGGCCTGGCACTCTACAAGACTTACGCAAGTTCTTCGGGGTTGCAAACCTCATGAGGGAGCTCATAGAAGATTTTGCAACAAAAGCAAAGCACGTTTATGACCTGCTAAGAGGTGAGGAACCTTCATTAAAAGACTGGGCAGAAACACAGGAAGTGGCATTTTCTACCCTGAAAAGAGATCTTTCCTCTGCCCCAGTGCTAGCCACTCCACACCCGGAAGGTGAAATGGCCATTCAGGCCCATGCTGGCCCAGAGTCTACAGTATATCAGTGGTCCTGCTACAACAAGTATGCTGTCAAACTGCTACAAATTCATTATGCTGTCAAAGTGACTGAGCATATTGTAGGGTTCAGGCAGCTCAATGTGCAAAGACCACACTCTCCATTAACCCTCCTACTGTGGGACACGCTTCCTGGAGTCTCTCAACAGAGGTTTGGGAGGTGGATAATGGACCTCAGTAGACGGAATATCAAAATCTGTCACAAGGCTAAGTATGTCCTTTCCCAGTTGTTAAACACTACTGGAACAGAGCATGATTGTGGTCAGGTACACATTCCTTTACAACACCATTCTTTAGACAGGTAGTGCACCCTGATGACAGAATCATCTTTGTTGATGGGTCACGCTTTCATCTTGATGAGTCATATGTGACAGGATATGCGATCTTGGATGAGACCACAGGAACTCAGAGTCTGGTTAGACTCCCAGGTCACCTGTCAACCCAACGTGCTGAATTGGAGGCAGTGAAGGGAGCACTCTTTCTCCATCCCCCAGGGAGACTTGCTATATATAGTGACAGCTCATATGTAGTGCGGTCTCTCACATTACATCTTGAGACCTGGGAATAGCATGAATTCGTGGACAGCCAGAATAAACCTCTGGCACATGTTTCAGTTTTAAAGGAACTTTGGGAATGGGGTAAGCCCCCATCCTGATGATGCAGCTATCATCAAAGTGCCTGCACACCAAAAAGGGAGCAATCCCCTAATCTTGGATAACAATGCAGCAGATGAAGCTGCAAAAATGGCAGCGGTATCTGGGATCTTTCAGGATCTGGATGCTGAAAATTTGCTCTCAGTCCAGGTGGCAGTATGTAAGAAAAGTCCTTGAAGAAGGACCGGTGTCATTTGAAGAGGAACGGGCAAAAGACTCTGTTTTTATGACTCACAGAATTTCACCACAAGATCCCTGGTCTATCAGACAGGGTATACTGTGCCATTCACCAGGAGAAGGATTAGAACCTCTCCCTGCAGTACCTTCACATCTTCAAGTGGAACTGACAAGGCTCAATCATCAGCTCCTTGGTCATCCTGGCCATGATAAACTTTTCTCTCTCTTAAAGAGCAAATTATACTAGTCAGGAATGTTCAAAAACAGTAGAAAATGTCACCCAACAGTGTTTAGTGTGTGCCCAAATCAATCCTCGGGCACCAGCTCTTAAACCAGTGTTACAGTGTGTGCCTCCTGCAGGGGGGCCCTGGTCAACCTTACAAATAGACTTCATAGGACCACTACCAGCTGGCAGCTTAGTAGTAGTTGACGTGTTCTCAAAGTGGGTAGAAGCCATTCCTACAGCGAAAGACTCAGCAGCCACTACAGAACGGGTTCTATGGGAACAGATTTTGTCATGCTGGGGTATCCCTAGGATCATAGAATCTGATCCAGGGACCCATTTCACTGGCAATGTCATGAAAGCCCTTTGTGAACTTCTGGACATAAAGCAGTACTTCCATGTTTCTTATCATCCCCAATTGGCAGGAATTGTGGAACGAATGAATCGGACCATCAAGGCCCAGTTAGACAAGGCACTGTTACAGAAGGGCTCTTCTTGGGTAACAGCCTTGCCCGCAATACTCATGGGTATTATTAATTAATCATGGGATACGGAAGCATCCACCACAGGGATCACTCCATTTGAGCTCATGACAGGTCGCAAAATGCCACTTTGTTTCCCTAATGAGCCACAATTGTCAAATCCCATTAAAGAAGCTGTCGTGAGAGATATGTTCCTGCAACAGCTGCAAGATAATTTCAAGGGACTTTTGCCTTATGCAGCTATGCGGCTGCTTAAACCCTATCTACAGGGGGAGACACCTATGCCCTCTAGGTGATTTAGTAATGGTTAAAGTTTTCCGTAAAGCAGGTCCTTGGGATGCAAACTGGGAAGGGCCATATCAAGTTCTTGAAGTCATGGGTGATACTATGCTAAAAGTAAAAAGACCATTGACAACAAAAAAAGAATCTTGAAGGAGGCGCAAGGTATTCTGGGTACATATAGATCATTTGAAAACCACATGTGCTGTTTCCACTCAATAGAGTTCACACACTTTATTGAAGAAAAACCAAGGAAACATTTTTTTTACTATTTTGTTGTAAATAAGTTTTTGAAAGAAATTTGTATAATCATATTTTTTAGTTTTTTTTCTCTCCTACAGGCCAATGAAAGCAGGTTGTTTAAAAATGGTCTAATATTTAAAAACGTGTGTGTGTTTGGAAATGGATAGGAAGAAGTTACATATTGCCATACCTGTATTATGTATACTAACATTTCTTTCTATTTTCACAGTACATCAAAAAGCAGGCTACAATGGATCAAAGCGCCCAAGACTTATATGATTCTCCTCAACAATTAATACACAGATTATTGTCAGGAGAGAAGGGGGGGTGTTATATGGGTATTTGAAGGATGACAATTTAGGATTTCCCAGATTAGGGATATTTTTGGAGATTTTTTATTGGAAATTAGAAAAGCAAAGGCATTGAAACAATGTAAAGTTGAGTCTGTAACACGCGCCAAGGCTAATGATGTGTGATTTTTGGAAACTCCAATATGGAGCAGACAAAATTCTAAATTATCACAGTGGGTGGGGAGGGACAGCTAATGCTCAGAGAATTAGCTTTTTTCGTCCACATAGGGAAATCAAGTCAACAACAGAATATCTGAAGACTGCAGGTGGATCGGATGGAAGAGAAGACGTAAGATTTGGTAGGAAGGCTGGAGACATTCAAAAGTACTGATATCTCTTTCTTATTCAGATGCTGATGAGGCCCAGCTATAGACAGATGATATTTCTAGCAGATGACTGCATGGACCCTACGATGATCGGACGGAACACAGATAGGAAGGACCAGGATATAGATGATCCAAAACAGATGTCCAAGATGACTACACCCCAGAACTGCCCCTCACCTCATTTGGAGAAGAAGATGACATCAAAGAAACAACTAGAGACTTTTTGTTTGAAATGTTGATGGCCATTAGGAAAGGGCCTGCTGCTTACATAGGAAGATATTTTTTGTCCTTGCATAAATATAAAAACAAGGGTTTTTTTCCATCTAGCTATGTTGTATGAGAGAAACGCTGCTTCTCAACTCTTTCATTACTTCTTACTTTGAACTGTAAAAAACACATTGACATAGTTCACCTTCTGTTCATATAAACACTAAAATGGTGACATAATATACATATGTCAGTTTATCTGTTGAGAACAGGCAACTGTCATCAGGGTGGCTTGTTATAGGAAAATTCCCCAAAGATGTCTCCTGTCTTGAAACTTATCTCTCCCCCCTCCTTTCTCTACTCTGCCAACTGCAGAACCAGTAAATACCAGTTCACTCTATCAAATAATAGAGATTGTTTCCCCCCGTTTCTGGGGTCAAGTTACAGCCAGACTTTTATATGTGGTGAACAAAGGCTGTGAGGGCACATGTTCACAGACTACTGCCTGAACAACATCTAGGCCAGGCCTGTGATCTCCAGGAACCTAAGTATCATCTCCTTATATTATATTGTTTTTATGTGTGTAATTGAATATATTGTTTTGTAGTTAATTGTAAAAGGGTTATGTATGTACTGTGTAACCCTACTTTGATAAACTAATAGTATACAGATAACTCTATGGTTGTTTAATGTTATTTCATGTGATGAAAGGACTTATATAGTGGGGAATTAAGGAATTAAAAGGGAAAAGTATCCCTTAACACTATGTGAACACATACATACTTATTTAACGCAGTACTATAATCAAAGTTTTGAAATAACACTGACAGAGTGGCTTTTGGTTTAAATAAGTATCAAATTAACAAACTGAGTATTTGTATCAGAGGCCAAATGAGAACGCATATTCTATATTCATTCAGTGGCAGCATGCTAATGGGAACAGTCTATAATGAAAACTAAACAATATAAATATATGCAAACGGACTTGCTATAATTCTCTCAGTATTTACATAGCTCCCTTCATTGGTTTATAATATATAGTCAGATAGAAGCATAGGATAATTTTTTTTATTTCTTTCTTCACACGCCCTATTTATTGCTGATCAATCTTTATTCCTACAGTATGCAGAATGTTATTTGGTCACCATACTAATATATGTGTATGATATAGTATCCTAAACACACTGAAGTTATCATTTATATCATCTTATTTTATCCCCATGTAAGAGGGTATTTGCTACATTTAATTAGTAGCATAATTCGCCTACCATCTGATTTAACCCATGATATTGACCGTATACCCCTCAGGGGTTATAATGAACTGAGGTATATTCTCCATTTGTTATACATGGGGTGTATTGGTACTGCGAAAATTGATTAGTCTACCAACACTTATACATACACATGATAAAATCATGTATTTGAAATAAGTGACATGTCATCCTGTTATCATTTAGCCAATATCAATTCATGCTTATATATATATATATATATATATATATATATATATATATATATATAAGGAAGAGAGAATAGGCACTCACCATTCAATGGATTTACATATATATATATATATATATATATATATATATATACTATATAGAAATATATTCACACCATGATTTTCAGGCAAATACCAATGGGTGTGTTATGATATCCATCAAGAACAGCAGCTTCATGACAAGCAGGAGAGTTGTCAGATTCCCTGGAGAGCATATTTTCTGCTACTTTGTAATTATTTCTTACTATGAGAACTAAATGTACAAATATCTGATCAACCTATAAGACTACATTTCTCACGGCCTCTGTACATAGCTACTTATTTTATGCTATCTAGACATACACGTACTCCATTCAACATAACACTATGGACCTCATTCAGACCCACTCGCAAGCGCAATGCGCTCGCAAGCGGGTCAATGGTGAGGGCCTGCGTACGCGCAGCGCTCGCACTGCGCATGCACAAGCATCGGAGCGAGTGACAAATGCAATCGCTCCGGGGCTCGCTACAAAAGGGGGACATCATTCAGAGTCGGTCGAAGCGGCCGCACGGTCGTATGGGAAAAGGGGACGGATATGCAAATGATTCCCGCGCAAGTTGCGTCCCTAAGTTCGGATCGGTAGCTAGCCGACCAAGGGGAGGAAGCGGTCGGAATTCAAAAAAATACACCCCCTTCTCGTACGCATTGCACGTCATCTCCGGGCATATAAGGATTAATCGAGACCATTGGGAACCATCGGAACTGGTCGTAGAGCTTAAGGTTGACCATACCCTCTCTTAAGCTCTACGATCATGTCAGTGTAAAAACCTCCCATGTCACATGTGCCATGACGCTACTTTGTTAATTATGCACTCCCATAAACCGTATGCACTCCCATAAAACGCCGTTCGCATAATTAGGCACGCCTGCGTTCGGATCTTCACTCCCCCGTTTTCAAGTACCTTCCCCTGTTAACACCCACAAACGCCTCAATCTGTCACTCAAACTACCGACCTGGCTGTGTTCAAGGAGAGAGAAATTTCTGATCGTAGCGGCTAGTTTGCCCACGCGCATTGCGAACTTTACGCATGCGCAGTATAGCGAACATCGGTGGCGTACGACCGTGCTGCCGCTTCGACCGACTCTGAATGAGGCCCTAAATGCTTACAAATATAAATAATAAACTGTTGATACACATAAAGGTAAAACAAATCACAGTAGACATAGTGGCAGAGACAACAGTTTACTGTCTTTAGGATTTTTTCATAAAACATGACAAGCAAAATGAGGACTTTCAGGTGTATCTCAAGCATAAATGGCATGAATATGATGATGACAACATTCAACATTGGGATATGCAGGCCCTATTTTGGGAAGTGCCCAGTGGTGGATTTTAACTAGGGGCCACAAGGCTGCAGCACCTTCCAGTAAAATCCACCACCACCGCACACAGCACACTGAACTGTCAGTCCCAGGGGGACTGTTGTTAGCAGAAAGCACTTCCAGTAGGAAGTCTCTTCTGCTTCTATCACAAAATCTGCCTTCTCTCTGTTACAATTGTTTTGTGCATGTACAACGGAATGGTGTCCAGAGTCTCTGGGCCTGATTCAGAC
This sequence comes from Taudactylus pleione, assembly GCA_031769625.1. NCBI lineage: Eukaryota > Metazoa > Chordata > Amphibia > Anura > Myobatrachidae > Taudactylus > Taudactylus pleione. The sequence continues at coordinate 8,505,087 of JAUIMM010000065.1, forward strand.
CCGGTCGCAAGCGCTGAGCGCTCGCAACCGGGTCGATGGTGGCCCAGAGAGCATGCGCACGACGGAGCCGGCTCCGTCGTGCGCATGCGCGAGACCCGGATACCGATGGGCAATCCGCAGTGCTGTCGATGTTGAGTGACAGCACGCCCCTTTAGGTGGGCGGGCTGGGGGGGTGGCTGCCGAAAAGGAGGCATTTCCATGTGAACGCCTCCATTTGGGGGCGGCCCCATTGACATCACGAGTGATGTCAGTGGGAGAGATTTCGGCTCTGTTAGAGCCGAAATCTCTCTGGGGCTTGCGGAAACGAGACCATACCACAAGGGTCTCGTCGCAAGACCATCTTCCTGGCCGCTTGCTATAGCTGTGGGTGGTCACCCACAGCTATGCGAGCGGCCAGGAGGCCGATCTAAAAAAAAAAATAGCCCGGCCCTGATTCTGGGTCTCATTCAGACCCGCTCGCGAGCACAGGACACTCGCAAGCGGGTCGATGGTACCCAAATGCGCATGCGCACGACGGAGGGAGCTCCGTCATGCGCATGCGCGAGACCCGGATAGTGACAGCCAAGCTGTCGCTCCGGGTCTCGCACCAAAGGGGGCGTGCTGTCGATGGTGAGTGATGGACGCGAGCGTCCATCATCATGGATGCTCGCATAAGCCGTGGGTGTTAACTCACAGCTATGTGAGCGTCCAAAAGGCCGCTCCAAATTTAAATAGGACGGCCCTGATTCAGAGCGAACGCTCTGGTCAGAGCGTCCGGCTCTGAATCAGGGCCTCAGAGCGAGCGCTCTGTTAGAGCATCCGGCTCTGAATCAGGGCCTCTGTACGGACCCATGAGTCTCTGTTCAAAACCCGGAGTCTCTGCCCGGAACCGACCTGGGGCCTGGCTGAAGCCCGGGCAGCCCCCCACATTTAAAGGTAATAGCCGCCACTGGAGGTGTCCAAGGAGTTTCTTAGAGGTGGAAATATTGCTTACCAGGCTAAAATGCATTTGATTTTAAGCAGTGGTAGAAGTGGGAATTTTTAAGTGGGGGTATGGACACACGCTGTGAAAAATGGGCATGGCTATGTGTCACGAGGGGCGTTGCTACGTGTCATGAGGGGGCAGCGACCATTGCGACTGATGATCGCGATGATTATCCAAGACAGCATCTATGGACGCTGCACTTGAATGGCAATTGCATGCAGGAGGAGTCTATTTCCTACAGACGCCTCCTGCTGCATTTGCATTTTAGCTGGACGGTCCACATCTAAATCAAGCCCTTTATGCAAAGCATATGAAATCCACCAACACAATTGTACACATATATGCTGGGTCACAGATCCAGATATATGATTGTTCTCTGAGTTACCCTTTAACTGAATTGTAAGCAGAACCAGCAGAACGTTTTAGTGATGCTGCTGAACTTGACAGTGGACATTAGAGAAATCTCTTGCTGAGAAGGTGAGGAGCTCCTCCCATTAGCTTTGCAAAATTGGTTCCATGTGAGGGGGAGGACCTCCAACCAGCACACCCTCCCCTTTCTTCATGTGCAGTGGGGGCAAGGATGTGTTTGCCACACGTCGACGATCCATCCGTCATCATGGATACCAATGGGGGGCCCTTGGAGTGAGGTACGTGCTGCATGGGTCATCAGACTCCTCATTACTCCGGCTTTAACCATCTGTAGGAGGGAGATCTTGTGTGTCATATCAGGGCCGGTTCTAGTAGTAGAGCCCAGGACGAAAATTCCTTTTGGCACCCCATTTAAAAGGACAAAAAAAAATCTAGACTGTTTTTGTGTATACTAAATAAATATTCACCTTACCTATATGGTGATTTCTCGGCAGTGGAGAACCTATGAAGAAATTGATCCTATATGGGGAGACAGTGTCCTCAATCAGTACTTACTATTCACATTGAAGATCACATGGTCCGGAAGTTGCCTATTTGTGTAGGAATATAACCAATGTCATCATCATAAAACAGAAGTTCAACCAGAATTGTGCCCCATTTGTCCCCACCAACCTCCTGCCCCCTGTGTTCCCTCCATTCCAGCTTCCAGTCCTCTGTGTACCCACCAGTCCTCTGTCATTCCAGCTCCATCTTTCTCCTCCAGCCCCCCATCATTCCAGCCTCCAGTCCTCTGTCATTCCAGCATTCAGCCCTGTGAATTCTCCAGCCCCGTCCACACAAGCCCCCTCTCAGTCCAGCCTTCAGCCCCCGTGTTCCCTCCAACCCCCTGTAATTCCAGTCTCCAGCCCTCTGTGTCCCCTCCAGTCCAATCATTCCAGCCTCCAGCCCTCTGTGTACCCTCCAGCCCCGTCATTCCAGCTCCCTCTTACCCCTCCAGCCCCCATCATTCCAGCCTTCAGCCACCTGTCATTCCAGGTTTCAGCCCCCTGTGTTCCCTCCAGCTCCCTGTCATTCCGGCCTCGTCCCCTCCTGTCCCCACTCGTTCCAGCCTTCAGCCCCCTGTGAGCCCTCCAGCACCCTGTCATTCCAGCCTCCAGCCCTGTGTCCCCTCCAGTATCCTCATTGCAGCCTCCGGCCCCCTGTGTTCCCTCCAGCCCTCTGTCATTCCAGCCTTCAGTCCTCTGTGTACTCTCCAGCCCCCTCTCATTCCAGCTCACTCTTTCCCCTCCAGCCCCCATCATTCCAGCCTCCAGTCTCGTTATTTCAGTCTTCAGCCCCATGACTCCTCCAGCCCCCTCATTCTAGCCTTCAGCCCCCTGTGTATCCTCCAGCCCTGTCAGTCCAGCCTCCAGCCCTCTGTGTCCCCTCCAGTCCCCTCTCATTCCAGCCTCCAGTCCTCTGTTTATCCTCCAGCCCCCCTGGTCATTCAAGCCCCATCTTTCCCCTCCAGCCCCCTCTCATTCCAGCCTTCATCCCCCTGTGTAGTACAGTGTATGCCCTCCAGCACCCTGTCAGTCCAGCTTCCAGCCCTGTGTTCCCTCCAGCCACTTGTCATTCCAGCCCCCTGTCATTCCAGCCTTCAACCAGCCCCCTGTGTCCCCTCCAGCCCCCACTCATTCTGGCCTCCTGTCTCCCCTCAAGGCCCCTGTCATTCCAGCCTCTAGCCCCTGAGCACCTCAACAACCAACCCACTCCGCCCCCTCAAAATGTCAATAGTAAACTTGATTTGGTCATTAGCATCCCTCAGATTTTACTGAAAGACATATCTCTCTTTCTGGGCTCCTGCATACTCTTCATTATGTGCAGGGCAAACAGACTTATATTACACAATGGATGCTTACATTTCCACACTGACTGTTAGGAGAGAGCGCTCTGTGCTGTCTTTCCTTCCAGGGCTAGGACTCCGGACTGCCAGAGGCTCAATCTCTGACCTGCTTAGCATGACCATGTATCTTCAGCTCTTATAGGATCTGCCAATAGGTTAGGGGTCCAGGCCACAAGGCTCCCATGCTATCAGCATTTACAGATTAACGATATCAAGAACTCAACTGCAGCAACACAGAAACAAAGGACCTGAGTGAGTACATAAAAGTTTTTTATTCATACTAAGGGTGAAAATGTACTGTACAGTGCAGAAACAAGCAAGAACTTTGCCAAGTTAGTGGGTTCAAAGAATTACGTTACATGATAGCTCGCTGTGCAGATGTAGTTATAGCAGGAAAGGTTAAGAAAAGTTACTAGTGATTCCGGTGATAATCCCAATCCAGATTATGTGGATAGAGCCATATCTGTGTATAGAACAATAGGTCTAGCTGTAGAACAGCATGTATAGTCCATAATTCCAAGGAAGGTGACAGCACATGAAATGTGGATAGCATTGTAAATATCATATGAAGACAAAGTCCTGATGAGACTAATCAACCTGAGGAACTAAGCTAACTGCATGCAAAAATATAAATGAATATATAGATAGGATGTTGTATATATCTCAGCAATGATGATGAGGCGGTTGCAATGGCAATGCTGCAAAACCTTATGCCAGAGTATGATTTCCTAGTAATAGCAATGGAGTCATGTGCTACCAAGCTACCAACAGAGATTGTGCTGGCCAAACTACTGCAGTTTCAAGAGTACATAACTTTTGAGACTAATGCTGAGAATTCCCTTCTAGAAACCTAAAAGGCCCAGGTACATGTGCTTCAGTTGTCACAAAATGGGACATAAGGCCTCAGAATGTAAAGTGAGTTAACCAAGTGGTATTTCATCATGCAACCATCATAGAAAGAATGTTTCAGCATTAAATGTAGCTGATAGTCACCGCAAAGATTGCTGGTACATGGACTCAGGAGTCACGAAGCACTTCAGCTGTAATGAAAGTTGGTACAGATCACTAAAGTTGTGTGATCCTGTAAATAAAAGGGGAATAGGAGATAAAAGTCCTAAATGCAACTAAAGTCAGAACAATTACTGTGCACTTAAGGCAAAGCACTTGTCACAGACATAGATGTATTATATGTGCCAGATCTAGGAACCAATCTGATTGCCATCAGTGTCCTTGACAAGAAGTAATTTAAGGTCCATTTTGCAGGGTCAGTGTGTTGTGTACAATAAAAGAGGGACGATAATTGCAATGGCAACCCGATGCCAACAACTGTATATCCTAGACACTGAGGAGTGTTGTGTGGATGGCAGCTTCAGATTCCAAGCAGTCTATGGAACTATGACATAGAAGACTGGGATTTCAAGGATATAACAGTGTAAAGAAGCCTCTAGAGGGCATGGTGACAGGAATGTCAGTAGACAACATGGAAAAACCACAGTGCGAAGTTATGCAAATGGTAGGCAAACATGGTGCCCCTTTCCATAGCCAGAGTTCAGAGCTAAAGCACCATTGGAGCTAGAGCATACATACGTGTGTCAACCGATCAAGTTGTAGTCAATGAATGGGAACTGTTACTTCATGACGCTCATAAATGATGCTATAAGGATCAGAAATTGTGATACCCATCCAGTCTCTATTTGCTACATTTGTGGTGAGGCAACATTTAAGTTTCAGAAATGTTTTACTCCACTCTTTAAGAAGTGTTTTGAGTTTTACTTTGGATGCAAAGTTGAAGACCAAGATAAATATTGGGCCCCTCATTTTTGTTGTATCACTTGTGTCACAGGTTGGTCAAAGGGTTTTGGCATGCTGGGATTTGTAGTTCAACAACAGCTGGAGTGCTGCTTACTGCCCACCGCTGCTTTGAAAGCATGGCAATGATCATGTAAGGCTTGATCCAACCTTTGAAGCTTCCTTTCTGTCTTCTGAACCACATTTACTTACCTGAGGAGACCTCAATGACCTTGCCCAAGATTTGAACCTGTCTAAAAGGCAAGCAGAGCTATTAGGCTCCAGATTGAAAGGCTGGTATCTCCTCCATAAAGAAGCAAAAGTATGTGTTTTTAGATATAGGCATAGTGACATTAAGGATTTCTTTTCCCTTGAAGATGGAATTGTTTTTTTTGCAATTATGTTAATTCTTTTATGGAAGCACTTGGTCATGGATACAAAACAGTGGACTGACATTTATTTATCGAGTAATCTAACATTAGCTTGAAAGCTGTGCTTCTCCACAATGTAAATACATTTCCATCAGTAGCACAAGCTTATGCTACTGATATGTAAAAACATATGAGAATATGAAACTCCTGCTGGATAAAATCAAGTATGAAGAATACAAATGGAATATCTGTGGGGACGTCACTGCTCTATTGCTTGGACTACAACTTGGTTTAAAAAAGGTTTGTTGTTTTCTTTGTGAGTGCGGCAGCAGATCCCGGGAAATCATTACACTCAGAAGCAGTGTCCAAAGCGAGCATCACTAACCCTTGGAAAGATGAATGTTGTCAGTACATATTGTTGATCTGGAAAAAGTATATCTACCTCCACTCCATATAAATCTTGGTCTTATGTAGAACTATATTAAAGCAATGGATCGAAGTGGATTTAAGAAAAAAAATCCTGAGGATCAGTGATATAAGGATCAAAGAGAGTATATTTGTAGGGCCTCAAATAGGATAATGGATTAAAGATGAGAGCATCGATGGTGAGCTGTAGGTTGTTGGGAGTATTTCAATTTGCCAGAACTACTTAGGGAAACATATGTCAGACAACTACGAAGAAATAGAGGGCAATCTTTTAAAACCTTACAAGACCATGGGATGTAACGTCTTTGAAAATCCATTTCTTGGACTCACACCTGTCTACCCAACAAATCTTGGAGCAGTCAGCGATGAACATGGGGAACCATACTTCCGTAATGGAAAATTATCATGGCAAGTGCCGCCCAAGTATATTTGCTGGCTATTGTAGGACCCTTAAAAGGGATGCTCCTTTGGCAATGTACAGCAGAAAATCCTATATATCCACATTTTAAGAGAGTTAATTCTTTACTATGTATGTATTGTTAATAAACGTAATATTGTAAACTTTAGTTTGGTGTCACTCAATGTGTTAGAGATGCTCTAAAATGATGTTGAATTCAGCACAGAAAATACTATTAGAGTCACCTATACACACTCTTGTGACAAAAAGTAAGAAACAGTTTGTTAACTAGTGTTTTAAATACAATGGGATTTTATTATGGTGTGAAGAGTTGACCTAACTGTGTGGAAAGTATTAAAATCTAAATTGTGAATAGATGGAGAACAAAAAACGGCATCCTGGAAGTAAAGATGTGGCTCAGAATGCAGCCTGGAACACACACTATATCTTGGAACGCATAATGGAACACAAATATTGTGGTGGCCATCTTGTTTCCGGGTTTGTAAGTGATGTCACTTCCGCCTCGATCGTTAAAGAGCACTGTATATGAACAAATAAGATCAGCTGCTTTTAATTTAGGGGGGTATAAGTATGGGGCATATGAGGAGGGTCATATACACTTCTGACGAAGGACCAAATAGGTCTGAAACATGTTAAACGTGGCTCTGTCTCCAGTGACCTGTGGAAATATTGCAGTGTCTGGTGGTTTCAAAGGTGGATGCAGTGTCTGGGACTGAGGTCAGTGTCCGGGACTGAGGGCCTGATTCAGAGCCGGACGCTATTTGCGGACGGTCGTTCTAAAAAAGGGGCATGATATTTAAATTGAGCGCTCGCTCTTTGCGGTGTGTTGACGCCTCTATGTCTGAGCGAGCATCCGAAAAATGCGCTCGCTATTTTGTAAAGACGTCCCTTTGCCATTCGCATCACACGTCATCTCCGCTATTTATTAGATTAATCTGGAACATCGAAAGGCATCTGAACTGCTCGCAGTGGTTGTGGTAGGATTTTCTTACCGCTATCACTGCGAGCAGTTCTGGCTAAAAGGCAACCAAGTGACGTGGTCGATGATGCTGCTTTGTTAATTATGCACTCCCATTAAATGCCCTTTTGACCGTTAGGCACGCCTGCGTTCGGATCTGCACTCCCCCGTTTTCAAGCACCTTCCCGTTACCACCCGCAAACGGTACATTCTGTCAATCAAATTAGCAGCCCCTCGCTGTTTTACGAGCGCACGATTTCCAACCGCAATGACTGGTTTGCGCATGCGCATTACGACCCATACGCATGCGCAGTTGTGCGACCATCGCTCAGAGCGAACGACCAGCCGCTTACAAGCGGCTCTGAATCAGGCCCTGAGCTCCTTCACAACATCATAGAGGGGAGGATAATCCATCTTTTCCATCAGTGCCACTGTGGAGTAAATATATGCTTTTATGATTGTTAATATTGTGAGTGCATTATGTATCTCACCTGGCTGTTTATTTATTAGGGTTAACATGTAAATGAGACTAGCGATGTGGGTTACTGATAAATACTTTACCTAGTGTTATTATATTAATGCGATGTGTGAATTTATTTGACATTGGATATGCTGAGTTGTCACATATGAGATACACCCACGCAGAGATACATAAATCTACCTAAATCAATGTCAGGATTAACAATAAATAACTGACATTGGGCCTGATTCAGACCCACTCGCGAGCGGCTGTCCGCTCGCAAGTGGGTCGATGTTCTGGACTGAGCATGCGCACGACGGAGGGAGCTCCGTCGTGCGCATGCGCCAGACGCGACGAGCGAAGGAAAGTCCTTCGCTCGTTGTGTCCGATCAAAGGGGGCGTGCTGTCAATGTTGATTGACAGCACGCCCCCTTTGGTAGGCGTGCCGGGGGCGTTCCTCCCTGACGGGGGCGTTCCCACGGGAACACCTCCCGTCAAAAGCCAGCCCACTGACATCACTAGTGATGTCAGTGGGAGTGATTTTGGCTCTGATAGAGCCAAAATCACTCCGGAGCTTGCGGTTGAAAACCTCAACCGCAGGCTCTGGCTCGCAATTTCGATGGTCGCGATGGTCTCGACCATCACGGCCATCAAAATGCACGCTCGTATAGCCTGTGGGTGGTGACCCACAGCTATACGAGCGTCCAGAAGGACGCTCCATTTTCATGGAGGCCGGCCCTCATTCAGAGCGTGCGCTCTGCTCAGAGCGTACGGCTCTGAATGAGGGCCCTTGTTCTATTTGGGACATTATCACGACTATAATATAACTGCAAGGTATTGTGGCAAGGCACGGTCATTTTAATTTCAATTCCTTTTTTCTTTAAGTTTAATTTGCTGACTTATCACCATACATTATGGTTGTTAATGCTTACTAATAAAATATATTTTGTGGTGTGCTAAATGTATACAATATTAAAGTGCACTCTAATAAAGGGACTACTACTTTCTGTTCTTGATTGTACAGTTTGTGTCCTGGAGGGGCACCCCAATAGATATTTAACTAAAAGTATTGTATATAATTAGGGATTAGGGACCTCATTCAGAGTCGGTCAAAGCGGCTGCACGGTCGTATGCCACCGATGTTCGCTATACTGCGCATGCGTAAAGTTCGCAATGCGCGTGCGCAAACTAGCCGCTACGATCAGAAATTTCTCTCTCCTTGAACACAACCAGGTCGGTAGTTTGAGTGACAGATTGAGGCGTTTGTGGGTGGTAACAGGGGAAGGTGCTTGAAAACGGGGGAGTGGAGATCTGAACGCAGGCGTGCCTAATTATGCGAATGGCGTTTTATGGGAGTGCATACGGTTTATGGGAGTGCATAATTAACAAAGTAGCGTCATGGCACATGTGACATGGGAGTTTTTTACACTGACATGATTGTAGAGCTTAAGAGAGGGTATGGTCAACCTTAAGCTCTACGACCAGTTCCGATGGTTCCCGATGGTCTCGATTAATCCTTATATGCCCGGAGATGACGTGCAATGCATACGAGAAGGGGGCGTATTTTTTTAATTCTGGCCGCTTCCTCCCCTTGGTCGGCCAGCTACCGATCCGAACTTAGGGAAGCAACTTGCGATGGAATCATTTGCATATCCGGCCCCTTTTCCCGTATGACTGTGCGGCCGCTTCGACCGACTCTGAATGAGGTCCTAGGTCCTTTTTTGCATAGAGAAATTGTATTTTGGTGTGACTTCTTTGTTACTTATATTGTTGTTGCCAAGGGTTATGCCCAGAAATCAGGTAGGGAAGATCTTTTCACTTGTTGCAAGGGGTTGGATATGGGATCCTGGTAGTCAGTATGCCTACAGTCAGAATCCTGACAGAATTAGGTAAGTAACCCTTACCCAGTGGCGTAACTAGGGTATTTGGAGCCCAGAGCAAATTTGAAAAGGGAGCCCCCCCCCGATGTGTGCGCGCCGAAGGCGACCGCGGCGAAAAAATGGGCGTGGTCACTTAAAAATGGGGCGTGTCAACATGACACACCCCTTTATTTTCACACTGAACATTCCTATCCATATGCACCTTAACCCCAGTAGTACCCCTTATACAGTACCCCCAGTATGGAGTTGTGGTCCCTCTTATGCAGGCCCATAGTAGTGCCCCTTATACAGTATCCCCAGTAGTGATCCCCCCAAATGCAGTGCCCCATGTAGTGTTCACCTTATGCAGTGCCCCCAGTAGCAGTCCCCACAATGCAGTGTGCCCAGTAGCGGTATCCCCTTATGCAGTGCCCTTTATATGGTGCCCCCAGTAGTAGTCCCCCCCTATGCAGTGCCCATTATATAGTGCCCCCAGCAGTAGTCCCCCCCATGCAGTTTTCCCAGTAGTGGTCCCCTTATGCAGGCACCCAGTAGTGATCCCCCTTATCCAGTGCCCCCTGTAGTGGCCCTTCCTATTATTGCCCCCAGTGGTGGTCCCCCGAGTGCAGTGCCTCTACTAGTAGGCCCCTTTTATAATGCCCCCAGTGGTAGTTCCCCCCCAAGTAGTAGTCCCCAGTAGAGGTTCCCCCTCCCGATTAAGTGCCCCCAGTAGTAGCCCCACCCCCAGTAGAGGTCTTCCCAATAATGGTGCCCCCACCCCCAGTAGAGGTCCTCCCAGTAGTAGCCACCCCCCTCCCCCGTTCTGCAGATAGGTTAAAAAAAAAAATATATATATATGTATATATATATATAAAAACATACTTACCTGCTGCTCCAGTCCGCGCCGCCGCTCCCGCCCGCCAGTCCTCCCGGGCTGGCGCACTCAGCATTATGGAACAGACGTCATGACGTCAGTCCCATTACCCACTGCAGGAGCTGGACGGAAGTCCGGCTCTTGCAGTGGGTGCTGCTGCAGTCAATGAGAGTCTATCTGACTCTCATTGGCTGCTGTTTAACACACGCATCGCCGCCAGCGCTGGCGGCGATGTGTGTAGTATGCACAGCCTGAGCCCGCCTCCTGGCGCTATGGGGCAAGCGCTCAGGGGGAGGGAACTGGCTCAGGAGTGCAGCACAGGACCGGCGCTGGAAGCCTAGCGCCGGTCCTGTGTAAATGTGTAGCTACACTTGTGGCTAACTAGGGCGGGCCGGACCGTGGCCGGCGGCGCCCCCCCGCGGCGCCGGTCCCACGGCACCCAGGGCACACACCCTGCCCGACCCCCCCTAGTTACGCCACTGCCCTTACCCTAACCCTCCCACTAACTCTAACCCTCCCCTCCAGCAGCCTAACCCTCCCCATAGTGCATACCCCTAACCCTTACCCTGATACTCATTGTCGGGATGTCAGCAGATTCTGGCACTGGGATTCTGGCCGCAGACATCCTGACTATCGGGATGCTGACTACATCCCGTTGCAAGGCTTGACAGACTACATATGGCCTGTCAGGAACCGTGCTCACCTTCAGGGTCGTGATGCACTGTCTTGGCGGGGGTCCTGGACTGGGGCCTCGCGGAGAGTGCTGCCGGCAGGTCCCCAGTGTGGCGGTGACCTCAGGGGCCCGGAGCTCTGGCGGAGTTCCCGGCGACTTCGGACACTGGCCCTAAATCAGAGACGGATGCTCTGAAAGAGCGCTCGCTCTGAATCTGGGCGTTTTTTTTTTTTTGTGCGGCCTTCTGGCCGCTCGCATGGCTGTGGGTGACCACCCACAGCTATTGCGAGCAGCCAGGATGATGGTCGCGATGGTCAAGACCATCGCGACCATCGGTCTTGTGACGAGACCCTTGTGGTAGGGTCTCGTGGCCGCAAACCCGAGACAGCTTCTGGCTCTAATAGAGCCGGAAGCTCTCTCACTGACATCACTGGTGATGTCAGCGGGGCCGCCCACAAACGGCAGGCGTTCGCTTGGGAATGCCTCTGTTTGTGAAGCCAACCCCCGCCACGCCTACAAAACGGGGCGATCTGTCGATCAACATCGACAGCCGCCCCTTTTGTAGTGAGCCACGGAGCGAGAGATTTTCTCTCTCGCTCTAGGGCTTGTGCATGCGCAGTGCGGCCGTTGCGCATGCGCGCCAAGCGCTTGCGAACGGGTCTGAATCAGGCCCACTGGGCACTGCCATATTGATCCTGGTCAGCTAACCGCTAAGTCTCCAATGGGTTTCCAGGTCGGTGGCCTCCTGACGGCATCAGCCAATCCTGGTGAGGCGCAGGGTATAAAGCCTTGCTCCTCACAGCATTCAGTGCCTAAAATAAATCATTGACACATGCTAGTTTCTAGCTTCCATGCTAGTCACTCTGACGACTCCGGCTCCAGTGTATTCTCCAAGTCTGGTTCCACTCCAGATCCAGTATATTCTCCAAGTCTGGTTCCACTCCAGCTCCAGTGTAGTCTCCAAGTCTGGTCTCACTACAGCATAAGTGTATTCTCCAAGTCCGGTCTCACTACAGCATAAGTGCATTCTCCAAGTTTGGTCTTACTACAACACCTAGTGCATTCTCCAAGTCCGGTCTAACTACAGCATAAGTGCATTCTCCAATTCTGGTCTCACTACAGCATAAGTGCATTCTCCAAGTCTGGTCTCACTACAGCATAAGAGCATTCTTTAAGTCTGATCTCACTACAGCATAAGAGCATTCTCCAAGTCTGGTCTCACTACAGCATAAGAGCATTCTTTAAGTCTGGTCTCACTACAGCATAAGAGCATTCTCCAAGTCTTGTCTCACTACAGCATAAGAGCATTCTCCAAGTCTGGTCTCACTACAGCATAAGAGCATTCTTTAAGTCTGGTCTCACTACAGCATAAGAGCATTCTTTAAGTCTCGTATCACTACAGAATAAGAGCATTCTCCAAGTCTGGTCTCACTACAACATAAGTGCATTCTCCAAGTCTGGTCTCACTACAGCATAAGAGCATTCTCCAAGTCTGGTCTCACTACAGCATAAGAGCATTCTCCAAGTCTGGTCTCACTGCAGCATAGGTGCATTCTCCAAGTCTGGTATCACTACAGCATAAGTGCATTCTCCAAGTCTGGTCTTACTACAACACCTAGTGCATTCTCCAAATCTGGTCTCACTACAGCATAAGAGCATTCTCCAAGTCTGGTCTCACTACAGCATAAGAGCATTCTCCAAGTCTGGTCTCACTACAGCATAAGAGCATTCTCCAAGTCTGGTCTCACTACAGCATAAGAGCATTCTCCAAGTCTGGTCTCACTGCAGCATAAGTGCATTCTCCAAGTCTGGTATCACTACAGCATAAGTGCATTCTCCAAGTCTGGTCTCACTACAGCATAAGAGCATTCTCCAAGTCTGGTCTCACTGCAGCATAAGTGCATTCTCCAAATCTGGTCTCACTACAGCATAAGAGCATTCTCCAAGTCCGGTCTCACTACAGCATAAGTGCATTCTCCAAGTCTGGTCTCACTGCAGCATAAGTGCATTCTCCAAGTCTGGTATCACTGCAGCATAAGTGCATTCTCCAAGTCTGGTCTTACTACAACACCTAGTGCATTCTCCAAATCTGGTCTCACTACAGCATAAGAGCATTCTCCAAGTCCGGTCTCACTACAGCATAAGTGCATTCTCCAAGTCTGGTCTCACTACAGCATAAGTGCATTCTCCAAGTCTGGTTTGACTACAACATAAGAGCATTCTCCAAGTCCGGTCTCACTACAGCATAAGAGCATTCTCCAAGTCTGGTCTCACTGCAGCATGTCTCTCTCTCCAGCAATAGGACTCCGGAATGCCAGAGGCGCAACTTCCGACCTTGCGGACTGCTGCGCATACATGGCATATCCGCGCGTCTTCAGCTACATCCTCTATACCTGAAGGATGTGTCTCTGAGAGTCTCCAGCAGAGATGCCATTACAGAATCCAGTGACCCCCAGATAGTTCCACTGCACCACCACTATACCGATATATATGTGCAGAGCCTGTGTGTATCCTTCACTGCCACCTGTCACACATCACCTGCACTCCCCTATACGTTCCGGGCTAGATCTGATGCATACATTATATACAGTGCTATGTACCTGTTATACATACCTTCTGCATTAACCCTGTGTCATCCTGTAAACCTGTTCTGCCAGTTTAATATTTGTAAAACCTGTCTCTAATGTGTGAATTAACCTCCATCACACACCTCTGCCACCTATATCAACTAAAGGATCTGCCAATATTGATAACATTGAGAAAGCTTTACTTTATGGTACTGACATCGAGCATGTACAGGGAGATCTATTTCATAGGGGGTATTTGTCCTGAGCTAGAGGTTTTTCCATTACCCTACACACACCTACTGCCTGCAATGATGCCTCTCTGTATCAGTGCTTGTGGGATCGTCCACTGATTAAAGAGTTCTGCCTACAAGTTAAAAATTATGCATCGATGCATCTGGTTAAGTTTGTTTCGCTCCCTTATGAATGGGCTAGTTTTGGTATCTCTTTTTTAAACACAAAAATTACAACTGGTGGTAAAAAGCTGCAATTGCTTATATCGGCTTCGGAAAAAAATGTGTCCTTCAGCTTTGGATTCATGACAGCCCAACTCATAGCATACTTGTCGAATCTGAAGTGCTCCTCTCCGGGCAAAACAGCTCTGGGGGCGATGCCAGGCTCTCACACCATTAGGCCCTGCCACCCATCACGCTAAATATCACAATTCGCAAATCATTTTAGCCCCACCTCCTCCATATGAATTTGCAATTCTTGGTAATTATGTCCCCATTCTGCCCAGTTCACTATGAAGTGGGCAGGATGCGGGAGATCCACCCACTCTTCCAGAAAATTGGAAGTCTAACGCACCTTCTGGGAGAGTAGGTAATTATGCCTCATTGGGTCTTTTTAAAATGTATGTCAGCCTAGGTTTGGGGGGGGATTTTCACCCTATCATTATCAGCTGTTGCTTTACTTCATCCCAGTCCTAACCTTAGTTCTAGCGTAGCCTGCGGGCATCCCCACCTTCCTGCCCCTCCCCCTTCTGCTGCACCCTTGGGTTTTGCCAGGACTGGTATGATTTGTCAACAGTCACAATGCTGACAATTACTATGTGGGCACTGGGCAGCATAATGCCAGCGCAGTACCACTAATGCTAATTAAAGCTTTTACCTGTGTTGGTATTATAGCTTTTAACATAATGTCAACATGACTAAAATGCTTTAGTTAGCATTAGTACCAAGCTGGCATTATGGCATCTGCATTACACTGTCTGTATATTAATTATTGACATTGAACCCACTGACAAATTAATTACACTTTGTTCACCTGCCACTGGTATTCTTCACTTTCTTTTCTTTTTACTCTTTTATATCTTCTTAAGGCCAAGATGAAACATTATACAATGAAACTGACAAATTAGTTCTGTCTATTGTCCTTTTGTGACCAGAGGTTATACTGTAGCTCCAAGTGGGCACATACATATTATGATCTTGTATTGTTGCATGTAGAGCACCCCTTTTTTTTGGTTGTAGCTTATTTTTGACTGTTGTGCATGCTATGCAGCATGTTGTGCTGAGTACCCCCTTGCCCCCTTTTCATATTCTGTATCCTTTGTTATGTGTTCAATAAAAAAAAAAAAAAAAGATTTGAACATAAAATAAGACAAGCCACAGTGAACGGTTGTTTCCACAAAGCATTCCCTATTTCTCATGCTTTAATACTGGCTACCAGTGCAATGCAATACCTCCCAACCGTGCAGATTTCGGTGGGACAGCACAAGATTCTCGTTAAAGCGATGTATAATAAATAGGAGCTATATAAAGAAAAATAAACAAATGAATAAATGTTAAGGTGCGTACACACGCATCGATATTTTGGATGACGGGACAATAACGATATCGTTATCGTTCAGTCGTCCAAATATGGTTCAGTTTCTGCCCCAAAACTATGAACGATAACGAAAAATGCGCGCTCCAGCTGGTCATTGGTCCTTGTCATTCATCGCCCGAACCTCCTGTCCAACCTGACGATATTGTCAGGTTGTAGCATGTTCGGGGATGAGGGAGGGAGCCCAGCACTGAACGAAATTGTTCTTGATATCGTTCAGTGTTTCTGGTCAGTGTCAAGGAGCATACACACTCGGCGATTTGCTCCATGAGCGACATCGTCTAGTGTGTCCCCGGCAAGGGTGTGCTCAATGCCGTTAATGATATCGCTCAGTGCTGGGCTCCCTCCCTCATTCTCGAACATGCAACAACCTGACAATATCGTCAGGTTGGCCTGCACGTTCAGGCGATGAACAACAAGGACCAACGACCAGCGGGAGCGCGCATCGCTGGTCTTTATCGTTGATCATTTTTGCTCACAAACAATGATATTTCGGACGACTGAACGATAACGATATCGTTCCGTCGTCCAAAATATTGACAAGTGTGTACGCACCATTAGTTTGCAGAAGGAAACTACCATATACTTGCCACTAGATGGCACTCATAGGTTAGCTGATAGCAACAGTCACTAGCTTCAGCACAAGGATGTGTAGTGCTAATGTTCTAATGGTGCATACTCACGGTGACATTTTTCTTCAGATCTGAACGATAACGATTTAAAAAATCGTTCAATCGTTCATATCTGAAGGAAAATCTGACATCTGACATATCTGTCAGATGAACGATTTGCACGATGCACATTCCCAATGGTCAGATAACGATATCTGATATCTGATGTGTTTGCAGTCAGACTTGGACGATTCCATTCATTTTAATGCAGTCAAAAATAGTTCAATCGTTCAAATCTTTGGTAAAATCGTTCAAATAGTTCATCTGACAGATCTGACCGCGTGTATGCTCATCAATACTTATGTGATCTGACTACACAAAACAATGGTTGTAATTTTACAAACAATACGCCTGACATGATATGTCTGTGAACGACGTCATTCACAGACATATCGCTAATACACAGTGGCCAATGGGCACACGATATATTGGCCAATATATCTGCCAGTGTGTACCCAGCATTAGTTTGAAAATTAAATTTGTTCTATCGCACAGTGGGCTCAGTGGGTGTGATTAGCTGTAAAGTGACCTGGTTCTGGGAAGGAGGTCTATTTTCCCAGGAGTCGGGGAAAGTTCCCAATAGACAAGTATGGGGGTTTGATCGCTTTAGGCCTGATTCAGAGCACTACGCTATGCCGATGTTTTCTCAAATCGACCGATTTTTTGCTACTGCGCTTCCGTGAGTCGCACTGCGCATGCATCTAGGTACATTACCGTAGAAGCACACTGTGAGTCTTTATTTGCTTTGTGATTGACAGTTGGTGCGTTTTGGGGAGACAACGGGGAGTGTCGGCTAAAAACTCAGATGTGGCTCGGCCGTTTTGGGGCGTCATATCCTGCATCTGCCATCATGTATGCAAGAAACATGGCTCCGGCGTCTCAGTTACGGCGGCCATTCTGAATGAATATAGACTCACTCAGGAAGTCGATGTTTGTCTGATCTGCGTCTGATTCTGGGTATGTTTACACATTTGCAGACAGCTGCGATGGCAATGTGGGCATCTCAGTACAAGTCCCGGCCATTGTTGCCTTAGCATATCTTCATATATTCACAGCTGTGAGAGCATTAGCGTTTAACTCTGAATCAGGCCCATAATTACAACACAACTAGACATGGATAAATCTATCTACACATAGCCTGTGCCTAGTAGGAAGCATATCTCTTGTGGGTCTTACTGTAACGATATGCAGTGATGATGCTTTCGATTGGCTGATTGTGTACTGAAGTACTTAGGGGCTGATTCAACATTGCATGCAAGTGCAATGCTGAACGCAAATTACCGATTATTGGGAATCTGTACGCAGGACCCATTCTGCGAGTGATGTCCTGCGTAATCGCACGCAGCCCCTTCAATGCCTCTGCCTGATTGACAGGCAGAGGCATTTAAGTGGCGGGATTGAGGCAGGCTCAGCCGGCGTTCCCTGAAACAGGGGCTTGCCAGCCTCGTTTTCCGGGAGTGGCAAGGCCAGTGACTGCGTCGACGGACGCAGTTTCCTGGCCTAGCAAGCCTTAGTAAGCTGAGGCTTACTCAGCTGGCTGGCGGCCCGGCGCCATCAAACATTGCGAATGATGGTCGCAGTGCTAGGATCACAAATGCAGCAGGAGGTGTTATACACACCCTGCTACATATGCATATTAGCAAGGATGGAATAGCAAAGCTGCCCATGTGCAGCTTTGCAATTCCGTCCGAAGCTGGATCATCCCCTTAATTTCTTAGCATTGCAGCTACATTATACAGAGTTGTGGCTGTCTATTTGCATTACTTGACAATTCAATTTTCACTACTGTGGGAAATAAAATTCCCATTTGACTTTTAAAAGGGAATACAACTGATATTTATATGTATTTAATAATTTTATATTGAAAATGTGACTTTCACAACGTTGTTCACAGAAATATCGTCTGTACACACTGGCCGACGGGGGCACGATATATTGTCCGATCAATTGATCGGCCGATATATTGGCCAGTGTGTACCCAGCATAAGACTAGATGAGAAGAATTGCATCTAATATTTTACTTCTGAGTGCAGTGTTATGTGTTGTTGATGACCATGACATGAAAAAGGAAATAGCCTGGCCTAGCAAAATGTCCGTGGGCCGGCATGGTCTGGGGTCATGGGACCTCATTCAGAGGCGGTCGTTAGTTGCAAGCGGTCGCACTGAATCAGGGCGGCCGCTTGCATCCTGAACGGCTATCTCCTTGTCGATCGTTAAGCTGTGGGTTAAACCCACAGCTTAACGACCGACCAGGTTGATGGTCGCGATGGTGATCACCATCACGACCATCGGGGCTTACGACCAGACCCTAAGGTTGGGTCTAGGCACTCGTAAGCTCCAGGGAGCTTTCTGCTCTGATGGAGCAGGAACCTCCCCACTGACATCACTGATGATGTCAGTGCGGCCGCCCCCACAAAACGGTAGGCGTTCGTAAAGGAATGAATCCGTTTTGGAAACCACCCCTCCGGCCCGCCTACCAAACGGGGGCAGCTGTCGATCAACATCAACAGCCGCCCCTTTGGTAACGAGCTCCGGAGTGACAGAGTTTTCTCTGTCACTCCGGGGCTTGCGCACGCGCAGTGCGGCCACTGCGCATGCGCAGGCCAAACCATCGAGTCGGTTACGAGCGCATCGGCGCTCGCGTCCGACTCTGAATGAGGTCCATGGTCTATTTTGCCTCCATTATTGGTGTCTGTGAATATAATCATTAAGGACATACTTGCCTACTTTTAAAAAGCATTTCAGGGAGATTGTGAAAGCAACACCTATGATCGCGGCGGTAAAGTGGGCGTGTACTGCTACATCTCAGGGGTGTGTCATAACACTGACGTACATCCAAATGTAAATGAGCCACAAAGCAGTTAGTAAGATGATGAAAACACACTAATACTTTTCAGGACTTGCTCATGTATTGTGTTTTAGAAGGGGTTCCATATAAGTGGCAAAGAGAAACCTTATATGAAAATACATGTAGCGATAGGGATCATAGGCCCTCATTCAGAGCCGTACGCTCTGAATGAGGGCCGGGCTCCATTTTCATGGAGCGTCCTCCTGGACGCTCGTATAGCTGTGGGTCACCACCCACAGGCTATACGAGCGTGCATTGTGATGGTCGCGATGGTCGAGACCATCGCGACCATCGAATTTGCGAGCCGGAGCCTGCGGTTGAGGTTTTCAACCGCAAGCTCCGGAGTGATTTTGGCTCTATCAGAGCCAAAATCACTCCCACTGACATCACTAGTGATGTCAGTGGGCCGGCTTTTGACGGGAGGCGTTCCCGTGGGAACGCCCCCTTCAGGGAGGCACGCCCCTGGCACGCCCACCAAAGGGGGCGTGCTGTCAATCAACATTGACAGCACGCCCCCTTTGATCGGACACAACGAGCGAAGGACTTTCCTTCGCTCGTCGCGTCTGGCGCAAGCGAACGACGGAGCTCCCTCCGTCGTGCGCATGATCAGTCTATAACATCGACCCACTTGCGAGCGGACAGCCGCTCGCGAGTGGGTCTGAATCAGGCCCATTGTGCCTTATAACCAATGCAGGGAAATGGCACTGATTATACCATTTTAATGTATATAGCTATGAATTTTTTTTCCAATTATATACCAGCTACATAATGGGGGTAATGTGCAATCAGGGAGATTGCTAGACTCTTCAGGGAGTCAGGGAGATTGCTGCTATTTCAGGGAGTCTCCCTGGGAAAGTTGGCAAGTATGATTAAGGGGTTGATTCTGCCGGAAGCATGTTGTGATTTTCTGCAGACTGCGCATGCTCAGAAAACACTGAACGTGGGCTGCACAAAGCGTCCGCAGTGGCAAAGAGCCCCATATGTTTCAGATCTCAAGCTGACATAGCCTTATGTAAGAAGGATCATTTTAGTATGGCAACTGGTCGGTGACCATAAGGATGCACGGAACATATCTCATGGGAGTGTGATGGGCGTGTAGTCTGTCTACCGCGTGGTTTGAGGCTTGCAGACTGACATGGGAAGCCTGTTTCAGGCAGGTCTTGTACACCCAACATGGAGTGAGTGAAAGTGCTGATACTTATGATGACTGCTATGGCCGGAAAATCAGTGATTGGTGCAATGCATATGCATGAAGGCACATAGATACTCGCATAGACGGGTGGATACGCGCATTAGCGTAGGTTAGTAAGTCTGGCTGCTATATTACCTCTGACTCAAAATCAGGCCCTAAGTATGATTAACAAACTGCAAGAAGTGTGCACCTGGAAGTCAGATGTAACAGCTCCCACACTGCATGCAATGCCTAACTTTGGCCCTCATTCAGAGCCGTACGCTCTGAGCAGAGCGCACGCTCTGAATGAGGGCCGGGCTCCATTTTCATGGAGCGTCCTCCTGGACGCTCGTATAGCTGTGGGTCACCACCCACAGGCTATACGAGCGTGCTTTGTGATGGCCGTGATGGTCGAGACCATCGCGACCATCAAAATTGCGAGCCGGAGCCTGCGGTTGAGGTTTTCAACCGCAAGCTCCGGAGTGATTTTGGCTCTATCAGAGCCAAAATCACTCCCACTGACATCACTAGTGATGTCAGTGGGCCGGCTTCTGACGGGAGGCGTTCCCGTGGGAACGCCCCCGTCAGGGAGGCACGCCCCCGGCACGCCCACCAAAGGGGGCGTGCTGTCAATCAACATTGACAGCACGCCCCCTTTGATCGGACACAACGAGCGAAGGACTTTCCTTTGCTCGTCGCGTCTGGCGCATGCACACGACGGAGCGCCCTCCGTCGTGCGCATGCTCAGTGCATAATATCGACCCACTTGCGAGCGGACAGCCGCTCGCGAGTGGGTCTGAATCAGGCCCTTTATCTGTATGAGATGTACGTGTCTCTGCCGTCATACCTCACCTATCTGTACGCATGAATCGTTATCATTGCACTGTTACAACAGCCCTATACTTGCTGCAAAGGATCTGACTGAAAAGAGACATAATTATATGTACACATACTCTGTATAGCCCGCAATTCCGCTGACAAGCTCTCCCTGAACTTTACATATGTGAAAATGCCACATTACCACCTATTTAAGCTCTTCTGCTGCAAATGGAGATGTACATGAGCTCCATACAACTCTGCATCACCTGTACCTGTATATGCTTGGCTCAGTAGCATGCGCACTGCGAAAACACGCAAACCCTGCATCAGCCCCCATGCACACAAGTACGCCTACTAAATCATTTAGCATATATCATGGTGCTCATCACGTTGCCTCCAGAATCCAGTCTTATGCTGGGTACACACTTTTCAATATATTGTTCGATTGCCGAACAATTTATTACTAGTGGATTGACGGCTGTGTACACCCTATATACTGTATGTGTGAATGACGTCGTTCATAGACACATCAGGGTAGCCCTGCAGCACAGCTGATGCCGATATATCTAAAAGCCCACCGCCCGCCTGTACACTTGCTGCAGGGACTGCCGACACTGACATCTCAAGAGGGCGGGCATTTCATTTTAAAAATGAAATGCCCGCCCAAATGATATGTCTGGCCACACATATCAAGAGTCCGATTGGTAAGTGTGTATAATTTACAAATTGGCAGCTCGGATGGCGGATCGGACTGCTGACCGATCCGTCATTATACTGTGTACCCAGCATTAGTTGTGCAGTTACATCTAGAAGTGCACATTGGTGAAGTAATGAAACATTACTTCAAAGTATAACCTACTACCAACACTTTAGGACCAACCCCGTTATTCATTTCAAATTTTGGGTGTTTCTCCAAACGACTGCTTATTTCATGTTGATTTATATTTTACATTAATCATGAGAGGACATCAGCAGTGTCTTTAATACATGTGTCAACTTTGTACAAGTGAAGACTTTTATTACATTATACTTGCTAATACTCTTTCATATAGAAATGCAATTAAAGGGTTAAAAAAAAAAAAATGGGCCTAATTTACCCTGCACATATTTACACCTAAAACACACCAATCACACATGCTCCTCTGTATATGCCTGACATACATCATGTACATTTACACCCATGCTTTTAACCACTAGTTTTGCTTGAAAGATATGAATTTGCTATTATGTATTAATGCAGCAGAAACAGTTCTATGAGGAATTCTCCTTGTGGACCAATGCACTTTCTTAGGCCAGGCTTACTGCTGTGTATTTACCTAGATATTGGGAGTGACTCAGGCCCTGATTCAGAGCCGGACGCTCTGACCAGAGTGCTCGCTCTGAATCAGGGCCGTCCTATTTAAATGTGGAGCGGCCTTTTGGATGCTCGCATAGCTGTGGGTTACCACCCACAGCTTATGCGAGCGTCCATGATGATGGTCGCGATGGTCAAGACCATCGGGCTTGCGACGAGACCCTGCGGTAGGGTCTCGTGGCCGCAAGCCCTGGAGTGATTTTGGCTCTATCAGAGCCAAAATCATGCCCACTGACATCACTAGTGATGTCAGTGGGGCCGGGCCCAGACGGTAGGCGTTCCCATGGGAACGCCTCCGTCTGGCAGCCACGCCCCCGGCACGCCCACCAAAGGGGGCGTGCTGTCAGTCACCATCGACAGCACGCCCCCTTTGGTGCGAGACCCGGAGCGACAGCTTGGCTGTCGCTGTCCGGGTCTCGCGCATGACGGAGCTCCCTCCGTCGTGCGCATGCGCATTGGGGTAACATCGACCCGCTTGCGAGCGTCCTGCGCTCGCGAGCGGGTCTGAATGAGACCCTCATTTCAGATCGCAATTGTGATCAAAGCTATGTAATCGCACGCAATAAAGCTGCGATTATATGCTAATATCTGCCACAACTCAGCCAGCATAGAGACGCCCACAACGGCTTTCTCACATCCGTAATACCTAGCAGGCTTGTGACCTGTCTCAGAAATTGTAAGTGTCGGTGCACGCAGTGAGTACTTAAGCTGCGTAGGCAATCGCAGTGGCTAATTTATGCACCCCCCCTTGCGGATAGGCAGGCCTGCGTTTCTGCAACCACTCCCCGTCACCAACCCCAAAGGCTCACTGCCTGTCACTCACTCTGCGATAGATTCCTGACTGCGTGCATCATCGCAGTGCGATTACCGTGCATGCGCAGTTAGCAACCATCGGCTGATCTGCGTAGTTGCGATCCATGCTGAATCGGACCCATTATTAGTTTACATACAGGCAACCTGTGGCTCTCTATCAGCTGTGGTACTACAAACCTAAAGCTGCACAGCAGAGCTACAGGATTTCACTTTGGTAGTGTCTAAATCCCCTTCACTTTCTTCTGCTGTTCCCGGATGTGGATGATGATGTCATCACTACATGCAAGTAAACGCACCAAGCAGCCAGAAGCCTCTTTGTCTTTGTTTACGTGAACAATAAAGTTTCGGTGGGGAGAAAAAAGAAAGAAAGAAGCAAAGAAAACAAAAGAAGTCCGGCCGGGGGGCTCGCACTTGGCTGCCTAGGAGGAGGACGGCGTCCGGGAAGGGGCAGAAGAGGGGAATCCGCGCAGCCGGTCTGAGGAAGGGAGAGAGCGCGTGCGTCGGGCTGGCCACAGCGGGCGCCGTGCGGGAGACTGAGAGCCCGGGGAGGACCGTGTGCCGCTGCCGCCTTTGTGGGGATCGTGTGCTGCCTGCGGGGGAACCGTGTGCTGCCTGCTGCGGTGTCTCTGGTTAATCGGGAGGGGAAGGATGGTCCGGGGCGCCTCCCCTCGGCACGGCCTGTGAGAGACATGCTGCCCGGGGCCCCGGACCCCCCGGGGTGGGGGAGAAGGGGGAGGCAGCCGGGCCCCGGGCTGTGGTATCCGTCCCTGCTGCTGCTGCTCCCGGTTCTCTTGCCCGTCAGCAAAGCCCAGTCCGGGCCCGGGGCGCCCAGTGAGTCCGGGCTGAACGTCTACATGAGCGAGGAGGAGGTGCGGAGGCTGATCGGTGAGTGGGGCCGGGTGGTGGGAGAGCCGGGGAGTGTGCTCACATTACTGCCGGAGATCTCGCTGCTACCGCTCTGTGTCTGGTCTCATCTACACTGGCCGTGGTCACAGCAGGGCCTGGCTGGCATCCAATATTCTCCACTGGGCCAGGGCAACCCCCCTCCATTCTACCCCCTTGTCACAGGGCAACCCCCCTCCATTCTACCCCCTTGTCACAGGGCAACCCCCCTCCATTCTACCCCCTTGTCACAGGGCAACCCCCCTCCATTCTACCCCCTTGTCACAGGGCAACCCCCCTCCATTCTACCCCCTTGTCACAGGGCAACCCCCCTCCATTCTACCCCCTTGTCACAGGGCAACCCCCCTCCATTCTACCCCCTTGTCACAGGGCAACCCCCCTCCATTCTACCCCCTTGTCACAGGGCAACCCCCCTCCATTCTACCCCCTTGTCACAGGGCAACCGCCCTTCATTCTACCCCCCTTGTCACAGGGCAACCGCCCTTCATTCTACCCCCCTTGTCACAGGGCCAGGGCAACCGCCCTTCATTCTACCCCCCTTGTCACAGGGCCAGGGCAACCCCCCTCCATTCACCCCCCTTGTCACAGGGCAACCCCTCTCCATTCACCCCCCTTGTCACGGGGCAACCACCCTTCATTCTACACCCCTTGTCACAGGGCCAGGGCAACCCCCCTCCATTCACCCCCTTGTCACAGGGCAACCCCCCTCCATCTACCCCCCCCCTTGTCACGGGGCAACCCCCCTCCATCTACCCCCCCCTTGTCACGGGGCAACCCCCCTCCATCTACCCCCCCCTTGTCACGGGGCAACCCCCCTCCATCTACCCCCCCCTTGTCACGGGGCAACCCCCCTCCATCTACCCCCCCCTTGTCACGGGGCAACCCCCCTCCATCTACCCCCCCCTTGTCACGGGGCAACCCCCCTCCATCTACCCCCCCCTTGTCACGGGGCAACCCCCCTCCATCTACCCCCCCCTTGTCACGGGGCAACCCCCCTCCATCTACCCCCCCCTTGTCACGGGGCAACCCCCCTCCATCTACCCCCCCCTTGTCACGGGGCAACCCCCCTCCATCTACCCCCCCCTTGTCACGGGGCAACCCCCCTCCATCTACCCCCCCCTTGTCACGGGGCAACCCCCCTCCATCTACCCCCCCCTTGTCACGGGGCAACCCCCCTCCATCTACCCCCCCCTTGTCACGGGGCAACCCCCCTCCATCTACCCCCCCCTTGTCACGGGGCAACCCCTCTCCATTCTACCCCCCTTGTCACAGGGCCAGGGCAACCCCTCTCCATTCTACCCCCCTTGTCACAGGGCCAGGGCAACCCCCCTCCATTCTACCCCCCTTGTCACAGGGCCAGGGCAACCCCCCTCCATTCTACCCCCCTTGTCACAGGGCCAGGACTACCCCCCTCCATTCACCCACTTTGTCGCAGGGCAACTCCTCTCCATTCTACCCCCATGTCGCAGGGAAACCCCCCTCCACTCTACCCCCCCCTTGGCACAGGGCAACCCCCCCATTCTATCCCCCCTTGTCACAGGACAACCCCCCTCCATTCTACCCCCCTTGTCACAGGTCCCAGCCTACAAACCTGTTGTACCGCTAGTCACAGGACCTGGGCAATCCCCCTCTTTCTTACCCGGTTTTACCACCTCACAGGGCTCGTGCTACACCTCCCTTCCATTCTATACCTTGCCACAGGGCTGAGGCTACTCCCCATTCTACTGCCTTGTCGCAGGGTCCGGCCAACCCCCATTGCTCTCCCTTATTATAGGGTCCGGCCACTCCCCATTTCTCAGACACAAACAGCCTCTCTATTTTTAACCTTGTCACAGGATCCAGACTGCCATGCCCTTATTTACCCCCCAGTGTGTCAGCGCCCAGACTGGCATGCCCCATAACCCCCAGTGTCACAGAAACCAAGCTGACATGCCCCAACCATGTGTAATGGGAATGAGTTTGGCAAACCCCTGTATTCCCCATTGTGACAGGGCCTAGGCATGCATGCTCCCGTATCCCGCAATGTCACACATAGGTACCAAACTGGCAAGCCCCCCATCACATAAGTTAAGTTAAATATGGGGTACCCCACTTAAAGAAATAGCCACATTTTTAAAGTCGTTACCATTTGTAATGGACAATTGGTCTGGAAACAATATTAATGCCTATACTCATGGACTGAATCTGTACTCTATTCAACTTTAGTTGTTACTGCAAGTTCTTGTTTGTGATGTGTTCCACCAGATTTACAGTCTCTATGTAGTGTGTGCCTCCAGATTTACAGGCTCTATGTAGTGTGTGCCTCCAGATTTACAGGCTCTATGTAGTGTGTGCCTCCCGATTTACAGGCTCTAAGTAGTGTGTGCCACCAGATTTACAGACTCTATGTAGTGTGTGCCTCCAGATTGACAGGCTCTATGTAGTGTGTGCCACCAGATTGACAGGCTCTATGTAGTGTGTGCCACCAGATTGACAGGCTCTATGTAGTGTGTGCCACCAGATTGACAGGCTCTATGTAATGTGTGCCACCAGATTGACAGGCTCTATGTAATGTGTGCCACCAGATTTACAGGCTCTATGTAGTGTGTGCCACCAGATTTACAGGCTCTATGTAGTGTGTGCCACCAGATTTACAGGCTCTATGTAGTGTGTGCCACCAGATTTACAGGCTCTATGTAGTGTGTGCCACCAGATTTACAGGCTCTATGTAGTGTGTGCCACCAGATTTACAGGCTCTATGTAGTGTGTGCCACCAGATTTACAGGCTCTATGTAGTGTGTGCCACCAGATTTACAGGCTCTATGTAGTGTGTGCCACCAGATTTACAGGCTTTATGTAGTGTGTGCCACCAGATTTACAGGCTCTATGTAGTGTGTGCCACCAGATTTACAGGCTCTATGTAGTGTGTGCCACCAGATTTACAGGCTCTATGTAGTGTGTGCCACCAGATTTACAGGCTCTATGTAGTGTGTGCCACCAGATTTACAGGCTCCATGTAGTGTGTGCCACCAGATTTACAGGCTCCATGTAGTGTGTGCCACCAGATTTACAGGCTCCATGTAGTGTGTGCCACCAGATTTACAGGCTCCATGTAGTGTGTGCCACCAGATTTACAGGCTCCATGTAGTGTGTGCCACCAGATTTACAGGCTCTATGTAGTGTGTGCCACCAGATGTACAGGCTCTAAGTAGTGTGTGCCTCCAGATTTACAGGCTCTATGTAGTGTGTGCCTCCCGATTTACAGGCTCTAAGTAGTGTGTGCCACCAGATTTACAGGCTTTATGTAGTGTGTGCCACCAGATTTACAGGCTCCATGTAGTGTGTGCCACCAGATTTACAGGCTCCATGTAGTGTGTGCCACCAGATTTACAGGCTCCATGTAGTGTGTGCCACCAGATTTACAGGCTCCATGTAGTGTGTGCCACCAGATTTACAGGCTCTATGTAGTGTGTGCCACCAGATTTACAGGCTCTATGTAGTGTGTGCCACCAGATTTACAGGCTCTATGTAGTGTGTGCCTCCAGATGTACAGGCTCTATGTAGTGTGTGCCTCCAGATGTACAGGCTCTAAGTAGTGTGTGCCACCAGATTTACAGGCTCTAAGTAGTGTGTGCCACCAGATTTACAGACTCTATGTAGTGTGTGCCTCCAGATGTACAGGCTCTAAGTATTGTGTGCCTCCAGATTTGCAGACACAATGGGGGAATTAAATTCAGCGGGAAGTGCCACCTGGCTGCCCTCCTATCTGCCATTTACGGTGTTGCCGACATCACAGGTTTTCCCTTGAACCTCTATTGGAGTGCAAGGGGAAAACGTGACGCTGGTGGGCACGATGTGCCATTCTGGAGCTGCAGATCGCGTCAGTGTCGGCAATTGAATTCCCCCAAATGTGATGTGTCGCATCTCCTTGTGACTGTTTTCTTCTTCATGATGTTACTGTGCATAAAGAGGAAAGTATGAGCTTAACCTAAAAAAAACAAACAAAAAAATATAGTCTGTGTATTTGCTGTTCCCCAAATCTGCATCTTGTTGCCAGGTATCTAAATAAAAGCCGTGGTGATTATTATGCTGAAGTAAAAGCATCTGCACAAATGTATAGACTGGAATGGGATGCTAAAATGGTTCACAGATGGAGAACATATTCACAATTTACGTATTAAACAGGTTTGGGTTAATCATGAATTCTATGTTGTGTATGTGATAATACTGTATTTTGTAATGTATTGAAATCTGGTTAAACAGCCCACTGTTTCGCTCTGATAAGGCATCTTTATAAATCACTGGTAGAAACTTATCTAAACTATTCACATCCAAACCCAGTTAGTATCATGTTTGTGCCTGGAACATTGACCTCTTACAGCCATATTATATCCAAACTGGCACCAGCCACATCTTGGTAATAGAATGTTTGGACAAAGCCTGGAAAAATAGCTTGTCCAGCAACAAATTATGTATGTTTGTCAAAAAACAAACAAAACCCAAAACTTTTCTACATGGGTAGATCCAGTTGCTCACGCTAGGGCTGAACAAATGATTTTTGTTTTAATTCCAATAGTTATCAAATTTGATATCAACTTGTTAACTCGGTTGGTGGATGATCTTGCAGACTGGCTAATTTTAGTCATTAAGGAGCCAAATTCAATTGTTCTATCGAGCCCAATGAGTGATATTCAATTGTTTATGCTAATAAATGCATGTGCCGCGGGCCCCTATTATTGATTGCGCTTGTCGTGCCCGGGTTTTGAAGTGTAAAGTGGCTAAACACGTGGTAACGCCTGATTTCACGAATTCCTGCTCGCCACTTCAGGAAGGTGAGAGCGGAAATAAAGGGCATAAACATAAAAATGGAGATCTATCTAATCCCTTTAGATGGGAACTGCGGGCAGCGCACTACAATTGAATGTAAATTTATAATAACCATCAGATGTTGTGACCCCACATATAAAGCAGTTTAGAGCCACATTGGACTAAAATGTTAAAACAATACCCTTATTCCACCGCCACAAAAACCCAGTATATTACCGTGTCAACCCGGGTCGGTGCTCAGTGGTAAAGGCTCCTAGAAAAAAAATCCCTGGTCGACTGACCCGCATTTCTTTCCGGGTCCCAAGCAGGATTTTTTACGAGTAAAACCCAGGTAAGGCTTAGTGTAAACGGGTAACCCGGGTCATCCGACCCAGGACACGTTTACAGTATGGATATTGGGTGAAATCAGAGGGTCTGTGACTGCTGTCACCGGGGAGGGAAAGATTACAGCCTCCCCGTATGGTCCGGACCGTTCCAGTTTTTACCCCATCCCTGCTTCATATGGGGAGGCTGCAATCTCTCTCCCTGCCCATCTCCCCAGTGACAGCTGTGACATTAGACACCCACCCGGAAGGAACCCCCCTGCCCCCCAGGAGTCCCGTTCGCGTTGGTTTGGTGTTCAGAGAGTTGGTGTTTCCGGTGCTTTGTGATGTTATTTCCAAACGCCCTGAACCTGTGTGCAGTGTGAATGGCGCCAACGTAGAAACACCCCGTGTCTGACCCAGCTTGTAACAGTGTTCCATATCCTGGGTGAGAGCCGGAACTTTGGTGGAAAAGTGGTATATTTCACCTAAATTCATGAGCATATGGGTACTTGGCGCTTTATTCAATGAATAACATTTTCTGTGTGTGGGTTAACTTGGATGTGCTAACTTTTCCTAGATTTTTTTTCCTCCTAAAGGATATGGTATAAAATACCAGATATACATTTAATTTTGTTTCATGTGTTTATATTTTCATGCTACATCTCTGATTAAAACTCATTTGCAAGGTGCTATCTTTCTATTTGTTTCTGCCAGACTGACTACTGGATCTGTTTTATTTCCATACATTAATAATGACAGGTCAGATCCATAAAACACTAAATGCTATTTTGTTGGAATTAAAAACACAAGCAAATCCCTTATAATTGGCCACCCTTACAGCAATGGCAGACAGCAGCAAGCTAGCGTCCTCATGTGACCCTCCCAATCTGTTGTGAGCTGCGATAACCTAAGACGTCCTACCTGATAAATGTAATGCACCGATCTGTTATCTACTGTAACTAGAAATGAAGGAACCCCCAACATATACTTTCATAATTGGGCAATTGATCAGCGTAATAGCTTTGGTGCATCTTGGTGTAGATTTAGTTGATGGTGAAACTGTGGTTTCTAGTCTCTGGGAACATTCCACTACCATTAGTATAGAAATGCTCAGCTCGGAATTGCTTTGTTTTAATTGGCATTTATGTTACCCCTTAAGGGTATGAGTAGTTCTTTGATCTAAACCCATCAACTGAACCTTACTTCATGATAGCTGCCAGAATGCTTGGCTGAGGGGAACAAGCACTAATGTCTCTAGGCCTTTTATTTAATTTTTTTTTATTTGTATATATGTTCTATGAATGTACTTCTGATCCAGTCATTGAGAACAGCGTGGGGGATTATTCATTTCACCACATAACTTTACCACTGTTCAATAAAACAGTCTGTGATCTCTGTGCATCATTTATAGCAAACATGCATTTTGTGTGTATAAGAATGCGTTTTTGCAATAGACTATGGTAGAAGCAGTGGTTAGCATTGCTGAGGCCATTGGGCTGTATTCCTACCATGGCATCATCTGTTCTGGAGTTTTGTGTTTGTGGTTTTTCTCTTGCAGCCCAAAAATATGCTGGTGGGTAATATGGTGCCTGACAAAATTAACCATATTGTGTCTGTGTAGTAGAAAATGTAGACTTTATTAGTGTTATTCATCAATGCTTGCTCTCTCATAGTAATGATTCCCCATCCCCAGTCTTTCACGCTGAAGTGTTTTGCGTGACTGTACCTGATGACATTAACTGCCATCATTTGTATGAAGGAATGGTTGTCTGTTATCTTAAACCTATGTGATGAAGCACAGTGAAGGGTTGGAATTCAATATCGCATCCTGATGGTTTTGCAAGTTTTCCCTTGTATCCCATAATGTGTGAGGGAAAACTTGCGATGCGGGTACTACCGTAAGTGCCCAATATGTGCCTAGTCGGGCCTAATCAAAGTGAACTCCCCACAAAGGGGCATATTCAATTAGGTGCGAAAAGTCAATTTCTGTGGAAAGTATCGCCTGTGATGTCATTTCGCCAGGTGAAAACTTTTCCCCGTATTTCAATTCCAAAGACGTTTCGCCGGTGCGGAAAGTCAATGGGCGGAATTCAATTGATTTCGCGGCCCGCATCTTCCGTCTAAAGTGACAGGAGATCGCGGGCCGCTATTCAATTGTGTCAGCGTTTCACGCTGATCGCACCCAAAGTGGTCGGGTTTAGCCGCGTAAAACGGCTAACATCGACCAAAGTGCTGGGCGCGATCGCGAAAAGTGCCGTTTGGGTGCCCAAACAGGACACTTTTCGCCGATTTCAGCCCGCACCCCACTGGGGCTGCGAGCTGAAATTGAGCGCTAGCAGCTGATCGCACCCGACAGGAGCAACAATAGAATAGCTCCGTCGGGTGCGAAGGGTGAAATAATCAATTGAATTCGGCCCAATGCATTGGAATAGGCGAAAAAAAAGATTCGCCTATGACAGCTGTCGAAAAAAAGTGCAGAATTGGGGTTTTGTGGTGCAAACTTGCGGGAACCACCCTGCAGCCTTGGGACAGCCCCCCCAAAGGTAAACTAAAAAAAAAAAAAAAATTCTTAAGAACACCCCAAAAAATGACTTTGAAAAAGTACAAAGTTGGGGGACAAACTTAAAACATAGCGAAATAGGCTCCAGGGGGGCCCCCAAGTATGCCCCTGGTGTCTATAAAATTGCAGGTGCGTGCTTGCGGCAGATGGAATTTCTTACGTTTTTTAAAACTTCACTTTAGCAACTTTAAAATATGCTAGCACCCATTTATGTGTACCCCAAATTTGCTGGGACTACTTTATTGTCTGCAAAAAAACCCGCTAAATGCTATTCTTCACCACTCCTGCAAAGACGCTAATTAGCAGCTATTGAGATCATTTAAGTACCCCAAATACCTTCAGCAGGCCTATCCGTGGGTATCTATAGTGATCCCCAATGTCAGTACATCTTTTGGGGGGTGTCAGGCTGATTTCCCCAAATCTGGCAGAACTTTTCGCCAAGTCTGAATTTGCCGATTTCGGGGACGAGCGCAATACTTTTCCGCATGGAAAACCAGCGATGTCGGTGAAAAGTACGGGACTTTTCACACTTAATTGAATATGCCCCATAGAGTTTGTAATTTCTGTTTGTGTCTTTTCCTCAATCCATGCATCTATCACTGATTCTCATGGCACATTGGCAAGTTGAACTGTGTTGGTGTTGCTTCTAGCAAATGTGCCTCAATAGTGAATTACCTTTTGAGTTCTTTGTTCTTTTCCATCTTTTGGGAGGCATCCACTAGAGGATTTTATCCCTGTCCAACCTCTTAACAATTTTCCCTTGAAATTTGATCTTCCACTCTGAACGATTTGCAAACGATCTAACGATAAACTGTTGTTTCAATCTGTGATTGACAGCTTTCAGCTATAGTGGGCAGATAGTGGTTCATCGTTTGATCGTTCAGCGTAAACGATTTGTAAGCAATCAAGTGAAATTGACCTGCATGTTCAGTTGATGGAAGAGACGATCCAACGACCAGCGGGAGCACGCATCGTACATCGTTAGAAACAATTACTGCACGATTTTTAAGCTATTTTTAAACAATTGAGCGATAACGATATCGTTATCGTTCAATTGCTTACTACAATCGTCTAGTGGATGCCCCCCTTTAGCCAATATGCTGGTCAGCTTGGCCAGGCCAGCATTGTTATAGATGATGTTCCTAGCCACCTGCAGATGTGTCGTCATATACTGCTCCAGTCGCACCAAACAGCCCCTCTTGGTGTGTGACTCCACGCCGAGTGTATTTTTAGCTCAAAATGCCTTATTTGCCCAAATAAAAAAAATGGAAGCAACAATACCCGAGGGGGTGCGAGCTGAAATGGGTGAAAGTGACATGTTTGAGCGCCCAAACGGTACTTTTCGTGGTCTCACCAGCACTTTGGCCGGGGGTAGCTGTTTTAAACCTGACCACTATGGGAGCGATCAGCGCAAAAATTCGGCAACAATTGAATAGCGTCCCGCGATCTCCTGTCACTTTAGACAGGAGTTCTGGAGCACTATAACAATTGAATACCGCCCTATATTTGTTTGTTTAATTTAATGGAACTTGAGGATGTCCATTTGAGAAAGCTATGTGCTGAAGCTTTTGCTGTGTTTTGTATATTCTGGTTTGTGGAATCTGGAGAATTTACTTGCAGATTTAATATAGCATTGTGGGCCAAAGGTACTAGATTCAGATTTGGCAAAATCTGAATGATTTTTCATTGGGATTTAAAGTGCTGATTTGAAGGCAAAATGAACCTGGTTTGCTTAGCAAAAAAAAAAGTATTATAAAAGTTTGTATCCCTGGTTTTCTGAATGAAAGCATTTAGTTTAAAATTGGTTATAATTAAGTCCAGAATAAGTAAAGTTTTAATTTGAGCTGGGCACTGAGGAAAGATGGTTGTGTATACATTTTATGTGTAACACTTTGCTAGTTAGGTTTTGTGTTACCTCAGTATTTTCTTCTATTGTATTGTACTAGGCGGCTATACATTGCTTTTAGTGTTGTTAAATAGATCAACATGGAAACTTTACATATATTGGAAATCATTTCTTAAATTCAAGTTTGAGTTCTGCTTTTTGAGATAGTGTGCTGTTTATCGATTTGAGAGTGAGTGTGATTTTTGTTTCAGGTTTTCGTGTATGCCGCACCCAAATAGCCTGTGTTTAGTCACGTAAAACGGCTTAACCTAGCTAAAGTCTTCCTGCTTATTGTCCCCAAATGGCAGTTTGGCCATCTAAAGTGGGCCGTTTTGCTGTTTTCTGCTTGCCACATCAGGAGGGTGTGAGCAAAAATCATGCATTCGTGCCCATCGGCAGAAACCAATCTTAAGTCTGGTATCGCCACACACATAACAGATCCCTCAAATAGAGGTGCTTCCTGGAGCAATACAGGTACTTGACAAAGCCACCAGTAAAACTTGCGTTGTCTCCTTTTGGGGGTGCCTTTGTGCTCACAGAGGACCTCCCACACCACAAACCATTGTCCAGGAAGAAAACTTCTCTACAGGTACTTAACTTCTATTTCCGATATTCTCTCACCAACTGCATCCACTTTACACTTTTCTGCACTGTAAATTGCAACAGGGAATATGGCCCCCATACACTAGTGACGGATTGTCGTGATCCTGAGATACCGGGTTGCAGGATTGTTGGATTTCACCATTTTGCCGATCAAGATAAAAAAATATGATCATTATTAGAAAATTGGTGAGATTTAAGATGGAGAATTTCACCGATCATCTGACTGGTCGCGGAACATTGTTGGCCATCTGTCTGCATTTCGGACCGGCAGATCTGATTGCAGGATCGCGCAATCAGTCATCTAGTGTATGGGTCCCTATAGATTAGTTGGACAAGCGCTGACAGTAGAAACAGCATTTCACTTATTCTATTATGCCACTGTTTAGGGACTCTCATCTCATACCCTATGCATCAGTATGATCGGCGAAAGCAGATCCCTGTTTAGAGAAGTACACAGGTTGTAATTTTTCCTCTTTATACATTGTATTTACACTGGGGTCATACTTAGTACTCCATTTTCCTTCATTGTATACTGAGGGACGCCTTAGTTTGTAAGTGCCTATTTTTAATTTGTGTTAATACACATTTTTTTGTAATTTGCTTCATTATTCACTTACTCTATATGTTCGCCTACACCTATCACATTGTTACTGTATATGTTCGCCTACACCTATCACATATTTCACAAAGGGAAATATCCCCTTACTTTTACCATTTGTTCCATACTTTTCCCACTTTTTCCTCATTCTGCATAGGTGTAACCCTGACAATTTTTCTATTACAGACTGTTATCGTTCTAACATTAAGCCTATATAGGTGATACCTTTAAATTGTGGTTGCACTAGACTGCATAGGATATAATTATATTGTTCTTTTGTGTATATTTTTTTTTTTACTCGTGTTTTGACATACATGCATATTTAAATCCCTCTTTTTAGCTTTACTAATAAAAGTAAGGATTTATTTATTGTGTGTACCTCATATGGAGTACTGTTCTGTCTTTTTTCAAGAACCTCCCTTATAACAACCTATAGACACAAGAAGTTAATTGTGTTTAACTTGTCCATATATATTGGGGGCTTAATTCAGGGGTGATATATACAACATTATTCGCGGGCTGGGTGCAGGCCACGCCCCCTCCATGTGACATCATACAGGGGTGGGGTCACAATTGCCGGTGACTACAGCAATGCCCGGAGCATCCTGAGAATGCTATGGGGAGCTGTGAGGACAGCGGTGTGACCGTCTGAAGCGTTCTAAGGACGCTCCATGTGGTACTGCTGCATAGATTCTGGCTGCAGGGTGCCATTCTAGGGATCCTGCTAGCCAGATGAGGCTAGCAGGAAAAAGCTCCAAGGGCCAGACCAAATGATTCTGCGGGTCTTATATGGCTCCCGGGCCTGAGGTTCCCCATCCCTGGCTTAATTGGATAGAGTC
This sequence comes from Taudactylus pleione, assembly GCA_031769625.1. Taxonomy (NCBI): domain Eukaryota; kingdom Metazoa; phylum Chordata; class Amphibia; order Anura; family Myobatrachidae; genus Taudactylus; species Taudactylus pleione. The sequence goes on from JAUIMM010000065.1 coordinate 8,540,698, forward strand.
AATTGTTTGGCAGCATACTGAAAGAGTAGATTGGAGATTGCTCTTCCTATTTCCGTCTCCGCTGATCAGTTGATGACAATTTAAATATTGACCAGATTTTCTATCCTGATCCTGCCAAACTAAACTAACATGAAGTATTCCAAGCGCTTGGCTTGCTGACTGCACTGTATATCGCTGATAATAGCCCAACCTTTTACTATATTTGTTTTCTGGAAGAAAAGTAGATATGGTATGCTCAGCAGTCATTATTATCTCTTTCATTTTTATGTGCTTCTGGAAGCAGATAAACCCTTCTAGTGAAGATTGATGTGAGGGTAACTTTATCTTGTGTACAATTCATCTCCCATAGGATGTAGCAAGTTTAGTGCAGCTGGGCCTCCATTATGTAAACTTCTGTTTCATGAGAACATAACTTACCTTGTCCCATGTCTGGGCAGGGTAATTTATGCCTTTTGTAAGCAGACATGCATATGCTGTTGAGAATTGTATATTTTGAATTGCTTATTTTATTTATATAACTTCATATTTAAAAGTAACTTAAATTACACACTTCAGAGAATTCAGTGCAACTTATCTGTGTTGTTTTTACTCCTCCTGCTGTCTTAACTGACCCATTTATATCTATGTTAAGTAGTTCAAGAACAGTTGTAGCAATTTAAAGAGTATAGGGCAACACAGTGGCAACGTGGTTAGCATTGCTGCTTCACAGTTCATAAGTTCAGTTTCTGACCAGGGTTCTAACTGTGTGGGGTTTGTATGCCACCCCCTTCATCTTTACATGAGTTTCCTGTAGGAACTGTATTTTCCTCCCACAAACTCCAAATACATACTGTTGGGTTAATTGGTTGCTGACCCTAATTTGGGAGGGGGGGGGTGTCCTCCCTTACAAAGTACATAAATGAGTGAACAAGAAACCGTGACTTTACAATACAATGCAGGACAAGAACATGGTTTATGTGCATTGCTACATTAGCGATCATAACACGCCAAATAAACAATGGGGCGTAAGCAACCAAGTATTAGGAGCCCTAGTGGGGGGTACGGAGAAGCACAAGAGGGTAGAGGGCCCTCTTGTGTTAATGTGTTGAGCAATGTTGCTACTTGCTGGGTACTGTTCATCATCATCTACTTATATGTTGCTACATATTGCATATATAACTTACACGAGAACCGAGCAGAATAATAAATGCATGGATGCAATTAATAAAGAGAATTTTATGGCCTACAAAAAAGCCATATGGGACATAGGGAATATACATGGTACAGAGGACAGACATGAGATACAAGGTAGTAAGGACTTTCCCCATGAGAGCTTATATTTTAGAAGGAGGGGATGGGAAGAAGTAGTTTATTTTGGGGTACTCATGTCCTTTTCCTACCCTCGCTTATACCATCATCTTCTCACTACGGTCAACAACTGGAGTTCTACTGTTTATTTGGGTATTATGATTATTATTATTATGTTATTACTGCTGATGCAGCAATTTTGTAAACCTTGTCCATGTCCTGCAATGTTGATACTTAGCCGCCATCTGGACACATGGGATTCAGGTGGTCAGGATGCTGACGCTGGTATCCTGATCTCCATCGGGATGTCGGCATTATGCCTGCGAGGCGGGATTGCGGCGTCGGTATTTCGACTGCCGGCAACACGTCCGCCGGCATAATAACTGCATTGGAGGTGTGGTCCAGTGGCCATTAATGTTTCTCTTACAAAATGATTTAGCCCTTACAGTTAGATATTTATATATTCTGTTCCCTTTCTTCTATAATGAATTGGTGTGTCGGGCTTGTAGGAAATGTGATGTACACTGGCAGGAGATACCACAACACTATAGCTGAGGCTCCGTGCAATGCAACCTGACATTATCCCCTCTGTGTACAGGGTCCCAGATAAAGAAGCTGAATTATTTTCTTTTGTCCAAAGCCCATTTTAAAGCAGTGTTGTAAGCGTTAATGGCCCAGGCTTGTTTACACAGGAGGATTGAAGTAGCTCATCTGTTCTGACATAATTGACTTGTAAGATTTATGAAGCTTGCTTTGTAAACAAATAAGAGAGAAAAATTGCTTTTGAATGCCTTTAGGCAACATGTACAGGAAGGGATTGTGTTGCTTTAGGTGAAGTAACACATGTAAGTTTTCATGGGCAGCAAGTCCTGAGGTGAAGTGTATTATTTGCTGCAGCTGAGTCACCATCCCAGCAAGTGATCTAAGTGTTATCCTATGAATGTGTCTCTGAGCTCATGTAAGGCAATCCCCCATACACATGGAAGAAAACATTCCAGCTTTGGAATAACTGTGCAGCGGACAGCTCGCTGGCAGCAACAGAGCAATATTACGTTTCGCAATATGATCTATTCTATGGCTGTTTTCAATGGGAAATATTTAATCACACTTTTCCTTCAACGAAATGTTTTAGCTGCTTTCAATAGGTACAAAAGATTTCCTCTACACAATAGCTTGTCTGCAGAAAGGGGAACGGGCCATTTATCAAGTCCTGCTAGCTGCTATACAGCCGTGGCAGTCTCCCATGTTGCGCTAGAGCCTTTGTTCTGTTGTAAAATGATGTTTAGACTGATTAAAACTCTGACTTCTACTTTCAACAGGCTGTATTCTCGCAGTACCTGCAGCAGACTGTCTGGGCAGGATATATAAATGCAATAGTTCCATGTGTTTTTATGGGGGGTGTGGGCTTATCTGTTCCCCTGTATTGGTAAAGTATTGGCCCCATGAGGTAACATTGATTATTGCTCAAACAGTGTGTATAAAGACACTGACATTTGCCAAGAACCAGCATCACATATATACAAAACATCAGTCATTTATCACTATAATTTCTGTAGACTGAAAGGAGGCATTCATTTTGTGATTCGAAAAATAATTTCCCTTGAACCATTGATACTTCTGTGTGTGATATATTATAATATAACACACATATACACACACACAGCCTTGCGTCCGGCACTTTAGTCAGAGAATGCTGGTGCTTGCGCTTAAACACAGTTAAATTGGAGAATGCCGGTTCTCTCGACTCAACCACTTCCCGTCGGAGTAAACCTCACTGTGAATTGAATAGATCTAGGAGCTCCCTCCTGGCGTGATTCAACTCCCGATGAATGTAATCACCTTCAATGTCTACAATCGTTATTGCGACACTTGTAATACTGGTAACTGCGCATTGAAGAAGACCGCAGTATAAGGTAAAGCAGGATGCCTAAACTTGTACGGTTGCCCCTGTTAAAAATGTGCTTAGCAGTATTACAAGTGTGTTGCGATAACAGCGACATCATTTCAGTGTCCCCATAGAGATTGTCCTCAGTCATGATGTCGACAAGCTCACTGCATCCTTTTCAATGAGTGTTTGACTCTAATGTATCCCAGGGTTTTGCTCTTCTAACTTCTTGTGTCCCAGACAACTGCCTGCCAAATGGGACTAACATCCTGTACCAATGGTAGAGATTGTGACGAGACCTAAAGTGCATGTTAACCTCTCTCCTTCCTTTGACATTGATCTCCTAGTCCATCAGATTAAATGCATTTAATATCCACTGACATTAGTAATCTGTGACACCAGTGCCAATAGGCAACCTTTAACCCCAGTAATCTTACTCTGCTGCAGATTTATACAGTTCCTGCATTCTGTGTAAATCTTGTATCTCCGCTTTGGTTGGCTTCATTCTCTATAGGATATTGGATAATATGAAACTGGTTCACTCACATGATCTCAAGTAGACCTTTACTAATTTGATTACTTGTACATTCAGTGTCAGGCATTTGACTTCCAATCCCCCCACCCCCACCGGAGAACCTCTCTCTTAGCCATTCTGTGTCAGGCAAAGGATCTGATGTCAGGGTAGTAGGAGAGAGAATATTATAGAGCTTTTCTTTTTGGTAGGAAGTGTGACTTGGAACACTCTCCAGCACACTGTGTTTTATTGTGAACTTGGCATTCAGAGTTCAAAGAGAATTTGAACTATCCTGGTTAACCGCAGGACCAAACTGTACAGCATTTCTCTTGCAGCACATTGCATATGTTTGACTAATAAGTGTTGCATACAACCTATAAAACCTTGATCTGTCTCCTTGCTCATTTAGGGCCTGATGCAGTGTTGTCTGCATTTGCATCACTAATCGTAGATAAAAATTATGTTCATTAAATGTGCATATGGAGGTTTGCACAGTTTGGAGTCGGGCACTTATGCCCATGTTTGTATCATGGGTGCATTTCCACCTGACCTGACCACCATCAAAATAATGCGTTTTTCTCTGGGGTATATGCGTCTGTGTACTGGTCTGCATGTTTCAGCAGTTTTACTTCCCTCTCCCTATATCTCCCCCTCCAGCTACAAGTGTATTTAAGTGCCAGAATCACGCAAGTCTGCAAAGGCTATGTTGCCAGCAGAGCCATTTGAATATGCCCTCCCACTTGTGATGTCATATTCAATGGCGGCTGATATATCGCGAGGTCGGGGATATGTCAACCGCAGACTCTTAAGCTGGTTACAGACTTAACAATGTGTACCCATCCGAATGTCTCATGCGGCGGACCCGGCGAGGGCATCGGCAAGTGCATACACACTTGCCGATATCGGCAGCGATAGCCATGCCTCCTTTGGCAGCATGGCCCCCGCTGACTAAATCGCTCATCGGAGCTGCATGCACTTGGGAGCGCACATAGGGTCTGATTCAGAGGCGCTCGCAAAAAGCGAGCGCTCGCTCTGAATCAGGGCGGCCTCCTGGCCGCTCGCTAAGCTGTGGGTCACCACCCACAGCTTTAGCAGGCGGCCAGGCGATGGTCGCTATTATCGTGACCATCGGGCTTGCGACGAGACCCTTGTGGTAGGCAAGCCCCAGTGAGCTTCCTACTCTAATACAGCAGGAAGTTCACTACTGACATCACGAGTGATGTCAGTAGGACCGCCCTCAAATGGCAGGCATTCCTTCAGGAACGCCTCCGTTTGGCCAGCCACCCCCCCTCCCCGCCTATAAAACGAGGCGAGCTGTCGGTCAACATCGACGGCCGCCCCGTTTTGCTGCGAGCCCCGAGCGAGTGAAGTTCTGCTCGCTCCGGGGCTCGCGCACTACCTGGCCATCGACCCGCTTGCGAGCGGGTCTGAATCAGGCCCATAGTCGGCGACATAGCGGGTACACACTGGCCTATGTGCCCGATAGGTCATCTGATTTGGCGTATCGGATGACCAATCGTGTGGATTCAGCGTAACATCTTGCCCACTTGCTAATGGTGCCCAACTCTGCGTGTTGAGACACAGTGCATATCTGCACTCTGTCTACCCTCTCTGCAATGTATCTGCTGTACAAACAGTGCCCTGCAACTTAAATACGGAGGAAAGATTTGTTACTGTGGCAATTGCATTAACATTAGTGCAGTGCAATTCTGATTTTGGCTGGAGCAAGTTCTTGACGGGTGACATGTGAGAAAAAAAAAAAAAAAACGCTGGGTGCAGTGCCCATAAAATTGATCATGGGGAGAACACTGGGCGGTGACCAGTAAAAAGGCAGTATCTAGAAGTTTGAGAAATATGTAAATTATACTTTTGTGGTCAGCGTAGAAGTTGAGAACCAGTTATGGGTTATATGAATAAGTATTTGAAGTGTGTGTGAGGCTAATATCTGTGCAGCAGATACATTTTTTGGGGGGAAATTCAATTGTATTTGTGTGTGTCTAATAATAATTGTTATTCGACAAAGCAATTCAATTGTTACTCCAATTGGACCCAGAGTTCTGCTCGCACCCTTGTGAGGTGAAGAGCAGAAATCTGCAAGAAGTCCAGCTTTTCTAACTAGGACTTATAGGGCGGAATTCAATTGATTATTCCCCCCTTCACACCCGACGGAGCTATTCTATTGTTGCTCCTGTCGGGTGCGATCAGCTGCTAGCGCTCAATTTCAGCTCGCAGCCCCAGAGGGGTGCAGGCTGAAATCGGCGAAAAGTGTCCTGTTTGGGCGCCCAAACAGCACTTTTCGCGATCGCGCCCAGCACTTTGGTCGGGGTTAGCCGTGTTACGCGGCTAAACCCGACCACTTTGGGTGCGATCAGCGTGAAACGCTGACACAATTGAATAGCGACCCGCGATCTCCTGTCACTTTAGACGGGAGATGCGGGCCGCGAAATCAATTGAATTCCGCCCATAGATGGGTTTAGACCTTTTATGCGGCTAAACTCTGTACATTTGGGCGCTGTGCACTGTCTGATTTTAGATGGTTTCAATGCGCCCCGCTAAAACAACCTGCTGTCCATCTGCGGGCAACTGTGTCCGGCGGGTGGGATATATATTGCGTTTCAGCGATCACCACCGGCATCTATTCTCAGAGACTGGAGATTTTGGGGGTAGCCTGGCATGTCCATAAATGCCGGGCATGCCCCGAAAAGTAATGAAAAGTGGTTGCGTTTTAAAGACATGCCCCTTTTCTTGTGGCCCCCATTTCAGAGTGCCCCTTTCTAGGTCCGGCGCCCTGCTAATAAGTAATGGGCGCCCAATCAGAGCAACAACTGATTTGTTCTGTCAGGTGCCCATTACTTATAGGAGCGTACAACAGAATTGAATTCCATCCTCTTTTAATTGATTTGAAGATTACATTGTATGGCTTTAAATGCATGTCCTGTGGATATAGGGCCAGATTCAGCTTGGATCGCTATTGTGATTACAGCTGCGATTACACACACAGTTCAACTGCGATAGTATTGTAATTTTATTGCAATGCAATCTCAGCACAACATAGGGACGCCCACTTTACCTTACACACATCTGTAATGTTTAGCAAGTCTGCGAATCCACCGGTACCATCGCAGCCTCTCGTACACTTGCACAATCCCTGACTTGATTCAGAAATTGCTAACTTTCATGCACGCTATCAGGCCTCTGGCACACCTGCATTCGCCTGACCACTCCACCCTCACCACCCACAAAGGGAACTTCCTGTCCATCTCTCTGCGATGGGTCTGTGTAGTCACTGGTTGCAATGGCTTGCGCACACACTGCGATGCATGCGCAGTACGCAACTATCGGCCGATTGCGTGCGTAATCGCAGTTGCGTACAGCAGTGAATCAGGCCCATAGTTCTGTTTCCGTTTGGAAGACCTTCACCCATATCTCTGTTTCTAATGCATTCTGTAATAAAATATACCACACTTCTATGGATCACCATACGAGTGAATTAATGCGTGTCTGCAGCAGTAATGTTTCCTCTCAAAGTTTGAAACTATAGCAGATGTTGGCAGGCTGACAACTAGCTGGACCGTAAACCCCAAGCAACCCCCTCCTCCGAATATAAAGCAAATATGAAATGTATAGTCATTGCCCATTAAACTTGTCAGAGGTCAGCGTTCAAGTGCTGTAATTCAAACTAGCTATTACTTCATTGTTACAACACGTCTGCTACTTGTTACCTGATGGCCTGCAGTGTTGATGAACATGGTAGTGTGTCATGGAGACTCTATGGGGGGAATTACATTATATTAAAAAAAAATTTTGGTAGTCTATCGTAGCAATTTAATTGTTGCTCCGATCAGACGCCCAATACCCACGGCAGTCCCTATTTTAGATGCCCAAACCAGGATTTTAGACTGGGTTAGCCACTTTTCCTGTCTAAAACCCTGTTCTTTTGGGTGTGTAAAATACTAATGGGCATCTCAGTAGAGCAGCAATTGAATTGCTCCAATAGACGCCCAGCGCTAACAATTGAATTTCCCCCTATAGATGCTATTACTGAGAGTGTATGGGGAGGAGGTAGCCAGTTTCCTGGGGTGGACTTATAAACATGCGCACACATTTTGTGAGTTGAACCTATAGTGATGAGCTTTTACACACAGCAGAATTTGCTAGGAGCTAATTGTACAAAGGGGGCAACTTTTTTTTCAAATTTTTTTTTTTTTTTTTTAAGCCATGCTAAACAACAATGGACGCCCAATCTAGCAATTCAATTGTTTTGGGTTCCCAATAATTATCCTCCTGTCGAGCTAATTTTAGACCGGGCTCAGCTGTGTAAAACAGCTAAAGCAGTCTAAAGTCCTGATTAGAAATCATGCACTTATCGTATTTTTCTGCTCGCCACCTCAGCAGGCTGCGAGCAGAAATGAGGCGCTGGCGGCTATCGAGTCTGAACAGAGCAACAGTTGAAATCGCCCCCAAGCTGGTTAATGTTTTTCTTCTTCAGTTTTCCTCTGTTAGCATGATAACTGATTAGCATGATTTGTTCAGTTTTCCTCTGTTAGCATGATAACTGATTAGCATGATTTGTTCAGTTTTCCTCTGTTAGCATGATAACTGATTAGCATGGTCACCGCCGGAGAATAGACGCCGGGCGCATGCACCCGGCATCTATTCTCACTGTTTGCAGGGCTTGGGGGCTGCCCGGCGTGTCCGTAAGTGCCGGGCACACCCCCAAGAGTGACAAAAAGGGGACGCGTCTTATAGACACGCCCCCTTTTCAATGACCACGCCCCCTTCTCGGTCGCGCGCCTTCGGCGCGCGCAAGACCATGCCCTCTCTAGCTCCGGCGCCCTGACTCGCGCCGGAGCTTGAATGAACACTAGGGGTATCCACTAGACAATTAAGTTGAACGATAACGATCGTTCAGTCGTTTGCAAATCGTTTGCAAAAGTGTCTAAAACGACCAGCGATGCGTGTGCCCGCTGGTCATTTAGACATCCATCATCTTTCAAACATGCTGGTCAACCTGACTATATCATCAGGTTCAGCATGTTTCCAGATGATTGATGACCCTGCAATGAACGTCTGCTCGTTCAGTGCAGGCTCATCAAACAACTGAACGATTACAATGTCGTAATCGTGCAGTCGTTTTCAGATCTTGTAGTGGATATCCGCTTTAAGATTATCTGTCCCATCTGGCTGGTTGGAACAATAATCTGGTAACGCCGGAAAACAAGCAAACAACGGTCGTTCAGACAAATTGGTTAAATCCGTTTCATTCCACCAATTTGTCTGAAATGTTGTTTTCTGGTTTTTGGGAGCAAATGGTCGATTATTTGCTCCCATACAATAACAGATTTTACAACCAGCCCAGATTGGACCGATAGGGGGGAATTCAATTGTTTTCCCTGCCCGCAGCAGTAATGCGCGCCCGGCAGCTATTCAACAGTTCCTGCCGACGGGTGCAATAGCATGATTTCTGCTCGCACTCTCCTGAGATGACGAGCAGAAATTGGCGAAGAGTCCTGGTTTTGGACACCCAAACTGCTATATGAGTGCGCTAACCAGGACTTTAGACGGGTTTAGCAGCTTTACACGGTCTGTTTGGGAGTGACCTGAAAGACCAAACAATTGAATATCTCCCCGTCAGTTTAGACGGAGGATAAGGGGTGGTTGGGCGCACAAAGACAATTAAATAACCCCAATAATCTTCTATTATATGTACCTAGCTTAAAGCCTCTTTGCTGAGAAAATTATTATGAGACACGACACTTGGAAAACTATTACAATTAATAGCATCATAATGAAATAAATTTATATATATCTTTGGTAAGCATTCCCAAATAAGAGCTGTTTAGGTCCCTGATGTATGAAAATAAAATGTGAACGCCTTGGCTTTGTACCACCATGTTCCGTGCAGCCCATTTCATGTAGCTTGCTTACTATATGCTCTTGAAAACCTCTGTAAAATAGAAGTTGGGCTGGGTTAGCAGAGAGGAGGAAATACACAGTGCAGACTGATGAATGTCCCTTCAAATCTCCAACCTACTTCTGTATGTTACCACCCATTTTATTAAATAAATCTTCAGTTTCCTCTGTCTTAAATACAGTGATCATGAGGGTGTAGTGGCATTGGGAATCAGCATGAACTACCGCCGGACCTAAGCCCGGCGGATGAAATGCCGACGCCGCGGCACATGAAGATCCTGACTGAGGTGAGTAAGACCCCAAACCCTCCCCTTTCTCCCCCCCCTCTAACACTAACCCTCCTTTAGGGGTGCCTAACCCTAACCTCTCCCCAGAGGTGGCTAAACCTCTGGGGGGTGCCTAAACCTAACCTCCCCCCGGTGGTTCGTGATGCTAACCACCCTTCCAGCCTAACCCTAAGCCCCCCCCCCCCCCGGGAGTCCCTAAAACTACCCCCCCCCGGCTATCAGTTCCCAACGCCCGGCTTACCTATGTTCGGTATGCCGGGATTTCGACGTGAGGCTAATGATAGGCCTTGGTATTTAGACACCTGTCATTAGACCCAAGCCGGGACTTCACTGCAGGGTGGCCGGCTTCCTGACTACATCCCGTGGCATTGCAACATTTATAACATTTGTTTTGGGGGGGCAAAATGCACCTACAGTAGACCCTAGCTGTTGTGCTGAATTGGAAGTCACAAATTGCTGTGTATAATCAAAGTGAGATGTCCGTCAGCTCTGAGCTATTTTAAAATTGAAGGGTGTTGTTTTTTTTTTTTTTTTTGGAAATGGGTATGCTGTTCTATGCAGCCTAGAACATCCTTATAAAGACTCTTACTACACCTTTATCATTTCAGTAATCCTCCTCTCCATAATGAGATCTTGTCTGTACTGCAAACTAGGTGCACTGGTGCGCTTTCTGTGTACTAGTCAGCTCCCGGGTCAGCCATTGCAGACCTCTGTTCCTCTGTCACTGTTGCCATGTTTCTCCATAAAGCTTGGCACCATGATAGAAATGAAGACAAATGCCACCACCAAATTTTTGCTCTTCATATACAGATGTGTCCACATACACCTTTCTTAAAATCCAGCCATGCCTTTAAATCTGCGAATTAGCCAGACCCTGTGATTTTTCTTAAAAGTTTCTTTGATCCCTTCTTACAGTGGGGCCTTATACAAATTTTAAGTGTATCTTCAGTATAAAAATCAACGAAAGAAAACAAACCCTGTACATAAATGATTGCATAAAAACAGCTGAAATATGTGCAGGAAAATCTGAGGATGTGAATCCGAGAAGCCGTTTGACTTCACCCGTCAAGCAAAAAGAAATGGTTGCTATACAGTTACATGTGCAACTGGTTGGGTAGACATGCAATAAGGATACTGTGACTGTAATTATGTACACAGCTAATCTGAACCATAGTTACAAAAATCCTGTTAACTAAGATGAACTCTGATTTTGTTTCCTACAGAGAGTTGTTTTCACTGAATCATTTAATAGTAATTTTATAACTTCCTGCTCTGCAGAAACATTTGTTAAAGCTTTAGACACCACTGAAATCTGATAGGGAGATCTTTGTCTGAATACACACAGTTCCCTGCATCTTCAGTTCTGCACGTTTCTATGGGGCGAGGAGGGTGCAGAATAGGCAGTGCCTGGAATTAATGTCACATAAAACACTAGGAGAGATCCTTGCAAAATCATCACGACCGTGCATTCTACACATTAGAGTACAGAGAAGGCAGCCATGTTGGGCGCACTACCTTGCTTACAATGTGCGATAAGCAATACATGGAAATAAGACATACAAGGAAAATTGAACAGTGACTAGCTAGATACTCACTGAGTTACTAGTTCAATGGGTGTTCATCCTGTGATAGAGAGTTAGAACTGCTTTCTTTAGTTATAGCTGTCAAAACTTTATATAGATATAGGAGAAAATTAACTAAAGTGTGTTTTTAGAAGTGAAGATATTGCCCATAGCAACCAATCAGATTCTACTTAACATTTAACTAGAAGATAATAGCTAGAATCTGGTTGCTATGGGCAGCATCACCACTTCTAAAAACTCACTAGTAAATTTACCCCATAGTCTTGCATCATGTTTGAAGGTCCTACACCAGGGATGGGGAACCTCAGGCCCAGGGGCCGTATAAGGCCCCCGGAATCATTTGGTCTGACCCTCGGATCTTTATTCTGTTAGCCTCATATGAATAGCAGGCTTCCTATAATGGTACCCTGTGGCCAGAATCTAAGCAGTAGTGCCACCGGGATCGTCCTTAGGATGTTTCAGATTGTCACACCGCTGCCCTTACAGCTCCCCAAAGCATCCTCAGGATGCTCCAGACATTGCTGTAATCACCGGCAGTTGTGGTCAGTCCCCGTGAGACATCACAGAGGGGGCGTGGCCTGCACCAAGCCCGCGAATAATGTTATATATCTCAAAATGGCCCTAGGCAGAAAAAAGGTTCCCCACCCCTGTCCTACACTAACATTGATGCTTCAAAGACCCAAATGCAATCGATACTCATTGCTTGTAAAATAGAAATGCATTTTAGTGTATGACCAATCTCTTTTTGGGGGCGATTCAATTAAGAGCAGGTTGAATAGCGCCAGGAGGTTGGTCCCGGAGCTATTCAATTCACCTCTCAGTTTAGTTCGACTAGTCTGACTTAAGTCTGAGATTGCCGGCTCTATCGACTAAAGCAGAGTGTCTAGTCGCGCATAACTGCGTTCTCCGAATAAAGTGCTGGCCACGCGGCTGTTGGCACCTCGCGGCCGGCACTTTAGTTGAATTTCTCTTCCCACCCTCAGGATGGTGCAAGAAGAAATCATTTAGTCAACCTAACAGCGTGCTGAATTGAATAGCTCTGGTAGCTCCTTCACGGTGCAACCAACCACACGCTAAATTGAATCAGCCCCTTTATTTTCAGTCTTTACAATTTTCTGAAACGTGTCAGGTGCTTTGGGCACACATTCACTTGAATAGGATAGGCTACATATCAGTCTGTGCACAGGGCACACGGGGAGACGTATTATGGAGCAACATCAGCGCACGTTATGTGCACTGATGCCACTTTTCCCCCATGTACGATTGGGGAGCTGGGCGGTAAATGACAAAGGTGCTATGCGCCCCTGTCATTAGCTGCACTGCTATCTACAATATAGCAGCGCCGATAGCTTGGGCTATGAATGAACAGTCCGTCCGCCTGACCGCTCCGTCCGCTGCAGCTGTCGCTATCGACAGCTACAGCCTGGCGATGCCCTATCCCCACAGCAGGGACAGCGCTTCCCTGGTATAGGAGCTGCAGTCTCCAGGGCTGCACGCAGGATCTCACAATACTTGCGAGATCCTGCGCATGCTCAATGGAGCTGGCCGGGACTGAGACACAGCGCAACGGCACTAGGCTGATGTGCTGTGGTCTTTAGCGCGGATCGCAGAAGGGAGGAGTTATCACTCCCCCCACTTCTGGAGATGAGATGTTAATACATCTCATCGTTAGTGCTTCCTGCTTCGCCTCGGTAAAGCGTTATAGTAACATTGGTGTGAGTGGTGGGCGAAGGCGCTGCTGCCACCAGTCTGTATAGCGCTGCTGGTGACGTGGGCCACTCCTGCGATAGGGCCCCTATACAAAGCAATACAACTGTAACATCTCAAATACAAAAAAATGTTGGCAGAAGTCATTTCATCATAGGCGAAGCCGTGGGCAACAGCTAGTTATATAATCATTTTTTTTTTTTAGTTATATAATAAATGTGTGTGGATGTCTTTGTGGAGTTACTGATGTTGCTCTGAATAGTCTATTCTTGACTTTTTGAAAGATCCTCTTCACTTAAACTCGGTGGTGTCAGCCCTATTGTTTGCAGGGCCATCCCCCATAAGCATGCATTCCATCTGTTCCGCTTTCACGGGGAAATAAGCATAAATCTTTTCCCCGGTCTTATTTTGAGGGCTTTTCAACCTAATGATGAGCATGAAATGAAATTGTGTACGTTTCCTCTCAGCTCATGTGATGGGTAAAGTAGGGGTTATGCACTGGGAGAACAACGCGATCATCCATTCCCCATAGAGGGGACATTCAGTGTTACAGGCCGTCACATGCCTGCTCGCTCCATGTCTACTTACAAATTACCATTTTACGTAAACTGTAATTATTAATTGGAATACTACAGAAAGCTTTTGTGTGTAATGGCATATAGCCTACAGATGGATAAATGCTTCTGTCCTCCCCATAGCATACCTATAATTACAGTATTATTCATGGTCCAGTCTCATTGTCCCACCCAACACCCGGCAGTCTGCGCTTGTATTACACTCAGTGGATGACTTAAATGGGATGCAGCGTGAGGTCAATATTCGCAATGTCGATAATCATAATGTCAACAGCACGGTCATGTCAACATTGTTGAAATGGAAGGTTAGTGGTTGCAGGACTGTACTCTCTGGAACGCCGGCACATAAGATGACTCCACCGGAACTGCTCCTCATATGAACGCCAGGACCCAGAAAACCGCCGCTGAGCACGCCACTACCGCCGGGACTAGGTAAGACACAGCTAGACCGCTAAGAATGGTTTCTCTATATTCTATAAGGTTGACGTTTCGGCAATGTTGACATGAATGTCCACATGCTAATATGTCGATATTTAGACATTTCAACATTGTCATGTCAACATTATGAATAATGATATAATTGTCGACTTAGTATACCACCTCCACTGGAATATTGAGCAAGTTTTACCATCTTGTTGAATAACCCAGCTGTCACACCGTAATACAAGCTCAACGCAGAACAAAACCTTCTCTGAATCAGAAAACACTACCGTCACCACACCTCAGGACAAGACTGAAAGCCTGCTTCATATTCTCATAGCCAGCAAGTAACTGTCCAAAGACAGCCCCATCCTCCTCTACACCGCTCTTCACTGTTAGCATGGTACCGGATTATAGATAATGGTCTACTGGGGCTGGCAAGGAGACGTGTGTGTGTGTGTGTGTGTGTGTGTGTGTGTGTCTGTCTGTCTGTCTTCCATTCCTTTATATCGCCCCAGCATGTTTAGTTTTCACTTTGCAATTAGGAACAAAACTGTAATAAAAGAATAAAAAGGCAGAGGTGAGAGAGTCCTGCTTGCAATCTATAGTGAAATAGGAATATGATACATGAGGATAAGTCCTACATAATGCAAATTGGTCCAGCCTGATTGCAGAGTTTCTTGGTGGGCTACATGATCCAGTCATTGGCCTGGGTTCAGCAGGATATATGAGTGTAGAAAGAGAACAGATGTAAGTTTTGTGTGAGCTGTGTAGAGGTGAGCTAATTGGTGGAATAGCTTATGGAGGGTACCATATATTTCATATTCTTTCTTGGTTCTCCCACTATATCAAACAGTTGCAAGTTTTAAGAATGATCATGATTGGAATTACAGGCATAACCAATGTTCCTGGTTTTCAGAGTTTTGTATTTATTTATATAAATGACAATCTTCACACTCTCTTCTGCCACTTCAGCAATGTTACAGTCCACCTTGGTATTCCACACCTCACACTTGATGTACTACTCTGTTATAGGAGCCGAGCGTTTGTTTAAGGTTGCATGGAGGGAGCACATATGATTACTCTATAAGAGGGGAGCATTGATGGTGATGAAGGGGGGGGGGATGCTAAAATGCTAGTGTAGGTCAACTGGTTGGCCCATTTATGGAGTTACTGGATGGCCCATTTATGGAGTTACTGGATGGCCCATTTATGGAGTTACTGGATGGCCCATTTATGGAATTAGTGAGCAGATTTGGTACTTTTTCAAATTCAAGTTTATTATTTTTTTATTTTTATTTTCTCCAATTATATATGACTACGGTCTAAGCACCTTACTGAATCTACTGCTTGACAGAAGTTGTAGTTCTTTCATTTTGAACCGTAATCAAGCATATTATTATATAGTCTAAAGAAATGTCAAGTATTATCTAAAATGCTGTTTCTCAGTCACTTCTCTTTATTCACATAAATGTATGAAGTTCTGCTTTCAGTTACAGCTTCAGTTCATTTTCAAATTGTTTCCACTCCCTAATGGATTTTTTCCCCAAAGTGCAACACTGCACATTCCCTGTAAGGTTTATCTTCCAGACACTGATTTACTACACCTCCTGTCACTATTTTCTTTGCAAAGGATCAAAAGTAATAGTATGTCTATTAGGTATGATGTATTCTAGGCCCTTCCCGAAATAACTTTCAGTTAAGTTTCTCAATTAGCAGATAAACTTAAAACAAAATGTGATTATTTTGCTTCCAATTGATCCCTTTACTTAGTGACATGCACAACAAATATTGTTGGTATACTGAGAAAACATCCCAGTTTAGTAGACTATGGCATGTAGTTTTTAG
Organism: Taudactylus pleione; assembly: GCA_031769625.1. Classification (NCBI taxonomy): domain Eukaryota; kingdom Metazoa; phylum Chordata; class Amphibia; order Anura; family Myobatrachidae; genus Taudactylus; species Taudactylus pleione. Next base: position 8,556,717 of record JAUIMM010000065.1, read on the forward strand.
CTGCCTCCAGCCAGTTGCAGGCAGGAGCGTAGCAGACTCCGTCAGGAGTATGTAAAATAAACTCTGAAAATCTCTAAAATGTCTTTGTTTAAAAATGACTGAGAGGGGGATTTAGTGGTTTCCGATAATAAAATGTCCTTCAGACTGTTTTTTTTTCTTGCAAATAGATTTTCAAATGCCAGTTCCAATAATAAGGCCTCAGTCTAGTGCAGGGAAGGGGAACCTCAGGCCCGGGGGCCGCATAAGGCCCTCGGAATCATTTGGTCTGGCCCTTGGAGCTTTTTCTGCTAGCCTAGAACGGCACACTGCAGCCAGAATCTATGCAGCAGTGCCGGGGCATCCTTAGGACACCCTTACAGCTCCCCGGAGCATCCACTGGATGCTCCAGGCATTTCTGTAATCATCGGCGATTGTGGCCCCTGCCCCGTGTGATGTGCAGAGGGGGCCTGCACTGGGCCCACAAATAATGTTATATATATCAAAATGGCCCTCAGCAGACAAAAGGTCTAGTGCAACACAGTATGAAGATCCCTAGTGTTACCCATATCCAGCAGGCGCATCGCAGTCCTTGGGCTATATTTATGATGTGGCGGCTTTGAGTTGAAAAAGTAAAGCACTACGCACATCCCGTGTACAGCACGCCGGGCTTTATTCTGAACATAAGTTCTGCTTTCAATTTTCAGCTCCAACACTGCGAGAAGCTGCGGTTTACAAAAGCCTCTGATTCGTAAATATAGCCCCTTGTCTTAGTATAGCCCCTTGTCTTAGTATAGCCCCTTGTCTTAGTATAGCCCCTTGTCTTAGTATAGCCCCTTGTCTTAGTATAGCCCCTTGTCTTAGTATAGCCCCTTGTCTTAGTATAGCCCCTTGTCTTAGTATAGCCCCTTGTCTTAGTATAGCCCCTTGTCTTAGTATAGCCTCTTGTCTTAGTATAGCCCCTTGTCTTAGTATAGCCCCTTGTCTTAGTATAGCCCCTTGTCTTAATGGGACTGGTGTAATGGGGAGTTTTATGTAGAGATCATGGTGCCAGCACCTGGTGTGAGGAGATGTGATAGAATAGCTAGGATTTACACGGATTTACAATAAAGGGCGGAATTCAATTCTTTCTAGCCCCTTTTGCGCCCGACGGAGCTATTCAATTCTTGCTCCTGTCGGGCATGATGAGCTGCCAGCGCTACATTTGAGCTCGCAGCCCCTGGGGGATGAGAGCTGAAATGTGCGAAAAGTGACATGTTTGGGCGCCCAAACATCACTTTTCGCGATCGCGCCCAGCACTTTGGTCGGGTTTAGCTGCTTTACGCGGCTAAACCTGACCTCTATGGGCACGATCAGCATGAACATCTTGGACAATTGCATAGCGGCCCGCGATCTCCTGTCACTTTAGACGGGAAATGCGGGCCGCGAATACAATTGAATTCCGCCCATAGAGTGACTGCAAGTTGTGTAATGATTATATCAGGGATGTTGTGTGGAGACTGGTATTTTGCCACTTATTCCTGTCTGTAGTCAGACTTTATTTATGAAAATATTTATATAATGCAAACACATTGCTCAGCCCTTTACGTAGAGTATTTTAGTCATTCCCTGAAGTGTAGCTTGCAAACTGTATAATCTACCATGTAATTCAATGTGATGTGCCGCTGTATAGGGCAGGGCCGTCATCGCAAGTTTTCCCTCGCACCTGTGTGTGCGGGAGGGCACCTGAGCACTCACAGGAAACTCACAGAAACCTGGAGAGGACATAGACACTCCACACAGAGAGCTTTGTTGGGAATCAACCCCAAAACCTATGAAGCAGCAAGTTACCATTGCTCCACTGTGCTGCTCATTTCATTGTTCATTTCCTATAAACTATGGTTTAGGCTGGTTTCTGTTTTGTGCCTTATGGTGGGTACATACCAGGCAGATCTCTCTGCTGGCATGTCATCGCGCTGACAGAGCGGCCAATCAGGTAAGCTATACTCATGTCGGTGCTGGCATTTCAATTTGCCCACCCAGCTGAGATGTCAATCACCGGCTGTCCCTGCAGCATATGTGCAGGCGGTCTGCTGATCATTCGTACACACAGCCAGATGCAATGATGTATCGGGCATCTGCTGTGCTGCAGACCAGATGCGATATGTTTGTGAACAAAGTCATTCACAGACCTATACACAGCTTTTTCTCTTGTGCTCTTGGGGAGAAGGATAAATGAGGAAGCGTCTTTGGCCTCAGAGTTACACTTAGCCAGCTCCATTTACTTGTGTTTATGTCCAATAAATGCTGCTGCAACATTGCTACACAGGGTGCATGGCTGTAAGGTTCTTACAGCTTGAATATATGAGAACTTCACCTGATGAGAGTTTGCAGCAGCCACGTCTATTGTCTAAACTATGAAGTCACCCTGGCTTGGACGAATACTGGCAATTCTCCTTAGAACTTCCTTGAGCTCTAGCCAGCAAAGGGACCGGTGACTGTACCAAATCCTGTGGCTGATGGCACTTCAAGCAGAGAAGGAGTAGACTTGCTAGTACCTGCTAAACGCGCCAGTAGTTGCTGGTATCAGGGGTGGGCAGGGTTACTGGGTACTGTAGGCTGCACAGGTGTGGTACAGGAACATAGAAGGTAAATGAGCTGGGCACTGCTGCTACACTCTGGGGCAACATATAGTAGCTGGCACTACATACTGCTGGTAGGTTTTGGTCAAACCCATCCTAATTTTGTGTATCATGATATTTGGCAAGGTTTGTCAATGCCTGACCTACATTTTACATGTTTTGCCCCTTTGCATAGGGATGTAGTCATTAGGTTGAAATTGTGGTGTTGACATGAATTCATGTCAGCAACACAATGTCAACAGTTACGATGTCAACATTGTTGCAGTGTTTACAGGCAACATGTCGACGTCAGAATGAGACATTAGGGTTAGGCTGCGGGATGGTGGAGTTTAGGGTTAGGCACTAGATTGAGGGTTAGTGGTAGGGATCAGGGCTATGGCGGGTATAAACGCTAGTACGTTGCTCCGCCGGAACCTGGAAATAGCCGCTGCAGCCATCAGGATCAGGTAAGTCACCTCTAGGCCTCCAGGGACGATATGTTACTCCCTTGATTTGAAAGGAAGGAAATCAAATAGTAGTGCCCCCATATAATGCCCCTGTAGTAGTGCCCCCATATAGTGCCACTGTAGTACTGCCCCCATATAATGCCCCTGTAGTACCGCTTGTACAAAAAAAATAAAAAAAACACCTTAATCCCCGCTCCTGCATCCACCGCCGGCCTGTCCGCCCGGCTGCACCTCAGAACTATGGTAGAGATGTCATGATGTCATAGTGCACATGGGTAGAGCCGGAAGCTGGAGTTCAGAAGAGAACTCCAGCCTCCGGCTAACGTGGCGCTGCAGGGAAGGAGCCGGGCGCCCGCTGGTAATAACATCTCAGTGGGCGTCCGCCTTAGAGCCTCCCTGCGGCACAGCCAGGCATGCATATGAATCATTCTATATTATAGTCCGTCCATTACCCCCAGGAATTTCATTTTTACCCCATGTGGGGTAATTTACCACTATTCCCTGACCACTGTTCTAACATTTCCACATGTTATCAGTGTCTACATGGTTTATGTTAACATGGTCATTATTGACATTTTAACCATGTCTACATTCTCATGGCGACATTGACTGTCCAGATATCATACCACACACATCATACTACACGCTTTGTATATTCAACACAAACTTAACCATGGCAACTTCAGTCTGTCTAATTTTAAACGAGCTAAGGCTTCTAGCAGTGTGTTTGCTTTCTGAGAGATGTAAGGTGATATAATATCAATAAATCTTTGATGAAATAATTGCAGTTTCTTCCTTTCGGTGAAGTAGGCGGGAGAACGTTGTAGCACTGCATTCAGATAACTGAGATTAGGAACCTCCAGCAGGAAGCATGTGTTTATCAAATGCCGGAGGAGATCCAATAAAGGAATGTGATTAAGTTGTTCTAGTCCTCAGAACACCCGTTACTGTGGGCACACTTTCCCATTGGCGGTGTACTTATAATTGCAGGGCGTTTGTGGCAAAGGAGTCTGATGCTAAGGAGATATTATTCATTTGTGTAACAAGGCAGAAGGTCCAGTGGGCAGGAAATTCCTCCAATATCTGTAACAATTGATATTTCTGGCAAGGTAAATAAAAGCAAGCAGCTGGCACTGAGCTGATACCATTGCTTCCACTAACAATCTGCAGCCTCTAAATTGGGGTAATTAGTACCAATCCCCTTACAAAAAAGACTAATTAATAAATATGTACAATATATGGCTTTAATAACACTTATAGGGGAATTCAATATGGAGCGATAAGTCGTTTTTTTGCGTTAATATCGCACCTATGACGCCATTTTCACTGGTTTTAGTTTTACACCGTATTCAATTTCAAAGACTTTTCGCAGGTTCGAAAAGTCTTTGAAAAAAAAAACGGGGATAACTTTTCACCACTGAATAGGTGGCGAAAAAAAGTGCAGAATTGGGGTTTAGGGGTGCAGGCTTAAAAATAGCCTGCACCCCTGGGAATGACATTTTAAAAAGAACTGTGTCATAAAAAAAAAATATAGGGACACCCCAAAAAATTTATTTAGAAATTGGGGTGAAAAAAAAAAAAGGGAAAAAAGTGTTTAAAAATAGGGAAATAGGTTCAGGGCTATTCTGCAAGTATGCGGCAGGTGTATTCTAGAATAGGCTATTAGCGGCAGGTGCATAGATGCAGAATTTTTAAAAACTTACTTTAGGGACATAAAAATATGCTAGTACCCATTTTCATAAACCCCAAATTTGATGGGACCACTTAAAAAAACGAAAAAAATAACCTAAGTGCTCTTCTGCATCACTTCTTCAATGTCGGGGAAAAAAACACCTGCTGCAGCTATTTAAATCCCAACTTTCATTTGCAGGCTAAAAAGGGGGTACCCATAGTGATCCCCCATGCTTTTACAACTTTAGGGGGGTCCTACAATTTTTTCAAGGAAAATTTCGTTTTTTTTACGCAAATCCCACTTTGCACCTTCCCGTTTTTGTAGATTTGATATTGAATACGGGGATAAAGCGGGTCGCGCGCCCGATACTTTATCCCAGAAAAATCTCCGATATGAAACGTAAACTTCGTCAGCGCAGTTTACGTTTCATATTGAATACCCCTATTAGTGTGCACATTTACTGACCTATAGAGCTAAATTTGTTTATATATGTGATACAAGGTCTTATTAATATAGCTATTGAAAGAATTAGCTTTATAAACGGGGATTAATTAAATAATATCAAGGCTAAGCTTTAGATTTAAATTGTGCACCATCTATGTGATCAGATTCTCATGTTAAATGTAATAATTGACTAATACAAAAATGTGGATCAGGTGATCTGTATTGTGCCGGCCATGATAATTTATTGAATAAAGGTAAATAAAAGGCTGGACTTGCCTATACGTCTTATGGTTTGGTGTATACTGTTCAAGTAGTAGTTAGTTCTACCGAATTGCATTACCCGATCTGGTTCATTGCAGCTTGTAATGGAGTGTACTACAGAGAGGGATGTATGTATAATTATCACAGACCATTTTGAAAGCAGTAAATCACATGGCTAAAGCTGGGTACACACTGAGCGATGTGTACCCAGCCGATATGTCGGGCAGACATATGGGATCCTCTGTACCCATCAGAACAATGTAATGAGCGATGAAACAATCACTTGTTCCGTCCTTCATTACACTGCGTGGTGCCACATGCAATATCGTCAGGTTTTATGTGCAGCACATCAAACCTGACTATGTTGCATGCGACCGTGAGAGCGAGCATACCGTGCGTACAAACTGCACGATATGCATGATTTGGCCAAATCGGAACAACATTGCTCCAGTGTTTACCCAGCTTTAGCGTTAAGTCATGCCGGGGTAGGGGGCGGAGGGCAGTTTAGTTAACTGGTTTGGTGACACATTGATACAAGAGTACCCAATTCAGGTCTGAAACTTAGGTGGCCAATACATTGTGTACTGTTATTAAGTAATCCGTGTAAGTAGGTCCCATACAATGCAGTACTTTATTATTATTATTATTATTATTATTATCATTTATTTATATGGCGCCACAAATGTTCCGCAGCACCTTATAAAGTACATAAACAAATTGTAGACAAGCGACTTACAGAACAATACAATACAGGACCAGGACATGGATGATATACATAGCTACATTAGCGACCATAACACCCAGATAAGCAATAGAGCATAAGCAACCAAGTTTCTACTTCAGGGTCCATAGGGTATCCACAGGATACCTTGGGTATAGGTGTGACGTCAGTCGCAGGGCACCAAAGAGTTAAGCTTTCAGCCTCCCAGGATGCACTAGGTCCCCCTCCTATACCCCGCCCCCAGGCCAAGGCACCTCAGTTTAGTTTGGTGCCCGGCCGGAGTCGGGTGCACCTGTTGGAGTGGGGGCTAGAAGAGCCCCTGAAGCTTATTCTTCATGCAGCTGTGGCTGCACAACTGGATGAACAGCATGGACAGTCAGTCCTGACGTCCATGCTGTCTTCCCTACACCCCGCCGGTACCAGAACGCCGGTACTGATCCGGGGATGCTGGTGGGCGTCTGGGGTCACAGCTAGCGGTGACCCCAGATGCTCCGGACCATGGCCGGATTCAAGGGGGACAGAGGTAAGCAGCGGGGTCCCGCGGTGGGTCCCCGCTGATCACATGGTCCTAAGTCCCCAGGCAGGGGGCTCCCTGGGGACTGGCTGCAGCGTGGAGCCAGGCGACCAACCTGCGCTTCCACTACCCCCTGGGATAGCGGACCGCAGCAGAGCGGTAGCGCTGCGGCGTCCCAGGGGTTAAATGCATGCCAGGGGAGCGCGCCTTCCCTGTCTCACAGCCGGCGCCTCCCCCGCTGCACACAGCCCTCTCTGCACTGTGCTGACTGGTCCTGTGTCAGCGCTCCTCCCCCAGGCCAGCTTCTCTCTGCTCCTCGGCGGCCATCTTCTCTGCAACGCATGGTGAACGCTGCTGGAAGTCTGGAAGGAAGCATCGTGGTCTGGGTCCCCCCGCATACCTCTCCTCCGCTGTGGCTCAGGTCTGTGTATGCAGCGCTGTGTCCTACCAGGCCCTGTGTCTGTGTAGTTGAGTGATCAGCGCTGTTAGTGCAGGAATTGTTATTTCTCTGCATTGTATGTGACTGTGCTAGCGCTGCCTGTAACTATTCTTCACTAAACTGTCAGCTTTATTACTGTCCCTGTTCTTTCTGCTAAAGCCCTTGCGGTGCGGTGCTGCAGGGTGGTCTCTCGCCTATTTAATACTTAATTGGTGAGAGAGGTCACATACGTGGTGCCATCATGTCTGAAAGTGATTTTCCCCTCCGGCTACAGTGTACCACGTGCAAAGTACCGTTAGCGGAGGGGGAGGGTAGCGCGGAGGGCCTTTGCCGGCAGTGTTGTCCATGGCGCGGCCTATTACGGTTACAGCACCGGTACAGGAGCCGCCCTGGGCTTGTTTCGCTCAGGCGTTAACAGCTTTAGTGGGCCAGTTAGCTCCGCAGCCCGCGTTTACTCCGATGGGTTTGTCCCAGCAGTCTGTGGTGTCGTCACCCATGCAGGGGTTCCCACGACAATTGGTGGTACCCCACAGTCTCCCTATTTCCCCGCACCCGGGTTCTCAGGAGCCAGCGTGGGTTAACTCCCTGACGAGTTCTTTACAGCACTTGTCGGATGTATTGCAAGGGGAGTCTGTGATGCGGCCTCATAAAAGGCCGGTGGCGTCTCTGTCCGCTCCTTATGAGGATGACGAAGGGACGTCTGATGATGGGGAGATTCTGGATCCTTACGATCAGGAACCTTTCCATACTAAGGACGCTGATGCTAAGTCCAAAGTATATATTCCTGGACTTATTCGGGCGGTCCGCACAGCCTTGGTGATTGAGGACGAAGTTCCCCCAGCGGCTAAATCTAAGTATGCCTTTTTCAAAGATGTGAAGGGCGATGCCACAGTCTTTCCTCTTTCGGGTCAGTTGGTGGACCATTTAGAGGAGGCGTGGAAACAACCTGGCAAAAGATACCAGCCGCAGAGACGCCTGGCGGTGGCTTATCCGTTCGCGGATAATTATTTTGCTAAGTGTGAATCCCCTCCACAGGTGGATTCTCACGTGACCCGTCTTGTCCGTAGTGCCACATTGCCGATGCCATCCATGTCCTCCCTTAAGGATGCTACGGACTGCAAGGTAGAAATCTGCCTGAAGTCCGCTTATTCCCTTGCAGGGGGGGCAGCACGGCCGGCTATGGCCATTTGCTGGGTTGCCAGAGCGATGGAGCGCTGGGCGGATTCATTAGAGGCTTCTTTTGAATCCGACTGTCCGGCCGAACAAGCGGAGTTGATTGGCAATCTCCGTGATTCGGCCACCTACATCAACGAGGCGGCTCTAGACATTAGTACTCTGGTGTCTAGAATTTCTTCAGCAGCGGTAGCTGCTCGTCGCACCTTGTGGCTGCGATCCTGGAAGGCGGACGCAGATCCAAGAAAGGTCTGGAAGCGTTGCCGTTTACCGGAGAAGTTCTCTTCGGTCCGGATCTGGATAAGATTGTGGCCACGCTGGCGGCAGCCAAATCTGCTTGTCTCCCGTCGGCCGCTGCTCCTTCTGGTTCTGGACCATCGTCCTTTCGGTCATCTAGGGCCCAGGGCAGGCCCAAACCACAGTCGTTTCCTCGACAGGCTGGCCCTAAGAAATCGGGCAAGCCCCGGAAACAGGCATGGAGTACCAGACGTCCGGCCCCCAAGCCAGATGACAAGCCTGCGGCCTGACGGTCCGGGTCTCCCCTTGGGGGATCCCAGGGTGGGAGGCCGCCTGCTGCAGTTCTCCCGGTGTTGGTCGTTCACTACGACAGACACTTGGGTTCTGGAGGTGGTCTCTCACGGGTACGCCCTCTCCTTCCGGCACAGACCCCCGGCTCGATTCTTCACCACGGGTCTACCATCAGACCGGAACAAGGCTACGGAGCTGCGGAAGGTATTGCACACTATGCTCCAGGCTGGAGTTATAGTGCCTGTTCCATTCTCCCAGAGGGGCCAGGGTTTCTATTCAAATCTATTTTTGGTACAGAAACCCAATGGGTCATATCGTCCGATTCTCAACCTCAAAGCACTCAACAAGTCTTTGCGGGTCCCGAAGTTTCGGATGGAGACCCTACGGTCCATCATTCTGGCGCTGGAACCTGGGGACTACATGGTGTCATTGGACATACAGGACGCTTACCTGCATGTCCCTATTCTTTTGCGCCATCAAGAGTTCTTTCGGTTTGCAACCGCAGCGACCATTTCCAGTTTCGGGCGTTACCTTTTGGCCTGGCGACAGCACCACGTGTTTCACCAAGGTGATGACGGTCATGGCGGCTTCTCTGCGGCTGCAAGGAGTCCGCATGTTGCCGTACTTGGACGACCTGTTATTGGTGACAGGATCTCCAGAGCTCCTGTTACACCACTTGGACCTGACCATTGCACTGCTGCAACGGCACGGCTGGCTAATCAACTGGCAGAAGTCCACTCTAATCCCGTCTCGGAGGATTCTGCATCTTGGAGCCTTATTGAACTCGGGACAGCAAAGGATCTTCGTGACGGAGGACAAGATCTCTGCTTTACAGTCAAGGGTGCGCAGTTGTCTGCACAGCCGCCGGGTGTCCTTACACTCGGCGATGAGGTTACTGGGCTCCATGGTGTCGGTGTTCGACATGGTGGAATACGCCCTGTTTCACTCCAGACCTCTGCAGCACCTGATCCTGTCCAAGTGGAACGGGCTGCCTCAGTCTCTGAAGTTCCAGACGATTGTGCTCACCCCGGAGGTTCGCCTGTCCCTTGCGTGGTGGTTAAAGACGACCCACCTCAACAAGGGACGTCCGTTCTGGGTTCCAAATTGGGTCCTGTTGACAACGGACGCCAGTCTTCGGGGCTGGGGAGCAGTTTCGGGTCCACACTTGTTCCAGGGCAGGTGGACGCCGACAGAAGCGGAGCTTCCAATAAATATCTTGGAACTCCGTGCGGTCTTCAATGCTCTCCTGCAGGCACAGCGGTTTCTCCAGGGTCACCCGGTGCAGGTCCAGTCGGACAATGCTACCACCGTGGCCTACATAAACAGGCAAGGAGGAACTCGCAGTCGGGAGGCTCTCGTAGAGGTCTCTCGGATCCTGGTTTGGGCGGAGCGCAATCTTCCGGCCATATCAGCGGTCTTCATCCCGGGAGTGCTAAATTGGCAGGCGGACTTTCTAAGTCGCCAGGACGTTCATCCAGGGGAATGGTCCCTGCACCCGGACGTTTTTCAACTACTGGTGGACAGGTGGGGTCTTCCAGAAATCGACCTCATGGCGTCCCGGCACAACAACAAGTTGCCGGTGTACGGGTCTCGCACAAGAGACGAAGGGGCGTCTCTGGTGGATGCTCTGTCCGTCCGGTGGACGTTCAGGTTCACATACCTGTTCCCTCCGGTCTCCCTTCTTCCACGGGTAGTCCGGAAATTCAAACAGGAAGGAGGGATGCTCCTGTTGATAGCTCCCGCGTGGCCCAGACGGCACTGGTTCTCAGACCTTCAGGGTCTGTCCGTGGACAGTCCTCTGCGGTTGCCGCTACGACCGGACATTCTGTCTCAGGGTCCTTGTCTTCACCCGGACCTGACTCGGCTGTCTTTGGCGGCGTGGCTATTGAGACGGCCATGCTGAGGTCCCGGGGGTTTTCCAGCTCTGTGGTGCGTACCATGTTACGAGCTCGGAAACCGTCTTCCGCGAGGATATACCATCGCGTGTGGCATATGTTCTTCCAGTGGTGTCGACCGAGAGGTTATGCACCGCGGGAGTTTCGTCTGTCTCGGATTCTCGCCTTCCTGCAAGCGGGACTAGATCATGGGCTTCGCCTTGTTTCTTTGAAGGTACAGGTTTCGGCCCTATCTGTCTGGTTTCACCGTAGGATTGCTACAATCCCGGATGTGCGCACCTTTATGCAAGGTGTTCTCCGTATTCAGCCGCCCTTTGTTCCACCTGTGGCGCCTTGGGATTTGGCTGTGGTCCTGAGGGCTCTCCAAGGACCGCCGTTTGAACCACTGGGCTCAGTGGATATTAAATGGCTAACAGCTAAGACTGTTTTCCTTCTGGCCGTTGCTTCAGCCAGACGTGTTTCTGAGTTAGGGGCTCTTTCTTGTAGACCCCCTTTCTTGGTTTTTCATGGGAACAGGGCAGTGCTCCGCACTCGGCCCAAGTTTCTTCCCAAAGTTGTTTCCCAGTTTCATGTTAACGAGGAAATAGTTGTTCCGGCCTTTAACTCACCGGGTCTTTCCGTGGGTGAGGCCTCTTTGGATGTTGTGCGGGCCTTAAGGACTTATGTGGACCGCACTTCTTTGTTTAGGAAGTCGGACGCTTTGTTGTCCTCTATGGCTTCTGTAAAAAGGGTTGGCCTGCTTCAAAGCAAACTTTGGCAGCCTGGATCCGTATGGCTATTTCTGAAGCTTATCTTCATGAAGGCCTACCGGTCCCTCCTTCTCTGAAGGCTCATTCCACTAGGTCTGTGGGTCCTTCGTGGGCAGCTTGACGTGGTGCCTCGGCAGTTCAGATCTGCAAGGCTGCTACGTGGTCTTCTGTCCATACCTTCGTGAGGTATTACAGGTTTGACACCTTCGCCTCTCAGGATGCTTCCTTCGGGCGGCGGATTCTCCTTTCTGCACAGGAGCGTCCCCACCCTTAAAGGATACTGCTTTGGGACATCCCCAAGGTATCCTGTGGATACCCTATGGACCCTGAAGTAGAAAATATGAGATATGGTAAGAACTTACCCTTGTTATCTCTATTTCTACGAAGTCCATAGGGTTCCACAGGACTCCCGCCCTGTCGCACCTGTGCTGCAGATGGGCTTTGCTCTGGTCACCGGTTTTCCGTCTCCCTCTGGTGAGAATGTGATTCTTGTATGTGTCCAGATCTTTGTTCTCTCTCTTCCTTCTCCTCCTCCGGCCTATGGCTTGGTAACTAACTGAGGTGCCTTGGCCTGGGGGCGGGGTATAGGAGGGGGACCTAGTGCATCCTGGGAGGCTGAAAGCTTAACTCTTTGGTGCCCTGCGACTGACGTCACACCTATACCCAAGGTATCCTGTGGAACCCTATGGACTTCGTAGAAATAGAGATAACAAGGGTAAGTTCTTACCATATCTCATATTGTTAGGTGCCCTAGTGGTGAGTAAAGCTGCATACACACACACGATTTAGTTAATGAACGATTTTAGTAAACTATTTTCTACCTTGAAAAAATGAACTAAAATCATTTACTAAAGTTGTTCATTTACTATGTTCATTTAAATGTAATGAATGATTTTTTAGAACTACAAATGATTTTTGCATATTCCCTTACTGAAAATCGTTGAGTTGACAAGTCTGACTGAACTACAAACGTGAACGTACATGAACGAAAATCGTTCATCGTTTGACTCAGAAAGTGAACGATTTTTACAAACTATTATTGTTAAACGATATCGTTTAACGATAATCGTTCAAAAAATCGTTGTGTGTGTGTATGCACCTTATGAAGTAGATGAAACTAAAGTAGGCAGAAGCACAAGAGGGTAGAGGGCCCTGCTTTTAAGAGCTTACATTCTAAAAGGGAGGGGAAGACAAACCGGTTTGACACCAATGGGGTAGATGGGGAGGAAGGTTTAGCTTCCTTTTTCATGACCAGCTCTGTCCAATTAGCGTTTCTGTTTTAGCGTCCTCATTGGCCAAAGAAACATTTGTTTGCTGATTTGTGTTGCTTGTAGCCATCATAAACGCAGTGTATTCCTGGTTGCATAGGCAGTGTTTAGCTGTAGAAGGAAGGTGGCCATGATTCCACCACAAAGTGACTATTTATTGCCCATTTATTGAGTTCAGTTCAGGAACATATTTTCAGAATATTGGTAAAGTTAATATTTAGGGATGTACTACACAAACCTTGCAGGATGCCATGAAATTGTTAATGTGGCCCCCACCCCCCTCTAAAAAAATTTTTACTTGACTATTTTTCTTGTGTTATTTATTAGCTTTAAGTCCTTGAGTGTACATAACATTTTTCATGACTTAAAGAATGTATTTTCAAAACCCTTCATGCAGAGCTCATGACCTAACTTCACTGCCTCATAATTTGTCCACCCCCCCTCTTCTCCCTCCCCTACACACACATCCCAAGGCCAGTAGAACTGCAGGGGTTGAATGGGGGACAGTTTTGGACACTCGCTCCCTCCAGATAACTGCACTCTGTATTCCAAGATCATTTTGAATCTGACCTGAACATAGCCAGACGTTTATGTTTTAGGAATGCATTGAATCCAGGCTAGACTGCGCGTATCACTCGGGCTGGGCATGGTCGTGTTAAACCCTGATTTTGGGGAGGGACAGAGAGCTGTGTGCTTTCATAAACCTGTATTTATCTAGTCAAAACAGTGTATGCTACTCTTCACTCCTTTAAAGACAAAATAAAGGAAAAGAAAATACAGCCATTCTGTAACAGCAAAATGTCTTGTCAGTGTAATTGCATTTTCAGGATGATGTAATGTTTGTTCTCCAAGTTGGACAGAAAACTGTAGGGGAAGTTTTGTGAGGTTGAGATTTATGTGGCATTTATTATTGCTTAGATTGGAGACATTGTGCTTGCCACCCGCCAATGTGAGATGTGTTATTAATGTTGTGTGAGGGGTGTGCGACTGCCTGCTCCGAGGCACATGGCTGATTTATAGGAAAACGTACAGCTCCTTATGAGAATAATGACCTCTTTTAGTAACCATGTAAGGAACGTCAAAATTGTTATCGCAGTTGCCATTTTTTGTTGAGTAAACCTTATTCTCTGAGGCTTATGTAAAGAGCGCTATCGCATCTAATGGCACAAGTGTGTGCATTACAGTTCTGTGTATTTTATAGTGTATCGGTTGCTTCTATCTGGTGATATCTTTCAGAAGTCAAATTCCCGGCGTCTATCACCATCTTGAGATGTGGGTGACACTTAAAGATTAGGCATACACCTCAGTAATGTCCCAATGATCCGTCTGACTGCTCATGTCTTGCAGTGTAAAAACGAGTGTACACAATCGTCAATGATTGTGCATTGTATTGAAGCCCTGAATGATGGAACGTTGGCCCCCAGGTGCAGTTCTCAGGCCAATGGTCAGAAATCTGCTCTTCGTTGTAATGATTGTATAGTGTGTACCTGGCTTTAGGGGCTTATTCAGTTAGCTACAGGACTTGCTGCGTCCTTTTTATAGCCGGGTTATCCCCCATACATCAGCAATCTGAAAACCACAATTGAACAATTTGAATATTTATTGCCCGACTTTAGAGTTTCCCAATCTAGCAATCTGTGCCCATATATTACATTACAGATCTTTTTCAGTGATTTGCAGATCGATTGCAGCAAACACAGATCTGCCAATCTTGAAAGGCCCATTATTACTAGTAACTGCCTGCAAATCTGCTGATCATGGCCCTGATTCAGAGCCGCTCGTAAGCGGCCGCTCGTTCGTTCTGACCGATGTTCGCACATCTGCGCATGCGTACGGATTTTAATATGCATGCGCGAACCAGTCAGTGCGGCCGAAAATCGTTTGTTCGCTATATAGCGAATGCCTGTTATTTTGAGTGACAGAGGCGTATGTGGGTGATAACAGGGGAAGGTGCTTGAAAACGGGGGTGTGGAATTCGAACGCAAGCGTGCTTAAAGGTCAAAACGGGCGTTTTAAGGGAGTGCATAATTAATACAGCAGCGTCATTGACCACGTCACTTGGGTTTTTTTTTACTCAGAACTGCTCGCAAAATAGCAGTTGAAAAAACCAGCCACAAGAATAGCGAGCAGTTCATACGCTGTTCGATGTACTCGATTAATCTAATAGCGGACATGACGTATTATTATTATTATCATTTATTTATATGGCGCCACAAGTGTTCCGCAGCGCCTTACAAAGTACATAGACAAAAAAGTAACCATTGACTTACAATACAATACAATACAATACAGGACATGGATAAACATTGCTATATTAGTGACATTAACGCCCGCATAAGCAGCCAAGTGTTAGTTGCCCTAGTGGCTAATAAGAGATAAATTAAATTACAGTAGGGAGAAGCACAAGAGGGTAGAGGGCCCTGCTCGAAAGAGCTTACATTCTTTAAGGGAGGGGAAGACAAACAGGAGTGACACAGAATGGGGTGGGCCGGGAGAAAGGAAGATGTAGCAGCAAGTTAGGATGAGAGCTGGAAGGCTTTAATGAAGTAGTGGATCTTAAGAGCTCGTTTGAAAGATGGTAGAGAGGTGCAGAGTCTGATAGGGAGAGGGAGGGAGTTCCAAAGGTGAGGAGCAGCACGGGCAAAGTCTTGGAGGCGGGAGTGGGAGGAAGTAATCAATTGGCATGAAAGGCGGCGTGTATTAAGTGAATGAAGAGGGCGGACAGAAGAGTGAAGGGAGATGAGATCAGAGATGTAAATGAGAGAGGAATGGGTGAGGGCTTTGTAAGTGAGTGTGAGAGCCTTGAATTGGGTTCTGAAAGGGAATGGGAGCCAGTGGAGGGCTTGCAAAAGAGGGGAGGCAGATGTAGAGCGTTTGGAGAGGAAGATGAGCTGAGCAGCAGCATTGAGCACAGACTGGAGAGGAGAGAGATGGGATTTGGGGGGGCCAGCTAGGAGAAGGTTACAGTAGTCCAGTCTGGACATGACCAGTGAATGTACAAGGGTTTTTGTAGCATCCTGGGTGAGAAAGGGTCTGATCTTGGAAATATTCTTGAGATGGAAACGACAGGACTGTGAGAGGTTCTGAATGTGTGGTTTAAAGGAGAGGGAAGAGTCCAGGATGACTCCAAGACAACGCACATTGGGGCTAGATGAGATAGTAATGCCATCTATTAATAAAGAAATAGTGGGACATGATGTTATGTGCTCAGTCTTAGACATATTACGTTTGAGAAATCGCTGGGACATCCAGGAAGAGATAGCAGAGAGACAGTTGGAGATACGAGTCAGTATAGAGGGGGAAAGATCAGGTGAGGAAAGGTAGATCTGAGTATCATCAGCATACAGATGATAATGGAGGTCAAAAGAGCTGATGAGTTTACCTAGAGAAGACGTATAGAGAGAGAATAGGAGAGGTCCAAGAACAGAACCTTGGGGAACACCTACTGTAAGAGGCTGTGGGGGGGAGGAGTCGCCATAAGAGGAAACAGAGAAGGAACGGTCAGAGAGGTAGGTGGACAGCCAGCAGAGAGCAGTGTCACGTAGACCAAGGGAGTGAAGTATATGCAGCAGTAGAGGGTGGTCCACAGTGTCAAAAGTAGCAGAGAGATCAAGGAGAATGAGCAGTGAGTAGTGGCCCTTGGATTTGGCAGCAAGGAGGTCGTTGCTGACTTTTGTGAGGGCAGTTTCAGTGGAGTGGAGAGAACGGAAGCCAGACTGAAAAGGGTCAAGGAGGGAGTGGGAGGAAAGAAATTTGGTGAGGCGGTTGTAAACAATACGCTCAAGGAGTTTGGAGGCAAAAGGGAGGAGAGAGATTGGACGGTAGTTAGAGAGAATGTTAGGATCAAGGTTAGGTTTTTTAAGAATGTATGGTGCGAGCGGCAAGGGGGCGTGTTTTTCAAAATTACAACCGCAAGTTTTGCTCGCTCGTTCAGACTTAGAGGCGTGAACAGACCGCAATTAGCGAACGGTTCATTTGAATAGCCACCCCTTGTTTTAGAACGAACGACTGCAAATAGCGAGCGGCTCTGAATGAGGGCCCATGTCCATACACTAGCAATCTACAGCCCCAATCCATCTGTGATATCCAACATGTTGGACAATCTGATTTAACAATTCCAATCACTTCTTGGTTGCAATCTGCGATCTGTGAAGCCCATACATTGCAGATTTTTATACACAAGCGATTGCAAATTGCAGAATTGCCACAATCGATTGCTGATGTATGGGGGCTTGAAGCCTAGTGGGTTCACTTAACACAGATTTCTGCTCACACCTCATGAGGGTACAAACAGAAATCCTCGTTAAGTGCACCCTCAGGGTTTAACGCGGGATTACTGTCAATGGTGACTAGAATCTATGCCTTACCACACGTTAACAGTGTGGCTTACCTGCAGGATATAATTGAATATGTTCAAGCACTTAACCTGGCTGCTAAAAGCCTGCAGAAAGTCCCACGGCTAATAGTGTAAGGTGCTAATAGTGTAAGGATCAAGAAAAATGGGCCTGATTCAGAGCTGAACGCTCTGACCAGAGCGCTCGCTCTGAATCAGGGCCCTCCTACCTTTTTTTTGGAGCGTCCTCATGGACGCTCGCATAGCTGTGGGTTACCACCCACAGCTTATGCGAGCGTCCATGATGATGGTCGCGATGGTCTTGAGCATCGCGACCATCGTGCTTGCGACGGACACCCTGCGGTAGGGTCTCGCTGTCGCAAGCCCTGGAGTGATTTTGGCTCTATCAGAGCCAAAATCACTCCCACTGACATCACTAGTGATGTCAGTGGGGCCGGCTTGAGACGGTAGGCGTTCCCATGGGAATGCCTCCGCCTGGCAGGCACGCCCACCAAAGGGGGTGTGCTGTCAATCAACATCGACAGCACGCCCCCTTTGGTGCGAGACTCTGAGAGATGGTGAGCCCGTCGCTCGCCGGGTCTCGCGCATGCGCACGACGGTGCTCCCTCCGTCGTGCGCTTGCGCAGTGGGGAACATCGACCCGCTTGCGAGCATCCTGCCGCTCACGAGCGGGTCTGAATGACCCCCAATGTTCTGTGGCAAAAGCTAGTGACTTTGTAAGCACATGTGGCAGGTATAATCAGCATGTGTTTGTGCTGTTGTATGCAAGCAACAATGACTTTCCATACTAATCTGGAATTGGCATCGATAATGATTGCTGATTACTATTCCATGGTCATAACCTCATTCAGAAAATGGCTTTGTTGGAAAACATTTATTCTTCAGGAAACAACTGGGGGCAGCAGAAATGAATTAATTTCTACCACATGTCCACTTTATCTGACAACCTGTGCACTGTTCCTTTTCATTGTGGAAGTTGACAGAGGCCAAACCTGCAGGCTGGGAGTGATGTGGTTACAGGGACTTCATCCAAACCAAATGCTGTGAAATAATGCAGAGCTTTGTGCAGTCCTTTAGTAACGCAGCCAGAGAGAAGTGTTCTGTACCACAGGCAGATTTCCTTGGTGTCGTCTAGACATGAAATAAAGATGATCTTTTTTTCTTTTTTTTTTTCCAACCCAGATAATGAATTCAAGCGTCATGTGTTTTTGGTCAGTCTAATAAGGATGGAAATGAGGTTGGTTGAAGGATCTGTAAATGAACTATTCACCCTTCTCTTGAGATCATGATTTATTGAGTAGTTGGGTCAGCCAGCACAGATATGAAGTGTCTATGGCCTCCATGTTTCTGTGTGTATGTAATATATTAGTGCAATGTGTTTGTGACTGTGTCACTTTGACATTACATTTAAGAACTTTTTTTTTTTTTGTGTGTGTTTAAAAACACAAAACAAATATATTAATTATTTAATAAATATGCATTATATTAATGAAAGTCCCCATGGGGAAACCTAGATTGCTTGCCATGTCGACACAAGAATGTCACTGTTACCATGTCAACATTAATCATGTAGACTGTGATGACATGTCAACACGTTAGAATGTTGCCCTATCGTCACCTGGGGTCCAGCTGGGACTTACCTTGCTCCCGACGGCTGCAGCAAGTCCAGTGCAACTTCTGAAGACTGGCGGTCATGTGACTGTCACTTCTGGGTCAGACAATTGTTGCATGAGGGCTTAAGTGAGTTTGTTGACGTATTGATTACTACATCCCATTTGACACTGCAGTTTGCATTCACATGGTTTGCTCTAGTCTAACCAGATGGCAGCATTCGCACCAATTCTCTGAACGATTAGTTGTCACTGCAGATACATGGTGCCCTACCTCTCACACTCATCTTCTCCCAAATGTAATTCTGGCTACATACCCAGTGTGTACAGACGATAATGTCTGTGTATGACGTCATTCACAGATCTATTGCGTCAGCTGTACAGCAGGTAACCAGTGGGTAACCAGTAGGGCCGAGCCGTGCAGCTGCATTCAAAATAGATTGTAGTGGTGAAAGCCTGTTTAGGGAAAGGCCAGTTTATGCTGGGTGCACACTGAACGATGCAGTGCATAGGCCGCTGGTGACTGACATCAGAACTGGGCAGGCACATGTAAATGCCCACCCAGTTGTGACCTCGGACACGACGCATTGGGCCAACGATTGGTAAGTGTGTATGTACTTGCCAATCGTCAGGACGGCGGATTGGCCTGCTGGCCAATCAGTCATCCGAATGTGTACCCAACTTAAAACTGCTTATCATTCGTGAAGGCATTTGGTAGATTACGTTGTAGTACAGAGCAATCATCGCACCAAGGACAAGGTTATTTAGAAAATCTGTTGGAATGCGATCTGAGTACATCTGCTGGGCACACTGAGTAAAACTGTCATTGCTGCCATTTCTGTTCCTCCATTGGTGATCTCTGCTGACGCCTTTGTGACAACAGCTGCAACCGTCCTTGTTTTGTTACCAATATTGAGATTGATGGTAAAGTAAAATGCCAGGGTCACAGCTATTGCACACTGGATAAGTGGAATTGTACCTATGCAGATGTAATGCAGAGGCCTTTTCTAGACCCAGGAGAGGAAGGACGTTCAGTTGGGGTAAATGGTGAAGGACCATTACGGCTGAATATGTTAAGATTCCTGCAATGACTGGTTTGATGACTCCGCTTTGTGTCATCTCTCTCCTCGTTCCAAGAGTGTTACACCAGCTGCACAGAGATGCCAGTCACCAAGGACTGCAGTATCATTGGCTGCTGATGCTTCTCTTTTACAATAGTTACACACAGATTCCCCACCAGCAGCTGCAATATTATCAAGTCTTCCCCACACCTCTAAAGCTGGGTACACATTAGACGATGTGTGTACCCAGCGACTGCACAATATATTGGGCAGTCTGTACACAATGCATGACCTGTTGTACGACCACCCAATATATCATTGCCCTGCCACATCCAGAAGCACGGTGTTGGCCACCGAATCTTCAGATTGTCCTGCACTGCATGTAGATCTGAAGATACGACACACCGGAGCGCGCAGTAGTGCGTACACACTGGACGATGTGCACTATTTGTCGTTCCGATTTGACTCAAAACACATTGTCCAATATATCGTCTAGTATACACCTGGTTTTAGATTTTATGCTCCTTCGGGCTGGGTTATCTCTACCTCTGTTAATTATTTGTGTCCTGATTGGTACCGTTCCATGCTTTGTTCTGTGTATTGCTAACTGAACGGCACTGTGAAATCTGTAGCGCCTGAAACGATGATGAAACTTGAGATGGGTGATGCAGTGAATCCATTACTATCGCCATTGGTGCTCCCTAATCTGAGAATCCTCTGTAGAACCAGCACTCCATGCCCTGGCACCTCCGGGTATAGGTGTAGCATTCCAGCATTGTCTGTTCTATTGGAGGAGGTAGGAGATGAATGGAGGTCTGGGATTGCTGTGGAATATGCTATATCTTCAGGTCTCCAGACTCATGGCTGTATTTCATTCTACATGGCGACTGCATTTCTGTTGAGCCCTGATGTAATTGTTACTGATACTCCAATGGTGAAGATAGGATTGGTATAATCTTAGCCAGAGCTAATCATAAAAAATGCAGTAAAGTGGCCTTAATCTGCTGTATATAATGGGTGCAATAGCAAAATACAAAGGAATGCCGTTCTCGCGCCTTAAAACAGGGTGTTTAGTCGCGAGAACGGGCATTCTCCGACTAAACACCGCACAGAATAGAATAGCTCCGGGAGCTATCTCCTGGCACTATTTACATTGTGGGCAATTGAATCGAGCACGTAGTATTTTAGATGCACTAAAGAGATTATGGATTTTGGTTGCGATCTGTTACAGTACTTTTTTGCTCATATAGTTCAAGCTGCTTTCATAAACGTCCCCATTGTGTTTTTAATTTGTCAAAACGTTTAAATTACCTGATTTAATTGTGTTGCATGACCTGCAGAAAAACTCCTCTTCTTCCTGTGGGAACCAGATGTCAGTCTGGCACTGCAGAGGTACCAATTCACTCCTATGGTTTACATTTTAGTCTTGTCTGGTAGTGAGAAGTGTGAGTTGCCGTGATTTTTACTGGGTTTCTTCTGTTTTAAACCCATCACAGTACGTTTTTCTTTTTTTTTTATTTATTTTTTTTTCTATAGCTAGTAAAATGAGCTTTTCTTATGCCTAAATAAGGAAATCAACCCAATTCATTCAAGTGACTTTAGTGACAGCTGCTGTATAAAACTTTTCTGTGCAAACTTTTCTACATTCACTTTGTGTTTGGTCTAGATTGAATTGTGTATACTCCAACCTCCGTAGTGTTTGTGCCTTTGCCTTACAACTGTATTTCTTTATCTATTTTTTTTATATTCATATAGCCCACCCCCCATATTATGCATTGCTTTCCAGATAATATTGAATCATTCACATCAGTCCCTGGGGTCCTATTGGAGCTTTCAGCCTCAATTCCCTAAAACACACTCACAAGCTTTATGGGGGGATTTCAATTGAATGTTGCACATTCAAAAGTAATGGGCGCCTGAAGAAGCTATTCAATTGTTGTTCCGAAGGGCGAGAGTGCCATGGGCGCCCATTACTTGTCACACCCAAATGCATTGGGTTTAGCCATGTAAAGCTCAGAGGGGTGCCCAAAAACCAACTGAATCTCGACCCGAAGGTTAAAAATTTTTTTTATAAGAAATACGTTCACCTACAAGTGTGGTTTTGAAATGTGAGCCAGCAATGCTATCCACTGTGCCGTGAAATTTATTTTAGCAAGGTTTGTTTTTTGAGCGCAATATTGATGCAAGTGTATATGGCTTTTAATGGATGGTTTTTTTTTTTTTTTTTTTTATAAGGATTACCACAGCATATTGGGGTCTGTCAGCAGTATACACCTTTTATTTCTGTGTACAGCTTATAAAGAGGCACTGTAGTGTATATACATGAAATATAAAAAGATTACATTTTCTTTTAATGGCAGTCACCGCAGTAATAACTAGTAAGCTGAATATACTTTTGTATGAAGGGGCATATTTATTTGCAGGGGGTACCCACAGATCTTAAGAATCCCAGGTATTAAGCATGGAATTTAAGATAGAGGTACCACAGCAGATATCCCCCGCAGTCCCTCTATTTCGACTGCAAAGTAGCTGCTATGGGGGCTGCTATGTTGTCTGAGTTACCGTCACTCTGCTTCCAGCTCTTCGCCGGGGCGGACTCTTATCGGGGCCTGTCTCCTGACAAGAGCTTGATACTAAATTCCGGTAAAATATAAAATTTTCACGTTGCGAATTTAGGTGTAAAAACTTTCGCACCCGCATTAGAAAGCGGATGGTGATGAATATGCCCCTAAGCATTGACCCATTAAAGCACCAGTACCCACTTCAGCCTCCGCCTCTTGTACTTGGCTGTCAGGAGTGGACCCCAGGGCCTTAAGATGCTGTAGCCTATCCATGTCCTGTGTGTTCAGAGGGGAGAACTCAGTTGTTTTTTGGGTGCCCGATCTCCCATCTAATGTGACCAGGAGCTATTCGATTGTTTATGCTAATGGGTGCAAATGCTGCGGGCGCCCATTATTTCTGCTTGCACCCTCCGGAGGCGGGGAGCAGAAAGCCACAATAAGTCGGGCTTTTGGGGTGACCAAATTTACATTTGGGCAGCACACATTACTTTTGTGCATCTTTAGCTGCTTTATCTGTCTAAAACCGGTGCATTTGGGGGTGCAATATGCACAATAAGTAATGAGTACTCGTTCCCATTGGAAAAGCTGAAGATCGCCCACTGGATGCTCATTATTTATAAGTGGGAAAAAACAATTGACCCCCCCCTTTGGCTTAGTACTGTCGTGCTGTTGGTGGTGGTAATGATCATTATCCTCAAACTGTATAGGGTGCCATAAGTGGTCCACAGTCCCGTACAGAGGTTTATGTGAGTTACTGGTACCAGTCTGGCCGTTCTCCTCTGACCGCTGTCATTAACAAGGTGTTTCTGCCCACAGAACTGCCACTGACTGGATGTTTTTTGTTTTGCGCGTCATGGGGGCTATTCAATTTAGCGGGAATTGAATAGCTTCAGGAGGGACCTCCTAGAGCTATTTAATTTAGCGCGCTGTTTAGTCCGACTATTGATTTCTCCTCGCCCCCATTCTCTGTAGTCTCCATAGACTGTTGTGCATGAATATTGTTAAAGTCACACACAGCATGTTGCTTCCTCTTTGTTGTATTTGCAGACCACACCAAGCACCCGGTTGACCACTTCTATATGCTAGCGTTACACCTGACGCACGAGTTTGAATTCGCTTTTCCATATGTTTTTCCTTTTATGGTGAATGTCTGTAGAAATATTTGGGCAGTTTGTCATGTGTATCTCACAGCAGCTGTTTTTGTACCACTTTTTGTGTGAGGTTTTGTGATTCTGCTCCAGTGCCTCAATAATGCCCCATAGAAGTTTGTCCATGCAGTTGTGACACCTCAGCTGCCCATATACACTATATTTGCTTACACGGCATAGGTGCTGGTGACTTTTTATGCGTATGGACAGCCCTTACTCCTTCCCATAAGGATTTCACCAAGTATTTAATAAACCTAGTTTTCAAAGTATGTGGCTGGGTGACCTGACTAGAACACTTCTATTCATTCTCATCGGACTCCTTTGTAGCACTGTTCCAAGTGAAATTCTTGAGGCAGAGAAGGAGAGGGAGGACCATGGAGAGGTCAGACTATTAGCAGTTCATTTCATGCTGACCTTTGGTAATCCAAACATTTCTTTCCCAGGCGGGACATATAATCCCCATTGTCCCAACACTATAAATCTACAATAACAGAGTTCCAGCAGCCTCTGGATGAGGCTGATGACCTGGGGGAAAGCTGCTTGCCATGTGAGCTGTTACATGAGCCGCTGTGCTGGGAGGATGGAAGTGTTGCAGGAAGTTAGGAGTCCACAGCAAGGCCTATGTTGATTAAATATGTATTTGTTGCTGTAACGTAGCACATATATGAAAGGCCCGCATTCCCAAAATTAAATTAATCTCATTTGTGCTAATTCAGGAAACAGACTTTTTAAATTAATTTATTCAGCACGTTTCTCCTATTTACGTTTTTTAACCCATACTAACATGGCAAGTAATCATTCTTTTCTGGTTTCTGTGTTCATGTTGTCACTGATCTTACTGGATTACAGAAAGCCAGAACAGTATTGATAAGGTCCCTTTGTATGAGAATGTGTTATTTCCTGTAACGTGTTTTACACGCTGCTGTCTATGGCCTTTATAGTGTTGTGTTCTTCATTTGGGACTTGGAATCCAATCACATACACTCACACATTCATACGATGGTCAGAATAAAAAATATATTTCATGCCACTTAAAAAAGGAAACATTCCTTTTTTTTTTTAAAATGGCTAATAAATAAATTAGCATCTTATCTGAGTGGACAAAGTGGAGGTGGATTATTTCATATGTCCAAGAGGCAAGGTCTGGTCACTCCCAACGCGTTTCGTCCAAGGGACTTCATCAAGGGGATATATATATATATTTGTTTAAATTGTTCAATGTCCAGTCATGGATAATTCTTGCTTGAATTCAGAATCTGTATGATAAGGCTACTGTCACGGAACCAGTATCTGGCGAGGTTCTGAATTCACTTCTAAGCGTTACTCAGTAGATATTAAGTTACTTATTGCTACAACTTCTATATTACACCTAGCAGAACATGTTATGACTTCAGTTTAAAACGCCAAGAGTGTCAAGCTGGGTACACACTAGACGATATATTGGCCCATTTGTCGCTTTGAGCCGAATTAGAACTTTATAGCGTCCACATCATCTAGGGTCATTCCATGGTAACTTACACTACAAAGTGACATAGCAAGTATATGCATCTGTCCACTGTGAAATTAATTTTATTTACTGTTAAAATGAATAAAAGAAAAATAGATATTGAAGCGCTGTCTGTAATTAAAATATATTTAATCACCTAAATATAAACATAAAACCAGACCTAATCTAAGATATGAAATATAATAAAATAAAATGTACTCAAGCCTAATTGACCCAAATCTACCTAGAAAGTACTGTTAAAGTTTGGAGAAGTTCTGGGGATGAAGGGAAATTGGAACGACCATTGCGTTGTTTGCACATAGTCTAGTGTGTACCCAACATCAGTGTGTTTAATACTATATTAGACTAATGGTGTATAATGTATGAAATGTTAGTGTTCATGGTCCTTGGCAATGAAATGTAGATAAACCTTGAGTAATTTCCTGTGCCTGTCTTAAGCTGGGTACGCACCTATACAATCATCGGACCGTTCATCCAATATCGAGAGAACGGCCGTTGGATTGTATAGGTGTGTATGCTGTCTCGATGCAGGAGCGTTAGCCGATAAATGGCTTGTAATGCTCCTGCAATGGTCGGGATTGGGACGTTGCATCTTATGTACAGTTTAATATTTGTCTGTTCTAGCTCCCGATCCCATAGAAGCCTGTACACACTGTGCTATGTCTGCACAGTGTGTAGGTGGCTGACGGGGTTACACTGGGGACAGACTGCTCGGCTGATTGGGACAGTTTTACCCGATCAGCCTGTAATCGAAAAAGTGTGTACCCAGCTTTGAGCTGGGTACACACCCAGCAGATATATCTGCAGATCGAGTGATCTGCAGATGATGGTTGTTCATACACCCTGAACCACCATCATCTTCCATCTCGGAGCGGGTACCGCTGGCCATGAGTTGCGCCGCGACCCTGTCCCAGCATGTGCCGCTGCAAGTGTATGGGCGGTCAGCTGATCGCCCGTACAAACATCACGATGGACCGATATACCTGTCATAGGCTGTGCAGCACAGCTGACGCAATGTGTCGTTCTAGCTATTAGCGTTTAGAAGGTTCTAGATAAATGTGAAGTATAATCTGATTGGTTGCTATGGGCAACATCTCCACCTTTAAAAACCTGCACTCTACTAAAAATACACCCTATTCTGTGGTGAGTCTCTATAAAACCCTGGATTAGTAACAGATGGAGTTTAGAAGGTTGCCCAGACTTTGGCTCCATACATTTTTTAAACTTTTACCTACTCTGTTAGATGTATCTTTGTATACTGTGGAATCTGTCCATTGGGGTTAGAAACTTTTGTATTGAATGTTTTTGTTCACTCTAGGTCCGGTGCCCAAAGGGGGAGTGGCCATGGAGGCATGCCTGGCACTAACGGACGCCATGTGAATAGGTGCTGGACGCATGTGCCCGACATCTATTCACTGGCAGTGATGGCTACACTGCAGTTTTTTCCACCTTTTCAAATAGGGCAGGGCACAGCACGGCGCTCCTGCTAAAACAGCCTAACGGGAACGCTAAATGTGTTGGTGTGGACCAGGGTTTAAAGGGAGCAGGGCAGGTCATCGTCAATGCTTTAGTCATTCGGGCTTTGTTGTCTTACATTGCACTGAATGCTGCTGTCAGCTGACAACTACTCTGATTAAGAGATATGCACTGCAATATTGTATTATGAGGTGACAAGTCATAAGAACTGCTGTCCCCAGGCACATTTTGTTAGTTTAAGAAAAAAAGTCAGTCTTTGCTGTGTTAACAAATGTGAGCTGATAAAGGTTTGTGGGCAAACTGTAACAATAATAAACACTTCATTTAATGGGAGCTGGGCGCTCTACCAGGTAAGGCTTTTGAAAGCAAGGTATTTTGCTGAACGTTGAAAACACCTTTCATCTCTGTAGCTATGTATAGACTAGTCGCCACAAGCTGTAACCTCAGTTACTGCCTGGGCTCATTTATTTCCCAGTGTGTGAGGGAGGCGCAGTAGCTGCTTTGATTGAAGCGTGGTTTCTTGTGGGTCCTTCCTCAGTTCTGATGGCTTTTCATCCCATAGCACATTGTGGACAGTAATGTCTGTTGCAGAATATGATTGAATCTATGGACGGTAATGTCGCAGAATGTCTTTCTGTAAGCACACAAGGAAAGCTTGTGGGGTAAACTTCATAAACTGTAGGTTTAGAAAACAAAATTCTTCTAGACTTGACTGTCACATCGAAAGTAAAGCTTAGGACACATCACCACCTCAAATACATCTTCTCAAGCTATACCGAGCCAATGGCTTTATCTATACTTACAGATGTGTCCTTACACAACTTTGCTGTAGTCGCGCTAAAAAGACCCTTTCGTCGTACCAGGTCCTGTGATACTTTAAGATCAATTGTGGTTCGTACACAGTCTCTCGGGTGCAGACACATATGAAAGTGTTGCTTCTCAAAGCAGTCAGCACAGTCTGCTGGTGCGTTATAGTAGCATCGTAGTGCGACTTGGATGCATTGTTGGCAAAAAGACGCCCAACGCTGAGTAGCACGGGAACTGGTGGCTCACTCTCTCCAAATCTCGCTGCATGGCGTATTGAGGCTAGATGTATGAGGACACATTTATACACACCCCTTCTCAACAGCTGAGGACTATTCATTTAGACCCATTCTTCATGATTGCTTTTGGTGTCTTTATGCAGATAGTGGCGCTGTACTGATTAACCTTGCCATCTGTTTTACACTTGACATTGCAACCTATGGCCTTTCTCCCTTCTGGTAGTTTCAGGACCGTCTAGTGATTTGTCCTTTTGTAGTGCCTGGACGTCTATTTTCTCTTCAACCGCTTTTATACATCTGCTGGCAAGATGTGAATTCACATATACACTAATAGGGGAATTAAATTTCCATAAGTGCCAAATCTCCCATCTAAAGCTACAGGGAGCTATTCAATCGTCTATACTAATGGGCTCCTGAAGTGACTAGCAGAAATTCTCAAAATGTCGAGCTTTTGGGCAGCGTTTTGGGCACCCGAAACCATAAATTATCTCACATTTCTGCTCTCTTCCTCAGGAGGGGGTGAGCGGAGATGCCAGCACCTGTTCACGCCCGAATGAAGCAACAATGTAATGGGTCTGTCAGCAGTATACACCTTTTATTTCTGTGTACAGCTTATAAAGAGGCACTGTAGTGTATATACATGAAATATAAAAAGATTACATTTTCTTTTAATGGCAGTCACCGCAGTAATAACTAGTAAGCTGAATATACTTTTGTATGAAGGGGCATATTTATTTGCAGGGGGTACCCACAGATCTTAAGAATCCCAGGTATTAAGCATGGAATTTAAGATAGAGGTACCACAGCAGATATCCCCCGCAGTCCCTCTATTTCGACTGCAAAGTAGCTGCTATGGGGGCTGCTATGTTGTCTGAGTTACCGTCACTCTGCTTCCAGCTCTTCGCCGGGGCGGACTCTTATCGGGGCCTGTCTCCTGACAAGAGCTTGATACTAAATTCCGGTAAAATATAAAATTTTCACGTTGCAAATTTAGGTGTAAAAACTTTCGCACCCGCATTAGAAAGCGGATGGTGATGAATATGCCCCTAAGCATTGACCCATTAAAGCACCAGTACCCACTTCAGCCTCCGCCTCTTGTACTTGGCTGTCAGGAGTGGACCCCAGGGCCTTATGATGCTGTAGCCTATCCATGTCCTGTGTGTTCAGAGGGGAGAACTCAGTTGTTTTTGGGTGCCCGATCTCCCATCTAATGTGACCAGGAGCTATTCGATTGTTTATGCTAATGGGCGCAAATGCTGCGGGCGCCCATTATTTCTGCTTGCACCCTCCGGAGGCGTTGAGCAGAAAGCCACAATAAGTCTGGCTTTTGGGGCGACCAAATATACATTTGGGCAGCACACATTACTTTGTGCATCTTTAGCTGCTTTCTCTGTCTAAAACCGGTGCATTTGGGTGTGCAATATGCACAATAAGTAATGAGTACTCGTTCCCATTGGAAAAGCTGAAGATCGCCCACTGGATGCTCATTATTTATAAGTAGGGAAAACAAACAATTGAAACCGCCCCCCCCCCCCCTTCCTTTGGCCTAGTACTGTCGTGCTGTTGGTGGTGATAATGATCATTATCCTCAAACTGTATAGGGCGCCATAAGTGGTCCACAGTCCCGTACAGAGGTTTATGTGAGTTACTGGTACCAGTCTGGCCGTTCTCCTCTGACCGCTGTCATTAACAAGGTGTTTCTGCCCACAGAACTGCCACTGACTGGATGTTTTTTGTTTTGCGTGTCATGGGGGCTATTCAATTTAGCGGGAATTGAATAGCTCCGGGAGGGACCTCCTAGAGCTATTTAATTCAGTACGCTATTTAGTCCGACTAATGATTTCTCCTCGCCCCCCAGTCTCTGTAATCTCCATACTGTTGTGCATGAACATTGTTAAAGTCACACACAGCATGTTGCTTCCTCTTTGTTGTATTTGGACTCCACACCAAGCAACCTGTTGACCACTTCTATATGCTTTAAGCTAAAAACCAAGTAACTTTGCTCCTGAACAAACCATATTTGCAGTGCAAGGGGTGCATATCCATATATATATATTTTTTTTGCATGCTGGGTAAATACTGGCTGCTTTTGCTTGTTGCCCTAAGTTACTTGTCAGCTTTATTATTACACTGTGCTATAGAGTTCAGCTGGGACACCCCCCTCCCACCTGTACAGCTCTCCAAACGCCGGCATCCCGTATGTATTCCATCTGCAGGTTTTTCTCATTTACCCTGTGGTATTCTTGCGGCTCCTCCGGCCTAGCGTTACACCTGAGGCACTAGTTTGAATTCGCTTTTCCGTATGTTTTTCCTTTATGCTGAATGAACAGCAGCTGTTTTTGTACCACTTTTTGTGTGAGGTTTTGTGATTCTGCTCCAGTGCCTCAATAATGCCCCATAGAAGTTTGTCCATGCAGTTGTGACACCTCAGCTGCCCATATACACTATATTTGCTTACACGGCATAGGTGCTGGTGACTTTATGCTTATGGACAGCCCTTACGCCTTCCCATAAGGATTTCACCAAGTATCCAATAAACCTAGTTTTCAAAGTATGTGGCTGTGGCTGGGTGACCTAAAATTATCGCACATTTGTGCTCTCTTCCTCAGGAGGGGGTGAGCGTAGATGCCAGCACCTGTTCACGCCCGAATGAAGCAACAATGTAATTTCTCCATTGGGGCGCCCGACACTGACAGCAGCCAGCACTAACAATTGAATTGCCCTCTTTATATTTGTTCTTCATTGGTTAAACGACTGACTATATATCTTGAATAGTTGTGTTTAAGTCACTATGTAACTCAGGATCCTGGTGGTGACCATCCCGACAGTCACAATACCGGCAGCAGAATCCTGATGGTTAATATATGATGATTATTAGGTTTAGGCACTAGGGGGATGCTTAGGGTTAGGCTGAGGCTGCCAAAGGGGACGTTTAGGGTTAGGCTGAGGCTGCCAAGGGGGGACGATTGGGGTTAGGCTGCCAAGGGGGACGGTTGGGGTTCGGCTGCCAAAGGGGACGGTTGGGGTTCGGCTGCCAAAGGGGACGGTTGGGGTTAGGCTGCCAAAGGGGACGGTTGGGGTTAGGCTGCCAAAGGGGACGGTTGGGGTTAGGCTGCCAAAGGGGACGGTTGGGGTTAGGCTGCCAAAGGGGACGGTTGGGGTTAGGCTGCCAAAGGGGACGGTTGGGGTTAGGCTGCCAAAGGGGACGGTTGGGGTTAGGCTGCCAAAGGGGACGGTTGGGGTTAGGCTGCCAAAGGGGACGGTTGGGGTTAGGCTGCCAAAGGGGACGGTTGGGGTTAGATTACTCACTAAAATACTTCTGCATTTTGACGTCCGGATTCCGCTGCCGGTATTGTGACTGTTGGGATGGTTATCACTGGGATATCATACCCAACCCGTCAGTATACTTTGATTCCATCACTTTTCTTCCATGAAGGATAGTACACTTGTCATTGTTTAATATAATGGTCTTTTAGCCACCATGCACATTACAGACAAGAGTGCCATACCAAAGTAGGAACTTTGAGCACTTCCTTTACTGATATAGCCAGTTTGTTCCTGTTTGAATGGAAACACATGAGCAGAGCATGGACAATGCATTGAGCAGTTATACTACTTCCATTTGCAAGATCAAAACATTTTCCCAGAATTTCACCTGCAACAATTAAGAGATTATCTATCACTGGCCATGTGTCTTGTTGCTACCGTATCTAAACACAACTGTGTGATAGGTGACGTTCTATGGTTTTAAAAGTTAAACACCACTGATGTATGTTTTTAATTATCCACTTCAACCTATTTGGATATTTTTTTTTCTCTGTTGCTCCACTTTAAATATTGAGCAATCTCTCTTAAGTGTCCATATTTCTTGCATTTAAAACATTCTCCTGTTTACTTGCCTGACATTTTTATTTAATCTTTACCGTTCTACACTTTGTGAAAAACAAACTTTTATAGATGAACATCAGTGTAGAAAGGAATACAAAGTACTGTTCTATTCTGCTTCAGGCCTCGATTACCAGGTGTTTCGTTAATTGGTGCACTTTGTGTGGAGAAGTATGGCTATCTCATGGATACACTTTGTCCTCTTCCATTGGCTAGAGTTTCCTTACTGTCTAACATTCCATTTATATGCTCCAGCATATTCTTTCCTTTGCCAAGTCTCATGTAGTTTCCTTAGGAGATGCACTATACTATTTATGGATCTTTTGTGTAGGTTTTATAATGCATCCCACATGCTTTTAGCAGTAGTCTCATATCTTATGTAAATTAAGCTGGGTACACGCTAAATGATATATTGGACGATATATCGTTCCGGCGTGGATTGGAGCGATATATATCGGCCACATCGCTCAGTGTGTACGGGTGATTGTGCATTCCCATGCGTCGTTAATTGCATCTTCTGATCTACCGTAACCATGCTTCTGGATGCAGCGGGGGAACAATATATCGGACGGTCTTACTCCTGATCATGCATTGTGTACAGACCACTCAATATATTATGCCGTCGCTGGGTACACACCTCTAGTGTGTAACCAGCTTTAGTTGGTCAACTTCACATAACCATTTTATGGTTGCTTTGTATGGTTGTCTTATTCCAGCCTCTGTATTTAACGTCTGATCTATTCATAGTAATAGCCTCCCAGAAGTAATTTCTGGTAAGCATCATGAAAAGTACACAGCTGATTATTGTTGTTGTTCAGTCTGTCTATTGGCTTTGGGTTGTCTGCCAATGCTTGTATTCTTCTGTTGTGTGGAGAGGAGTCAGAAATAAGATTCACAGTACAGTCTCCTAAAAAAAAACAAAAAACAACTACTATTAGCAGTGACCTCTTAAGACACAGCACCAACTATACAGCACCAACTACTGTCTCTCCAGTACAGCTTCTCAAGCAATACTCAGCCTGCAGCTGTTGCTGTACTCATCAATGTCAATGTAATGTTTAAATAAATCTAATGGAGAAGACAATGGGCCTGATTCAGCATGGATCACAATTACAACAGCGTGCGCAGATTGATCGATGGTGCGTACTGCGCATGTAGCACAGTGCTCGTGCATGAGTTAGCATTGCGATCACTCAAGCAGAATGAAAGCCATCGCAGAGTGAGTGACGGACTGTGAGCATTTGGGGGTGGTAATGGGGCAGTGGTCAGTGAAATGCAGGTGCGTTTGAACACTGTTGCATGGTCGTGCATAAGTTTAGCCAATGAGACGGCATACGCAGCTTGAGTTCTCGCTGCGTGCAAAAAGGCTTGCAGTTTCTGCGGCAGCTCAGACCTGCTGTTAATGTGCATAAGGGGCCGATGTTACGCGACGATCCCGTATATTCAGGACTGCAAGGTATTACGTGTGTGAGATGGTGGTAGAGGGCATCTCTATGCTAGCTGTGCGATGGCTTTGCAATTGCATTCATTAACATATTTTCGCAGCAGACTTCCGTGTGTAATCGCAGCTGCGATCGCAATAGCGATCCATGCTGAATCAGGCCCAATGTTCAAATGATAACTGTCTTATAGTAAAGGACTTTTGTCTCCATATCCAAGCCTACCATCTAACCCTCTTCTATATCTACGGCATATGTATAATTTTACAAAAATATACCTTTCGGCAAAGCTCAGTGGAAGCAGCATATGTTCACATGCCAGTTTATTGGAGAATAGTATGTTGTGGCAGGGCATAGCTATAAATACGTTTTTGTTCTTTTCTGAATGATCACAAAATAGGAACTGCTTCTCTACCAACAGTACCCATGTCATTTAGAGAATATGGTATTTTTCAGTTAATCCATTTAATCAACATACCCGTCCTCTCCTTATTTAGGCCCCCATACATCAGAGATTGATTGCAGCAATCGTGTAATTTGCAATCGATTGTGTATAAAAATCTTTCCCTATTTCAATCGATTGCAGAATTTCCACAATCGATTAAAAAAGGGAAAGATTTTTATACACAATCGATTGCAAATTGCACGATTGCTGCAATCAATCTCTGATGTATTGGGGGCCTTTTGACAGTTGTCTTAATCCTGCACTGATTACCTCCTTCCACATCAAGACTTTCCCTGTGATGCTCTCCTCCCCAGAATTAACTCTGCTGCCCTTATCAGATGGTCTATCACTCGTCATGCTTTTAAACATGCTCTGAAAATGCACCGGTCTATTAAAGCCCATCAGCGCTCCTCACATTTTGAACTCATGCCCTCTGTCCTCCCTCCTCATCTCTTCCCAGTTCACCACCTACTTAGACCCCCATTCTCCCAGAATGTGAGCTCGCACAAGCAGGGCCCTCCAGCTACTCTGCACTATCCCTGTCTCCAGTGCATTCCCACTCAGAGTGACTTAAGCTAGGTACACACTGTACGATGTGTACCCATCGATGTGACACACATCGGTCAGGCCGCTCCCCCCCAATAGCGCTGCATGGGATCGATAGTCAGTACGCGTGATCTTTTGAACATGCAAAAAGATCAGGCGATGCGACGGAAGGCTCCACGGAAGCGTGCAATGCACAAAATTGTGCATACACGCGGAATGATATTGCTGAATTATCGTTCCAATTCGTTGAATCGTTGGCAATAAAGTTCCGTGTATAGGGGGCCTTTATACTTTGTGCTTCACAATCCACTGGATCATTGCATGCTGCTGGTCATTTATTGTACTGTCACTTAGTTGTTTTTATTTCTCACTTTTTGTTTTTCTAATTGTCTTGTACTGTCTGCCTGCACCTTTTTTATACCGTTTGTGTTTCATTCCATGTTACATCTTTATGGCACCATGTCACTTGGTGAAACCATATAAATAAAAGACAATGCTAATCTAGCTAGCTACCTTATGAGCGAGAAAGTGACTTTTGCTGTGACACAGGTCTGTCAGCTAATCTCTAACCTTTTACATGGGGTCTGATGGAACAGTAATGTAAATATATGCAAGTGCCTCACAAATCTGAAAGAGCATGGAAGTCCTCTGTGAAGGGCTTTGGTGACTGCTACAACACAGAATAAGGCCTGTTAGTGATGTGCCTTCATTCATGATTTAACATTGAAAATAGTTAAGCCCCCCAAACCCACCACTTGCGTATTGAGCGGTGCCACTCTGGTGTAATGGTGCCAGCAAGCAGTGTTACTGTGGATTAAGTGCTTCCTTTAATTGCTCCAATTAGTCCAAGGTTTCTTGTAAGCATCACTCTTCCTCTCCAGTTTATTATTGAACTATTAGCATATGAATTGAGCTCACTTGTTTTTCATGCATAAAACAGATGGGAATGATTGACTGGGCAGTATTATTAAAGAGGTGGATCTGTGGAGAGGTGAGGATCTGGGAGCTCCGTGAGCGGTGGGAAGATGTAATTGTTAGGGATGGAAAGAACAGATTTTGTGTGTGCTTTACAGCATGTCCCTAATGCGGTAAGCCCTTATTCATCCCCCGTGACATTAAGATTTTGTTTAATGGCCCTCCTTATTTGCATAATAATAAAAGCACAATCAGACGCCTCTTGACATTTAAGGTAAACTACTGTACTACTGTTGTTGTACTGGCAGCTCGTGCTCACACACAAGAAGCAGGTTGTGCTGCGTTATACTCAGACTGTGTGAGAATGTTGGAACTGAATGAATCCACTTTTATTTGATTTAATGTAACAACTCTTTTCATGCATTTTATTAAAGGTGATCAGCACAAACCAAGTGGCCCGGGGTGGATGAGCCCTCACGAAATGAGGGTTATAAAGCAGTTTAGTTTTCAGTGCACCGTAACAATCTTGTTACGCAACGTGTATGTGCTGCACTACAGATACCAGCTATTCTGGGTACAGACTACAGAATAGACGTTTAGTTAATGGTAACCTCACAGGAGGAGGAGGAGGAGGAGGAGGCGGCTTTTCCACTGGGTCAGGTTGTGGCACATACAGACAGGCATGAGGCACATACATACAGACAGGCATGAGGCACATACATACATACAGACAGGCATGAGGCACATACATACATACAGACAGGCATGAGGCCCGCACATACATACATACAGGCATGAGGCCCGCACATACATACATACAGGCATGAGGCCCGCACATACATACATACAGGCATGAGGCCCGCACATACATACATACAGGCATGAGGCCCGCACATACATACATACAGGCATGAGGCCCGCACATACATACATACAGGCATGAGGCCCGCACATACATACATACAGGCATGAGGCCCGCACATACATACATACAGGCATGGGGCCCGCACATACATACATACAGGCATGAGGCCCGCACATACATACATACATACATCCATCCATACATACAGGCATGAGGCCCATACATACATACATCCATCCATACATACAGGCATGAGGCCCATACATACATACATCCATCCATACATACAGGCATGAGGCCCATCCATCCATACATACAGGCATGAGGCCCATCCATCCATACATACAGGCATGAGGCCCATCCATCCATACATACAGGCATGAGGCCCATCCATCCATACATACAGGCATGAGGCCCATCCATCCATACATACATACAGGCATGAGGCCCATACATACAGGCATGTGGCACATGCATACATACAGGCATGAGGGATTGCACAAAAGCACAGATGGGGAAACTGCCCATAAAGACACAGGGTGCGGCAATTAGAAGCCAGATCTAAATGCCAAGTGTGGTTTATTTCCCAGAACGCAGAGTTCTCTTCTGTTGAGGCTGCAACAATTTCAACAATATGTCTTTACATGATTTCCACAGGCACATGACACAACATACACGAATCTTGTAATGTTCCAGTAAAATAGCGTAAAGGGTATTTGTTAGTATATCAATGTTTAACCTAAATGAGGGGGACAGAGTGAGGGACCTGGGGAGAAGACATGACAGTGGGCAGACGGTTTAGGCCTTAGTTGCACTTTCTATCCAAAGAAAAAATCTGTAGGATAAAAAATAAAGAAATCCCAATTCAAATATGACCAGAGGAATAAGGAATATGCTAATTTATAATAAATGCCCATTTTCTCAGCACAAAATGTACTAAAGCATAACTACTGAAATGCATCTTAACACATGTTAAATGTTATATATAGATGTCCATAGTTTCCACTTTTATCTTTCCATTCTAAGTTGAATGTTGTTTTTTTTTTCCCTCTCCAGGTCTGGATGCAGAGCTATACTATGTCAGGAACGATATTATAAATCACTATGCGCTTTCCTTTAACCTGCTCATTCCCATCGAGACGAGCAGCCTCCATTTCAGCTGGCACTCTAAATTCAAGGTATGGTGACCGGCACAGTATACTACATTATATTCCTTATCTGTTCTGTGTTCTTTCTGACCAGGTATATGCACATCAATTCAGGTGGGAGCTCTGTAACAACTTTTATAACCTAATTTATACTCTCCAAATTGAAAACTAATATTGCTGAATGTGGTGACCAGACGCCCTCTGCTGACCAAGAATGGTTTCCTCTTGTTAGTGTAACTTCATTGGGCCTTAGTATGTAGCTCTTTGTTCACAATGGCTTACATAGTGCTAATTCATTAAATGACTTTACACACCGAAGTGTAGTGTCTGTTTACTAATACCTAGACCATGGTTGTCTCTTTAGTTATTGATATGCACAATGACTGGTAAAGCATTAATGACTGTCAGTTTTACTGTGCTGTTGACCACCTGTAAGATTATGGGCATCTGTAAGATGATGAGCTGGGCATAGCTGCCCACTATGTGGGCTATTTCTCTCTTATGTGTGCATGCCCGTATATTCTTATTGTGTTGTATCCAGGGTCCCTCAGATTAGTTTGTAGCTCATGATGGTACATAGACAGCACCATTGTATACAAGAGCATTACCTGCTGGCCGCAAGACTCTGCTTGGTCACTTTTTACTGTACCCTCTCAAAAAGATAGGTGGGTGTTTATTCTTTGTTTTTAATAGCATTTTATTCAGGTTAGTTGAGAGGTGTTTTTAGTAGTTTATCCGAAGCATCAAATCTGTAAAACTGAGTTTATTGTTGCTTGAATGTCAGATGTGTGTTATATCTGCATATCTCTCATGCTGCTTTATCTTCCTCTTCTGCAGGTGGAATACAGACTAGGGTTTCATGTGGACAATCCTTTAGCAATGGACATGCCACAGACCAATATCTCAATGCAGGGAGATGTTCCCCGCTCCTTATCAGGTGAGTTAGTTTTTTAAAAAATGTTTCTGATTTGTATAGCAATAAATTAATATATTCACAACTGATCACTGATTAGGGTGGTACAGGAAATGGCAGGCTACATTAATTTCACCTATCTTGGGTATAAACTTGTACTGTCATTTTGCAGCAGTGACACCTAGTGGTAATTTAAATTATTACATATTTTGGAAACTACACTATGCATGCTGGGCATACACTATACAATTTTCTGTCAGATATCTGTCCAATCTGGCTGGTTGGAGTGAAAACCTGGTAATGTATGGGAGCAAATGATATTCGACCATATGGTCCCAAACTAGGGATGTGCAGGCTCGGATAGGTTCGAGTTTGCACGTGGAGTTCGGATTTTTCCCTCCAAAAAAACGGAACTCAGAACGAGGCAAAACGTCATCTTACATGGACGAACATCATCATTCCTGGACAAAAGACCAGGAATGATGATGTTCGTCCATGTAAGATGACGTTTTGCCTCGTTCTGAGTTCCGTTTTTTTGGAGGGAAAAATCCGAACTCCACGTGCAAACTCGAACCTATCCGAGCCTGCACATCCCTATCCCAAACACATGAAAATGGACAAAACGATTGTTCAAATTAGCTAAATATGTTTGATTTTAACTAATGTGTCTTAACAACTATTTTTGTCTGTTTTCCAGTGTTCATGAGCAAATGGTCAATTATCATTTGCTCCCATACACTACACTACCAGATTTTCACTCCAACCAGCCAGATTGGACAGATATCTGACAAATAATTGTTACTGTATTATTGTAACTGTACAATGTTTTTGTGGTTACTAAGCCTCGTTTTCATCTCTGGCTCTTTTTTTTTTTTTTTTAATATATATTTTTCATGAGTTGACATGCAAAATATAGAAATGAAAACAAACATAGTAGAATGTTAATTAGTGCTATGTTTCGTCTTAGATTGCCACAAATTTCATAATTCATACGCTCAAGCAAGTGAAAAATAGTTTATACATGTTTTCCATGTGTTAAAAATTCCATTGGAAATGGTTATGAAAACAAGTAATTACACATCACAGAGCAAGAAATGTGTATTAAAAATGGTACAAATTCTGCCATGCCCATTAGCTTTCATGCCTCTATAACCTTATGATTGAACATCACCATAAATAGATTTCAGAGCAACTGATAAATGCCTCTCAGACCGACAGACATTTTATCTGGCAGCCTGCCAGCCGCAGATGTCCGAGGCATACACTGTTGAGTTATCTCAGTGTATTATCCCCGACATCTGCGCTCCGCCCCCGGGGGAGGAGACATTTCTCTGTTCCTTCCATGGGAACACAGGAGGCCGTGGCTGGGAATACACTGCCTGATGCGGCCGACAGTTTACCTCATAAATATCGCATCGGACGGGCATGCTGGACAATCCGGCATGCCCAACCGAGCAATATTTAACCCTCAGTCGCCGGACCAAGGCATTCTGCTCAGCAAATAAGCAGCAGGCTGTTTTTGTGATTTATATATGCAGATATTAGAGACACATTTGGGGAATACTTAATATTTGCGGAATATCCTTTAAAGCGGCGGAACAGTAGAGCGATGTTCACGGTTGAGGATGACGCAGCTATTCAGGTACATCAGCTGTGGCTGCCCCTTCCCTGGTGCAAGATTTGTGCTGATGATGTCACAAACACAGATCTTGCATTATCTATAAAAAAAACAAAAAACCCTCATTGTGGAAGTGTGGTAATAGAAGTATCGCATGTTAATAGAATAAGGGGAGATGTACTAAGCCCTGGAGTGATAAAGTACCAACCAATCCGCTCCTGTAATTTTTCAAACACAGCCTTTAAACTAACAGGAGCTGATTGGTTGGTCGTGCCTAAATTTAACAGTTGTTTATTACTCTTTTTGTGCTAAGAATACTAGTGCACGGAAATTAGGTGTCGGCGCAGCGGTTTAGATGGAAAGAATTTGCAATTAATTTTCAAAAGTAAATTGTGCCCTGAAAAGATGCAATATATATTCAAACTGTGGCCAACTCTGCATAGGTAGCAAAATGCTGTTTTTTTTTTTATCCCATTTTTTGGGGGGAATGCAATTTGTTTGCCATTACACACAAAGGGCATCCAACTCCGCATGAGGCTCACCGGGGGGAATTGAATTGTTAGTGCCTGCGGCTACTACTAATGGGCTCCCGACGGATAAAATAGCTGCGGGTATACACCATTCATTCACCATTCTGCACGCACCCTCCTGAGAAGGCGCGCAGAAATGTGCAATAAGTCCATGGTTTGGGTGCCCATACTGCTGTTTGGGTGCGAGAACCAGGACTTTAGATGGATTTACCAGTTTTAAGCGGCTAAATACAGTCTGATTGGTTGCCCAAAAACAATTGAATTGCTGCATTGGGTGCCCAATAATTAGCATGGTGACAAAACAATTGTATCGCCCCCACTGTGTGCAGATTTCATATACTTACGTAGAGAATACAGCCTGTATCAGCAGCACATAGACCATTTTATAAAGGGTTGTAGTGAAGAAAAACCTTTTTATAGCAATGATTATTACGGCTTTTATTTTGAGTATCCATCTCTTGTATCTGCTCAACAATAACAGAACAGAGGGCAAATATTTTGTATACGCAATCTACAGTTACTAGACAATGTCTGTGTTATGTATTTGTAAGTAACACAAATATCAGGCTATCTTTGCT
Organism: Taudactylus pleione; assembly: GCA_031769625.1. NCBI lineage: Eukaryota > Metazoa > Chordata > Amphibia > Anura > Myobatrachidae > Taudactylus > Taudactylus pleione. The sequence continues at coordinate 8,597,066 of JAUIMM010000065.1, forward strand.
CATTTCAACAACCTAACAGTAGGGCGCAAGGGAACGTGTGACCTCTAAGCTGTGATTATCTGTAAGTGATGAGGTGTGCAAACACCCGCCAGTCACAGTGCTGATACAGTGTTAATGTTCTTGTTTGTTTTTTTTTTTCTTTCTTTCTTTTTGGAAACCAAATCTACTCCATTTCATATGTCTTCAAATTGCCCGAACCTTTGCCAAGGTTAAATAGTAGCACATACAAAATGTATGGATCTCGTTTAAAAATGACATTAACAGCTTTTTATTTCTCTTGGCAGTTTTTAGAGTTGATCTCTTCTGCTCTGGGAAAATGGACAGCGAGGTCACGTTAGTCATGCAGCTCAACATAACAATCAGCTCTGCCAAAAACATCACAGTCCTTAATTTCAAGCGGAGGAAAATGTGCTACAGGAGTAAGTGGGAGCGTATGGGGGCAGTGGTCGAGGTTACTCCGGCTTAATTCACGTATAATACACATTGCTGGGAGACAGTTTATGTTCTTGCAGAAGAGAAGTGAAAAATTCTAAATCTTCTAATCCATCCAGGGTTTGTTTTTTTATTTTTATTTTTTTAACTTTACTAAATGTCCGCAGGTTCACGATTTGTATGTTGTGTTGAAACGTTACACTTTGGCTTATGCCCATACTGAAGCTCCTACATCTCTATTAGCCTCTGTTTTCTAGCTGCTTGGTATTGATGAGTGGGTAGGCTAAAATTAACCCCTTGTCACCAGCGTGATCGTTTTAGAAATAACTATTCTGGGAATTTTGTATATCCGAATAGCTATTTATTGACCTCCATTAAAAATGGCAGTCATTCACAGTCATTGATGGGCAAAGTGTTCAGTCTTGAGGCTGTGAACCATTTAGTTTGTTTCCCAGCTCCAACAATTCTATGTTTATTCATTATAACTGTAAAAAGAGAAATTGCATAATGTAGGACATCACTTTATTTATAGGCGCACAAGGCAATAGCAATGTAGATATGATTTGAGTCTTTTGCCAGCCTGCTTTAATAGGTACGGGAACACAGGATGTAATGCTATAATAGATTACTTTCTATTTAATATTATCTGGGCAGCATGGTAGCACATGGGATAGCATTGCTACCTTACAGGATCTAGGCCATTCTGCTACGGAGAGAGATCTGCCGGAATCCTGCTACCACAACAAATGGTGGGGTCCCAGATTTAGGAATGGGGTATGTTGCATGTTGCAATGCAGATATGTGGATATAGTGTGAATAAGTTGTGGAAGTACAAATTGTGTCTTGTAATAAAGGGGTTAAATGTAAAAATGTCTACATACATTTTGTGGCACCAGGGTGGGTGAATTCCACATGGAGTGATTTATGTGCACATTTAGGAGTTACATGGCTGGCATTTTTCATTCTCAGTCGGCCAAGGATATAACTCATGTTCTTGGCATTCCAAGGGGTACAGTACTGACAACATGACGGGAGGTGTAATTCAAGCAAAAAAATGTCTGGCCTCTGGAGATCACTCCAATTCATCTGAAAGGATTATTGTTTCATTAGTGTATGAACGTTGATAGTGTTTTAACTTGTTATATTTTATCTGTGTGTTTCTACAGCCTGCACTATAGTTAATCTTTAAGGGGCTAGTAAAGCCGCTAATTTGCAGTAACCTAGTCAGAATTATTACTGAGCTGTAGTATACACATAAATCGCTAGACTCCTCGGGAGCAGGCTGGAGGTAGTACACAGTGACGTGCGGTCAGCCAGATTTACCTTCTATAAGTGCTGTTGGCTGACTTTTGCACAGGGTTAGGGCCGGTGTTACAGCAGCTCTGTGTGTTTTGTGACCTGTGGATGTAGTAGGAGCTGCAGTGTCGTCATTGGGCTGAAGTAGAAAGTCAGTCGAACAGTCAGCAATGGTTCGAACAGTCAGCAATGGTTCGAACAGTCAGCACGGTTCATATCTTCCCCTTTTTACTTTTTGGGGTGTTAATGGTCTATTAAACTGTGGGGCATAAAAATATCACTAATTGGTAGATTTGCAGTGGTGGCATTAATAAATGGACTTGGTCATATTCTGCACTATTTATTTATTACCAGTTATTTATATAGCACACACATATTCCGTACCCCTTTTTACAGAGAGTATTTGGCCATTCACTTCAGTCCCTGCCCCAGTGGAGCTCACACTTTATATTCCCTATCACATGCGCACACACATACACACTAGGGTTAATTTTGTTGAGAGCCAAGTAACCTACCAGTATATTTTTGGAGTGTGGGAGGAAACCGGAGTACCCAGAGGAAACCCACGCAAGCACAGGGATAATATACAAACTCCGCACAGTTAGGGCCGTGGTGGGAATCAAACCCACAACCTCAGTGCTGTGATGCAGTAATGCTAACCATTACACCAGCTGTGTTGCCCCCACTATGTGACGTAATACAAATAAAGGCCTGGGATTTACTTACACTGCTGCAGGGCTTACAGACTCCTTACTCTTCAGCCATTGTAATGTCAGCCGTTCCATCACGTGGGACAAGCTGCTTCAGTTTGCTCTAGTTAGGTATAGATGTATAACACACCATGTAGGGGGTCACATACATTAGATGGCAGTTGTCGCTTTTATTGCATTTGTCTGTTATACACAGTATGCTATGTAATATTACCCAGCTCTAACGGCTACTTCTTTCCACAGAGGTTGAGCAAGAAGTGAAACCCCCAATATCTGTAGACAAAAACAGCACAAGAATTAATTGTAAGTCTTAAACTGAGTAATATACTTTATTTAAGAAGCACCAACATTTTACATAGCCATGCGTATACAGGGAATCGCATCAATGACACAAACCATGATGTAAAGCAGACGGTGAAGATGGCCCTTTCCGTACAATGTTATCCCGATCACTGCGGCAGAAGGCACCGTTAGCTGGTGGTCAGTGATATGTACATCTATTGTTCTACTACTGTAACAGAGAGATAATACAAGATCTGAATAACAAAGATTCATGTGTCATTGGTTTCTGCTGACACATTAAATATACAATAAGTCTGCTTCATTTGTAACTCTCATAAGCAATGAAAACATGAAAGACTAGATGACAGGGGAAAAGATTGACTGTTGCTTAATATTTAGCACAATGACACCATCCTATGTTGGTACTATTTTTCTGTCTATATTTTCTTGTAGTTAAGACAATTTGACAATGTTGTAACTTGCCAATCTATCTGCTGCTTATTTTCGTTCATTGTTTTTTGTTCAGTTGATCCTGTAAATGTAGCCCCTACGACCTCCACCCGTGTATTCTACATCAGTGTCGGCGTTTGCTGTGCGGTCATTTTCTTGGTGGCTATTATACTGGCGGTGCTGCACCTGCACAGCATGAAACGCGTAGAGCTTGATGACAGGTAAGGGTTTGTCCTCCTAGAGAGCATCTTCTGACCAATGGCATCCTGACTTAGTTCTATGTTTTTATATGTTATTGATTTCTTCCATGGAGAATTTGAAGAAATAAACATGTTCAAGTCACTCCCTCAGGCTATTAGTAAATTGCCGTGTACTCCGTTTTTAGGACATGCACATCCCCATTACTAGTAAGTTTCTGATTCATATGAAAATCCTGCAGAAGTACAAACGTCACTGAGGTGCTGTCAGAATGACTGTGCTGGATCGCCACTACCAGTAACGCTTCATACAACACCTGTCCAGGGTTTTAAGCTTGGAGAAGAGAGCTGGCAGTGTTTGCTGTAAAAACATACCTGATATTCTGCTTTAACTGCCTTTTGTGGTTATTTATTAATTTGTAACAATGCAGGAAATGTGACCTGTTGGGGGGAGGGATTAAGTGGTCTATATAGGTTAGTGCTACTGTCTCCTAAGAACAGCCACCAATATTCTTTACTATGAAGTCCATCCCTGCATTATACCTCAGCGACTCCTGGATATTTGGTGTGCGGTGCCCCAGGGAGGTCCTGTTTCCCACTCAGCTGATAAGTTACATTCTTGTTGATATTTGTATAGCCCATACTATAGATCATATGTTACAAAAAACACTTTGGGAATGATATTAAGTGTATAAGCACATCTTAAATACTTTTCAAATATAACCAAAGGAAGGGCTGCTACTGTACCATAGACGATGTAATGCTCTTAAGTAGAAGAAGTTTATGTCTGTCGGCACACTTTTACCCAGGCAATAAACTAAAATGTTACTTATTTCTCAGGATAAAATTCTGTAATCACACACATAAAGAGATGTTACCTTTGTTTAAATACAGTATAAGAATTTTGTGCAAAGGTTAAAGAGTGTATTATCAAAATGCTGTGCATCTGTCTAAGGGGGCGATTCAATTCTTTTATTGGGCACTTTAACTAATGGGCTTCCAACAGAACAATTCAGTTGGTGCTTTGTTTGGTCGCGGGTAGACACATTTCTGCTATGGCGAAGTTTGGGTGCCCGAGCAGTACTTTTAAGATGTGTTTAGATGCTTTGCACTGCTAAACCCGGTGCTTTCCCGACCCCCGCATGGAACAACAATTGAATTGCTCTAAACGCATAGAATCGCCCCCTAATTGTCCAAATTATAATGTATTCCAGCCATGGCCAAAAGTTTTGAGTATGACATGAGTGTTGGTTTTCACAAAATTTGCTTCAGTGTTTTTAGACCTTTGTATCAGATGTTACTATGGTATACTGACGTAACATTGCAAGCAGTTCATAGGTGTCAAAGGCTTTTATTGACAATTACTTTAAGTTTATGCAAAGAGTCAATATTGCAGTTTTGACCCTTCTTTTTCAAGACCTCTGCAATTCGCCCTGGCATGCTGTCAATCAAATTATGGGCCACACACTGACTGACCTTAATTCCTTTGAGAACTTGCGGTCAATCCCCCAGAGGCGGGTGGACAAACAAAACCCTCAAATTCTGACAAACCCCAAGCACTGAATAGGCAAGAATGGGCGGCCATCAGTCAGTGGGGCAAATGTATGAAGCTCAGGGGAGTGATAAATGACCAACCAATCCGCGCCTAACTGTAACTTTTCAAACACAGCCTGTAACATGACAGTTAGGAGCTAAGTGGCTGGTACTTCATCACTCTTCAGTTTATCACTTTTCAGAGCTTCGTACATCTGCCCCAGTATTTGGCCCATAATTTGATTGACAGCATGCAGGGCAAATTGCAGAAGTTTTGAAAAAGGGTCAACACTGCAAATACTGACTCTTTGCATAAACTTAATGTAATTGTGAATAAAAGCCTTTGACACTTATGAAATGCTTGTAATGTTACTTCAGTATACCATAGTAACATCTGCCAAAAAGGTTTAAAAACGCTGAAGCATCAAACTTTGTGAAAACCAATATTTGTGTCATTCTCAAAACTTTTGGCCATGGCTGTAATTGTGAGAGTGAGTGGGTATGTGTGTACTTGTATATGGGACTATTCACTTTTTCAAGATTTTAGCCATCTAGATAGCAATAGCATATTTGGGACCGTCCAGGGCCGTATTAACCCATGACTGGGCCCCTAGGCTTTCTGGTATTTCAGGCCCCTTCCGCCACTGCAATCTTTCACCCCACTACAGCTGACTGCCTGACCCTGGTACGGTAGGTGCTAGACCCCAGTACATAGCCCTATATCCATTTTAAGGGTCTCCTGGCACCTTTGCCCACCCCCACCACCCCCATATTTTCTCAAAACAGACCTCAGCTGTCTACAAGACTACAAGTGTGCCTTTTCCCTACAGAGCCCCCTAGGCTTCAGCCTAGTCATCCTTATGCATAATACAGCCATTAGCACTGGTTTTGCCTATCACATCTTTTTATGTGGTACTGGATCACCAACCCGAGGCACCCCTGCAAGTGTCCTGAGGCACCCCAGGGTGCCACGGCACACAGTTTGGGAACCACTGTACTAGTCACTATGGATTGCTAACACTTATATGTGATGTAATTATAAAGACTCTAATATGCCACACATCTAACTTGACTAATTTACATTACATTTTTGTAAACTGAAGACATTTTGCACTCCGAATTAACAGCAGTAGCGAGTATTCAGTCAGGCATTCTACAGATCACTACAGCTACATTCTACAGGGAAATTCTGCAATTAACAATGATATTTTAGGAGCAAATGAGTTCTAGATCAGTTTGTGCATGCTACAATTTACTGTGGCAACATCCTGCAACAACTTCTGTAACTACTCTTAACCTGTCCTAAGCCCATGAACAATTTTCGTCTCCATATGTTATTGCTCTCTGGATGGCGGAAGTCCACCTTCTACGACCTTCAGTTGGGAAGAAATATATTATTAAATGACCATTTATATTTCCATTTAAGGAGATGCATTCTGCTAGGCTACTGCGTGATAGTAAATTATATGGTAGTCACATTTAGCAGATTATAAGTAATGTGAACATGATTTATAAGCCACACAGTGTTTGATTTCATAGCATACTATTTAGCTAATTATGTTCATGCTTTTAGTTATTTAAATGAAGAATTATATTAAAATCTGAACTCACGACCGCATTATTTACTCTTAATCATTACACAATAAAGTTACAGCCAGTTGATAGTATCTTATTTATAATTAGAATAAATTGGCATCCAAGAGATGTAGCATCATTAATCACATCCAACTACAATCTCAGCATTCTTTAGCTTCCTTACTCAGGTTTGGCCGGCTGTTATCAGTGTTCATCTTCAAAGATTGAATAATCCAGTTCACTCGTACCCACTCACACGCTCAGAATTATGTATTACAATTTATTTTCTTCCATTTTTAGAAGAATGCAAAGCAGTATTGTGGTTTTTTTTTTCTTCAAGATGTAACACACACATAAAGAAGTACTGTACATAAATTGTTAAATAAATGAATAAACGGTCCAGTAAGTAGAGGGGTAGCATAGAAGGAGAGCACCACTGGAAATAGAGATGTACAGTTATGGAGCATACACACGGTCAGATTTGTCAGATGAACGATTGGAACGATTTTTGACTGCATTAAAATGAATGGAATTGTCCAAGTCTGACTGCAAACACTTCAGATGCCAGATATCGTTATCTGACCATCGGGAGACGCGCATCGTTCAAATCGTTCATCTGACAGATCTGTCAGATATGTCAGATTTTCCTTCAGATATGAACGACTGAACGATTTTTAAATCGTTTTCGTTCAGATCTGAAAGAAAAATCTGACCGTGTGTATGCACCATTACACAGACAATATAAAATATGCTACTGTACTTTAATGATACATAAAAAGGGTTACAGGTGAAACAATAATACGGGAACTGTAGGTGGAAAACTGGCAAACCATTACTTCAACAGGCATGAAAAGTTTAGAAAGGGGGTGACCCTTTAATTGATCAAATTTGTACCAGGTTGTGTGACCGTCTTCCTAGTGAAGTCTATGGCTGTAACGTGAATAGATATGGGAGCCATATAGCGAAAAATCGTTCCTCTCGAGAACATCAATAGAGCATTCAACCCAGTCCATCAAATATAAATATGCTAAATGTGGGAACAGCAAAAATATTGATATGGGCTCTCTACTAATCCACTGGGAAAGTATTGTTTATTTTGAAGCTGTATGTGTTAAAAGTAGGTTAATGCCCATTGACTGAGGGTGGGAAGTGGATGGAGTACAGAGGTCATTTTTTTTTTTTTTTTTTTTTTAATACTTTTTCATTTATATTTCTACTTCAGGGTCCATAGGGTATCCACATGATACCTTGGAGTATAGGTGTGACGTCAGTCATCGGGCACAAAAGAGTCAAGCTTTCAGCCTCCCAGGATGCACTAGGTCCCCCTCCTATACCCCGCCCCCGAGCCAAGGCATCTCAGTTTCGTTTGGTGCCCGGCCGTAGTCGGAGGCACCTGCTAGAGGGGGGCTTAGAAGGACCACAGCAGCGCGGTAGCGCTGCGGCGTCCCAGGGGTTAAATGCATGCCAGGGGAGCGCGCCTTCCCTGTCTCACAGCCGGCGCCTCCCCCGCTGCACACAGCCCTCTCTGCACTGTGCTGACTGGCCCTGTGTCAGCGCTCCTCCCCCAGGCCAGCCTTCTCTCTGCTCCTCGGTGGCCATCTTTTCTGAAGCATGGTGAACGCTGCTGGAAGCCTGCATTGGAAGCATCGTGGTCTGGGTCCCCCCGCATACCTCTCCTCCGCTGTGGTCAGGTCTGTGTATGCAGCGCTGTGTCCTACCAGGACCTGTGTCTGTGTAGTTGAGTGATCAGCGCTGTTAGTGCAGGAATTGTTATTTCTCTGCATTGTATGTGACTGTGCTAGCGCTGCTGTCTGTAACTTTTTTTCTAAACTGTCAGCTTTATACTGTCCCTGTTTTTTCTGCTAAGCCCTTGCGGTGCGGTGCTGCAGGGTGGTCTCTCGCCTCTTAAATATATAATTGGTGAGAGGGGTCACATACGTGGTGCCATCATGTCTGAAAGTGATTTTCCCCTCCGGCTACAGTGTACTACGTGTAAAGTACCGTTAGCGGAGGGGGAGGGTAGCGCGGAGGGCCTCTGCCGGCAGTGTTTGTCTATGGCGCGGCCTCTTACGGTTACTGCACCGGTACAGGAGCCGCCCTGGGCTTGTTTCGCTCAAGCGCTTACAGCCTTAGTGGGCCAGTTAGCTCCGCAGCCCGCGTTTACACCGATGGGTTTGTCCCAGCAGTCAGTGGTGTCGTCACCCATGCAGGGTTTCCCACGACAATTGGTGGTACCCCACAGTCTCCCTATTTCCCCGCTCCCGGTTTCTCAGGAGCCAGCGTGGGTTAACTCCCTGACGAGTTCTGTACAGCACTTGTCGGATGTGTTGCAAGGGGAGTCTGTGATGCGGCCGCATAAACGGCCGGTGGCGTCTCTGTCGGCTCCTTATGAGGATGACGAGGGGACGTCTGATGATGGGGAGATTCTGGATCCTTACGATCAGGAACCTCTCCATGCTAAGGACGCTGATGCTAAGTCCAAAGTATATATTCCTGGACTTAGAATCGGGCGGTCCGCACAGCCTTGGTGATTGAGGACGAAGTTCCCCCAGCGGCTAAATCTAAGTATGCCTTTTTCAAAGATGTGAAGGGCGATGCCACAGTCTTTCCTCTTTCGGGTCAGTTGGTGGACCATTTAGAGGAGGCGTGGAAACAGCCTGGCAAAAGATCCCAGCCGCAGAGACGCCTGGCGGTGGCATATCCGTTCGCGGATATTATTTTGCAAAGTGGGAATCCCCTCCACAGGTGGATTCTCACGTGCCCCGTCTTGTCCGTAGTGCCACATTGCCGATGCCATCCATGTCCTCCCTTAAGGATGCTACGGACCGCAAGGTGGAGATCTGCCTGAAGTCTGCTTATTCCCTTGCGGGGGGGGCAGCACGGCCGGCTATGGCCATTTGCTGGGTTGCCAGAGCGATGGAGCGCTGGGCAGATTCATTAGAGGCTTCTTTTGATTCCGACTGTCCGGCCGAACAGGCGGAGTTGATTGGCAATCTCCGTGATTCGGCCACCTACATCAACGAGGCGGCCCTAGACATTAGTACTCTGGTGTCTAGGATTTCTTCAGCAGCGGTAGCTGCTCGTCGCACCTTGTGGCTGCGATCCTGGAAGGCGGACGCAGATTGCAAAAAGGGTCTGGAGGCGTTGCCGTTTACCGGAGAAGTTCTCTTCGGTCCGGATCTGGATAAGATTGTGGCCACGCTGGCGGCAGCCAAATCGGCTTGTCTCCCGTCGGCCGCTGCTCCTTCTGGTTCTGGACCATCGTCCTTTCGGTCATCTAGGGCCCAGGGCAGGCCCAAGCCACAGTCGTTTCCTCGACAGGCTGGCCCTAAGAAATCGGTCAAGCCCCGGAAGCAGACATGGAGTACCAGACGTCCGGCCCCCAAGCCACATGACAAGCCTGCGGCCTGACGGTCCGGGCCTCCCTTTGGGGGATCCCAGGGTGGGAGGCCGCCTGCTGCAGTTCGCCCAGTGTTGGTCGACCACTACGACGGACACTTGGGTTCTGGAGGTGGTCTCCCACGGGTACGCCCTCTCCTTCCGGCACAGACCCCCGGCTCGATTCTTCACCACGGGTCTACCATCAGACCGGAACAAGGCTACGGAGCTGCGGAAGGTATTGCACACTATGCTCCAGGCTGGAGTTATAGTGCCTGTTCCATTCTCCCAGAGGGGCCAGGGTTTCTATTCAAATCTTTTTTTGGTACAGAAACCCAATGGGTCGTATCGTCCGATTCTCAACCTCAAAGCACTCAACAAGTCTTTGCGGGTACCGAGGTTTCGGATGGAGACCCTACGGTCCATCATTCTGGCGCTGGAACCTGGGAACTACATGGTGTCATTGGACATACAGGATGCTTACCTGCATGTCCCTATTCTTTTGCACCATCAACAGTTCCTCAGGTTTGCAATCCGCAGCGACCACTTCCAGTTTCGGGCGTTACCTTTTGGCCTGGCGACAGCACCACGTGTGTTCACCAAGGTAATGGCGGTCATGGCGGCTTCTCTGCAGCTGCAGGGAGTCCGCATGTTGCCGTACTTGGACGACCTTTTATTGGTGGCAGGATCTCCAGAACTCCTTCTACGCCACTTGGACCTGACCATTGCACTACTGCAACGGCACGGCTGGATAATCAACTGGCAGAAGTCCACTCTAATCCCGTCTCGGAGGATTCTGCACCTCGGAGCCTTATTGGACTCGGAACAGCAGAGGATCTTTGTGACGGAGGAAAAGATCTCTGCTTTACAGTCGAGGGTGCGCAGTTGTCTGCTCAGTCGCCGGGTGTCCCTACACTCGGCGATGAGGTTACTGGGCTCCATGGTGTCGGTGTTCGACATGGTGGAATACGCCCAGTTTCACTCCAGACCTCTGCAGCACCTGATCCTGTCCAAGTGGAACGGGCTGCCTCAGGCCCTGAAGTCCCAGACGATTGTGCTCACCCCGGAGGTTCGCCTGTCCCTTGCTTGGTGGTTACAGACGACCCACCTCAACAAGGGACGTCCGTTCTGGGTTCCAAATTGGGTCCTGTTGACAACGGACGCCAGTCTTCGGGGCTGGGGAGCAGTTTCGGGTCCACGCTTGTTCCAGGGCAGGTGGACGCCGACAGAAGCGGATCTTCCAATAAATATCTTTGAACTCCGTGCGGTCTTCAATGCTCTCCAGCAGGCACATCGGTTTCTCCAGGGTCACCCGGTGCAGGTCCAGTCGGACAACGCTACCACCGTGGCCTACATAAACAGGCAAGGAGGAACTCGCAGTCGGGCGGCTCTCGTAGAGGTCTCTTGGATCCTGGTTTGGGCGGAGCGCAATCTTCCGGCCATATCAGCGGTCTTCATCCCGGGAGTGCTAAATTGGGAGGCGGACTTTCTAAGTCGCCTGGACGTTCATACGGGGGAATGGTCCCTGCACCCGGACGTTTTTCAACTGCTGGTGGACAGGTGGGGTCTTCCAGAGATCGACCTCATGGCGTCACGGCACAACAACAAGTTGCCAGTGTACGGGTCTCGCACAAGAGACGAAGGGGTGTCTCTGGTGGATGCTCTGTCCGTCCGGTGGACGTTCCGGTTCGCATACCTGTTCCCTCCGGTCTCCCTTCTTCCACGGGTAATCCGGAAATTCAAACAGGAAGGAGGGACGCTCCTGTTGATAGCTCCCGCGTGGCCCAGACGGCACTGGTTCTCAGACCTTCAGGGTCTGTCCGTGGACAGTCCTCTGCGGTTGCCGCTACGACCGGACCTTGTGTCTCAGGGTCCTTGTCTTCACCCGGACCTGACTCGGCTGTCTTTGACGGCGTGGCTGTTGAGACGGTCATGCTGAGGTCCCGGGGGTTTTCCAGCTCTGTGGTGCGTACCATGTTACGAGCTCGGAAACCGTCTTCCGCGAGGATATACCATCGCGTGTGGCATACATTCTTCCAGTGGTGTCGACCGAGAGGTTATGCACCGCGGGAGTTTCGTCTGTCTCGGATTCTCGCCTTCCTTCAAGCGCGACTAGATCATGCGCTTCGCCTTGCTTCTTTGAAGGTACAGGTTTCGGCCCTATCTGTCTGGTTTCACCGTAGGATTGCTACAATCCTGGATGTGCGCACCTTTATGCAAGGTGTTGTCCGCATTCAGCCGCCCTTTGTTCCACCTGTGGCACCTTGGGATTTGGCTGTGGTCCTGAGGGCTCTCCAAGGACCGCCGTTTGAACCACTGGGCTCAGTGGATCTTAAATGGCTAACAGCTAAGACTGTTTTCCTTCTGGCTATTGCTTCGGCCAGACGTGTTTCTGAGTTAGGGGCTCTTTCTTGTAGACCCCCTTTCTTGGTTTTTCATGGGAACAGGGCAGTGCTCCGCACTCGGCCCGAGTTTCTTCCCAAAGTTGTTTCCCAGTTTCATGTTAACGAGGAAATCGTTGTTCCGGCCTTTAACTCACCGGGTCTTTCCGTGGGTGAGGCCTCTTTGGATGTTGTGCGGGCCTTAAGGACTTATGTTGACCGCACTTCTTCGTTTAGGAAGTCGGACGCTTTGTTTGTCCTCTATGGCTTCCGTAAAAAGGGTTGGCCTGCTTCAAAGCAAACTTTGGATCCGTATGGCTATTTCTGAAGCTTATCTTCATGAAGGCCTGCCGGTTCCTCCTTCTGTGAAGGCTCATTCCACTAGGTCTGTGGGTCCTTCGTGGGCAGCTCGACATGGTGCCTCTGCAGTCCAGATCTGCAAGGCTGCTACGTGGTCCTCTGTCCATACCTTCGTGAGGTATTACAGGTTTGACACCTTCGCCTCTCAGGATGCTTCCTTCGGGCGGCGGATTCTCCTTTCTGCACAGGAGCGTCCCCACCCTTAAAGGATACTGCTTTGGGATATCCCCAAGGTATCCTGTGGATACCCTATGGACCCTGAAGTAGAAAATATGAGATATGGTAAGAACTTACCCTTGTTATCTCTATTTCTACGAAGTCCATAGGGTTCCACACGACTACCGCCCTGTCGCACCTGTGCTGCAGATGGGCTTTGCTCTGGTCACCGGTTTTCCGTCTCCCTCTGGTGAGAATGTGATTCTTGTATGTGTCCAGATCTTTGTTCTCTCTCTTCCTTCTCCTCCTCCGGCCTATGGCTTGGTAACTAACTGAGATGCCTTGGCTCGGGGGCGGGGTATAGGAGGGGGACCTAGTGCATCCTGGGAGGCTGAAAGCTTAACTCTTTGGTGCCCGATGACTGACGTCACACCTATACCCCAAGGTATCCTGTGGAACCCTATGGACTTCGTAGAAATAGAGATAACAAGGGGAAGTTCTTACCATATCTCATATTTTTGTCCAAAATGTTTATACTGCATTTTAGCATGTGTCACTGTTACTGCTTTATATATGTAATAAAAGAATTCTAACCTGTGAAATAAAATATTTTTTAGTTGCTTTCCTCTGTAATAGGGCACCGGCAATATACAACCTTTTTCGGAATGTGTATGTAATGCCGGCTGTCGGGATGCCTCCTGTCACATACAGACAGCGGCATCCTGATGTCGGGGAAGTATACTTACCCTCCCCTCTTCCCCCCCCCTAACCTTCCCCCACCCGCACATTAACCGTCCCCATTAGCGCCTAAACCTAACCTCTCCCCTTCATACCCCCTCCCAGAGTCGGGATTAAGATGGGCATGGAAATACCGACACCTATATTAAGTCCTTTGTCGGGATTTCGATGTCGGTTTTTGAGATCGGTGGCATCGCGGCTGCCAGTCTCATAACTACATGCCCATTTTTCTTCTTCTTAGGTTATGTGGCAATAACTGCAGCGCTGTACAATGGATTGCTGTGGGGATGTATATGGTGCATATAAATCCTATGTATGCTTAATGCCATTCTATATTTTGACCTATTGATCAACTGGATGTAATGCATTATACTGTATTTAAAGATTGTTCTTGTTTTTTTCTTTTCTTTTCTGCAGCATGAGTGACAGCGGCAGCTCCCAGGGACTTTCTCAGCCCTCTACCCAAACGACGCAGTACCTGCGGGCGGACACCCCTAACAATGCCACGCCGGTCACCAGTAAGAGTTCATTTACCTGCTTATTATTAGTTGGCGGTGTGGGTTTGCCTGCAGAGCTTGCTCGCTGGATACTGCACATTTGTGCACGCGGATAAATAGGATTCCACTACACCTACGGCCTGAGAGAGAGGTGCACACGCAGTGAGAGGTGCACACGCAGTGAGAGGTGCACGCAGGTGTTGCCTCATCTGTGCCTGTATGCAGTGACCGATTCTCAGCCTTCTGAGACGCACACTGGCTGCGGCGCTGTTCCGTAGGCATTGGTCACAAAAGCGAAGGTTGCACCAGCCCTAAGGTGGTTTCCTCCCAGGAAGACACACTGCTGAAAATCACCCTCTCTGCGTGCAATATCTATCTGCGTCTTACAGCACTAACCATCGGGATGCATGCGCAAGGCGAGACTGACACATGCGCAGACTGAAAACATCGCCACTTGAGTGCAACATCACTGGGTGCACCTCTGAATTGGGCTCTGCCGTACATGGTCATAGTTAGGTGGTGGTTCAGGACTGTCATGAGTCTTAATCCTCCTTCTTTGGCTGGAAAATGATCTTTTATACATGGACTAGAATAAACACTAGAAGGAGCGATTTACCTTTGTTCTGAGTGAAGACACAGTGATGGCGTGTTGGAGGACTGCTTTCAGGACTAGCTTGGACAAAGTTGTGTCTCCTCTATGAAACCCCCAGAAGTGTTTCTGCCAGTGTGTGTTATTTCTCTACTGATGCATTGTTGCTGCACCCTGGCCATACACTCTGTAGTATCCCTGCCTTTGCTTGTCCAGACCATGGTTCAGGTGTTGACATATAGTGTGTACATGAAATGGAAATTGATTTTCACACTTGTTACAAGGCATTAGGATTAAGTTACTGGACTATGTAAACTCAGTCTCTGTAAGAAATGTTGGCTGTCACACTACTGCCTAGGTCAATATTTATTACATGTCATTGTAGGCTTCATTCAATATATCACTCTCCGTCTGTTGTTTTACTTTAATGGAGGATTCAAGTTCACTGATTTCTACTTGACCAGTTCTGTACAAATAGCAGGAATGTACAGCTCCTACTAACACTGACTTGTTGCTGCCAGCAGGTGTCAGTCAAGGCTACACTATGGAAGTAGCAATAGGTTTTCTATCGCTAAGTATTATTTCATGCACAGTTCTGCCCAGTTTCTTCAGCATCAAGGTTTTTATTTTTAAAAATAAGATTATTGTAATTACATTGTAGGCAGTGTAGTCCCTAGGATGAAATGTTTCAAAGGTTATTCCTGCACAGAAATTTTGATGGTATAATGCCGACGCAGCATTAACTGCAGTTAACTGGGCTGGCTGTGTGCTCACTGGGCCCGAATGCACTTTATGGCCTCACTATTGCTAAAGGAAGTCACTACTTTTTATCTGTCCCTGGACTGAGAATAGTCTTCCTTTCTGATGCTTGCAGAAACCTATCCTATCAACATTGTATATGCACAGACTGAAAATGGGGCCAGGTGTGTGCGCGTGTGTATGTATGTATGTGTGTGTATATAATATATATATATATATATATATATATATATATATATATATATATATATATATATATATATATATATATATATATATATATATACACATTCTCTCTCGTTAGTGTGTCTGTAGTCAAAAAGTTTATGCACGTTGGTAGTCACCCAATAAATATTCACTCCACAGTAAAATGTTCTAGATTTTCAGAGAGTTTCCGCACTGCATCCTGATTATTTGGAATTACATGAGTAATTGTTTAAACAGACATCTCAGCAACAGTTTGCGTTTTAGTAATACAAAAGGAACAGGTAAGAGTCAGGCCGGGAGCATGGGACGTGTCACGGAATCTGCCATGCTGTCTAGCTCTAATTTATTACTTTCCTGGTGAAAAACATATTTCATATTCTGTAGTGATTGACTGAAGTCAGAGGAATATGTGGTCTGGAGCCATTGATTTGTCAGAATACCGCAATGGCATATATGGAACTTACGGGGAGATTTATCAAAGTTTGGATAGAGGTAAAGTACCAACCAATCAGCTTCTGTCATGTTACAGACATTGGGGACAGATGTATGAAGCTCTGGGAAGTGATAAACTGGAGAGCGATAAACGAGCAGCCACTCAGCTCCCAACTGTCATGTTACAGGCTGTGTTTTAAAAATGACAGTTGGGAGCTGATTGGCTGCTGGTTTATCACTCTCCACTTCCCAGAGCATCATACATCTGCCCCTGTGTTTGAAAAAAATGAGTTATGAGCAAATTCTTTGATAATCTCTCTCCAAGCTTTGGTACAGATGGGTCCACATATATCTAGCCTCATGGCGCGTTAAACAGCCCTTCTAGTCGTGCCATGCTGTGGGGTGACTCAGTAGCGCCGAGCATCTTTTTGTGTCTTTACCTTCAAATGCGTCTTACTTGCACAACGATGCGAACAGATAGCACAATCAGCTTCTGCTGATTAAAATGATATGCAGCATTTCTATGTTCTCTGAGCGTCCGCGGGCATATATGCATGCTAAACACTACATTAGTGTTACAGCCACTGACACTGTAACGTAGCATTTAGCATGCAGATACACCCGCAGACGCTCACAGAACATAGACATGCTGCATATCATATTAATCAGCAGAAGCTGCTGCTTGTGCTATCTATTCATTGTTGTGCGCATAAGACGCATTTGAATGTAAAAAGACACACGAAAAGACGCTCAGCGCTACTGAGTCACACTGAGCTCCCGCGTTATGTGGCGTGACTTGTAGCGCACGGAGGATTGATGTATGTGGGCACATCTAAATCTCTCCCTTGGTTGCAAATACAAGTGCTGATTGATATGGATATTGTGCTTTGTAGATAGATAGCGGTTTCCCAACACACATGTTCTCCAGGATTTCCTCAGTTTTTTATCGATGACAAATGCTTTTCTATTAAAGTGACTTCGCAATGACTTTGTATGGAGAGGTTTAACCCCAGCTGAGTAAATGGGCGGGGTTAAAGTTCTGAAAACATTAAATAAAGTAGTGTTGCTTAGGGGCTAATTAGCCCTTCAGCAATATAAGGAGATGCTTTACTAAACTTATCTGACAGACTATTCTTTACCAACTCTCGTAGATGAGGATAAGCTCCACCCAAATATTTTAATAAAGCACTCACTCTGTACTGCCCAACTTTAGTTATAGACTAGTTTCCTGCAGTTCTTAGGGGTCAATTTCATCAGGGGGCGAATTGTGGGTGATGCCCGCAATGTGTGATTGCAATGGTACCCCAAATTGCTTGTTTGCAGCCTCATAGGGGTGCGTATTAAAATATGTGACTACGGATGCAGAATCCCTAAACTCAAGAGAACTAACAAATTTAACTTTTTGGTTTCATTCCTGGGGTTACATGATGGGAACAGCTGTGGAAGGAGTAGGTGTGTTGTGTATGGTGCATACCATCTGCTGATATGTCCAGCCAATATATAGACATTAGCAATGACTGGAAACTGAATACACTTTCTAACTTACAATAAATGAATGGCCATAGCTGCCATTCACTGACACTGATTTTGGGAAGTAAGAAGACAATTTGTGTTCTCCCCATCACTAGTCTCAAAGCCCTGACAATTCATGGCCAGGGTGTAGTGCACACTTGGCATCGTGCGATGCCTTCATATGGACGTTCACTACTTTTCTTCCAAGGTCAGTGTTCGTCCCAGGCTGTTTTCTGCAGGCGCATCACCTGGCAGAAACCGCCTTCTGCCCGGAACTTTTCCCCGCCGCATTCCCGGTCACCCTCGCCGCCCCCTGCTGTGGAACGCTGGCCTCTGAAGCGGCTTGAGGCTAAAGAAGCAACCGGTCACTTCAGAGGCAAGCATTCCCAGTGATGCACTGCGCGGGTGATGTCATGACGTCACCTGCGACGTGAGCTAGCCCTGCACGCCTGCTGGATCGATTAGATCAAGCCAGAGCGAGGCAGCCTGTGTGGGAGCAAGGTAAGTTCTGGGCTGGGACCAGTCTGGGGGCACTGCATAAGGGGCACTATTTAAGCCTGGGGGCACTGCATAAGGGACCAGCCTGGAGGCATTTCATAGGGGCACTACTTCAGCCTGGGGGCACTGCATAAAGGGCAAAGCAAAACTACGGGGGACACTGTATAAAGGGGAAATCTACAGGGGGCAATGTATAAAGGGGAAAACTACAGGGGACACTGTATAAAGGGGAAAACTACAGGGGACACTGTATATGAGGGGAAAACTACGGGGGGCACTGTATAAAGGGGAAAACTGGGGGGGGCACTGTATAAAGGGGAAAACTACGGGGGACACTGTATAAAGGGGAAAACTGGATGGGGGGGCACTGTATAAAGAGGAAAACTATGGGGGGCACTGTATAAAGGGATATGTATAAAGGGGAAAACTACAGGGGACACTGTATAAAGGGGGATATGTATAAAGGGGAAAACTACAGGGGACACTGTATAAAGGGGGATATGTATAAAGAGGAAAACTATGGGGGGCACTGTATAAAGGGGGATATGTATAAAGGGGAAAACTATGGGGGGCACTGTATAAAGGGGGATATGTATAAAGAGGAAAACTATGGGGGGCACTGTATAAAGGGGGATATGTATAAAGAGGAAAACTATGGGGGGCACTGTATAAAGGGGGATATGTATAAAGGGGAAAACTACAGGGGACACTGTATAAAGGGGGATATGTATAAAAGGGAAAACTACAGGGGACACTGTATACAGGGGAAAACTACAGGTGGCACTGCCTATGGGGATAACTACAGGGGGCACTGCATAATGGGCACTTTTGACTGAGAGCTAGTGGGGGAGCAGCCTGAGACCTGTCGGGCTGGAGATGCCCCTTTTCCCGGCGTGCGCATAATTGCGAAGGCCCCCACCCGGCTACTTCTGGATGCCACCTGGCTGGAAAAAATTTCTGGGGAGAACACTGAAGGTTATAAGGATTTGTGATTGTGGAAGTCTCTGACCTTAGACTGGTTAATAGTCATGTAATATACTGAGGTCTGCTACCGCCCAATGCTCTGATCTGTGGATTCAGAGTCTCAGGAGTCAGTATTGTATTGATGGAACAGAGGTTATTTATATTGCAAGCAATCAGACCCGCCTACACTGTCCTTATGGCCCCTCAGACCCGCCTACACTGTCCTTATGGCCCCTCAGACCCGCCTACACTGTCCTTATGGCCACTTGCTTTGGAGTTTGCACACTAATGCATATGGCCGCAATTTGACTGTTCTAATTGAATGTGATCCGATTTCATCTTCCAAAATAACGCACACGATCGCAATACAATATCATGCTAATTGAACCAGCCCCTTAGCATGGTTTTGTAGACTATCTGTTAACTGAGAAATTACCCTGTTGTTGGGCAAATTAAATGGAACCATTCCAAAATATTTTAATTCATGTATATTTACATTTTGTGAAATATTTTTTTAGTCTTTGTAGCTGTTGAGCAACCTAAAAGGCAGTGTCCTCCTTATTGGGGTGTAGGAATCAATATCACATGTTGCAGAAAGGTTAACTGGGAAGGTTTCCGTCTGACTTTGGCATTAGGAACTATAGTCTGGGAATGGACCCAAAAACATTGCCAGGCTTGAAGCTGCGGTAAATTTCCTGCTGTGGCCCCAGGAAACCTATGCGAGAGCCAGTATTGGGTCAACACGCGATCTACCATGCTTAATGACGTTACATTCGGAGCTCGGTGTAGGTTTCACGGACTTGGTGGATCACATTACTCCTGGCTACACTTGGCAACTAGGTGTAACCCAATAATCATTACTATATTCTCACTCATTATCCAGCAACCTTGTGTGAGTCACAGTATAAGCTGTGTGTATAGTGGGGACTAGCATGTACTTTTATAGTTTCCCAATAATCTAGCAGGAGAATATGACAGGCCTTTTGGATATCAAAGCTTCTTGTATCTTGCTTACTGTAGTATTGTGTTGTTTTTTTATTAGTTACAATATATAAGCATGTGATGTTTGGGCAGATCCATGTAACTTTAGTAGTGTAGTATGGTTTTATCTACTTTGCTTCATACAAGGAAGCAGAGCAGATGTACGTTTGCTGTTCATTACAGGCTGAACAGATGCCTCTTTTCACAGGAGATTGGCTGGTTTCTGGGCACTGTTCTACCGGTAATGCCAGGCAGCTGGTTCCGAGCATGTTATTACCCGATACCATGTGACATTTTCCAGCAAAGCTTGGGAGTATGCTGGGTAGGTGCATGGTGCACCTTATCTTTAGATACACAGGGTGTACAGCCATAGTTCTGTGCCTCCATTAAAATATATAGAAGACAGGAGTTGGCTCATACGCTTCATAACGCCCATATAGAATTAATACAATAAATATTTTTCTTGTGCCCCGTGCGGCTGGAAATGCTATAATAGAATCCTATATGTACACTGTTATGCCTTGTTCTATATTAATAATTAGATATAATAATTCTAGGTTTATTGGGACTAATTGGCTAAAGTTTTAAATACAGTTCAATTAACGGTGTAATGGTTAGCATTACTGCCTCACAGCACTCAGGTCATGGGTTCGATTCCCACTACGGCCCTAACTGTGTGGAGTTTGTATATTCTCCCTGTGCTTGCGTGGGTTTCCTCCGTACTCCGGCTTCCTCCCACACTCCAAATATATACTAGTAGGTTAATTGGCTCCCAACACAAATTGACCCTAGTGTGTATGTTTATGAGCATGTGGTAGGGAATATAGATTGTAAGCTCCACTGGGGCAGGGACTGATGTGAATGGTAAGATATTCTCTGTAAAGCGATGTGGAATATGTGTGCGCTATATAAATAACTGGTAATAAATAAATAATTAAGGTAAATGTTTGATATCAGTCTGTTTTTTCATTTTTTTGTTTGGGCAAGTAAAGCCACATCATATGGGAATCTTGTGCCCCTCAATATGATACGGACAGGATTTATATTTATATTGGAAACTGGCCTACTAAGTAGAGACTTAAATACTACTGCAGATTTTGCTACCTGAAACTACCATGGTTTTATTGGTTGAAGTCGCTGAGTTTTCATTGGCTGAAACTGATGCAGCAGCCTTCTAATTGGCCAGACACTGTTGTCCCACCGCTGTAAGTGCTCGCTGACTGCAGGGACCGAAATGTTTGTAGGATGTCTGCAAGGGGGCTTAGTCAGGAGGGGGAGGCGTGATGGGGCTGTCCTAAGAGGCATCAGGCTTAGTCAGGAGGGGGAGGCGTGATGGGGCTGTCCTAAGAAGCAGCATCAGTTATATGGGATGTTAAGTGATGTGGTCTAGAGATGAATATCATGCATCTGATGTCTATTCTACATGTGTGGTTCAATGAATGTGTGAATATACATTTTTGTTCTGGAAACTAAGGACATTTTAATCTAACATACAGTTAGAGAACTGAACATTTTATAGCACATTATTAGGAAAAATTTATAAAGTGTGTTGCTAAATAAAAAGATCATGCAGTACTTGCCAATGTGTTGTAGGGCTCCTGGAAGGCATATATTGGCAATTGCTGCCTGATCTTTTCAGTATAATATTGTTTTTGGTCAAAGTGTGAATTGGGCTTATGCCACCATTAGAAATGTACTCCTGAGAATAGTCTATGGTAATTGTGGTTCACAAGATGGGCTTCATATGCCCAGACTGTGAGGTTTGATGGTTTCTTTAAATCTGACCGAGGCAAAATAATCCTTAAATTTGCCCTTTCACCATATGGGTGCAGGAAAAGAATACAGCCCTCCATACCAATTACGGAACAGCGCATGGTGTAAACGCTGATTTGTGTCAGTCTTGCTGTGAGTTGAAGTAATCCATGACCATCCCGCTCCTATGTCTGCATTCTGTCACAGGAGTATTGCTGAAATGCGGAATGCTGAGGAGTCAGGACTATTTGTCAGGCACCAATCTAGTATGAAGTATAGCTACCTTAATAATTACATTAGGGCACGGCAGAAATTCAGCAAGCCTTAGGCATTTAGGGGTCTATTTACTAAGCAGTGCTAGGAGACAAGTGAAAAGTGATAAGGTACCAGCCAATCTGCTCCCAACTGTCATTTTTCAAACACAGCCTGTAAGCTAACAGTTTGAAAAATGACAGGAGCTGATTGGCTGGCACCTTATCTCATTTCACTCTGTCTCCTAACACTGCTTAGTAAATAGACACCTTACTCCTGTGCAACATCCTAAATCTGATTCCACAGATGCCAGTGGCGTAACTATAAATTTTGCTCCCCCATGCCAAAAAAGTTTCAGTCAAACCCCCCCCCCCCCCCCCCCGCCCAAAGATCACACACCCAAAGATGATGTTCACGGTGTGTGGTTACATGATACAGCAACGTGCCTTACACATTATGACACACTAAGGAATGCCCCTTACAACACACAATGCCACACCGGAATGCTCCTTACAACACATTAACACATTATGCCACACAGCAATGCCCCTTACACCTGCCACACAGCAATGCCACGTACAACACATAATGACATACAGTAAAGCCCTTATAACAAATTTATGCCATGCTGTAATGCCCCTATTTCACATTGCCACACTGTAATGCCACATACAACACATTATGCCACACAGTAATGCCCCTAATAGCACATTGTGCACACAGTAATGCCAAAAACACATTATGCCAAATAGTAATGCCCATTACATCCCACCCTGACAGATCTACTTCACCAACCCTCCTCTCTGCTCCTGCCAGTCACCTCAGCTCAAGACAGGTTGCACAGTTTTTATGTCCGTGTAGAACCAGATTATTGGGAACATAGTTTATAACCTGTGAACTGTGTGTATAAAGTTAGTGCCCCTTATACAGTGCCCCCTGTAGTTGTGTCCCAAAATGCAATGCCCCCTATACTAGTGCCCCAAAATGCAATGCCCCCTATACTAGTGCCCCTTATGCAATGCCCCCTATACTAGTGCCCCTTATGCAATGCCCCTGTAGTAGTGCCCCTTATGCAATGTCCCCTGTAGTAGTGCCCCTTATGCAGGGCCCCCTGTAGTTGTGCCCCTTATGCAATGCCCCGGTAGTAGTGCCCATTATGCAGGGCCCCCTGTAATTGTGCCCATTAAAGTAGTGCCCCCTGTAGTTGTGCCCATATGCAGTGCCCCTTGTAGTTGTGCCCCTTCAAGTAGTGCCCCCTGTAGTTGTGACCATTTTAGTAGTGCCCCCTGTAGTTGCCTTCAGTAGTGAGCCCCCTTGTAGTTGCACCCAGTAGTTGCCCCTTGTAGTTGCCCCCTATAGTTGCCCCAGTAGTGAGTCCTTTGTGGTTGCCCCAGTAGTGAGCCCCATGTAGATGCACCTAGTCGATCCCTGTAGTGTGCCCCCTGTAGTGTGCCCCCAGTAGTTGCTCTACCCCCCTCCCTCCCAGCGCGCGCACACAAACACACACACAAAAAATACAACTTACCTTCGTCCCCGCTCCAGTGCTGCTGCCGTCCATACTCTGGCATTCCGCTCCTCGGCACTATGGGAGTGACGTCATGATGTCACTCCCATAGTGCTCTGCGGGCGCGGAAGACGGAGCTCACTCCTGAGCTCCGGTGTCCGCTCCTCGGCACTATGGGAGTGACGTCACTCCCATAGTGCCCAGCGGGACCCGGAAGACGGAGGGAGCTCCATCCTCCGGCTGCTACCGAGGGTTTGAATAGGGGCCGGGCGCCCGCTGGTAACACACTCAGCGGGCGCCCGGCAGTTACGGGAGTTCCGCCACTGACTGGCGTAACTACTGCCGCCGTCGCCCCCAGGCTACCCAGCGCCTCCAAGCCACCGCGGGGGCTGCGGGGGCAGTAGTTACGTATCATGCCATGTAGGTATCTGTACAAAGCTTCCTCTGACCATTGCAGCCCTTTCCCCTGTGACACAGCTCCATTTTTAGACTTGGAAAATGAAAAAGCCAAAAAAACACTTCTGACACAAGTGAAGGAGGAAAAGTACATAAGTGCCTATTCATGTATAAATCTGTAGTGTTGTGCAGCAATGTACCAGGCAGGACTCTCACTTGTAGTAGTGCAAACAGTGTGAGTGTGAGAGAACACCTTCTCAAAGTTCTGAAATGTTCCGGGGACACATCATTTTCTAGACACCAAAGTGCACCTGTCACCTATACAGTTGCAGTATTACCGAGGCACAAAAGTTAGCTATGTTCTCATGAATATTGTCCCAGATCACTCCTGTCTATAGAAGTAACTGGTACACTTTATTGGCTGTAAACACTTACTGGTGGCTGTTTTGATTTAAGCTGAACATCTCTTGTGTGTGCAGTGAGAAAGACCTAGTGGTGTATTAGAAGTGCTTTTGTGATCTCTTTCATGAGAGAATGTTGCATCTGTTCTGATGCTAACGCAACCTGGGTATTCATATTGCTTTTGTTTGGCTCCGTTGGCTCCTCAGGTTATCCAACACTGCGGATCGAGAAGAATGACCTGAAAAGTGTCACCCTTCAAGAGGCCAAGGCTAAGGTGAAGGACATCGCTATCTCCCGGGAGAGAGTCACCCTCAAAGATGTCCTACAGGAAGGTATGTGTATATTCCCCTGCTCTGTCTTATTTAGAAACCTAAATATTATTTCACCATATCGGTCAATATATTGAAATTACTCTAGTGACAAAATGACTCTAGTGACAATCCGATGAGGTGGTTTGCAGTTTTTATTAATTACGGTTTCTGTAGTGCCATCAAATGACGTAATGCTGCACAGAGCAGGTTTAGCCATTCACATCCCTTCCTGCCCCGTTAGCTTAGTGTAATCTCAGAAGCCAGTCACGTACTGTTGTGGTTTTATTTGACTATGGGAGGAAACTAACACGGAGAGAACATACAAACTCCACACAGGTTAGCGCCCTTGTCAGAATTAAATCCAGCACTTCTAACCACTGTGTCGTCATGCTTGTCTTTAAAAGGGATATTTTGTCTATTAAAATAAAAACTAATTTATCAGCTCACTAATATAATAGTAAACTTCAGTTTTAATAACTTATTATGATATGCTTTGCATTATTTCAGGTTCTTAACCTGATGGTCCTGCCTTCCCCATGGTTGTCCTTCTTTTTCCAAACAAACTGTGTAATGCAAAATAATAGCAATTGCATTTCTTCAGTTATAGTTGCATGTAAAGAATGGCTTGGTCTACACGTACGCTCCGCCAGTAACCACCTCTAGCGTAACTGTCATTGGCTGGGAACATTCTTAGGGGGGATACTTGTCTGCTGGTGCTTCAGGCTGGTGGCCACGAATATAAATTGAAAAGGAAAGCATAGCAAGCATCACTGACTATGCTGTAACATTCTGTATAATATCCATGAATCTGTACAGGTCACTTCATTACAATAGACTAGAACAGGCATGTCAAACTCAAAATACCAACTGGGCCGAATTTTCAAGGTCTACGAGTGAGTGGGCCGCAACAAAAAAAAAAGAAGTCTTGTATGCAATTTTGAAAGGTTTATTATAAATAAAAACCAATGCAATGCCCCCTGTAGTAGTGCCCCTTATGCAATTCTACCCTATATTACAGCCCCTTTTGCAATGCTCCCTTAATTTGTGCCCCTTATGCAGTGCCCTAGTAGTGCCCAGTGTGCAGTGCCCCAGTAATGCCCCTTATGTTGTGCCCTCAGTAATGTCCTTAGTAGAGCCCCAGTAATGCCCCTTAAGCAGAGCTCCAGTAATGCTCCTTAAGTTGTGCCCCCAGTAATGCCCCTATCTGCAGGGCCCCCAGTAATGCCCCTTATGCACAGCCCCCAGTAATGCCCCTTATGCACAGCCCCCAGTAATGCCCCTTATGCACAGCCCCCAGTAATGCCCCTTTATGCAGGGGCCCCCAGTAATGCCCCTTTATGCAGGGGCCCCCAGTAATGCCCCTTTATGCAGGGGCCCCCAGTAATGCCCCTTTATGCAGGGGCCCCCAGTAATGCCCCTTTATGCAGGGGCCCCCAGTAATGCCCCTTTATGCAGGGGCCCCCAGTAATGCCCCTTTATGCAGGGGCCCCCAGTAATGCCCCTTTATGCAGGGGCCCCCAGTAATGCCCCTTTATGCAGGGGCCCCCCTCAGTATAGAATAGATCCCACTTACCTCTGTTACCTTTCACCGCTCCTGTGTAGACGCCTGCCGCTCACTGGATCTAACTACATCAAGCAGGGCAGGCCGCTCGCATAGCGAATGACGTCACACACGCAAACTGCATCTCTGGGAACGCTGGTCTCTGAAGTGATCAGAGGCTTCTCTGATCGCTTCAGCGACCAGCGTTCCAACACAAATATAATTTGGCCCAGTCACTCCTGCCGCTATCGGAGCTGAGCTCCGATCGCGGCAGGGGTGACTGGGCTGCATAATATATGTATTTGGGCCTACATGGTTGGGCCACATAAATGGCTTCTTTGGGGCGCGAGTTTGACATCCCTGGACTAGAAGCTTATATTTTTGTGCACGCTCTCCTATCTTTCCTCCTGGCAGAATAATGACTGTCCAACGCCAAAACATTTTTTTTGACTATGGAAGTAAAAGACATTTTAAAGATTGCCAGACTTTTCAAGTCTTGTCGCCCTACTCATTAGGCAGTGGAAGCACTTCTCAGCCCCTTCAGTACAGTATCTTGATGGCACATGGTGCTGCGTTACAGTAGTACTGCAGTGGCATCACTGGCACGCCATCTCTCCGCACAGCTCAGAGCAAGTCTGCAAGCCTGTCAGTCCCTACTAATTCTCTCCTAATATGGCAACCTTCTGCACAACAATGAGATCACATCATTGAGCTTATTATTCTGCAGAGAAAGCAATGTCTGTTAAATGAATGGACATGGGCCTCTCCCGCAGACTGGCACGGGTCTCGCTCCACAGGCAGTGTACCATGCATAGATCTGATAAGGCCGCTTCCTCTGGATAATTAGTCACATCTACCAACACTTTGGTTTGGCAGCGGTCCTTGATCGTTTTATTACAATGCTTCTACTATTACCACAATGGAGAACTTCTGGAAGTAATGATTTATTATATGTAGTATCTGGCACTTGGGCATTAATAATTAACTGGTCACCATGAAGTCTGACGTGGATTATTTTAGCTTCTAACCTCGGTTTCCCAGCTGTCCTGGCTCCAGTGTAAGTAGTATAATCATGGAAACCTTGGCTGAAACGTCCCTGTATTTCCCAGTCTTGCTTGTGATTTGTTTTTATAGTCACCCAGCCCGTCTCTGAGGACAGTGGCCATTGTCACAGAGATGAGGCTCCGCTTGGCTGTGACAGAACACTTAACTTTCTTCTTAAGTTACGGAAAACCAAGATATGAAATTCCTTTTGGATGAGACACCAGAAGGAAATTTGACTTTTTCCTGTGATATCACACCCTGCAAGTGGGTAAATGTCAGATATTTGACCAGAAAATGGATAAATCCCTCGCATAAAAGCAGTGTATGGATTATCGGCAGTGTTTACCCCGGCTTCTCTCTCCTTCAGGCCGAACAATTCTTAGCACTGCCTTGTCTGATAGCTATGTGCATTCCTGTCCTACAGTGAGCTCTGCCTGTCAGCGTTCAGGGCAGGAACAGCGCTATTGGCAATGCCGCTAGCTACCGTCAGTCAGTTGTGGCAGATGTGTGACCACCAGTCGAGCAACAAAAAGCTGATGGTATCAGTGTAGTGGGTAAGTATGTGGGGCACCAGATATACATACATTGGTTAATAGGTTAAAAAGATATAGCATTACTTACAATTAATGTACAATATATCAGCACTGGTCTTTTTATCCAGTTATATTTGTGTAATATTAATAGATTAGATAAAAATCCAGTTTATATTTTGTTCCCTAACTACTTTTATAGTACCAGGAAGTTTTCAGGGCTAACTATCCAGTCATTTTATTTATATTTTCTCCTCTTGTACTGTCCACAGTCTGTGTCACCGTAGCAAATAAGGTTTCTTTGAACCCCCCCCCCCATGCTCATTGTGGAAAATTTCCCGTTCCATTGTAAGGGATTTGACGTCTGTTATGATGTTGGTCTCCTCAAAGTAATGCATAGTATATATGTAGTAATCCAAAGTTTACTTTACCATGCATTCATTTATCAACAGTAATGTCTTTTAAGGGACGGCCGAGTCTCGGCTTGTTCGCAGTAAGTCTGCTAACGCATGATCCCAGATGATGTGTCTGTCAGCCTAAGGTAGTCCGCCTAAGGACAGTTCTCTAGGTATACAGTGTTTTATGGTTCTGTGTAATACACATAATGACTTGCAATAAGGACAGAATTCAGCTGGAGTTTTCCAGTAAGCCTTATTCATCTTGTAATTTTTGTTTCACTTTGAATGAGCTAGATATGGCTGTTTTAGTTGTTTAATAGGTTGTAGTTGATTGAATGAATCTGTCATTCCTACTGAATCATTTATTGCTGCCTATCAATTCACTACAAACTAACGCCTCATGTATAGCTGTCCTACTCCTGGACTGAATGAGACCCTCTGTCCTGCTTGAGTATCCATGTAATTCCAAGCTAATGCTCTAGTTGTGATGTTACCCAGACACATTTCATATTGTGGATTTGTTTATGCAGGCACCTTTGGGCGAATATTCCATGGTATCCTAGTGGACGAGAAGGATCCCAGCAAAGAGAAGGCAATGTTTGTGAAGACTGTGAAAGGTAAGTTATTCATACCTCCACCATTGTATTATGTATCATACAGTTGTAGTTACATGAGCTGTCCTCCATTTTGGCTATGATCTGTTGCCTACTACATGATTTGTATTATGCCTCCCACCCCTTTTGTAAATACTAATTTGCTGAACAATGACCTGTGAGTGGGACATAATGCACAAATCTGTGCTCTGCTTTCACATCCTAAAATAAATTTAGCTGAGATGTTTTATTAGCGTTTTTACTCTATTAACTTGATGCTTATGAATCACAGCTAATTCCCATTTGTATCATTTATTGAGGGACAACAGGCGTCCCTCAGCACCTCTACCTGCATCCCCTGGCTCATTGCTTCTTTATTCCACTTTGGTCCTAGCTTTTCATAGTTGTATACCCCACTGAGCTTTAAATCTCAGTCCTAGTTCTTAAGTATGAGTTGTGGCAGCATGGAAAGCAAAGCGGGTCATAAATCGGAGAATAACAATTTTATTTATATGGCACCATTAAGTGTCCATAACGCACAGCCAGGGAAAAGTGCAATTGTATATAGAAATAAATCAATATAACATGGTTCAAATAGACAGTACAAGTGGAAAAATCAAACTGTGAGATAATTGTACAAGTAAACGAGTGATGGTTATTAACAATAGCACATGGTAACCCAGTGTCCTGGGGAGCATGGCCAGAAAGGGTCAGCTGGTATCTGTGATTGGGAGTGCATTGGAGACCAGGATAGTGCAGGGTGAGCTTCAAAAGTGTGGAGTCCTGGGGTATATTTACTTAAGTGCGGATTTGTAGAAGTGGAGTTGTTGCCTATAGCAACCAATTAGATTCTACCTATTATCCTCCTAGAAGGTCCTAGATAAATAAGTAGAATCTGATTGGTTGCTAAGGGCAACATCTCCACTTCTAAAAACCTGCACTTGAGTAAATATACCCCCTAGAGTGGTGGTGGTTATAAGTGGGGGTTGAGATCTGAAGAGATGAGGAGGGAGAACAGACGTTATGCGTTAAGAATGTGAGGAGAACTGATGGGCTTTAAGAAGCAGGTATGTTTTCATGGCACGTTTGAAACAAGGCAGACTAGTAGGCAAACTGACAGGGCCGGCGTAATGCTTTCCAGGGGAGGGGAGCAGCAATGGAGGGAATGGTCTTGGATATTGGAGATGGAGGAGGGAGGTAATCCATGCGGAGGCAAAGTGACAAGTGAAGAGTGGACTGGGTGAGAGGGAGTGTAGACTTCAAATGAGGAGTGAATGAGTGTTTTTAAGTTGAGGAGTTTAAACTGGATTTGGCAGGATAAGGTGAGCCAGTGAAGGGTTGAATCTGTGACATGATGGGAAGATGAGATGTGCAGCAGCATTGCGGATATTCTCCCATCAGCCATAACCTTGAAACCACCTGGCTAATATTGTGTAGTTCCCCATTTTGCTGCCAAAACAGCTGTTGCCTGTCGAGGCATTGACTCCACAAGACCTCTGAAGGTGTCCTGTGGCATCTGGCACCAAGACGTAAGCAGCAGCAGATCCTGTAAGTCGTGAGGTGGGGCCTCCGTAACTTGCACATGTTTTTCCATCACACCCCACAGATGCTCGATCAGACTGAGATCTGGGGAATTTGGAGGCCAAGTCAGCACCTTGAACTTTGTCATGTTTCTTAAACTATTACTGAACAATGTTTGCAGTGTGGCAGGGAGCATTATCCTGCTGAAAGAGGCCACTGCCATCAGGGAATACTGTTCCCATGAAGGGGTTTTACTTGGTCTGCAACAATGGTTAGGTAGGTGGAACGTGTCAAAATATAGTCCACATGAATGCCAGGACCCAAGGTTTCTCAGCAGAACATTGTTCAGAGCATCACACTGCCTCCGCCGGCTTGCCTTCTTCCCATAGTACATTTTGGTACCATCTCTTCCCCAGGTAACACGCACCCGGCTGTCCACATGATGTAAAAGCAGATCAAACCAGGCCACTTTCTTCCATTGCTCCAGTTCTGACGTTCCCATTGTAGGCACTTTTGGTGAACAGTAGTCAGCATGGGCATTCTGACCGGTCAGTGGCTACAGCAAGCTGCGATGCACTGTGTGTTCTGACAACTTTTTCTATCGTAGTCTGCATGAACTTTTTCAGCAATTTGTGCTACTGTAGCTCTTCTGTGGGATCGGGCAGACGGGCTAGCCTTCATTCCCCACATGCATCAATGAGCCTTTGACTGCCATGACCCTGTTGCCGTTTCACTGGTTGTCCTTCTTGAACCACTTTGGTTAGGTACTAACAACTGCATACCAAGAATACCCCACAAGATCTGCCGTTTTGGAGGTGCTCTGACCCAGTCGTCTAGCCATCACAATTTGGCCCTTGTCAAAATCGTTTAAATCCCTAGACTTGCCCATTTTTATTCTTCCAACACCTCAACTTCAAGAACGGAGTGTTCGCTTGCTAGGTAATATATCCCACCACTTGACTGGTACCATTGTAATGAGATAATGTTATTCACTTCACCTGTCAGTGGTT
Organism: Taudactylus pleione; assembly: GCA_031769625.1. Lineage (NCBI taxonomy): Eukaryota > Metazoa > Chordata > Amphibia > Anura > Myobatrachidae > Taudactylus > Taudactylus pleione. The sequence continues at coordinate 8,628,245 of JAUIMM010000065.1, forward strand.
TTATTGTTATAGCTGATGGGTGTATTTAGGAGTGAAGAGGCAGGAGAAATGGAGACCACAGAGTTGGAGGTTGCAGTAGTCTAGATGGGAGATAACAAGGAAAGGAGTAAGGAGATGTGTGAAAACTGCTTGCTTCATATGACACACCTCACAGTTGAGATCTGTTGGTTCCACAGACATTTTCTATCATGGGGCACATTAAAAACAAAATAGTGCAACAGTTTGCGTTGTATTTTGCAGCGCAACATACTGTAGAATTGTGCGGAGCCTGTTCCAGCTTTACACTTGCTGGTTGATAATCTGGCCACGTTGAGCTGTCAGATTTGTTTGTTATTGCTATTAACATTGATTTGACATTAATTTCCTGCTGATCTGTTATTGCAGACTGGTGTCTCTTACTTCTTACTGAGATTATCGGGTTGTGTCCCCTATTTGAAGACGAGTGCCCACACATTTGGTCCTTGAAGGGCATCCGGTTTCCATTCACCAGTTTAGATTACCGATCCTTCTTGTTTCCATTTGTGTAGTGTTTCCTTAACTCCATCTCTTAGTTATTTTAGCACAAATGTTAGAAGAATGTTGTGTAGTGATTGTCTTTGTAAATGTCTGCCAAGTGCACAAGCTAGTCCAAGCTCTGTAAACATATAATTTGCTTGAAAACATGCCCGAGGCATCACTTTGTCTTGACATATTTACTTTCCTTGGTTTCTTCGTTTTGAATGAATTACCAAGAGAAGAAAACTCGAATGTTGTTTTGGCAGCGGGGCTGGAGCCAATGTTTTCATTGCAGGAGCTGCGAGCAGCTAAAGGTCCGGGGCCTGGGCTGTGTCAGCGTGGGAGCGTGACACGGACTTACTTGGCATAGTCCACTAAAGAAATGAGCATTAAAGACTAAAGTGTTACACTACAGGGCAGATTTTGGAAAAGCTTAATTTGCTGAATCTTCTTTGCTCAGTAGTATCTGTTTTTGTATTGTTTCTAATAACCAGACTCATGCTCTTAGCATCCTAATAAAGAATTCTCTGGTTTACTGACTGCTCTTATCTATACGTCTATCTCAAGGTAAAGCTGCCAAGTCTTACATAGCTTATTTTTTCAATACTAAATAACGATTAGACCACATAGCAACAACGTGACACAGGGGCAAATCTTATATATAAAATTCATTGGTCTGTCTGTTTGCTTGTTTGTCCGGTTATGCAATCAGACACCCCTGCACCGATTGGGATGAAACCAACACGAGGTGGTCCAGTTGGAGCCTGGCCAGGTTTTAGGGGGGGGGTTAGGGTCCCAGTTGGACCTTCCACTGGATGGAGTGGTAACATTGGATCCCAGAAGACATGGATTTGGATGAAAACGTAACAGAGGGTGACAATTGGTCTGGGAAGCCTAATGGAGTGGTTGGGGTCCCGGTCGGACCTCACAGCGGAGTGTGCCGGGCAGAACTTTGTCCCAGGAGCCTGTTCTGCGCCTTTCACTGGATGGATTTGGACGACATAATAAAACTTAATAACTTGAAGATTTAAACCTGGGCAACGCCTTATGCATCAGCTAGTGCCATATAAATGGGAAATACACGTTAAGGGGCCTATCCATTAGCAGATCTTTTCAAAAGATGAAAGACAAAAGATTTATCTTTTGAAAATTCCTTGGGCTGCTGTGACCGATATCTGTCATGTACATGATAGATTTTTTTTTAAACGACGAACGATTTTGCAAGACCTCATTCTGGGAGTGGATTTTTTTAAATGTTTCTATTTGCATTAAAAAATTGTTAGTCGCTTACCGCAACAGATATTTCTAATCTCTGTCAACGATAAACAATAACACTGCACAACAATGAAAATGTTTCCGATGTGAAAAATAGTTACTTCTAATTGATTTCAGCATGCAAAGAATGAATATGACATTTAAAACTCTGTTAGCTCTGAGTTCCGAGATATAGCCCATTTATGATGATGTAGGGGTATTCCTAGTGAAGTGGGCAGAATGGAGAGAATCTTACCAGCAATCTGCTTTCCACGCAGAGGGGGTGGGGCCTAATGACCCAATTAAATGAATCAGTTATTTGTCCCCTCCCCTATTCAAATATATGCGATTCACGGGATTACCCACACAAGATAACTGTGGTGCACTGAGTGACAAGCATAGTGAGCGATTCCACCAAGACATTTCAGCAGCGCCCCTTATGCAGTGCCTCCAGTAGCAGCGCCCCCTGTCAACTCTGCTCAAGACAGGTTGCACAGTCTCTGTCCTTATAGAACCAGATTATTGGGAACATGGTTTATAACCTGTAAACTGCGTGCATAAAGTTAGTGCCCCTTGGAGCAGTGCCCCTTATGCAATGTCCCCTGGAGCAGTGCCCCTTATGCAATGTCCCCTGGAGCAGTGCCCCTTTTTGCAATGTCCCCTGGAGCAGTGCCCCTTTTTGCAATGTCCCCTGGAGCAGTGCCCCTTTTTGCAATGTCCCCTGGAGCAGTGCCCCTTTTTGCAATGTCCCCTGGAGCAGTGCCCCTTTTTGCAATGTCCCCTGGAGCAGTGCCCCTTTTTGCAATGTCCCCTGGAGCAGTGCCCCTTTTTGCAATGTCCCCTGGAGCAGTGCCCCTTTTTGCAATGTCCCCTGGAGCAGTGCCCCTTTTTGCAATGTCCCCTGGAGCAGTGCCCCTTTTTGCAATGTCCCCTGGAGCAGTGCCCCTTTTTGCAATGTCCCCTGGAGCAGTGCCCCTTTTTGCAATGTCCCCTGGAGCAGTGCCCCTTTTTGCAATGTCCCCTGGAGCAGTGCCCCTTTTTGCAATGTCCCCTGGAGCAGTGCCCCTTTTTGCAATGTCCCCTGGAGCAGTGCCCCTTTTTGCAATGTCCCCTGGAGCAGTGCCCCTTTTTGCAATGTCCCCTGGAGCAGTGCCCCTTTTTGCAATGTCCCCTGGAGCAGTGCCCCTTTTTGCAATGTCCCCTGGAGCAGTGCCCCTTTTTGCAATGTCCCCTGGAGCAGTGCCCCTTTTTGCAATGTCCCCTGGAGCAGTGCCCCTTTTTGCAATGTCCCCTGGAGCAGTGCCCCTTTTTGCAATGTCCCCTGGAGCAGTGCCCCTTTTTGCAATGTCCCCTGGAGCAGTGCCCCTTTCTACTTCAGGGTCCATAGGGAGTCCACAGGGTTGACCTTGGGGTATAGCTGGATCTGGATCCATGGGCACCACGCAGTTAAAGCTTTAGCTGCTCCCAGGATGCACTTGGGTCCGTCCTCCTCTATACCCCACCCCCGGCCACAGCACCTCAGTTTGAGTTGGTGCCCGGCCGGAGTCGGGTCACCTGCGCAGGGGGGCTGCAGGAGCAGCCCCCAAAAGCTTTCTATTTTTATTTAAAAAAAAAAAAAAAGCCTGTTAGATTTTTATTTTAAAACAGAGGCTCTAGTGTGGCAGCGACGGGCTGTCTATGCAGACGCCCACGCTGCCGCTCTCTTTCCCCGCTGGCGCCGCGACGCCAGTACGGCACTGGGGATCGCGGCGGGAGGCCAGAGTCCGTACTAGCCGGACTCTGGGTCCCTCCCTGGACTGTCGCCGGGGACAAGGTAAGCCGCAAGTCGCCGATTAGCGGCGGCTCGCGGGTTTTGCCTGCAGATGCAGTCCTTTGCCCCTGGTCCTAGGGGACTGACCGGGGGCCGCTAGCGGTGGCGGCGGGCTCCCCCTCTGAGGAGGAATAACCCGTGGGACCACTAGACCACCAGGGATATATGGCAAGCGGGATGCCGGCAAGCCCTGGGGTTAATATGCTAGCCAGGGGAGGAAGCCTTCCCTGTTTAGCGGCTCCTCCCCTCAGCTCAGCGCGCCTTTCAGCACGGAGTCTGGCGTCGCTGAGCTGCAGATTACTCGGGCCACTCCTCCTCTGAGGTCTCCAGCGGCCATTTTCTCACAGTGGCAGCGCAGATCTTCAGGGAGCACGCGGACCGGTCCCCCTGTGTACCTCTCCCCTGATTAAGGACAGCGTACACAGCACTATAGCCCTCCCAGACACTGAATCTGGGCAGGTTGATTGTAGTGGAAAGGTGCAGTGAGTATATCTTCCTGCATGGTATGTGACTTTTGCTAGTGCTGCCTGTCTGTGCTTATTTTCCGCTTACTGTCAGCTTATACCTATCCCTTTACTTCTCCTACAAGCCCTACAGGTGTGTGGGGGAGGGGCGTTTCTACTGACCTCACTTATATAGATCACGTATTTGTGAGGTCCGTCACATACAGTTGTGTGCTACACAGTGCCGTATTGTGGGCTGTTGTTTAGCACACCGGTGAGTGCGTTTTCTTCTGCCCTGTTGCCAGATATATTTTTTGACTATATAATATATTCTGTCATGTCAGACGAGGAGGTTGAGCGCTCAGTGGCTCCGGTGTTGGCCTCCTGCGGACGCTGTTCTGCAGGAGTAGATAGGGAGGATTTGTCACAGGATGGCCTGTGTAGTCGATGCCAGGTGGCTGCTGGCCCATCCAGACCTTCTCTGGCGCAGGAACCACCGTGGGCGATGTTTTCTCAAGTGCTGGTGTCTATTGCGGACCGTCTGTCGGTCCCGACTGCTCTCCCTACTAGGTCGTTGCCCCAGCCGACCATCCCCCATTCCCCGGGTGTCCCGCAGTTATTGCGGAGTCCTCCTGGGTCTCAGTCGGTGGGTCCCTATGCGGGGTTGCCTATGTATATACAGGCTTCCCCTGTGCCGCAGCAGCCTGTGGTACCTTTTCAGGCCCCTATGGTGACTCCTCCACCCTGGGTGAATGTGCTCTCCAACTCCGTGCAAAATTTGGCGGCCGCTTCCTCGGCTTTTCAGTCAATGTTGCAGACTGACATGCCTTCTAGGATTTCAAAACGCCCACTCATGACACGGGCTGCTCAGGTATCGGATTCAGAGGGTTCCTCAGATGATGGGGAGGTCCCTGATGACACTGACTCGGACGCCTCGGTCCAGGAAATGGATACCAAGTCGTCCATTAATGTGCGAGCACTAGTTAGGGCGGTGCGAGCTATTCTTCTTATAGAGGATGAGGCACCGGTTCCTAAGTCGAAGTTTCCTAGTTTCAAAAAAACTAAGGTGGCTTCTGCGGTGTTTCCCCTGTCGGATCAGTTGACGGATCATATGGCGGTAGCTTGGCAGGCGCCCAGTAAGAGATTCCTTCCTCAGAAGCGGTTGGCTTCTAATTACCCCTTCCCTGAGGCACATTGTAAAAAATGGGAAACTCCACCGGCGGTGGATTCCCATGTCACCCGTTTAACTCGGGGCGCCACCTTACCATTACCGTCGATATCCTCGCTGAAGGATCCCACGGACAGGAAAGTTGAGACTTGCTTAAAGTCTATTTACTCCCACTCCGGGGCGGTGGCCCGACCGTCCATGGCCATCTCCTGGGTGGCCAAGGCCATTGAGGGGTGGGCCAATGCATTGGAAGATACCTTCCCGGACGACGCTCCGGATGTCCAGAGGGCGTTATTGGGACAAATGAGGGACGCTGCTTCTTACATTGGAGAAGCTTCTTTAGATGCTAGTCTGCTGACCTCGCGGGTATCGGCTGCAGCGGTGTCTGCCCGCCGATCCTTATGGTTGCGGTCCTGGAGAGCGGACTCTGATTCAAAGAAAGGTCTGGAGGCCTTACCTTTCAATGGGGAATTACTATTTGGTCCGGACTTGGACAAAATAGTGGACACCCTGGCTAAATCCAAGTCGGCCTTCCTCCCTTCGGCGGCACTGCCTGCTAAGGTTCGGAGTTCGGCTTTTCGTTCCTTTCGGGTTCAGGGTAAGGCGAAAGGTCAGTCCTTCCCGAGACAGTCTGCGAGTAAGACGGCCTCTAAACCCAAGAAGCAAGCCTGGAGTGCTCGGCGCCCTTCTTCCAAGCAGGAAGATAAACCTGCGGCCTGATGGGACGGGCCTCCCTCTGGGGGACCTCAGAGTGGGAGGCCGACTTCTTCTATTTGCCCAGTGCTGGCACAATACCACCACGGATGCCTGGGTTCGAGAAGTGGTCTCCCAGGGGTACGCCCTGTCTTTTCGGCACAGACCACCCCACCAGTTTTTCTGCACAAGTCCTTCTCAGGACAAGACCAAGGCGTTACAGGTTCAGGAGGCTATAGAGTCCTTGCTGAAAGCAGGGGTCATTGTTCCCGTTCCTCTATCACAACGAGGGAAGGGGTATTATTCGTCTCTGTTTCTGGTGCAGAAACCCAATGGTTCTCATCGCCCTATCCTCAACTTGAAGTCTCTGAACAAATTCCTCAGAGTTCCCAAGTTCAGGATGGAAACGTTACGTTCCATCATTCTGGCGATGGAACCGGGGGATTACATGGTGTCCCTGGACATCCAGGACGCCTACCTCCATGTTCCGATAGCATCTTCACACCAGCGGTATCTGAGGTTCGCTATCCTTCAACACCACTATCAGTTCCGGGCGCTACCCTTTGGTCTCTCCACGGCACCGAGGGTGTTCACGAAGATTATGGCGGTCATGGCCGCACATCTTCGGAACCAGAATGTACGGCTGCTGCCGTACCTGGACGACCTCCTGTTGCTGGCGAGCTCCCCGGAGGTACTGCTTCAACATCTCCACCTGACGATCGCTTGCCTGCAAGCACACGGGTGGTTGATAAATTGGAAAAAGTCCTCCCTGATTCCATCACAGCGGATGGTTCATTTGGGAGCCCTGCTGGATTCGCGTCAGCAAAGGATCTTCCTGACTCCGGAGAAGGTCGCCTCCCTACAGCTGCGGATACGCAGTTGCCTGAGCCGTTGCCGCCTGTCGGTCCATTCGGCTATGAGAGTTCTGGGGTCCATGGTGTCGACATTCGACATGGTGGAATTTGCCCAGTTCCATTCCCGGCCCCTGCAGGGGCTGATTCTATCAGAATGGAACAGGTTACCTCACCGGATCCGCTCTCAGGTGCTGGTGTTGTCTCCGGACGTTCGGCTATCTTTGGCTTGGTGGCTTCAGACAGCTCATCTGGTCGAGGGGCGCCCATTTTGGATCCCGGACTGGGTCCTGCTCACGACGGATGCCAGTCTCCGGTGTTGGGGGGCAGTGACCGGCTCTTTGTCGCTTCAGGGTCGTTGGTCACCGGAAGAAGCACTTCTCCCCATCAACATCCTGGAACTGCGGGCAGTATACAGGGCCCTGCAGTCGTCCGGCCCCGCTCTTCACGGAAGGGCGGTACAGGTGCAGTCCGACAACGCCACCACGGTGGCGTATATCAATCACCAAGGCGGAACTCGCAGTCAGGCAGCGATGTCGGAGGTGTCTCGTATCCTGACTTGGGCGGAGGGTCACATTCCAGCGATCTCGGCGGTCTTCATCCCCGGAGTCCTCAATTGGGAGGCGGACTTCCTCAGCCGTCACGACGTGCATCCCGGGGAATGGTCGCTTCACCCAGAGGTGTTTCAGCTACTCGTGGACAGGTGGGGACTGCCGGAGCTGGACTTGATGGCCTCCCGTCACAATCACAAGTTGCCCGTTTACGGGTCAAGGACAAGAGACGCAGGTGCAAGTCTGGTGGACGCGCTGTCGTGAAATGGACGTTTCACCTGGCGTATCTGTTTCCTCCGATATCCCTGCTTCCTCGGGTTCTGCGGAAATTCAAGCAGGACGGCGGCATGCTCATGCTGGTAGCTCCGGCGTGGCCCAGACGTCCTTGGTACTCCGATCTCAGGAGCCTCTCCATCGACGCTCCGTACCTTCTTCCTCAGTGTCGGGACCTGTTGTCTCAGGGGCCCTGCCTTTACCCGGATCTGGGTCGGCTGTCTTTGACGGCGTGGCTTTTGAGACAGCCGTCTTGAGGTGTCGGGGCTTCTCCAGTTCGGTTATTGGTACCATGCTCAGGGCACGCAAGCCTGCTTCAGCACGGATTTATCACAGAGTGTGGCACACTTACTTTCAGTGGTGTGAGTCCAGACATTATGATCCTCAGGTGTTCCGAGTTTGTAGGATCTTGGAATTTCTTCAGTCAGGATTGGATCTCGGCTTACGCCTTGCATCTCTGAAGGTTCATGTGTCCGCCTTGTCCGTGTGGTTTCAACGGCGGATTGCAATACTACCAGACGTTCACACCTTTTTCAAAGGTGTTCTCAGGATCCAGCCTCCCTTTGTGCCTCCTGCGGCTCCTTGGGACTTGGCAGTGGTGCTTCGGGTCCTGCAGGGTCCTCCGTTTGAGCCTCTTGAGGCGGTGGAGCTGAAGTGGCTGACATTTAAGACGGTTTTTCTCCTGGCAATTGCTTCGGCCAGGAGGGTGTCTGAATTGGGGGCGCTTTCCTGTCGCCCTCCTTTCCTGATTTTTCACCAGGACAGAGCGGTGCTCCGCACTCGTCCTGAGTTTTTGCCCAAAGTGGTCTCGAAGTTCCATATTAATCAGGAACTTGTTGTGCCAGCTTTTCAGTCCCCTGATCTTTCAGCTGGTGAGACTTCCTTAGATGTGGTCCGGGCGCTTAGAATTTATGTAGACCGGACGGCTTCGGTTAGGAAGTCTGATTCCTTGTTTATCCTCTTTGGTTTTCACAAGAGGGGTTGGCCTGCCAACAAACAAACGTTAGCCCGTTGGCTTCGTTACGTTATTTGTGAGGCTTATGCACAGGAGGGCTTACCTGTGCCAGCCTCTGTTAAGGCTCATTCCACTCGTTCTGTGGGTCCCTCTTGGGCTGCTAGACGTGGCGCTTCTGCTGTTCAGCTGTGTAAGGCGGCCACTTGGTCTTCAATTCAAACGTTTTTGAGGTTCTATGCGTTTGACACCTTTGCCTCTCAGGATGCATCCTTTGGGCGCCGGGTACTCCTTTCAGCACAGGAGCGTCCCCGCCCTTAGTTGTACTGCTTTGGGACATCCCCAAGGTCAACCCTGTGGACCCCCTATGGACCCTGAGGTAGAAAACGAGATATGGTAAGAACTTACCTTTGTTATCTCTGTTTCTATGAAGTCCATAGGGTCCACAGGGCGCCCGCCCTGACGCACCTGGCTTCAAATGGGCTGTGTGGCTGGTCACCGGTTTTCCGTCTCCCATTTCTGTGAGTATGGTTTCTTGTGTGTTCCAGTCTTCCTTCTCTCTGTTTAGTCTCCTCCTCCGGCCTTGGCTGCTTACCAACTGAGGTGCTGTGGCCGGGGGCGGGGTATAGAGGAGGACGGACCCAAGTGCATCCTGGGAGCAGCTAAAGCTTTAACTGCGTGGTGCCCATGGATCCAGATCCAGCTATACCCCAAGGTCAACCCTGTGGACCCTATGGACTTCGTAGAAACAGAGATAACAAAGGTAAGTTCTTACCATATCTCTTGTTTTTTGCAATGTCCCCTGGAGCAGTGCCCCTTTTTGCAATGTCCCCTGGAGCAGTGCCCCTTTTTGCAATGTCCCCTGGAGCAGTGCCCCTTTTTGCAATGTCCCCTGGAGCAGTGCCCCTTTTTGCAATGTCCCCTGGAGCAGTGCCCCTTTTTGCAATGTCCCCTGGAGCAGTGCCCCTTTTTGCAATGCCCCCTGGAGCAGTGCCCCTTTTTGCAATGCCCCCTGGAGCAGTGCCCCTTTTTGCAATGCCCCCTGGAGCAGTGCCCCCAGTAGTGGAGCCCATATGTGGTGCCCATTAAGCAATGCCTCCTGTCACCTCAGCTCAAGACAGGTTGCACAGTTTCTATGTCCGTGTAGACCAGATTGTTGGTTGTGCCCCTTAAAGTGCCCCCCCAATACATACCTGACTGCACGCGGCCGTCATCCGTGCTGTCGCTCCCGCTGCCATGCAAACTGGATCTAACTTGAACCAGCGCTCCTCTCGTCGCGGGTGATGTCATGACATGACCCGTGCAGTGCATCACTGGGGACGCTGGCCTCTGAAGTGATTGGAGGCTTTCTTATACCCTCTGATCACTTCAGAGGCCAGCGTTCACCGGCCCTGTCCTGAAACTCCACCACCTCCTACCTCCACCTGGTAGGGGCAAGGCTCTGGACGTCCTGCTCTGTCTCCTCTCGGTGCCAATAGCAGCAGCATCTTAAAATGCAGGTTCTCTCGAGGACCCGATTCTGGGAAGCCCAGTCACGGGCTCTAGGGACCCGCCAGGCCCTAGGCGTCCGCCTAAGTTGCCTAGGGGTAAATCCAGCTCCGAGTACCCCTGATGCTTATAGGTTTTCCATTCAATGGCCGTAACCTGTAACCCGCCACCCCAAGAGACCAGCATTGCCACCTCCAAATTTATATTCATTTAATGGTTTGCTGATCACCTACAACTTTGCCTAAACACATTGGACCTCATTCAGAGTCGGTCGCAAGTGCTGAGCGCTCGCAACTTTCTCGATGTTTTGGTCCTGCGCACGCATAGCGGCCACACTACGCGTGCACAAGCCCCGGACTGAGCGAGAAACTCTCTCACTCCGGAGCTCACTACAAAAGGGGCGGCTGTCTGTTGATCGACAGCTCGTCCCATTTTGTGGGCGGTGCAGGCGGGTGGTTACACAAATGTAGGCGTTCCTGACGGAACACTTGCCGTTTTGTGGCGGGCCGCACTGACATCAGCAGTGATGTCAGTTCGGAGCTTCCTGCTCGATCAGAGCAGGAAGCTACCTGGGGCTTGCGGATGCTGAGACCCAACCTTAGGGTCTCGTCGCAAGCCCCGATGGTCGCGACCATCACCCTGGTCGGTCGCTAAGCTGTGGGTGGTAACCCATAGCTTAGCTAGCGACCAGGAGGCCGAACAGAAAAAAAAAACGCCCGCCCTCATTCAGAGAGAGCAATCGCTTCTTGTGACCGCCTCTGAATGAGGGCCATTGTGTTTTCTTTCTAGCTACTTTTTTATATATCAACTTGACAGGGTTATTTTATTTTCCATCACTTGGATGCAGCAGAAGAAATGTATATCCAAAAAAATGTTGCCCTAGCATAGGGATTCTATGCAACACTCTGGTACTTCTCTCTCAACCTAACATACGTCGGAAATGTTACATCTACAATGATTGCTGTTAGTAATGGTCTCTAAATGCAAAAAACTAGATAATCAAAAAAAATAAAAATAAAGGCATCTTGTAACACCTATAAATGTACTGTATATGTAAAGTTTAAAGTATATTTGAAAATGTGAGAGTTGGATTTTTTTTTTTTTTTTTTACAATTTTAAGTGCATGCTAGTGTTCTATTCTCTAATGTCTCAGCCCAGCGGCTCACTGTCAGAGCTGTGATTGTGGGGCGAGGCATCCTATCTAACTGCATAGAAAACCACAGTGACCAATAATCAGGGTGTATTTTAGGCGCAATGGTATTTGTGTGCTTCATTGCAAAATGTGTACAGTATCAATTTATCTAAAGTTTTTTTTTTTTTTTTCTCGCTTTAAAGAGTATGTTTTAGAATGTCTAGGAAAATGTAAGTTTTTACTTCTGAACTGTAGATCTCTCGTGTGTTTGAATTTTTGGCACATTTATAATGTTTGTATGGTGTTATCATCTACATAGTCTTAATTTTGTAATATTACTACTATTATATTAAAATGCATATAGTTGTTTCTGTCTTTGCCATTTAATGTGTAAGCAGGCAGCTACTACACCTCTTACTAGGGGTAAGCGGGCAACTTCTACTCTTTACTTGAGGCAAGCAGGCAGCTACTACACCTCTTACTAGGGGCAGGCGGGCAGCTACTACACCTCTTACTAGGGGCAGGCGGGCAGCTACTACACCTCTTACTTGGGGCAGGTAGGCTGCTTCTACACCTCCTTACTAGGGGCAAGCAGGCAGCTACTACACCTCTTACTTGGGGCAGGCGGGCAGCTACTACACCTCTTACTAGGGGCAAGCAGGCAGCTACTACTCCTCTTACTTGGGGCAGGTAGGCTGCTCCTACACCTTATATTATGGCCAGGAAAGCAACTTCTGCTCCTCTTACTAGAGGCAGGTGTAGGCTGCTGCTACTCTTACTAGAGGCAGGTGTAGGCTGCTACTGCTCCTCTTACTAGGGGCAAGCAGGCAGCTACTACTCTTACTTGGGGCAGGTAGGCTGCTTCTACACCTCCTTACTAGGGGCAAGCAGGCAGCTACTACACCTCTTACTAGGGGCAAGCGGGCAGCTACTACACCTCTTACTAGGGGCAAGCGGGCAGCTACTACACCTCTTACTTGGGGCAGGTAGGCTGCTTCTACACCTTATATTATGGCCAGGAAAGCAACTTCTGCTCCTCTTACTAGAGGCAGGTGTAGGCTGCTACTGCTCCTCTTACTAGAGGCAGGTGTAGGCTGCTACTGCTCCTCTTACTAGAGGCAGGTGTAGGCTGCTACTGCTCCTCTTACTAGAGGCAGGTGTAGGCTGCTACTGCTCCTCTTACTAGAGGCAGGTGTAGGCTGCTACTGCTCCTCTTACTAGAGGCAGGTGTAGGCTGCTACTGCTCCTCTTACTAGAGGCAGGTGTAGGCTGCTACTGCTCCTCTTACTAGAGGCAGGTGTAGGCTGCTACTGCTCCTCTTACTAGAGGCAGGTGTAGGCTGCTACTGCTCCTCTTACTAGAGGCAGGTGTAGGCTGCTACTGCTCCTCTTACTAGAGGCAGGTGTAGGCTGCTACTGCTCCTCTTACTAGGCTTTTGCAAAAGCTGACCGGCCTTGTGTTTGTTGGTTGCTTATCTGTGGTCTGCGTTCTTCAATCAAGCATTGAATCAAGAAATACCATATTTTTGTCATGAGGGAGCCTCTCTGGTAATGAGCAGGATCTATAAAAGAGTAGCAGGAGGCAGAATTTTACTTTTAATTTTGCACAGATCATGAGAGTACTATATCCTGATATTATACTTCCTCTTTAGATGAGCTCATTACCTACTTTGGCCTCCAAAATCATCTCCATGCTGATGATACTCAGATTTACCTCTCCTCCCCCAACCTCTCCTCACTTGTATACCCAGCTGTCTCTTTCCTCCCAGCACCTTCTTAAAGGGGCACATCCACTAGACGATCTACTCCCTGTCCAATCTCTAAACGATTTTCCCTTGATTTTTTTATCTTTCAGTCTGAACGATTTGCAAACTATCTTTAATAGATCAAGTGAAAATTACCTGCATGTTCAGTCGACTGACGAGACTATCAAACGACCAGTGGGAGCACGCATCATTGATCGTTAACGACCAAACACTGCACGATTTATAAACTATTTTTAAACGATTGAACGATAACGACGTCGTTATCGTTCAATCGCCTGCTAAAATCGTGTAGTGGATGCCACCCTTAAGCTTAACATGTCTAAAGCTGGACATCCACTATACATTTTTCTGTCGGATATCTGTCAAATCTGGCTGGTTGGAATGAAAACCTGGTAAATGACAATCGTCCATTTGCTCACAAACGCTGGAAAATAGCCAAAAATGGTTGTTCAGACAAATTGGATAAAACACACAAATGTAACCAATTTGAAAAAAAATTTTTGTCCTTTTTTCAGTGTTTCAAACCATATGATCGACTGTCATTTGCTCCCATACATTACCAGGTTTTCATTCCAACCCGGCAGATATCTGACAGATAATTGTATAATGAATGGCCAGCTTTAGACTGAGCTGATCATCTTCGTACCCTCCTGCATAACCTCACTTCCCATGACAGCACCACCATCTCTTCTAGCCCCGCAAGTGTGCTGTCTTACAGTTATAATTGACTGCTACCTCACACTGCCATTTCCATTTCAGAAATATCTCCAGCATCAGACCCTTTCTCACCCTGGAGGCAACTAAGACCCTCATCCACTCACTCACTGGTCAGTCTCTAGACTGGACTACTGTAACCTCCTCCTATATGGCCTCGCTGACTCCCATCTCTCTCCACTCCAATCTGTCCTTAATTCTGCTGCCTGGCTCATCTTCCTCTCACAACGTACTACATCTGCCTCCCCACACTGGCTCCTCCCCTTCTTCAGTACCCAATGCAAACTCCTCACACTTGCTTACAAAGCCCTTGTCCAGTCCTCAGCTAATTGCATCTCTGATCTTATCTCCCTTCACACCCCCCAATGCCCACTTTGCTCCACAAATGAATACCGCCCCTCTCCTTATCAGACATCAGACTCTCCACCTCTCTACAAAACTTCAAACGGGCTTTCAAGACCCACTTCTTTTATCAAAGCTTTCTACTTCAGGGTCCATAGGGGTCCACATGGTGACCTTGGGGTAGCGCTGGATCCTGGATCCTCGGGCACCACAGAGTTAAAGCTTTTAGCTGCTTCCAGGATGCACTTGGGTCCAACCTCCCCTATACCCCGCCCCCGAGCCACAGGCACCTCAGTTTAAGATGGTGCCCGGCTGGAGTCGGGTCACCCTGCGGGAGCAGCCCCCTAAAGCTTTTTATTTTAGCTTAGTTCAATTTTTACTATAAGTTTTTTCTCTAGAGCAGTAGCGATGGGCTGTCTGTACAGACGCCACGCTGCCGCTCCTTCTCCCTGCTGGCGCCGCGACGCTAGCACTGAACTGGGGATCGCGGCGGGGGAAGCCAGAGTCTGTACTAGCCGGACTCTGGTTTCCCCCGGGACTGCTGCCGGAAGACGCCGGGGAGATCAAGGTAAGCCGCTAATCGGCGGTGCGCGGGTTCCTTTTAAATACAGTCCCATGCCTCCGGTCTAGGGGACAGACCGGGGGCGCTAGCGGTGGCGGCGGGCCCCCCCTCCAGCGGAGGCATACCCCGCCAGACCACTAGACCACCAGGGTAAATTAAGCGGCAAGCGGGATGCCGGCAACCCGGGGGTTAAATATGCTAGCCAGGGGAGGAAGCCTTCCCTGTCTAGCGGCTCCTCCCCTCAGCTCAGCGCGCCTTTCAGCACGCAGTCTGGCGTCGCTGAGCTGCAGTTACTCAGGCCACTCCTCCTCTGAGGTCTCCAGCGGCCATTTTCTTCAAGTGGCAGCGCAGATCTTCAGGGAGCACGCGGACCGGTCCCCCTGTGTACCTCTCCCCCGATTTAAGGACAGTGTACACAGCACTATAGCCCTCCCAGACACTGAATCTGGGCAGGTTGATTGTAGTGGAAAGGTGCAGTGAGTATATCTTCCTGCATGGTATGTGACTTTTGCTAGTGCTGCCTGTCTGTGTCTTTTTTCTACTTACTGTCAGCCTATACCTATCCCTTTCCTTCTCCTACAAGCCCTACAGGTGTGCGGGGGAAGGGTGTTTCTACAGACCTCACCTATATAAATCACGTATTTGTGAGGTCCGTCACATACAGTTGTGTGCTACACAGTACCATATTGTGGGCTGTTGTTCAGCACACTGGTGAGTGCGCACGTTTTCTTCCTAAGTCATGTCTGAGGAGGAGATTGAGCACTCCGGGGCTCCGGTATTGTTCTCCTGCAGGCGCTGTTCTGCAGGAGTGGATAGGGAGGATTTGTCACAGGACGGCCTGTGCGCACGGTGCCAGGCGCTCCCTGGTATGTCTAAACCTCCCATGTCGCAGGAGCCATCATGGGCGATGTTTTCCCAGGTGCTGGTGTCCATCGCGGACCGTCTGTCGGTCCCGACTGCCGCCCCTACTAGGGCGTTGCCCCAGCCTGCCATCCCCCATTCCCCGGGTGTCCCACAATTATTGCAGACTCCCCCGGGGTCTCAGCCTGTTGGTCCCTATGCGGGGTTGCCAATGTATATTCAGTCCACCCCTGTGGCACAGCAGGCTGTGGTGCCGTTTCAGGCTCCTGTGGCAGCTCCTCCACCCTGGGTGGATGCGCTTTCCCATACTGTCCAAGATTTGGCGGCAGCATCTTCGGCTTTTCAGTCGATGTTGCGCAGTGACGTGCCCGCCAGGGCGTCTAAACGCTCAGTCATGGCGCAGGCTGCGCATCTTTCGGATTTTGAGGGGTCCTCGGATGATGGTGAGGTGCAGGATGACTCAGCCTCAGATGCCTCAGTCCAGGAGGTAGACACTAAGTCTTCCATCAATGTGCGGGCTCTGGTTAAGGCGGTGCGGGCCATTCTTCTGATTGAGGATGAGGCACCCGCTCCCAAGTCGAGGTATCCTAGTTTTAAAAAAGCTAAGGTTACTTCTGCAGCGTTCCCCTTGTCTGATCAGTTGACTGATCACATGGCGGTGGCCTGGCAGACACCCAGTAAGCGTTTCCTGCCACAGAAACGCTTGGCGTCCAATTATCCATTCCCGGAAGCTCATTGTAAGAAATGGGAAACTCCGCCTGCAGTCGATTCCAATGTAACACGCCTCATCAGGAGTGCTACTTTGCCATTGCCGTCTATATCCTCGCTGAAGGATCCTACGGACAGGAAGGTGGAGACTTGTCTAAAGTCTATTTATTCTCTCTCAGGGGCTGTAGCCCGGCCGTCCATGGCCATCTCCTGGGTGGCCAAGGCCATTGAGGGGTGGGCCAACGCCTTGGAGGACACGTTTACGGATGAAGCTCCGGACGTCCAGAGGGCGTTGTTAGGACAGATGAGAGATGCCGCCTCCTACATTGGAGAAGCATCGTTGGATGCTAGCCTGTTGACCTCTAGGGTTTCGGCGGCAGCAGTGTCTGCTCGTAGATCCTTGTGGTTGCGGTCTTGGAGAGCAGACGCGGATTCTAAGAAAGGCTTGGAGGCCTTACCTTTTAGTGGAGAATTACTATTTGGTCCGGACCTGGACAAAATAGTAGATACCCTGGCAAAATCCAAGTCAGCCTTCCTCCCTTCAGCTACTACACCTGCTAAGGTCCGGAGCTCGGCCTTTCGTTCCTTTCGGGTTCAGGGCAAGACAAAGGGTCAGTCCTTCCCGAGGAGGTCCGCACCCAAGACCGCCTCAAAGCCAAAGAAGCAAGCCTGGAGTGCTAGGCGCCCTTCTTCCAAGCAAGAAGATAAGCCTTCTGCGTGATGGGACGGGCCTCCCTCTGGGGGACCCCAGAGTGCGAGGCCGACTTGTTCAATTCGCCCAGTGCTGGCACAATACCACCACGGATGCCTAGGTGCGAGAAGTGGTCTCCCAGGGGTACGCCCTCTCTTTTCGGCACAGGCCGCCTTGCCAGTTTTTTTGCACAAGTCCTTCTCAGGACAAAACCAAGGCCTTGCAGATTCAGGAAGCCATAGAGGCCTTGCTGACGGCGGGGGTCATTATACCCGTACCACAGTCTCAACGTGGGATGGGTTATTACTCTACGCTGTTTCTGGTGCAGAAACCCAATGGCTCTCATCGCCCCATCTTCAATTTAAAGTCCCTGAACAGGTTTCTCAGGGTTCCCAAATTCAGGATGGAAACTTTGCGTTCCATCATTCTGGCGATGGAACCGGGGGATTATATGGTCTCCCTGGATATCCAGGACGCCTACCTCCATGTGCCTACAGCAACATTGCACCAACGGTTTCTGCGGTTTGCTATTCTCCACAACCACTACCAATTCAGGGCTCTACCCTTTGGTCTCTCCACGGCACCAAGGGTATTTACCAAGGTGATGGCGGTCATGGCGGCTCACCTTCGGAGCCAGGGAATACGGTTGCTACCGTATCTAGACGACCTCCTCTTGCTGGCAAGCTCCCCGGAGGTACTGATCCAGCATCTCCACCTGACGGTCGCTTGTCTACAGGCGCACGGCTGGTTGATCAACTGCAAGAAGTCCTCCCTCATCCCATCACAGCGGATGGTTCATTTGGGGGCCCTGCTGGACTCTCGTCAGCAACGGATTTTTCTGACTCCAGAGAAGGTCTCCTCCTTACAGCTGCAGATTCACAGTTGTCTGAGCAGGGGCAGAGTGTCGGTGCACTCAGCGATGAGAGTTTTGGGTCCATGGTGTCGGCATTCGACATGGTGGAGTTTGCCCAGTTCCATTCCAGGCCCCTGCAGGGGCTGATTCTTTCGGAATGGAACGGATTGCCACACAGGATCCGCTCTCAGATGCTGGTGTTGTCCTTGGAGGTGCGTCTGTCCCTAGCCTGGTGGCTGCTGACTGCTCATCTCCTAGAGGGGCGCCCCTTTTGGATCCCGGAATGGGTTCTGCTCACGATAGATGCCGGTCTCCGGGGTTGGGGGGCGGTGACAGGCTCCTTGTCACTTCAGGGTCGTTGGTCGGCGGAGGAAGCGATTCTTCCCATCAACATCCTGGAACTGCGGGCAGTATACAGAGCCCTGCAGTCGTCCGGCACCGCTCTTCACGGAAGGGCCGTTCAGGTGCAGTCAGACAACGCCACCACAGTGGCGTACATCAATCACCAGGGAGGGACTCGCAGTCGAGCTGCGATGTCGGAGGTGTCCCGCGTCCTGGCTTGGGCGGATCGCTATCTTCCAGCTCTCTCGGCAGTTTTCATCCCAGGAGTCCTCAATTGGGAGGCAGACTTCCTCAGCCGTTACGACGTGCATCCGGGGAATGGTCGCTTCATCCAGAGGTATTCCAACTACTCGTGGACAAGTGGGGGCTGCCAGAGCTGGACCTGATGGCGTCCCGTCACAATCACAAGCTGCCTGTGTACGGGTCAAGGACAAGGGACGCAGGCGCAAGTCTGATAGACGCGCTGTCGGTGAAATGGCTGTTTCAACTGGCTTACTTGTTCCCTCCGATATCTCAGCTGCCTCGGGTCCTGCGCAAGTTCAAACAGGACGGAGGCACACTGATCCTGGTGGCCCCAGCATGGCCCAGAAGGCCGTGGTACTCCGATCTGCGGAGCCTGTCCATCGACGCTCCGTACCTCCTACCTCAACGGCGGGACCTGTTGTCTCAGGGGCCCTGTCTTCACCCAGATCTGGGTCGACTATCTTTGACGGCGTGGCTCTTGAGACAGCCGTCCTGAGGTCTCTGGGCTTTTCTAGCTCCGTTATTACCACCATGCTGAGGGCGCGCAAGCCTGCTTCCGCGAGGATCTATCACAGAGTGTGGCACACTTACTTTCAGTGGTGAGAGGCCAGAAACTATGATCCCCAGGTGTTCCGGGTTTCGCGTATTCTGGCTTTCCTTCAGTCGGGTTTGGACTTAGGATTACGTCTTTCTTCGCTGAAGGTGCACGTGTCTGCTCTGTCGGTGTGGTTCCAGCGCAGGATCGCTGCTATGCCGGACGTACACACCTTTTTCCAGGGAGTTTTGAGAATCCAGCCTCCCTTTGTGCCACCTGTGGCCCCGTGGGATTTGGCGGTGGTTCTTCGGGCCTTACAGGGTCCGCCTTTTGAGCCCTTGGAGTCAGTGGAGCTCAAGTGGCTAACTTTTAAAACTGTTTTCCTCTTGGCAATTGCTTCTGCCAGGAGGGTTTCAGATTTGGGGGCGCTTTCTTGTCGTCCCCCTTTTCTGATTTTTCATCAGGACAGAGCGGTGCTTCGAACTCGTCCTGATTTTCTGCCTAAGGTGGTTTCCAGGTTCCACATTAATCAGGAAATTGTTGTACCAGCCTTTCAGTCGCCTGATCTTTCGGCTGGGGAGACTTCATTAGACGTTGTCCGTGCACTCCAGGTTTATGTGGACCAGACTAGTTCTGTGAGGAAGTCGGATTCTTTGTTTATCCTCTTTGGTTTTCACAAGAGGGGTGGGGTTGGCCTGCCAACAAACAGACTCTAGCCCTTTGGCTTCGTTCTGTTATTATTGAGGCTTATATGCAGGAGGGTTTACCTGTTCCAGCCTCTGTTAAGGCTCATTCCACTCGGTCTGTGGGCCCTTCTTGGGCTGCTAGCCGTGGCGCCTCTGCTGTTCAGCTCTGTAAGGCGGCCACCTGGTCTTCCATTCAGACCTTTTTGAGGTTCTATGCGTTTGACACCTTTGCCTCTCAGGATGCATCCTTTGGGCGCCGGGTTCTCCTATCAGCACAGGAGCGTCCCCGCCCTTAGTTGGATTGCTTTGGGACATCCCCAAGGTCACCCTGTGGACCCCTATGGACCCTGAAGTAGAAAACAAGAGATATGGTAAGAACTTACCTTTTGTTATCTCTGTTTCTATGAAGTCCATAGGGTCCACAGGGCACCTGCCCTTACGCACCTGGCTTCATATGGACTCTGTGACTGGTCACCGGTTTTCCGTCTTCCATTTCTGTGAGTATGGTTCTTGTGTGTTCCAGTCTTCCTTCTCTCTGTTTCGTCTCCTCCTCCGGCCTGTGCTGCTTACCAACTGAGGTGCCTGTGGCTCGGGGGCGGGGTATAGGGGAGGTTGGACCCAAGTGCATCCTGGGAGCAGCTAAAAGCTTTAACTCCGTGGTGTCCGAGGATCCAGGATCCAGCTATACCCCAAGGTCACCATGTGGACCCTATGGACTTCATAGAAACAGAGATAACAAAGGTAAGTTCTTACCATATCTCTTGTTTTCCAGCTCTCATCCTAACAGCACTCCTTGCTGTCTATCACCCCTGTCTGTCTGCCCCTCCCCTTTAGAATGTAAGCTCTCACAAGCAGGGCCCTCTTCCCTAATGTGCTTTTCCTTCCCTCACTCATACCATCACTGTTTCCTTGTTTTGTTCATACTGTTTATGTTCTCGGTAAGGCCCTGCGGACCCTTTGTTGCACCATATAAATAAAGCATGATCATATTGTATAGATTAGGTTAATGTCTGATTGGTAGCTCACATAACACACGGTGCTTGTTTACCTAGGAAGCCAGTGTGATTTCTGCCTTTTTACATGCTCAGAATGTGGAACTAGATGTGGAATTAGGTCTGCTGGGACATGGCCCTGAATTAATATAGTTCATGCATATTCAACAGATGGATGTTATCCCACACCTCGAGCAGTGTTTAAACGAGTCCTCCTAATTCCTGCTGATCTTTTTGGCAGTCAGTAGGAATATGTGCTGTTCAAAGGTAAAACTTGTTAATTAACATGAAAATCAAGGAGAGCAGGTACCAGATTCTTCCAGAGATTACATATAAATATATATAATTACATTTGTTGTCCCCATAACACACACATTCCTTCTCCCAGTGTAACAAGGGATTCCCTAACACTCCTGTTGACTACTCTGTATGTTGGCTGTAAACTTAATTAGTCAAATTGGACGTTGCCCAGACTGCTTAACCTATGCTACAGAGTTTGCAACTATAAAACTGGAGAAATAATGATAATAAAGAAACTTCTCCAGAGCTAGGTATTTGCTGCCTTCCTTGTCTGGTCTTCACTTGCTGCTAGTTGTGTATATAAAACGGACTCCTCCCGCCATTGATATACACCCAAATATTAAATACTAGCTGGGATAGCCGGCGTTGCCTGGATTGAAGTCTGGACCCTGAAGTATAGCTGCAGCCTGCATTTCTTTTACATTGTCTTCGCCTATAACCTGGATAACTATGAAAATTAGAAGTAAATGACAGTGCAGGTAGGCGTATTACTATACTGTTTGGAATGGGGTATACCAGGAGCAGACTCTTACAGAACAGAAGTCAGGTTAGCTTCCTAAATCACTAGAGCTTCACAAATCACTGCAGTACATAGGGGGTGACTCAGCTGTGGACAGATATGCTATGGCATCTCCTAACATGATAGAAGCTGTGATAGCTGTAATATGGTAATACAGCGGTGTTACGCCTCCTGCATGCACTGATCTGAGCAGCAGCAGATCATATGCAATCCCTTCGGCCAGCTGAGTGACCATGGGTTACCGCAAGTCGGCCGCAGCAGATGAGTAAGAGGCCAGGAGATATCAGTCAGCTGAGGATTGTTGAATGGATATGGTATTCATTGGCCAAACTCTGGGACAAAGCTCTTGTTGGCGGAACCATTTGGCACCCAACCCTCCCTCCCAGAAATCTGCTGCTGCTTGTTGGTTTTCCATCATAATTTCTCCACTGTACTGTACTTAGGTGATCTAAAAACACCGGCATTTTTCTTACAGCTTGTCATGCTTGTTCATGTATGGAAAATGGTAAAATCTGCATTTTCTCCTCTATTGGCAACATTAATGTGTCTGTGTGTTTTCTCATGTGCGTTATTATGTGGCGCACTTTACAAAATACAAAGTGCGCTTTATTTTGACAAACGTAGTTTAAATAAATGGTGAGACGGTGAGCGTACCTGCCAAGTCCAATGTGCATGCAGCTTTACCATCGGAGTGTTTAGTTCCCAAGATCGCACTCGAGTAAAAGAGACTTTCACGGAACTTTGCCAGCAATGTGCGGTAATCAACGTCTGATAAATTCTCTGTTTATCCCCTGCTGTTATGACATCTAGGGAAAGGCAAGACGATATAACGTGGCGTCTGCTACAACATGGGAAAATATTTTTGTAGTTACATGGGAGACTAAGGGCCACATGAAAGCCAGCTCTGTAGCTGCATGATTCAAAGCGGCAAATATTGGAAACCCATCTGCAGTGAGAGGTTTGACAACATAATTGCCACAAGCAGACTTTTTTATTCTATGTGTAACACTATTATAGAGAACCTTTTCATCACACTTCATTGTACCGTTACCTATAACGTGACTTGTACAGTCTCTCCTTACCTCATAGTGTACCCGGCTAAGGAGTTATTTACAGTACTTATCCCATTATTTGAGTCCTTTGAGACTTGTCTTTCAGTTCCTTTGTTGCAGGTTATTATAAGTTCAGCTGTGGAACGC
The DNA here is from genome assembly GCA_031769625.1 of Taudactylus pleione. NCBI lineage: Eukaryota > Metazoa > Chordata > Amphibia > Anura > Myobatrachidae > Taudactylus > Taudactylus pleione. Next base: position 8,650,668 of record JAUIMM010000065.1, read on the forward strand.
GGAGTTCCCGATCAGTTGATAACGGACATATTAAGTTCGTGTTTTGGGTGGTGCATAATTTATTTGTCCCATTGAGACTGTTAGTAATGTATTTTTATTATTATTTTGTATCCTTTCCTTCTTAATTGTTTTCTCATACTCCAAATCTATTTCTTTTGAAAGTTCTCCTGAAAAGTGAATTTATAGCGCATTGTACAGTGTCAGAATGGCAGCTGTGCTTGCGTGGAGAAACCGAAGGAAATAATATTGATAAGAAAACACAATACGGATGCTGGAACTGTACACTGTGATAAGATTTGTATTTCCTCATCCAACCTCTAAAACCGGCAATCCATCGCTCCATAATCCAACAAAAATAAATCTCGCCGTTTCGCTGTAGCCGTAAGGAAACAATGGAAAGGCAAAAAGTGTCGGAGGTGACAGGCTTTTGCTTATCAATGTTCCAGGCGGAGGAAGGCAGCAGACTGCAAGGTCTAATAAAGCCGTACTCACTTCCCATTTTATTGCTTCACTTTACAAAGAAAATCTTTAGCTACAAATAACAAGAGCAGGCCAGACAAACCTTTAATAACCACGTAAATGTAAAATGATTTTATTTTTTTTAATATCCTTCAACGCTTTGTTTTTATAATGTTTAAAACCAATAAGTTAGTGTTTTATTAGTGTGCTATGGCCAATTTCATTACTTTTCACCATAGCCTCAGAAACAGCCGCTTACACTGCGGCAGATTGGTGTCCTGGGCGTCTCACACACTGGTTACAGGCGTTTCATGACCATGTTACAACTTTTATTTTATTTTAAAGCAGAAAGTTACCAGTAGTGAAAGTTGTCTATCCTCTTACTTTCCTCTCGCTCACACTCACTTATTTTGTACCATGGAGTATTTGGACCTATTTAGAAAATTAAAAAAGGAATTGCTGGATTCCATTGCCTGATAATTGAATAACTGGTAATTGAGTTGAAGGTTACTAATTGTTTGTGCACTTGATGGTGTTTGTCACTCCCTTGTGACCAGAAACCTGTCAGACTTCTACCATATATTGTTAGCAGAGCAAAGACATTCCTAGGGAGCAATTTAATTTCAGAGCAATGTTGGGCCACACTCCTATAGAATTGCGATGTAGAATGAGTGATGTTATGTTAGCGGCCTACTGACGTTATGAGAATTCCCACGTTACATTGCCAACATTGCTCCAAGATTCAATTGCTAGAGTGAAAGTTACATTTATTCTTGCCAGGTTATGTGGGATTTAGTTTGGTAGCATATCCGAGTACCTGCATTTTATTCATATCATATAGGGAAAAGGTAATTGAATTAGATGCAGTACATTTAGCCTTACTGCTGCTGTTAATGACTGTAGCATGTGTCTATGGTAATCCGTCTTAAGGTGGGTACACATGGTACGATGTGCTCAACGATGAGATATCGTGAGCAATCAACATTGAACTCTCCCCGGCAGCTCCCTGCACTCCAGGACATGATGTGCAGCAAAAGCTGCATGATGTCTCACAAGATCTACCGTGCACGATCTAATGATTTGAATATCATTAGGTAGATGCATGCATGGATAAGGGAGATCCGTGATGCATGCATCTGTGTGAATATATAAATAAATCTGACACAGATGCTTGGACGGATCAGTGAGATCCATCCGTGCATCTGGGTGTAAAAAAAATTAAATAATTAAAAGCGGAAAAAATAAATAAACGGCGTGGCCCTCCCCCCAAGGCTCAACCAGCGCCGGGCTTTGGAGAACCAGTACTGGTGGTGCTAAATACAGGGAACAATTGATGTAGGGGTCCCCTGTATTTAACACAACCAGCACAGGGCTTTTAAGAGCCAGCCCTGGGTCCCCTGTATTTAGCCGAGCACTGGGCTCTGAGCCGGTTATGGAAATACAGGGGGCAAAAAGTGTAGGGGACCCCTGTATTATCCATAACCAGCACCAAACTCTTTTTAGCGGGGGAGTATTGCCACAGCCGAGGGAACCCTTTCAATGGGTCCTCCGGCCAAAGCATTACCCCTGACCGCTTGTCAGCCCAAGCCGGGGAACCCTGGGTAGTTGGGAACCCCCCCAATAAAGGGGTTCCCCTCTCCAACTTACCCCAGGCCTGGTCTGATAGCCCGGGGCTATCCCCGACACCCCTGGAGCGGTGGGTGCCCAGTTGATAGTGTAGTGTAATTGAAAGAGTAAAAATATTGTCTTTTGCAGTAGAGCTACAGGTCCCAGCAAGCCTCCTCTGCTTGTTGGTACTTGGAGAACCACAAGTACCAGCATGCTGAGCATTACGCGTCCGCTGGTACCTGTCATTCCGCTGCAAACAAAATATAAAAAGACATGACACATGCACACCGTGAATTTACACGTTTAATAAAACATACGTTTACACTCACATGCACACTCCCTGTCTCACATACTCACCTAGTATCCATGAAGCCAATCACGTCCTCTTCTCTAAGTAGATAATTCACATGTTCCTCTTTAAAAAAAAACAAGTCCATACTCTGCTCTCCCTTCTCCCTATACGTGGATCACGTCCTCTCCTATCTATGTAGGCATCCACAGACTTGGCAAAAAAATTAAAAACGAGATTAACCAGACTAGCGGACATTAGTACTGTCGTCTAAGGTTACTCTCGCGGTTCTCACCATTGAAGCCAATGGTGGGAACCACTCATTGGCTGAGAGGTGGAAGGCTTGCCTCTCTCAGCCAATGAGCTCTCTGCAGTGGGATTTCTATAGTGAAATCCCGCCACTAAGCTGTCCTTCGGGTAGTACTGTCCGGACAGTACTAATGTCCGCTGGTCCGGTTAATTGCGTTGGTTTTTTTTGCCAAGTCCGTGGATGCCAACATGGATAGAAGAGGACATGATCCACGTATAGGGAGCGGTGAGTATGGAATCCCAGGTACTTGTGTATTATCTACATGGAGAAGTGGATGTGATTGGGCTCCATGGATACTAGGTGAGTATGTGAAATAGTGAATGTGCATGTATAGGGTTTTTATTTTTTTTGCAGAAATGCACGGACTGATCTCACTGATCCTCCGTCCATGCATCTTTGTCTTTTATCACAGGTGATTGCCGCACGGATCGCACTGATCCATGCGGGCATTTGTGTCTTGATGCATGCATTACGGATCTCCCTGATCCGTGCATTCAGCATCATGCAGATCCGAATGACACATCGTTCAGGTATACACACTGCACTGAATGATAAGTCGCCAGATTGTGGTCGACAACGACAGATCTTTCCTGCAGCAGGAAAGATCTGACGAGACTATGAACGATACGTTATTGTGAGTGGACACTCACGATGTGCACATCGTATTATGCAGTGTTTGTCGTTCTGATGCGTCGAAAACAGCCAGATCATGAATAATATCGTACCGTGTTTGGGGGGGGGGGCTTTACAGTAGATCATTCTGACCCAGATTGCATAGTGTGTACGCCCGATCGCGCATGCCTGCGGATCGTTCATCGCATCGTCCTATCTGTGTAACTATGGTAATTATCATGTATGTAAAGTTCTGTGTGTGCGAGTGGATGGAATTGTGGGCTATGCATAGTGGGCTGTAAGTGTAAATACTCTTGTTGCCAGGTTTATCTTTTGCGCCAAGCATAGGCTGGCACAAGTGTGCTCTGATTAGAAGCATCAATCTAAACATACTGATAGGTACCTATACTTCTGCATACGAATATAAGCATTTAGTTATTAACATTTCTTTATACAGTGCTAACCTGTTGTGATGTGCTTTACCATTGTGGGTTCTGTGCTTGGAAGAATTATGTTGGACTTGCGCCCATCGCTGCCTCAGCCCCAATGCTGCAGGGACACGAGATCACATTTTCTTGCTGAGCACTCTTCAGACTCTCCTGAGTGACTCCACTTGTGTCTTACTCATTCCTGTGCTCCTTACACGCTGAGATCAAACACTTCTCTACGCTCCCAATCACTTTTATTTTGACATTATCCTGAAGAATACATTACAGAGCAATGGGAATGACATGAATGATGAGTCCTAAAATGTCATTGCCAGGTAAACAAAAGAGACTAACTTTATAGTGTGGTATGGGTCTGATAGGGACACCAGTTCCACTCGTGATATTGGGAATGTGTATGTTATACTCTGTGAATGCAGTTGTCCTCACACGTAAAATGGATTATGGCTTTATAGCATGCAGATGCCTCAGCACACCAGATGGAATATTGCAGATTCCAATGCATGTATATATAAAAGGTACACCTGAAGGACTACTGAACTTTCAAACCTGTATCAATATATACAGTTATTTCCGCTATGTAATCTGTAAAGGTACAAAATAGATTAAAGAAGACAGTCGCACTCTAAAGACCCCTATACATAAGCAATCACTTGGGGCAATTCTGCGTTTTGCTGTTTGTGTAAAAAGATCTGCAATGTAAGGGAGTTTACAGATCGCAGATACCTACCAAATAGGGACTGGAATTGGTGGGTCAGGTTGTCCAACATGCCGGATTTCACAGACCAATTGGGGCTTGTAGATTGCTAGTGTATAGTAACAATCCGACAATATGAAGATCGTTACTAGTGACATTATCCTTTCGCAATTGGCAGATCAGTCTTTCCAGGAAATGATCTGCAAACCTCTGAAAAATATCTGTAATGTATGGCTGTAGAATGGGGAATCTTTATATTGGGGGGTGGAATGGGGGGGGCTCGAATCACAGAACCTTTGAAACGCTTTGATTGCTAATGTATGGGCCCCTTTACATATAGTTCTAAGAAGTTTGCTTTGTCTTACTACAGAGGCCTTCACAAGTACAGTTACAACTTTTTAAATATATTGGGTAAAGCTCGCATTAGTGTTTTTCCCTAATGGAACAAATCATCCGAGTGGCACTTCCGTAATTAATTATACAGTACAACAGTGACTTGTATCTTCCCGCTGAATGCTATAGGCGGCGGCACAGTGACATCTTCTTAGCATAAAACTAGCAGCCACATTTCTCAGTGACACGTTTGCTTTCTTGCACTGAACAAAACCTCAGCGATGTCTTATCTGAGAGCCAGTTATCCAGAATGGGAGAGCGTAAGCTATTGCTGCACTTGTCATTTTGTTATATACCAAATTCTTCCCTATAGCTTACTGCACAATTTAATGAGTAGCGTATGTACAATGGAAAGTTTTTTTTTTAATGTCATTTATGTTTTAGGCATGGTATTCTAAACTGCAGAACAACCTCTATGCTGCTAAAGTCTCCCTAGAATCCTACATTAGTGATCCCAGGTTAGGCTAGGGAGTAATTGGCATGGATCCTGGAGGAGGAGATTACACCCAGTATAGCTGCTGCACATACTGCCTCTTGCTTTGGGCCATGTTAGTCTTTTTAGTATTGTGGTTTTTTTTTGTCAAATACACTTGTATGAATTTAAAATCACACATCCAACAAATTTCTTTATATAGTATAAGATCTGTCAAGTGTTCTATGAACTTTAATAGTTTTTCTCAGCCATTACCGTTTGTATCTATTCTCTAGCACTCTAACATATTATTTCTCTGGTCTCTTCATTATTAGATCAAGCGTCTGAAGTTCAAGTCACAATGATGCTGACTGAAAGCTGCAAACTGCGGGGTCTGCACCACAGGTACGTGAGGCATGAATAGGCATCCGATTGGGTATTGTCGTCATTATATACTTGTTGTGCCCAGCAGTATGCAGTAAGCTTATTTTGCAGTGTGTTTATATATGGGTGATTTAAATGTTTGTATTAAGCCCTGATCCCAAATAAAGGGCACAGTATGTTCCTGTTTCTTGTTTGTCAGGTCACCGATCTGATTGAGGTCAGGAGTTTTTTTTTTTTTTTTTCTTAACTTTGTCTTAAGGCTGGTGATTAGTTTGGCAGCTCGTTGCCTGGATAGTAAGATGTGGTCTCAAATGATAACATATGCAAATACCATCCTATTGTTTTCTAGTCTCATCCAGCAGCTTTAAATAAAGTCTTTCATACTTAAGTATAAGCTAAATGCCTGCTGAGGTTTTTTTTTTCATTTGCCTCAATACGCCATGCAGCGCAATATGCATGGTGTGCGTAAACAGTCAAGTCCTGTGCCGAAATTGCTTCCAAGTCGCAGTGCGATATGACTAGGGCGCACCATGAGAGAGACTGCTGATTAATTTGTTATGTGACACTTGTATATCTGTGTGCGACTGAGTCCATAAAGGAAACTTGATGTTGGAAAACGCTGTGGCTGCTACATCATAGCTCTTTGCATGCTGATTGAGAGACTCGATTGCACACACAGATATACAGGTGACGCATATTAATATCAGCAGTGTCTACTAGGGCGTCCTAGTTGCATCGCAACTAGAAGCAATTTCCGCAAAAAAAATACGCCCAGCGCTTGCAGGGTCCCACGGGGCCAGGCTGGCCAAGTGGGGCTGTTTGACGTGACTGCAGCAAAGACAAAAGGACACATCTGTACATACGCTGAAGTGCCAAAAGTCCTGGTATAGCAGTAAGGTAATGGTAGGTGGCGTCACCGTACTGTGACATCTTGGAATTGTCCAAACCTGCATCAGTTTTAATCGGACATCTCGTGAGTCAGTTTGAACACTGGCTGGGCTTCTGATGGCAAGGCGACGTAAATTTACTGAGTACGAACAGGCATGATAGTGGGTATTCAATGCATGGGACGTTCCATTTCTGAAGTTGTGCGGGCATTCAACACTCCTCAAACTGCGGTGTCACGTGTGTACTGGGTATACCTCATGGAAGGCATTACTACCCACCGGTGTGTTTAATCTTGACCAGCGTCGTAAGGCCAGAATTGATTTTTGATATTTTAACTTTTAAACAGACCATGACGGTAAAGAAGAAGGGGTACTTGGAAATCAGCAGAGGCTTTGTTCAAACCAAGCACCTGAGGATGAAAGCCCCAAGACTCTGTTTTCACCTATACCAATTACGCCAGTTGAGAAGTTTGCATAAATCTTAATCTGAATATGCCTCATCCAAACCTAAACAGTGCGTCCAAAAATCTTAGATAGGGTATCCAATGAGGACCAAAATTCTTTCTTGTGGTGAAGAAAGCAAATTAGATTGGAAGAAATATTTTCAAAAGGGCTCAAAGATAAAATACAAAAATGTGATTTTATAAAGCTTGTGTAAAGGAACAAATTGTTCTTTAATGTAAATTAAATTGGATAAAGAGCCCAGTAACACAGAGCCCAAGCTTGAGGGAAGGCTGATGAAGTTTCATCACAAGTGTTGGAGTAGAATTTGCAACTCAAGGATCACTCGATTATCCGATGGAATTCCAGATTAGAATTTGTTAAACCTTTTAGCAAGATTTGTTCTAGCTCCTCTTCAGACAGAGGTTACGTAGTGTTATACCTTTTGGCAGTGTATTACCCAAGGCCTGAGTGGTATTTCTCCAGATTGTACAAAGACACTGGCTTTTGTATGTGCATCTGGCTGTCATTCGGTGGAACACAAATACCATGGGTTTCTTTTACGCTGAAATACTTTAATGGAGTAAATTTAGTTCCAGGAAAGGCTTTAGTTTCTGTGCTGCACAGGTACTATGCAGTTATATGCCAGTTTGGAGTAGCTGTGTGACTGTTGTTGTTGTTTTTCTTAGATCATTGAAGTCATTAGGGTGGTCCTTATCTTCTGAATAAGTAACCTTTTCCTTTACATTTCACACGCACAAAATAACTAGTTTACATCCTGTTACCAATCTCTGAATTCCTTATTCCAATATTACAGTTGGCTTCAGGAGCCTTTTGTGCGCTATCTACTGTGATTTTTGTTTTCCCACAGGCGCTCAAAAACAGTTTAATGTTTAAATGTCTGTCTTCATGACAGCCTGGTCAAAAGGCAAACAATATCCTGAATGAAGTGCGTGTTATTTTTTGGATTGCTTTGTTGTAGTTTGCTACTATTGTTGTTTTACGCAACATAATAGCGTTGTAGAGTTTTTAGTGTCTATATAGATTTGCAACATTTAGGTCAAATTTATTTTCAAATGTTTCTTGTAAGATTAGTTACAATAATATTGACTATTAACTAGATTGTTTTTTTTTTTTTTCTTTTCCTTTTCTTATATCTACACTCAACAAATACATTAAAATGTACTTATTCTCTACAGCCATGGCCAAAAGTGTTGAGAATGACACAAGTATTGGTTTTCACAAAGTTTGCTGCTTTAGTTTTCTAGACCTTTTTTGTCAGATATACTGAAGTAAAATTACAAGCATTTCATAAGTGTCAAAGTCTTTTATTGACAATTACATTCAGTTTATGCAGAGAGTCAATATTTTCAGTGTTAACCCTTCTTTTTCAAGACCTCTGCAATTTTCCCTGGCATGGTATCAATCAACTTCTGGGCCACATACTGACTGATGGTCGCCCTTTCTTCCCTAATCAGTGCTTGGAGTTTGTCAGAATTTGTGGGTTTTTGTTTGTCCACCCGCCTCTTGAAGATTGACCACAAGTTCTCAATGGGATTAAGGTCTAGGGAGTTTCCTGGCCATGGACACAAAATTTTGATGTTTTGTTCCCCCGAGCCACTTGAAGCACCTTACCATAAGCAAAAGTGATAACTATCATGCTGGAAAAGGCATTGTTTGTCACCAAACTGTTCTTGGATGGTTGGGAGAGGATGTTTTGGTACCATTCTTTATTCATGGCTGTATTCTTAGGCAAAATTGTGAATGAGCCCACTCCCTTGGCTGAGAAGCAACCCCACACATGAATGGTCTCAGAGGGCCAGACAGCTGGTTCTCTGCTGGTGAGTCTGGTGCACACCTCAATGACCCAATGCTGTACCCAGGGCCAAGTATCGTTTGTGCTGATTGGATTAGACCTGATACACGACATTCTGCAGCGAATCGTTAAGATGTGTACATAGCAATAGTCTTTTGGATAAGGTTTACTTCAAATTTATACAGATGGATTCATTGTTCCTTTAACGTAGAGAGGTTTTGTGTTCATTCTGCTTTACAAACACTAAAACACAAGCATAATCTCTCCTTTGTGTTGGGGAAAAGTGCTTCTGCATGTTTGGATCTGCTTGAAGAACTTTGCCAGATGTATTTGAGGAAGGATTAGAGCTGAAGATGTGATCATACTGTTACAGTGTGTTGGCTCTATGCTGTCACTCTACTTTTTTAGTCCAAACTATGTGGCCTTCGAACCCATATTATTGAGGATTTGTCTCTTCCAAGTTCAGATCTGTTATCTCACTGGTTTCTCTGTATTTCCATAATTTTCGTTTTCACCAGTGCATTAACTTTTAACTCCTATGCTTTAAAGGTGAGTTGTAACCCATACACTATTCGGCATCTAGCCGTATTGTTTAATTGGACTAACAAAAGCTTGTGTGTGTGTGTGTGTGTGTTTGATCCAAGTGAAAGAGTAATGACATGAGTATATTTTAGTTTTCTCTCTTCCTAAAAGTCATCCCAATGGTTAGCAACCTGGTGACCGGTGTTTGCAGATATACGTAGTGGGGAGAACTCTGTGTAGAGCATATTTGCTACATAGGCAATATCATTGTCCATTTCCTGCAATGTTGAGAAACTTTGGATCACCCTATAGTCCTTGGGAAGGGTGTGCCTCAGTCCTGCTCATGGGATACTCACTGCTATTGGCTTTGTTTTTAATGCACGTATTACTTTAATAGCTACAGGCAAGCTCACCCTGCCGTCACATTTCAAAATAGTTTTTTTCTGTTCTGAGGACTATTAAATAGTAATGTGATTGTTTTACTCACTTGTGCCCTGTGGGCAGAGGTTTTACTGTCAATGTTCCTGACTTGCACTTTGAAAGAACGCCAGTTTCTCGTCCTCTTGGAGAGTACGTTTTGCAATTATGCACACATCTGCAGATGCAAGCATTCATCTCTTACTAAGCACAGTACAAGTGGACTTGTTTGATATACAGTGGCCAGAGAGACTGTTTGGTGTGGAAGACCCAGTGCAAATTGTAGCCTGCGTTTTCTGCTCCAGTCCATTAAACCTATTCCCCGCTGAACTGCGTGCCTGGCCTACAGTGATGCATCACATGTGGTTTTATTTTTAGCATGCAAAGTGAGCAACTTACAGATGTGCTTTTAAAGCTAGACATCCAGAGCAAGTGTCCACCTAAATTGGGACAGTTGGGAGGTAGGACTTTTTTGGTCGAGGGTAATGATTTATGGGACAGCTTTTGCCACTGGCCAGAAAGTTGGGAGTATCCCCCTAATGTTCACTGTAGGTTGTTTGTAGGGCAGGATGCTGATCACAGGGGAGGGCACTCCAGAAAAGGGGTGTGGCTTTGTGTAGGGGGTGTGGCCTAATGGCACGCACTTGTTTCCATCACTCATACAACAGAAAATGAGACGGATAATGTCTGAATGCATACAAACATAAGTCTTAAACACCCAAAGTACAGCATAGTGTTGGCTCAGAGTTACCTCACATACATACTAAAAATACACAAGGAGAACACATGGTTTGAAAATGATAAACAGAATTAATCTCACATTTACTACTACACGGATGTATTATCTGCTCAGTGACGTTGGAAGGAGCCTCCTCTTCCTCCCCTGGGCAGCTTACATGACGCTGTCACACCTGCGCTCAGATGAGGGTACTGCGGAGTGTGACACGGAGCCCAGACCAACACCGTGACAGCAGGGCTGGAGCCGGAGTCTGCCTATCTGTCCACCTCCGAATCAGACACTTTGTGCCTTTATGAGTCATTGACCTCTGAGGTTTCTGGTTCAGACCTTAAGGTGCGTACACACTTGGCGATATTACTGAGCGGTTGCACGATTACGACATCGTAATCGTGCAGTCACTCAGTAATCATGCACTATAATGTCGGAAATGACTAGCGATGCGCGCTCCCGCTGGTCGTTTCCGACATCTATCATTGCCTGAACATGCCGGTCAATCTGCCAATAACGACAGATTGGCCATGTTCAGGAATGATGGAGGGTGCCTACACTGAGCGACATATATGTAGTGTTCCCTCTAGCTCTGGCGCCCTGCCTGCCGCCGCAGCGAGAGAGGGCAATCTTGTGCGCGCGCCCGAAAAGGGGGCGTGGTTATGAAAAGGGGGCGTGTCTATAAGACGCGTCCCCTTTTCGTCATACTTGGGGGCGTGCCCGGCGCTTACGGACATGCCGGGCAGCCCCCAAGCGCTGCAGAAAGGGAGAATAGATGTCGGGCGCATGCGCCTGGTGTCTATTCTCCGGCAGTTACCGGGTCATCGCATGTTTGTCCACCCGCGGGACACTGCGTCCCGCGGGTGAGAACGGCTCCCGCAGGCTGTTAGGGCAGGGCGCTTTTTGCCCTCCTCCTGGAGGGCAGGGTGCTTTTTGCCCTCCAGAAGGAGGGCAGGGCGCCGCGCCCCGCTAAAACAGCCTAGCGGGAATGCTAATATTTATATATACATCTACACTAAGAGACAACACCCAAGATCTACTGAATGAGTCTTATAACGTTTCAGTTTTCTTTGGGGAGAATATAACTTTTCTTCAGGGATAATTAAGCAAAAACTAACCATATATCCATGACATCCCACCCATGAGTGAAAATATTGTCTATAAAGTTTCTGTTTGTAGCACCTCTTGATTTATTATTAACTTGTAGGGCAGGCATGGCCAACCTGTGGTTTCTTAAACACCGGAGAACCACAAGTCCCAGAATGCTTTACCAGCTGATCGGTGGGAGGTTATGCTGGGACTTGTAGTTTGACAAGAGTTGGAGAGTCGCAGTTTGGCCATGTCTACTATAGGGTATCGTGGTAAGAACCTTTGACTACTTTGAGTGCCGTCCTCCAGATCCACACGAGCGGACACGCATACACACACCAAGCTATCACTCTCTTTGTGTGTGTGTGTGTATTTAGATAGTTAGATCATATAATAACGCACAGTTCTAGTTGTACCTCCGGGTATCTGAGCGGTCTAATGCTGAATTGTTTTTCAGGAATCTCCTCCCCATCGGACATGTCTGTATAGAGGATGGGGAGAAGCCAATGGTGCTGCTGCCTTTCATGAACTGGGGGAACCTGAAACTGTTCTTGAGGCAGTGTAAGCTGGTGGAGGCCAATAACCCACAGGTAATCACATTACTGTCTAATCACTTGACTTGTATAGAACACAAAAAGATGAGCGTGAACTAAACACTTCAATTTACTCATTACAACATTTGAAAAATTTTCATGACGTGCTAAAGGACACATCTGGAAAACGTCCCTGCAGCCTTCAGCAATGTCAGATGCAGATCACAAAAATCAAAGGCGTTTATCGCTCCTGAATGCTGCGGGTAATGACAGTTTTGAATAGAAATTAATGCTAGTCATTAAATGTATGTGTGTGTGTCTACAGGACTCTTGAACGTACATTATATCATTTTAAAATGCCCCTGTATATAGAACCCCTTCTTAAAAAGTTGGAGGCACATATAGAAACCGTTGTAATTCCTATACCGTTCACCTGATTTGGATGTAATTACCCTCAAATTAAATCTGAAAGTCTGCAGTTAAAGCACATCTTGTTTGCTTCATTTCAAAGCCATTGTGGTGGTGAATAGAGGCCAAAATATGACAATTCTGTCAATGTCCCAATATTTATGCACCTGACTGTATATGAGGGGTCTGACACATGGAGGTTCTCCTTATCTTTTGTTGTGGGACAATCCGCTGTACAGGTTCTACTTGCAGTCTGAGAGAGACCAATGTCTTGTGTGCAGGAAGCCCAAACACTCGCTTATGTATTAGTAAGGTTAGTGGCGTGCCTGAGCAGGAATTTCTAGTGTAAAGCTCTCTCTCCGGGAACATGAACAGCTTTACACCCTGTGGGCCTTCAGTTATATTTGTATGACAGATTTTCCCAGATTATGAAACCATGAACGTCATGAAACCATTCCCCGATCTTCACCCCTGGCAAATGTGTACATACTTGGATAAAAATTTCTCATTTAACTTGCATCTTAACCCAAATGGGAACTCTATTATTAAAGGGTTTTATTCTGACTCGTCTGCAAGAAGTATTTTTTTTTTTTTTTTCAGGGTCTACAGTAATGTCTTTTGTAACAATATACAGAGTGTCCTATTTACATGCTGATTGTACTTCAAAGCCATCCCATGCTGTTAAACATACCTTCCAAATTCCACCTGTGCTGTGCAGGGGGGCGGCCTTCAAGTGGCTTCCAAACAACTGTCTGCCTCCATATGCTGCTGTGTATGCGCGATTAGCAATATAAACGTGCTTTATGTATTTTATAAATATTATTTCTACACCTGAATGTAACTTTCATTTGCTTTACGCAGGTATATAAATGTAACAAACTTTAAATCCAGCTACACTTTTGTCAGGGAGAGTTTTTATTCCATCTTTATAGTAGTCTTATTTCCATACCCTTGGATACAGCACACAACAGTTCTGTGGGTACAGTCATATCCATTATACTGTAGAAGAGTGGGAAAAATGCCAACCCTACCTTGTAGATGTAAATTAAAAAAAAATGCAGAAGGACCACATGTTCCAGAAGGGTATGTAATAACTAATTAATTGATGTCATTACACAGTTGAAAGCCTCTTGTTAGTAGAACATTAGTACCAAAAGACGTACGGCGGTTATCACTCAGGGTGAAATGTTGGTCGGGTCATTCTTAATGACACGAGTTTCCGCCCTGTTAGGTTTGTTCTTGGCCAAAGTACACAGAGAAATGTCCTGGCAGGGTCCTGTGCTGGTGCTTTCTGATGAGAGATATGCAGCTCATCTTTCATCCTTTTTGCTTTGTTCTTCCTACATAGAACTGATTGCTTGAAAGAGAGTCATTCTGCAGATACTAGAGCAGTCATATTTACCTTGACTGCTGAGCACACACACCTGCATGTCACATGTTTACAGACTCCGCTTATACCCTCGTACCATCAGAGATGCATCCTAGGACTCGTGTTTGCATTCCATCCCTTACAGAAACACTGTTTTGTTTTTGTTTCTACATTTAAATCTGGATTGTGAGGAAATGCAGAATGCTGCACCCATTATTTTCCAAGACACTTGTAACTGTTCTATAATCTGTTAAACTGAAGGGTGTATACAACCGAATGTATTTACCATGACATTGTAGAACACCAGTAGCGTATTACACTTTGCAATAATCTAAGGGTATGCAATGAAGTATTGGTTAGGCGCCGATCGGGCTTGACATTCTCCATGATAGGTACGTTTATTCCCAGTCACGTTTACTGAATAATAATTTCTGTTTAATCCTCCATCACTTGCTGGGACATGGATGGCAGGATGATGAGAGGGCGTTAATGATCTATTTCTGCTGACTCTCATCCAGTGCCCTGTTCTGTCCAAAACAGGGATGTTCCTGAAATGACCCTTGGCTGTTTGGAAAGCTGTAAAGTTTGACGGCTTGCAGTGGAAAGTAATGTGAGCATGAGGATGTGAGCTACGGTCTCAGGAGATACCAGAAGAATTTGTGGATATTTTCATTAGGATATTGCAGCCTCTCTCACTGTCACTCTTGTACTCACGCATCCCACATCGCTTTGTGGACGGATCAGAGCCTCTGCAGATGGCACTGGGTGGCTGAACCAATGTTCAGCTAATAAGTTCACTTGGCACTAGCGACGCCCTCCGTAGCATCTAGCCCGTAGGTCTTCTGTCTAAGTGGCGCTTAGTAAATTCATAGGCTGCATTCTCCTGAGTGCCCTTCAACCCGCACCTGAAGCACTGCCACTCATTCCCTACTGATCAAAGCTTAATTCATTCTCCATATAATTTGATTGACATAAATCACAACAACCAGATTACTCCTATAATTTGCTCTTTTAGTTAGGTGTGCATACCTTTCCCCTCATTTATCCGTTTACTGCCTATTTTGTGCTGTTTGTTTTCTTTGCGTATAACATAAGCTTAATTTAGGAACCTGTGCTGGATAACGGGCACGCATGCAGAGGAATAGGTTTATTGACCTTACACACGTGACCACAAAATAATCCTCATAATATAACACAAACCCTATTCATAAATATAAGAAATGGCTGTTTTTTATGTTGACACCTAATCAGCCTTGTAAACGCATTTAAATGTTGTGACCTTGCCACAATTTTTGCCTTAGCTAGAAGCCAGAAAGGCACAGTGACAACTCAATGAGCCTATTGTTTAACTGTTATGAGTTATAGGAGTGTAGAACAAATACAATTACTAACAAGGTCTTGAATAACCTAATTTATAGCCCTAAATGATTCAGTAATATACAATGTAAAAGTTACATGAATATAGTTCTCAAAACCCTTTCTAATGTGTGTCCTGTATAGTGTAATATTTACCTCCTAAATAAATGTAGCTGCACGGTCGTGTTTATATAGCTATATATCTCTTACACACATGTACAAAGTTCCCCACCTTCACGCCTTTGAAAATATTTTTTACTAGTGTGGGCAAGTTGGCACATCGCTCCTTGGCTGGCTGCTGTGCATGGCACATGACGTCTGAGCTCTCAGATTCCGCAATGTAACTCACACATAATATATGCATTTCATCGGTTTTAAAGGGAGCCTTTTGTCAGGTTTAACTGTTTTGTGCAAAGATTACGTGAATCCATCTGGCCTGTTCTCCTCTAAACTCTGTATGTTAGGAATAGATACTTCTTGTTTTTTTGGAGGGAGAGAACATCATTAAAGTTCTTGCATTCTGACTTCATTAGCTCTAGTATAAATTCCAGTGGTTCCCAAACTGTGTGCCGTAGCACCCTTGGGTGCCTCGGGACACTGGTAGGGGTGCCTCAGGCTGGTGGTCTAACACTGTATTAAACTATTTTATAGTCAATGTAATGTAAATATGTGGTCAAACAAAACATAAACCTGTCCACTCCCACATAACTGAACCTAAGGATGACAGGTAATTTACTTTAATTTTTTTTCTGACTTTCACAATAACAAACTTGTGGCTTAGGGGTGCCATGAAAGCAATACTGATACCCTAGGGTGCCGTGATTCAAAAAGGTTTGGGAACAAATATATACACATTTTGGTCTAGTATTTGTTCTAGTATATATATTTATATTTAGTCTAGAATTAGTTCTAGTATATATACACATTTGGTCTAGTATTAGTTCAAATATAAGTACACATTTGGTCTAGTATTAGTTTCTAGTATAGGTACACATTTGGTCTAGTATTAGTTCTAGTATAGGTACACATTTGGTCTAGTATTGGTTCTAGTATAGGTACACATTTGGTCTAGTTTTAGTTCTGGTATAGGTACACATTTGGGCTAGTATTGGTTCTAGTATAGGTACACATTTGGTCTAGGGATGTGCAGGCTCGGATAGGTTCGAGTTTGCACGTGGAGTTCGGATTTTTCCCTCCAAAAAAACGGAACTCAGAACGAGGCAAAACGTCATCTTACATGGACGAACATCATCATTCCTGGTCTTTTGTCCAGGAATGATGATGTTCGTCCATGTAAGATGACGTTTTGCCTCGTTCTGAGTTCCGTTTTTTTGGAGGGAAAAATCCGAACTCCACGTGCAAACTCGAACCTATCCGAACCTGCACATCCCTAATTTGGTCTAGTATTAGTTCTAGTATAGGTACACATTTGGTCTAGTATTAGTTCTGGTAGAGGTACACATTTGGTCTAGTACATGTACACATTTGGGCTAGTATTAGTTCTGGTATAGGTACACATTTGGGCTAGTATTAGTTCTGGTATAGGTACACATTTGGTCTAGTATTGGTTCTAGTATAGGTACACATTTGGTCTAGTTTTAGTTCTGGTATTGGTACAGATTTGGTCTAGTATTGGTTCTGGTATAGGTACAGATTTGGTCTAGTATTGGTTCTGGTATAGGTACACATTTGGTCTAGTATTAGTTCTGGTATAGGTACACATTTAGGCTAGTATTAGTTCTGGTATAGGTACACATTTGGTCTAGTATTGGTTCTGGTATAGGTACACATTTGGTCTAGTATTAGTTCTGGTATAGGTACACATTTGGGCTAGTATTAGTTCTGGTATAGGTACACATTTGGGCTAGTATTGATTCTAGTATAGGTACACATTTGGTCTAGTATAGGTACACATTTGGTCTAGTATTAGTTCTGGTAGAGGTACACATTTGGTCTAGTACATGTACACATTTGGGCTAGTATTAGTTCTGGTATATGTACACATTTGGGCTAGTATTAGTTCTGGTAGAGGTACACATTTGGTCTAGTATTGGTTCTAGTATAGGTACACATTTGGTCTAGTTTTAGTTCTGGTATTGGTACAGATTTGGTCTAGTATTAGTTCTGGTATAGGTACACATTTGGGCTAGTATTAGTTCTGGTATAGGTACACATTTGGTGTAGTATTGGTTCTAGTATAGGTACACATTTGGGCTAGTATTAGTTTTGGTATAAGTAAACATTTGGGTCTAGTATTGGTTCTAGTATAGGTACACATTTGGTCTAGTATTGGTTCTAATATATGTACACATTTGGTCTAGTATTGGTTCTAGTATAGGTACACATTTGGTCTAGTATTGGTTCTAGTATAGGTACACATTTGGGCTAGTATTAGTTCTGGTATAGGTACACATTTGGTCTAGTATATGTACACATTTGGTCTAGTATTAGTTCTGGTATAGGTACACATTTGGTCTAGTATTGGTTCTAGTATATGTACACATTTGGTCTAGTATTAGTTTTGGTATAAGTACACATTTGGGTCTAGTATTGGTTCTAGTATAGGTACACATTTGGTCTAGTATTGGTTCTAATATATGTACACATTTGGTCTAGTATTATTTCTAGTATAGGTACACATTTTGGTCTAGTATTATTTCTGGTATATGTACACATTTGGGCTAGTATTAGTTTTGGTATAAGTACACATTTGGGTCTAGTATTGGTTCTAGTATAGGTACACATTTGGTCTAGTATTGGTTCTAATATATGTACACATTTGGTCTAGTATTGGTTCTAGTATAGGTACACATTTGGGCTAGTATTAGTTCTGGTATAGGTACACATTTGGTCTAGTATATGTACACATTTGGGCTAGTATTAGTTCTGGTATAGGTACACATTTGGTCTAGTATTAGTTCTGGTATAGGTATACATTTGGTGTAGTATATGTACACATTTGGTCTAGTATTAGTTTTGGTACAGGTACACATTTGGTCTAGTATTAGTTCTGGTATAGGTACACATTTGGTCTAGTATTAGGTCTGGTATATGTACACATTTGGTCTAGTATTGGTTCTAGTATATGTACACATTTGGTCTAGTATTAGTTCTGGTATAGGTACACATTTGGTCTAGTATTAGTTCTGGTACAGGTACACATTTGGTCTAGTATTAGTTCTGGTTTAGGTACACATTTGGTCTAGTATTAGTTCTGGTACAGGTACACATTTGGTCTAGTATTAGTTCTGGTATAGGTACACATTTGGCCTAGTATTAGTTCTGGTATAGGTACACATTTGGCCTAGTATTAGTTCTGGTATAGGTACACATTTGGTCTAGTATTAGTTCTGGTATAGGTACACATTTGGGCTAGTATAGGTACACATTTGGCCTAGTATTAGTTCTGGTATAGGTACACATTTGGCCTAGTATTAGTTCTGGTATAGGTACACATTTGGCCTAGTATTAGTTCTGGTATAGCTACACATTTGGCCTAGTATTAGTTCTGGTATAGCTACACATTTGGCCTAGTATTAGTTCTGGTATAGGTACACATTTTGCCTCTGGTTAAATCTCGACGCAGGAACCTGTCTATTCACGTTTTGCAGTTAATGGTGGAATGTGCCTTCTTAATCATGTTGTCACACCATGCACACTAGGAATAATCACAGCACTTCTCCCAGCCAAGGAGATGGCTCCTTTTATACTTAATATTTCAATTACTGAAACTGTTATAATATCGAGAGCTGATTTTGTTTTGTTTTCTTTAGCTTTGCTGTGGGAGGTTGTGTCCTAAACCACATATATTGTGTTTGATTTAGATCTGGGATATTTGGCCTATTTTGGCTGTGAAATCACCAGGTCTGACAGCCAGCTCCAAATATTCATGAAGTGTTCTGGTCAAGGAAGATTTGTCTCACTCACTCATCACCAATTATCCAGCTTCTCCTGCTGGATTTTTTCTTTGGAGAAATAATTTTAGAAATAAGTAATTGGAGACACATTCTCTCTGTTTCCTATGATTATACAGTCACTGTTTCTGTGTGTATAGTAGGTCTCCAGTCCTGTTATAATTGTCGCAATGGAACATGTACTGTATTCACAAGTGTCCCGTATACGTCTTGGCATCACCTACATTCTGCTCTTTGTTCCTTTTGCTTTAGGCTATTTCCCAGCAAGACCTTGTGCATATGGCGATTCAGATAGCTTGCGGAATGAGTTACTTGGCCAGGCGAGAAGTTATCCACAAGGACCTTGCTGCTAGAAATTGTGTGTAAGTAATGGTGTCCTCAGAAATGACCTGGCCTCCCCCCAGCGGTGGTGCTTTCGGGTTGGAGCTATTCTTTGCATCATTAAAGAAACCACTTATTTTTTATTTTTTTTTCTACAGAGCAGCATTTTTGGCCACTTATACTGTGATTGGTGGAGTATTTAACCAGTTACATGATTTAGACCAAATGTTTCTACACAGGCAAAATACAGAACTAAGAGATGTCTTCTCTTTTCAGGATCGATGAGTCTCTCCAAGTAAAGATTACAGATAATGCGCTAGCGCGAGACCTCTTCCCCATGGATTACCATTGTCTCGGTGACAATGAAAACCGACCGGTACGCTGGATGTCTCTTGAAAGTCTGGTGAACAAAGAGTTTTCCAGTGCTGGTGATGTGGTGAGTATGTCTATCTATCCATCTTATCTGTATATCTTTTGTGCCCATTCTGTAGTGTTGTGTGTGGCAAACCACGTGCTTTTGTGCAGCGTTCATCATGACGCTCCGGGTACTGAGCTCTGTGTGTGTGGGAAGGCCGCTGATTCATGAAACTTGCACGTAACGCAGAAAATTGTATATCATAACTGCAGTTTAAGTAAACACTAGTCAGTTGGAAGCCTATATATTTCTGACAGTACACGGTTACT
The DNA here is from genome assembly GCA_031769625.1 of Taudactylus pleione. Classification (NCBI taxonomy): domain Eukaryota; kingdom Metazoa; phylum Chordata; class Amphibia; order Anura; family Myobatrachidae; genus Taudactylus; species Taudactylus pleione. The sequence goes on from JAUIMM010000065.1 coordinate 8,670,762, forward strand.
AAGAGGCAGCAGCTTCCAGTTACCCAAGAACTAATGATCGTCTGACTTAGACTAAGCAGTCTGCCTGACTCACTACCTGGAAGTCTGCGGAAATAGTCCATGAATAGCTCCCTGCACATGGCAGGTGGAGAACTACCGTACCCCAAAAGTTTTTAGGCTCTCCTAACATTCCATCATTTTTTCAGTAAGACTTTCTTCCATCTCCAATCATTTTTATTATTATTTATTACAAGTTATTAATATAGCGCACACATATTCCGCAGCACTTTACAGAGAATATTTGTCAGGTAGGATAATAATTATTCAGTCAAGGAGACCATATCACCTCTGCATAATTAAAGAAATTCTTAAAAAAAAAAGAGGCGCTTTTGAGGTTATCCAGGAACATCCTGGAATGAATCTCGTCCAGTGAGTGCTTTATAAACACTCCTTGAGAAGACATCTGTGTAAACAAAATACAATTGGATGTAAAATGGAGATGAACATGAAAAAGAAAGTGGTAAAGTTTGTCAAACATGAACAGAAAGTAAGAAAAGAAGCCCGAATTTAAGGTTACCACAAAAATTGTACCCCTTGAAAAACCCTGAAAGTGTTGTTGTTTCAAGTTACCTGACCATTGAACTATTGACTGAATACCAGATAAGCTCTTGATTGTTTATTTTTTGGTACGCACATTGCTTATCCATTTGAGCACCAGTTCATTTCATCTTAAATACTACACCATTAGGCGCACGTTTCATTATTAGTTTTCAGCACTTTGTTCTCCGATTACCACACGGAATATTTGAAAAACTGCGGCCACCTGTTACTTCCAGGAGTGTTCTTCACGACGCATTATCAATCATTATTTATGACTTTATTTACTCAAGGAATTTGAAATTTGTGTGCTAGTAATCACTTTTTTTTTTCATTTTGAAAATATTTGTCCACTCACATCAGTCCCTGCCCCAGTGGAGCTTACATTCTAAATTCCCTACCACATGTGCACACACACACGAGGGTTCATTTTGTTGGGACCCAATTAACCTACTAGTATATTTTTGGAGTGTGGGAGGAAACCGCAGTACCTGGAGGAAAGCCATGCAAGCACAGCGAGAATATACAAACTCCACACAGTTAAGGCCATAGTGGGAATCAAACCCACGACCTCAGTGCTGTGAGGCAGTAACGCTAACCATTACACAGTCTGTGCTGTTTTGAAGCAATGGTAGCAGTTACATAGCTACAAAAAATAAGTGGGATTTACCAAAGATGGAGCAATTGCCGTTCTGAAGTACCCTTCCCTCATTTGTTGCCTTAGAGGAAAAGTCCACCTTTGAAGTTTTAGAGGTATGCAAAAAGGATCAATTTTGTTAATATAACAGCTAGCAGGGTGTTCTGGGCAACACGATATGTGCTATTCTCTTGTCTAAATTCAGCCCAACACCCACGCCAAATGACAGTCTCTGCTCTGTAATTCCACTGTACTAAGGTAACGGCTAGGACCCCACGTGTCGGGTAGTGAAGTGCTAGATTGCACCCTGTCTTACTGTTTGAAAAAAAAAGAGCAAATGTGCACCTTGGCAAAACCATGTTACACTGGTGGGGACGTTAATCTGTCCAGACATTTTCATTTTGACCATTAAGTGCTGATGGATTGTGTCCTAGGCTCAACTGTAAATTACATCGTAAAAATAAAGCTGCTGTGCCCTTCCATAGTCACGTTACAAAGTGACATAGCAAGTACCTATGCATGGCTATCAACAGCAAAAGGAATTTACATGAAATTAATTTTCTTTATTGAGAAAAAAAAATAATAAACCGGTTATGCTTTAAAAACACTGTAGACATGAATTGCTAATTGTTTGCTAGAAGTCACTTTGTAACTTGAGTAAACGTGGAATGACCCTGCCCAGTATTTTGCATACTACACGCAGAAGTAGCCAGTGATTTCCCTGCATGCAAGATGCATGGTGACATCTAACTCTAAGCAAGGCCACTTTTACTTTATATCCTCAGTGTCAAAACTATCTGCTCCAGTGGGGATTATAATCATCCATGAGAGCTGCTTAGTCACTGTGCATGATTTAAAGAGATTTGCAGACCATTCGTTTTGAGTAGTTTCCTACTTACAAACAAGAAAAAAATCTTGCACAATACTATATAAAGTCTGAGTCTTTCTTTAGCCCTGATGTTTTTGTGTTTATTTGAATGTCTTACAAGCATTGGAGTGCAATATAAAATGAGGGACTTGATAATTATGAAATTCATTTGTCCAGCTAATTATCCTATTTTCTCTTTCATCCACTAGGGGACACTGGAGGTGCTTACGCTGGGGTATAGAGGCGTGGATAACTGGAGCTGGCACTTTAAAATAATCTAGAAGTGTGAAGCTCCTCCCCCTCTATGCCCCATCAGCCCTCAGTTTAGAAAATGTGCCTCATGGAGCTGGTCACATTATGCTGTGCTCCAGCAAATACATTTATTTTATTTTTTTTATTTAAAAGCATCTTTTACACTCCTATAGGTACCCTTCGCCACCTATCTAAAAGGTGGGGTCTGGGTACCTGGCGCCCTGGTGTTTTAGCAAACACCAGGAAGGAGTGCACAGGGCTCATTACAAGAGCTCCTGACAGCTCCTTATCGCCACAGCTAAGTCTTCACACAAGAAGAGAAGACTGCTGACCTGCCAGAGAGAGACTACAGGGGACACGCAGTGAGTAACCAGCTGCGCATCCCCCGGCTCCTGCCCCGCTGCCGAGCGCTGTGTTAGTGTGTGCATAGCACAGTTAAACAGCGCTACACCTGTGCACTGTGTAAGGGAAGCCCGCTGTCGGCGCTGTCCTGCGCTGTCTAAGGGAAGCTGTGTGTACACAGCGCTACACGCGTGGCTCCCTGCTTCTTCTCTCTCCCCGCTGATACACGCGGCTCCCTGCTTCTCCCCTCTCCCCGCTGATACATGCGGGTAGAGGGGAGGGGGGGATGGACCACATAGCAGCCATAGTGGAGCCCTTAGGGCATGAAGAAGGGGCGGAGCCTAAGCAGCGCGGGCTGTCTCTCCACTATACGCGGCAAGCGGCTGTAGTAACAGCGTGGCTGCCGTTTGTTAACTGTTTCATGCCTGTATCTCTCCCTTATCCAGGAATATCTCTCCCTTATCCAGGGAGAGTGCAGCAGAACTGAAGGCTGGATTCTTTTGCTCCCCATTCCTGGCTAAAAAGCTACAAGTTAAGCACAGAAGGCTCTGGTACAGAGGCTGTGCATAATACACTGGGGGTGCAGGGAATCTGATCTGTGGGAAGGGAGTGGGGTGTATCTCCTCCTCTGTGTCCCAAGCCAGCCTTCTGTTTTTCTTTACTTCTGTATATACTCTGTCCCTCTGTGTGTGGTGACTGTGTGTATCCATGTCAAACAGAACAAAGGCATCTCAAAGGAGGTTTTGTTTGTTCTAGGTGTAACAATAAACTAACCAAGCCGCATGCTGCTGGGTCCACGTTATGTGATGCTTGTATAGCAATTGATCCACCTATGGCTATTATTGCCTCACCTGCGCCTACATTGGCCGCTGACATGGTAGGAGTAATGACGGATTTAACGTCTGAGTTAGCTAAGGCATGTAAGTCTCAGCCTCCCTGGGTTGCTGGGCTAACCAAGTCTCTTGACACCCTGGTACAGGTTATGGGTACAGCTGTGGCCGCTCCCTCCACTTCCTTACAGGGACCGACACAAAAGCGTCCTTTATCGACTATTCTCCAGTCAGAAGAGTCTGACGAGGAATTCCTCGCTACGGAAGAGGAAGGAGATTTGGAGGAAGCGTTACAGGACGATACCGCTCTAGAGTTAGAGTCCACCTCTCCCGGGGTGGAATATCTAACTTTGGCGGTCAGAAATATCCTTAAATTACTTGTTAAGATGTTATTCCTGAATCCCAGGAGTGTGAATTATTTCATAAACAACCAAATCGGCGGTTTTTCCATTCTCACTGCATCTTCTACAGCAGCTCTCAGTGGCCTGGAAACAACCGGATAAACTGTTCCAAATTCCGCGCCAGTTTCCTTCTAGCTACCCTTTTCCATCATCCATGATGGAGAAGTGGGAAACGCTCCCTCCAGTTGATGCGTCCGTCTCCCGTCTCTCTAAGGCACTCCCAGTACCAGGAGCCACAGTACTAAAAGATCCTTCGGATCGTAAATTGGAGACAACGCTAACATCTATTTATACTGCAGCGGGTGCTCAGCTTAGGCCCACCCTTGTTACTGCTTGGGTTAACAAGGCTGTGGTTTGCTGGGCTGACCAGTTGATTACAGGTTTGGACTCTGGTACTTCCAGAGCAGGTTACGCATACTAGCAGAACACATCCATGAGTCTGCAGTTTTCCTGGGAGAAGCGTCAAGAGATATTAGTCAGATTAGTGCTCGCATATCTGCTTCTGCTATTTCGGGCCGCAGAGCCCTCTGGTTGCGCGCCTGGCATGCGGACGCAGAATCCAAGCGGGCGGTGGAGGGTTTACCATTCAATGGCGACATACTGTTTGGCCCGGAATTAGCCAAATGGATATCCCAGGCCACGGGGGGAGGGGGGGTAAGTCTTCCTTCCTCCCGTCAACTGCACCGGCTCCCAGAAGAGCTTACGCTGGACCTTCGTTTCATTCCTTTCGTGCGCCACTTTCCTTTCGTGGGAGAGCCAGAGGGGCTCCCACCCAAGCAAGAGGCGACAGAATAGAGGCCGCCCACACATGGTTGCACGTAGACAGGAGCCTAAGCCAGCTGAGAAACAGGAGGCATAACGGTCTTCCATCCCACCTGGGACCACCTACAGTGGGAGCCCGCCTGCAAAGATTTCAACAAGTTTGGAACCAGACGTCTCCAGAACCGTGGATCCGCAGACTAATTTCCCTGGGGTACCGAATAGACTTCGAGGTCCCCCCTCCACCTCGGTTCTTCACTACAAGTCTGCCAATACCTGCAGACAAGGCCAGGGTTCTACAGGAGGCTATCCAGTCTATAGTAGTATCATCTGTGCTAGTTCCGGTTCCAGAACATCAACGAGGTATGGGGTTTTACTCTAACCTGTTTGTAGTACCCAAACCGGATGGATCGGTCAGGCCCATCTTGAACCTCAAGTCATTGAACCTGTATCGGTTCCAAATGGAGTCTCTGCAGTCAGTTATTGCGAGCTTGGAATCAGGAGAGTTCCTATTATCCCTGGATATCACGGATGCCTATCTCCACGTTCCCATCTGGGAACCACTTTCCAACACAGTTGGATAATAAACTTCAAGAAATCAAATCTCTATCCGTCCCAGAAGCTCCTGTTTCTGGGTGTGATCTTGGATACGGCATCACAGTGGATCTTCCTTCCAATAGACCAAGCCCGGGATATCCAGTGGTTGGTTCAGCTGCTCCTCAGACCAAAGAGGGTGTCCCTCCTTCTTTGTCTGCGTCTCCTGGGGAAGATGGTAGCAGCCTTCGAGGCACTACAGTTCGGGCGATTCCACATCAAGGGTGTTTCAGCTGAACCTACTAACACAGGGGTCAGGGTCTAATCTGCTTCTACATCGACAGATCCGGAAATTCAGAGTGTGGGACTGGATCATCGTAACAACAGACAGCCTTCGATGATGGGGAGCAGTAGTCCTCGATTATCACTTTCAGGGTCGATGGTCCCCTGTAGAACAAAAGTGGCCCATAAATGTGTTGAAACTCAGAGCGATTTACAATGCTCTGATAGAAGCAATAGAGTTTCTAAGAACTCGTCCGGTAAGAGTTCAGTCCGACAACGCGACGGCCGTCGCGTACATCAACCGCCAAGGAGGGACTCGGAGTCGCAGGGCCATGCGAGAAGTAATTCAGGTTCTCAGGTGGGCCGAGAGCCAGTCAGTAATCCTGTCGGCGGTATTCATCCCGGGTGTGGACAACTGGGAAGCAGATTACCTAAGCCGCCAGGATATCCATCCCGGGGAATGGAAGCTTCAGACATGTTCAACGCGCTGATAAGTCGATGGGGATGTCCTCAGGTGGACCTCATGACAGTTCCGTGGATCTAGGACTTCGTTGACCTTTTTCCTCCGATTCCACTTCTTCCTCGACTGCTAAAAAAGGATAAAACACGAGTCAGCCTCTGTCATTCTCGTGGCTCCGCACTGGCCGTGGAGAAGTTGGTTCTCGGACCTTCGGTCCCTATTGGCAGACGATCCGTGGCCCCTTCCTCTGCCCCCGGATCTGCTGCAGCAGGGTCCTTTCATACACTCCAACCTAGCGCAACGGCGTTTAACGGGGTGGCTCTTGAAACCGATGTCCTAAGATAAAGAGGAATCCCAGACTCTGTTATTCCCACCATGCTACGTGTCAGGAAACCAGTTTCGCCTGCGCATTATCATCGCCTCTGGCGTTCTTATAGCTCGTGGTGTTCCAGTCGGGATCTTCTCTCTAGGACTTTTCGGTGTCCCGGTTTCTGTTTTTTTTTTCTTCAGACTGGTCTGGATTCTGGGCTTCGTCTAGGAACTTTAAAAGTGCAGGTTTCTGCCCTTTCCATTTTCTTTCAACGGTGATTGGCCCTCATTCCTGAGGTGCAGACGTTTCTTCAGGGAGTCTTGCGTTTGCAGCCTCCTTTTTTTTACCTCCGATAGCTCCCTGGGTCTTGAACTTGGTGCTTCTGTTTCTTCAGTCGTCCATGTTTGAACCTTTGGAAGAGGTTGATATTCAGTACTTGTCTTGGAAGACGGTCCTCCTCCTGGCTCTAGCCTTCGGCTCGTAGAGTTTCTGAATTGAGTGCTCTGTCCTATAGGCCACCTTACCTTCTGTTTCATGCTGATAGGGAGGAACTCCGGACGGTAGCTGCCTTCCTTCCCAAGGTAGTGTCGGCTTTTCATATTAATCAGCCTATTGTGGTACCATCTTGGGTGGAGGACTCTGGTGGCTCTTCTACCTTGGATGTGGTTGAAGCTCTCCGCAGGACTGCTTCCCTCCGTAAGTCTGAGTCGTTTTTTGTCCTCTGTGATGCGGTTCAGAGGGGTTGGCCAGCGTCTAAGCAGACTTTGGCACGTTGGATCCGGCTGACATTCATCAGGCTTACGTTAATGCCGACCGCCGGCCTCCTTCGTCCATTTCGTCATCCCACACGTTCTGTGTGTGCATCATGGGCGGCCGGTAGGGGAGCCTCCACGTCACAATTGTGCCGTGCGGCCACTTGGTCTTCAGTTCACACGTTTGTCAAGTTTTACAAATTTGATACGTTCGCTGTTTCGGCATACCGTTTTGGCCGCCTAGTTCTGCAGGTGCCGCAGAGCGCTCCCGCCCGTGGGGAAAACTTTGGGACGTCCCCAGCGTAAGCACCTCCAGTGTCCCCTAGTGGATGAAAGAGAAAATGGGATTTTGGTACCTACCGGTAAATCCTCTTCTCTGATTCCACAGGGGACACTGGAAGCCCACCTCAGCACCTCGCCTGCTTGTTCTTTTTTTTCCGTATGTTGTATGTTATGATTATTGTGTGTTCTTCTCTCCCTTTTACTCCGCTTGTTCTCAATCTCCTCTCTGTCTTCATTTTCTAAACTGAGGGCTGATGGGGCATAGAGGGGGAGGAGCTTCACACTTCTAGATTATTTTAAAGTGCCAGCTCCAGTTATCTACACCTCTATACCCCAGCGTAAGCACCTCCAGTGTCCCCTGTGGAATCAGAGAAAAGGATTTACCGGTAGGTACCAAAATCCCATTTTTGCTACCTAGGTGTTAAAAAAAAAAAAAAAAAACACAGTAACTGAAACCAATCCGACATCACCAACTACTAAGAGACCTAAAAGCTGTATCTGCTGTTGTGTTGGCAATTATCTCATTACTACTGTAGTGTTTGGAGTAAAGCACCATGAAATGATCACAAAATTAAGTTGTTTTTTTTATATTCTATCTTCAAATAGTTTTCAAAAACTGGTTTCCTAATGTGTACATTGGCGCTTTAGCAATGCCCATCTCCGTAGTTTTATTTTGAAGACACTGTCAAAGTTATGAAAAGCCCATTGCAAAGACATGTACATCCCAAGATGGGCATGTGAGTGCAATGGAATAAACTAGCCGGTGCTCAGGCTTCCGGTAATGAATGTATAAGCTATAGAAGCTGATCTCCATCTATCAGGAGACTGCTATTCTGCTGTACATTTTCCTAAACATTCATGTACAGTACGATTACATTTAATTGAGTCAAGATATTAAACCTTGGTTGGAGATGCTCCATTTCTTTTAAAAACAAAATTTGGTTTCAAAACCTTCAGCAGTGAGACTGTGATAAACTTGTATGCTATCTGATCTCAAAGTGAAAAACGATCATGTATTTTATCCCCCCCCCCCCCCCCCCAAAAAAAAGACCTCATAGACAATAAACAGGTGGTTTTACCCATGCACCATTATTGTAGTTACTTTACAAACTTAAATTATTATCCTTTATTTATATGGCGCTACAAGGGACCCTTTGAACCTTAAAAAGTACAAAACCATATGAACAGAAAACGCGTTAATGAATGACACAATACAGAACATTGCCGAACGTGGACATTGTTTATAAACATTGCTGCATCAGAAGTCCTAAAACTCAAGTAGACCAAAGGATGGCAGAAGCTAAAGGTTTGGAGCCGTTGGTGGGCAGTGGGGAGGATTTAGTGGTAGAAGCAAGAGAAGGAAAAGCATATGAGGGAAGAGAGCTCTGCTCGTGAGAATTTACAGGCTAGTCTGAAAACATTGCTGTGAGCTGTCCCAGGATTAGTGAGAGAATGACATCACTGGGGCAAGGTGCTATCTGCTACCTTCCCCAATTATATCCTTATTTCTTTGTGCATTCAGCGGCTAGATATTGGTTCAGAACATAACCTGGTCGCCGCCACCACTTGTAGGTGGAAGGTTCACCCTAATCTCTTCTCAGAATGGTTACTCTGCATTCATTGTAAGAATTCGGTGTTGACCGATGTATTACAGTTTGATCTGTTCAATGCTGTGACGTTTTACAGAAACAAGGACCATAATACAGAATTAATTTCAGTCCTTGATCTTTCCAAATCCTTGTGCTGCCTGTCAGCTTAGAAGGCCAGTAGGATAAATTGCAGTGCTGGTTTTCCTGTAAGGAGGACATCCTTCCGTTGTTATAAATGTCGAAACCTATTACTGCAACAAACTTGTTGTATTGAATATGGTCTCTGTTTATCTCAAACTACTGACCCATATTTTAACGCTCCCATCTGATTTGTGCATTTTACTATGCGATTGTTTCAAATGTAAACCCAAAGATTTAATCTGCAGTTTAGTTTGTTTTGTTAAGATTTTAGATTTTGTTGCAGATCTGTTTCTTCTGCAAACACTCCTTATTGCGATCCCACACTCCATCGCATAGTCAGAGACTTTATATTGGCAGGTCGTAGGCCCCGTTTTAAGCACAAAATCTTATATAGAAGTAAGCCTATCGGTAGCCTCCAACTGCCCAATTTCCCTTCGTTACTATCATGCAGTTTTGCCTTAGAGAATTATGGAATGGGGCCGATTTATCAGATAAGAAGCAATTGGTCGACATTGAAGCCATCTCTCTATGTACACCCAATTTGGAGGTATCCTGGCTCTCAGCTTTTCCATCCATATCCCACCCCCTACTAGGCCCTACCATTTCCTGTTGGCGTCGCTTACGTTAGCAACCACTTATTTCTCCCACCCCTTCTTCTCTCGCCCCATTATTTGGGAATCCTAATTTCCCACCGGAGTTCAGAATAATGCATTCCAGGTTTAGCGATTACATGGGATTGCTAGAGGCTTCAGGTATTCTGAGCTTCCCTTCGATTTCCAGCTAAGTGGGACCTACCCAATAAAGAGATATGGAGATATCTTCAGATTAAGCATTTTCTTCTGAGCTTAGGCCCTCTCCCACAGGTTACATGTAATTGGGAGATAGATTTACGGGGTTTGGTGGTAGAGGATGACTGACAAGAGAGCTTCAAGAATACATTCACTAGCTCCTCGAATATGCTGGTGATGGGAACACATTATAAAATTCTTTCCCGCTGGTATTACTGCCCCAGTTTACTAGCTTTAAATGTATCCTGGAGTCCTAAACACTTGCTGGAGATGTAATATAGCGATAGGAACTCCTTTACACATTTGGTGGGAATACTCCCTCATCCGGCCCTTTTGGAGTAAGGTGATAACAGCTAGCCTCATTCTTCAGGGAGATTTGTCCTCCTGTACTAGTTTTTGGTTACTGAATCTTCTTAGGAGACCTCAAGCACAGTGTGTACGCTTCTTATGGTGCGTACACACTGGGCGATTAAAGTGGACGACTGAACGATATCGTTATCGTTCACTCGTCCACTTTATCGTCCATTTTTAACACAAAAACGATGAACGATAATGATGACGCTCATTCCCGTGGGTCTGTCGTCGTCATCGTTCATCGGGTTAACATGCAGGCTAACCTGACGATGTCGTCAGGTTGCTGCATGTTATGGAATGGGGGAGAGAGCCCAGCGCTGAACGATATCGTTAATGATCTCGTTCAGCAGATGTGCTCAATGTCATGAACGACATTGAGCACACCCTGCCGGGGACACACTAGACGATATCGCTCAGGGAGCATATGTATATCGTCTAGTGTGTACGCACCATTAGACACATACTGAGTGCTTCAAAAGCAGTTATTCCAGTGCACTATAGATGGATTTCTATATCCACTATGACTGAATGGTGTTCACTTTTGGGTCATTATATGTCTATGGACGACCTTATACTCTTTGTCAAACACTCGCCAAGATTTTACAACAATATGGTACCCATGGCTGACCTTTAAAGAATCTGACCACTATAAGTCACTGTGGGATTGTGGGAGAGGCACATAGAGATACGGGAATAGTTGTCAGCTAGGTCGCTTCCCTACATTGGTGTGGCATGATATTCTTTAGTTAGTCTTATATATGTTATATGACTACTGTAGTCTTATTTTCAACCCTGGCGCAGAGGTCTTTCTTTTTGTTTCTTTCCCCCTTTCTATTCATTACTTTTTGTTCTTCGAAAGTTTTGATTTTTTTTTTTTAGGTTTATAAAAATACTAACCGAATGATAGCATTTGTTTAAGGTTCAGTATATGTCATATTTGTTCTGCAGAGCTGTTATGCTTTGTCTCATTGTTCTTATTTAATTTTCTTATGATATGCTGTATGCTAGTATTCAATAAAAAGAATTAGCAAAAAAATAAATACATTTCACCGTCAGTTTTACGATTGAGGTATGAATGAAGCTAAATTAAGGAGGCTGAAATGAACAAAGGGGTTGTCATAAAGTGGTAATAAGTAATAAACTTGAAGTTACATTTATACTTTCCACCATGCACTTTACACACATTCCACAATCCCATACAGATAGGGAAAAGCTAATTATCAACTTTTATTATTATTTAAGCCCTCTCCCCCTTCCACACACCCTAAGATTTATCTTGCACCAGTGAATGTGCAAGATGTAAAAATACAAAAAGAGTAGTAGCGCTGGTTTGTTTCAATTACATGTAGTACATGAAGTAAGATATGGTACTGAATACATTCAAAATGTTTAATAAATGAATTAAAAATTATTTCACTATTTCCAATATTGGATATGCACAGTTGACATGTGATACTTAAAAGCATAGGATCTCACCCACAACCATGTTCACATATGGCCCCTGTAGGGGGACATGGGAAATGCCAAAGGTGGTATAGGAGACTGTCTGCTGGATATTAGTCCTGGTTTCCGCTAGAGGGATGTCCCTTTCAAGATGTATTGTGGTATATCAAATTGTTGGGTCCTCAAACCATGCAGTGTCCATAGGCAGCGAATGTCTGGCTGCGACCAGTAGCTGGTGTCTCCTGGATGGCTTAGTCCTTATTGTCCCAAGGGCTGCATTAGGCAAGGGTAGATGATCCAAGTGGATTTGTCCAAATAGAGGTGGGTAAATTGAGGGTGATGATCCCAATGTGCAAGATGTATTTGTTTGCACTTTGCATACCTTTTTAATGTTGTACTGTTTATGGAAAGAGTCCAGTAAACCAGGGACATAAACGTTATTAGTGTGCCGGACAGATCCTCCAAGGACCACATTGCTGCCTTTCTGGTTCATTGTAGTCAAGCTCAAAACTTCTATAATAACTGTCTTCTTCAGGGTCCATAGGGCTCCACGGTGGAGACAATGGAGTGTAGGTGGGACCTGGAGAACCAGACATGAACAGCAAAGCTTTTCAATACCAGGATGCCCCAGTCATTCCCCCTATACCCCGCCCACAGCCTGGGGGTAACTCAGTTTCGTTGGTGTCCGACAGGAGCTGGACCACCGTTTTAACAGTGGGCTGCTATTAAGCAGCCAAAGCTTTTATGATTTCATTTATTTTTTATTTATCTACTATGATCAGCAGCACGAGACAGTCCATGGGACATCTGCACTGCTGCTCCATCACCCCTCCGAGGTGCTGTGACACCAGTGTACTCACGGCGGGGCACTTTAAGCCTAGCTAGCAGAGGCTCCCTGGACACATGACTGCAGCCGGGAACAATGGGACAGGTAAGGTGGTAACCCTCTCGCATGTGCGGTATTGGGAGAAAGGCTGGATGCGCTGACGTGGACACCGGTTCATCCAGTACTCCACTAGACTAACAGGGCATAAATACTACTGGCGGAGGGCATTTTGTAGGGCCAGGGGACCTGTTGGTTGAAGTCGGCATATGGGACAAGGCGCTCTCCCTGCAGCCCCTCCACAGCTCAGGGAGCCATTCCACTGCGGTGTTGCTGCCTCCCTGAGCTGCTCCTTTCTCATCCTCCGCCCCCTCTGAGACTCACGGCACCCATTTTCTGCACACAAATCTCCGGGAACGTTGGGTCCAGTCTCCCTGTATACCTCTCCCAAGGGCCAGGTTATACAGCGCTATAGCCTACCAGCCACTGCGGTCTGTGTAGTTGATTTTAGTACCCACTGCAGTTACATTGTATGTGACTTATGCTAGCACTGCTGTCTGTCTTCTGTTTCATATGACTGTCAACTTATACGTACCCTTTATTCCGATATAACCCTGGCATACAGAGGGGTTGCTCGCTGCACTGTCAGATTGTGTGTTTCATTATTCTATCAACCTTATAAGGCAGAGACCAGAATGACAAGCAGCTCAAACCCCCCCCCCCCCTCCTTCTCTACTTTTGGTGTCTTAAGTCCTGCTCAGCTTCAGAGCACCTCAATCAGGATGGTCTGTGTGCATCTTGTTATATGGTCCCAGGCCCTCTCCTCAGGACCCACCCTTGGCTAACTTTTCACAGGTGCTGGCAAAAATTGCGGTCCATGTCGCAGTCCCTCTGGTAGCTCCCCCTATGGGATGGCCACAGCAGGTACTCCCCCATGAGTAAATTAACTTTCTACCTCAGTGCAGAGTCTGGCGGAAACCTCTACAGCCATTCAGTAAATGCTGCAAAAAGTGAGACCCTTACCTAGTAAATCTACTAAGCGTGCTGTGTTATCTTCCCAGTCCACCCAGCTATCAGATTCTGATTTATCATCTGGGGAGGCAGAAGATGCAGAACTCTCTCACACTGGCTCCCCTTCTGGTGATGAGGAACCCCCCTCTAAATTGAATATACCTGCACTTGTAAGAGCTGTAAAATCTATTCATCAAATAGAAGACAGAACCTGCCACTAAGGCAAAACAGCCAGCTTTTAAATGCCAAAAGGTAATTTTACCAGAATTCCCTCACTCAGCTATCTGATCATAAAAGTGAGGCGTGGAATATGCCCACTGAAAGATTTCAGCTGCCTAAGCATTTAAGCGCCTGTTATCCTATTCCCACTACTGATTGCACTAAATGGGAAGTTCCCCCAGCAGCCATTCAGTCCTTACTACTCTCGGGAGTAATAATTCCGGTCCCCTCGGCAGGGAAGGGCTATTCTTCTACCCTTTTCTTAGTCCAGAAGCCCGGCGGGTCTCATCTGCCTATTCTCAACCTCAGTTCTCTGAACAAGTTTATCAGTGTGCCCAGGTTTCGTATTGGAAGCCCTCCGCTCTATTACTCTGGCTATGGAGCTTTTGGACTTTATGGTGTCACTGGACATTCAAGACGCTTAACTACATGTACCTATAGCACCTTCTCATCAACAATATCTCCGATTTGCTATACTACAGCAATATTACCAATTTCAGGCTCTGCCCTTTGGCCTATCAACGGCTACTCGGGTCTTTACCAAGATCATGGCAGTTATGGCGGCCTATATTTGTCGTCATGGAATCAGACTGCTCCCATATTTAGAGGACTTCTTGCTGATGGCCAGCTCCCCAGAAGTGCATCACCACAATCTACAAATAACCATTGCCTTTCTACAAGCACACTATTGGCTGATCAACTGGAAAAGTCTTCCTTGACAACTACTCAAAGAATGGTACATCTGGGAGCCCTCCTGAACTCTAAGGTTCAGAGAATATTTCTAACGGTAGACAAACTCTAGGTATTACAGCACCGGGTGCGCAGACTACTACGCAGTCACCAAATGTCAATTCACTCTGCAATGCTGACCCTGGGAACCATGGTGTCCACCTTCGACATGGTGGAGTTCGCTCATATTCACTACAGGCCCCTACAACACCTTATCCTCTCCAGGTGGAATGGGCTGCCTCATCTGCTAAGATCACAAATGATGAGTCTCTCCCCTAAGGTTCACCTGTCTTTGGCCTGGTGGCTACAGACATCCTACTTAGACAAGGGACGCCCCTTTTGGGTCCCGGACTGGGTAATCTTAACCACGGACGCAAGCCTCCGATGGTGGGGCACGTTTGCTGGGCCAGCACTCCTTCTAGGACCGCTGGACTCAGGCCAAGGGGGTCTTACCAGTCAACTTCCTCGAACTCAGAACCATCTACAGAGCTCAGTCTGGCTCAGTTGCGGTCAGAACAGACCAGTACAAGTACAGTCCGACAACGCCACGGCGGTGGCCTACCTAAATCACCAAGGAGGCACTTGAAGTCGAGCAGCAATGGCAGAAGTGTCCCGCATTCTCACATGGATCGAACACCATCTCCCCAGTGTTCTTCCCAGGAATTCTCATTTGGGAAGTGGATTTCCTAAGCCACCACGACTTGCTTGCAGGAGAGTGGTCTCTATATCCAGAAGTCTTTCAGCTTCTGGTGGACAAATGGGGTCTTCCAGGTTCGTTCGTCTGTGAAATTGATCTTCCATTTGGCGTATCTCTTCCCTCCAATATCCCTTCTTCCTTGAGTTCTTCGGAAGTTCAAACAGGAAGGGGGCACAGGTCCTGTTGATAGCTCCGGCTTCGCCCTGATGCCATTGGTACTCTGACCTTCAGTCTCTCCATAGACTTTCCTCTTCAACTTCCTCTACAACCAGGCATGTTGTCTCAGGGTCCCTGTCTACATTCGGACCAGGCCCATCTGTCTTTAACGGCTTGGCTCTTGAGACATCCCTCCTTCTAGCTCTGTGGTCCAGACCATGATCAGAGCTCGTAAACCAGCCTCTGCCAGGATTTATTACCAGGTATGGCATCTATATTTCCAGTGGCAGGCCCCTAGAAACTTTGACCCTCAGGTATTTAAGGTATCTAGAATACTTGCCTTTCTTTAGGCTGGATTGGATCTTGGCCTCTGCCTAACATCTCTGAAAGTGCACTTCTCTGCTCTATCTATCTGGTTTCAGCGCAGAATTGCTCCTCTACTTGATGTTCACACCTTCATGCAGAGTGTTCTACATATATAACCTCCCTTTGTCCCTCCTGTGGCTCTGTGGGATTTGTCAGTGGTGCTCCACGCCCTTCAAAACTCTCCATTTGAACCCTTGGAATCAGTGGATGTCAAATGGCTCGCTGCGAAGACTGTGTTTCTGCAAGCTATAGCATCTGCCTGTAGGGTCTCTGGTGGTTTCTCTTTTCCATATTAATGAGGAAATCGTGGTTTCTGGCCTTTCAATCACCAGACCTCTCGGTAGATGAGGCCTCCTTGGATGTGATCCGTGCACTGGTCTATGTGGACCGTACTAGTTCCATCAGGAATTTTGACTCCCTTTTCATCCTATATGGATTCCACAAGAAGGGATGGCCAGCTAACAAAGACTCTGACCATAGATTCGCATGACTATCTCACAGGCTTACACGCAGACTAACCTTCCTGTGCCAGCTACAGTATCTGTTCATTCTACTCGCTCTGTGGGTCCCTTGCGGGCAGCCCGGCGTAGCGCCTCTGCTGAACAACGTGGTCTTCTGTCCACACCTTTTTTAGGTTGTATGCCTTTGATACATTTGGCTCTTAGGATGCTTCCTTCGGGCGCAGGGTTCTCCTCTCAGCTCAGGAGCGTTCCGGCACGTGAACAACTGCTTTGGGACATCCCAATTGTCTCCCTTGTGGAACCCTATGGACCCTGAAGAAGAAAAAGAGTTATGGTAAAACTTATCCTTGTTAACTTCAGAGTCCATAGGGTCCACAGGGCATACGCCCTGACGCACCTGGCTTCTAAGGGTTTCTTCTCTTGGTCACTTCTCTGTGTGATTCCTCAGTGTACGTTTGAGCTTGTTAACAAAACTGAGTTTCCCACAGGCTGTGGGCGGGGGTATAGGGTGATGGACCAGAGCATCCTGGGATTGAAAAGCTTTGCTGTTGGTTTCCGGTCCTCCAGGTCCCACCTACACCCCATTGTCTCCCCTGTGGACTTCGAAGAAAAAGTTAACAAGGGTAAGTTTTACATAACTCTCCTTTTTTAATGTCTCTAGCCAACGCTTGTCATGCTTTCTCGCACCTACCAGCATCTACAGTATACATCCAGTGCCTGGAGCTCATGGCAGGGAAGAGTTAGTAACCTGGCAGAATGTTTCTGGCACAGGTGCATCAAATTTTTGCTATTAATTAAAAGTAGATGGTAAGAAAATGAAGCTGTAATCTGGCAGTATGTCGTAGGCACATTATACAAAATACGTTTTCCTCTGGATAATGCAAGTTATCATGACTATGCACGCTGTGATGCTGGAGCAATTGCTATGATATTAGTGTGTGCATAGATAAGCATATACCGTAGGCGTTATTGAGGTGTTAGTAATTGGAGTGCTGATGTGGCTGGTTTCATTTCCACCTACACACAGCATCTCTCATCAGTCATCTGCTTTGCACAAGGATAGGGTTTATTAATGTCAAAACACACGCTTTATAGAGAATATGCCAAGTCTGATCTCACAACATACTCCACTTCACTTTTTCATCGTTACTTATGACGTAGGTATTTGTCACTAATATTGACTGTTGCATTGTTTTATTTGCATTGTAGCTGTAATCTGATTTGCATTCTATCAAGTCTGAAAGCGAAATTCTAACACTGCTTATCTGCATCCAAGATGACTTGAGATACCGTGTCCCTAGTGCCCAGAGCATTCCAGAGCCAAAACTCTGGGATAAAAGTAAAATGATAGACTTCCTTCTATTGAAGGTCATTTGGGAGTCTTGTTCCCAGCACAGTTTAGAGAAAGAGCGGACCCAGCTGAGAGGGTAATGCTTTTTTATCGTCATGGCCATTTTCTGGACCCAAGTCCCTGCGGAATTCTCCATATTGTTCTACACATGGCACAGATTTATCTTTGTGTTATTAATGGTTTGAGATTGTGTTGTCAGGGGGTGTCTGTAGGTTGGGTGGAGTGTAGTTGTATAATATTAGCAGTCAGAATCTTTCAGGCAAGTTACTTACATGATTAGGTTCAGCCTGTTCTAAATGTGTTCGCTGCTGCATATGCGAAGCTTCTGCTTGCCTAGCGCGATGGGAACACATCTTTCTAACCCTGTGGATGGTCAATTTTTTTCCCTCCTCCCCAATGATGCTATTTACTAATTGTGTTTATCAATATATATACTGGCTTATGCCGGATACACACTAGACCAGGGGTGGCCAACCAGTCAGAGGCAAAGAGACGAAAAAATATAGTTAGTCAAGCTAAAGAGGTGATGTCACAAAGCTATGCTTCAGTTTTGTGCGCACGCCTTTGTTATGACATTTACAGGAGCATGACCTTGTGTCACACCCCCATTTTTAGTCACACTGGGGGCGAGCCAAGCGCATTGAAAATTCTGTATATGTGCACCTGATGCAGTGCCCTCTGTAGTTTTGCCCCATATGTAGTGCCCCTCAAGCAGTGCCCTCAGCCCAGTAGTTACCTGACCACGCTGGCTTTGGCTCCTGCTGGTGCCTTTGACTGAATCTAACTAGATCCAGCAGGCGCGCAGGGCAGGCTCTTCAAATTGCGGATGAAATCATGACCTGACCCGCAAACTGCATCACTGGGAGCGCTGGCCTCTGAAGCGGACAGAGGCTTCTTTAGCCATATACACTCTTCCATTGGGCTTGTTCGTACATTTGAAAATTGATTGCCCGCTTACCAATAGTGTTTTCATCATATTATTGTGCTTAGAGCTTATTTTAGTACTGCAATGGGGCTGATATTGCCATCCAATCTGTTTGCAAATCCCTTTAGTGACCTTCCCTCTCACATGGTAAGAAACGCCATGCACCGGCCTGTTCCGTTTATTTGGCTCTACGTTTGATTGGCCGAATTGCACTGAACGTGCAAATGAATAGATCACGAGGGCACAATGTTTGCTGTTTCCCGGGACTACACCCACTGACTGCTGTAACCATCAGGCAAATTTTTAGCTGTTGGTCTATTTAAAAACCTAGCCAATGTGAGTTTGATTGGACCAGGAGATTTTGTGCCCACATCCGTTTTGTTCCAGTTAAAGCCCATCTGATGTGTGGTCGGAAACTAAATGTACAGTCAGGTGCATAAATATTGGGAATTTTCATATTTTGGCCTCTATTCACCACCACAATGGCTTTGAAATGAAGCAAACAAGATGTGTTTTAACTGCAGACTTTCAGATTTAATTTGAGGGTAATTACATCCAAATCAGGTGAACGGTGTAGGAATTACAACGGTTTCTATATGTGCCTCCCACTTTTTAGGGGGCCAAAAGTAATATTACAAGTATAGACATGAGTGGCTTGAGAGGCGGGGGCTCGGTGCAGGCTCTGTGCGGGGAAGTGTCGCCCCCGTTTTCCGGGAGGGACAAGGCCAGAGTCTGGGTGCACGCAGACTTCCTGGCCTCGCAGGCTGCCAGGATCCGGATGATGGTCGCGATTGTTTCGATGATGACCGATGGTGACCCCATGCTGCGACGACGCAAATGCAGCAAGGAGGTGTGTGACAGCATTCTGCATTTGCATTTTTAATGGACGGAAATACAGAGGCGCTTGTGTGCGGCTGTGGAATTCCGTCCATCTCTGAATCAGGCCCAATGTTCCCGGAGACTTCTCTACTGCACCAATCTCCGGGGGGAAAAGCCGGCGCTCCACTTTCCTGGCGATTTCTGTCTGCAGCACTGGCCGATGTGACAGGACTCCGGAGAGGTACTGTAAGTATACTTATATGAGTGCGTGGTTTGGTCACCACACGCCCTGCCCCAATTCTAGATATGCCAATTTATAGACATGGTAAAACCAGCTAAATAAAATTGGATAGATCTTGGTGCACATAGAATATGAAATGGGATTAAAAATCACTATGAATGCTATCTGCTCCTTGTATTCACTTTTTAAAGAAGTTGTAGAAAGTGGTCTACTGTTTGCTTATTGGAGAGAGCAATCATTATTCTTATTTATTTTCAAGTTGGTTTCAAGGTGGGCTTAGCCTGTGATGGGGAGATCAGAGACTCCTGCAATGTGTGCACGCCAATATGACAGAAGGTGGGCTTAGCCTGTGATGGAGAGATCTGTGACTCCTACCTTTATGTATGCCAATATGAGAGAGACTGAAGGTGGGCTTAGCCTGCGATGGGGAGATCAGAGACTCCTGCAATGTGTGCACGCCAATATGACAGAAGGTGGGCTTAGCCTGTGATGGAGAGATCTGTGACTCCTACCTTTATGTATGCCAATATGAGAGAGTCTGAAGGTGGGCTTAACCTGCAAGAGTGAGATGTGTTAATGATAACAGACAGTGCACAAGTCTGATCTATATGGAATACTCACTAAGCATATATTTACTGTGACATACTATACGGGTATAACACACCATCCCAAGAGATTACTATATTAAGAGTTCTAAATGAAGGATAAAAATATTTTACAACTGTGCTTTTTATACGTACTACTATACACAATGTAAAGGTGGTGTATATACAATGTGTAGGACGATCAGTGGAGAATTACTAAAGTGCCACGAAATTACTAAGTACTATTTAAGTACACTCACGTCCAGACACAAATTAATTTTGAGTAGACGTGGTCACTATTTAAATACCACTGTGTAACTAGTCAACACCTAATGTAATCAATGTCTGCCTACAATTAAGTGGGGTACTCCGAGACTTTGGATAGATCTATATTCTAACACAAACGTATGTAGTTTATAGTATATGTGACTGCTTATGATAATTCAATGCTTAGGACTAATTCACTCAGTACCACTGTCATTCAGGTTGTAATTAATTGAAATAATAATTCACCAAGCAAGGGAAATGACGTGGCTAATTCTGAATATATTTATACAATATTACATTCTGAACACTTTATGTAATCAAAAACACCTTTTGTCTAAACATTTGCTATATGGTTACAATGGTCTCTTGGCAAAAATAAGGAAGTTGTCTAGTATCTGAACATATTCAATTTGATACTAATTTAAAATATAAGAAATATTTATACCTCCGATAAACAAGCAGGAGGAGACCACTTTCTATTTGCACTACGACTATTATTTAAAAAGTACATAAAAGAGCATATACGAGGTATGTCTATAAAATAACGAGACACTGATTCCACCTAGTAAACAAAATAGTCAGAACCGGTTCTAATTGCATACATAGCAACCTTGAACTTGTCTGAACCTGCATGACAAGCGGCAACACTCTGACGTTCAGTTGATTGTGAGTCGCCATGTAATTTGGTTGTGTTTTCTGTAGAGTGCCGAAAAAATGTTAAGTGTAAAAGTTGAACAACGTGTCAATTTGAAATTGTTAGTAAGGAATGTTGTGTTGACGTTCTGCAGCAACCTGACGCAGATCCAAACCTGTTTCATAAAGTAATCACTTGTGATGAGACCTGGATCTTCCAGTACGATCCTGAAACCAAAAGACAGTCAGTGCACTGGAAAATAGTCATTACCAAGAATGAAAAAAAAGCTTGTCAAAATTCAAAGCAATGCTCATTGTTTTTTTTCGATATCAAGGGTGTAATTTTGCAAGATTGGGTTCCAGAAGGCACAACAGGTAACCAGCATTATTATAAGGAAGTTTAGAAAAAGCTGAGAGAGAGAGTCAGAAAGAAATGGCTGCAACGGTGGAAAATTGGTTTCATTCTCACCAGGACAATGCGCCGGCTCACATAGCACTTTCTGTGACCAACAATCACATTACTACACTTGCACATCCTCCATAATAGCCTGATTTAGCACCTTGCGACTTTTATCTTTTCCCAAAAGTTAAATCAGTGCTTAAAGGGCCACATTCTGAATCAGTTGATGCTGTAAAGAAAACGGCAGATATATTGAAACAACTGACAGAAATTGATTTGCTCCATGCCTTCCACCAGCGGAAAACAAGACTACAGCGATGTATTAGTGCAAATGGGCAGTATATTGAAGGGGACAAACGTTAAATATGTAATACCAATAAATAAAGATGTTATTTAGTAGACATACCTCGTATACCAGGGAATTCAATTCAGTTCATATTCTTTGTGCTCTCTGATATCTATCGATTTTTATTTAGTTGGTTTTAATATGTCTATATTTGTAATGCAAATAATAAGTTACATTTTAATTGTTTGTCATGTGCACTACATAAGACCACTCCTCATTAATGAGACATCACTTCTCTATTTGTTTTAGATGTCCCTTGTACATTTTGCCACTTCTAGGTGCAGTATTTAGTGTTGGATGGTGGATTTATTTTATTCATTCGTTTATCTATGCAGTACCAGCAGACTGTAACAAGTGCAGCTAGTGATTACAGGATGCAGCCCGAGTAATACAGGCCCTTCATAAAGATACAGGCCCTACCCTAAGCTATGTAAGCCTATGTCAGAGGGGAAGGGGTTAGAGGGAAGGCGATTGCTACTGAAGGCTGTGTAAGTGGAATGCATTATTTTAGGGTAGAGGTCTTCCAGGTTGGGTAAGCATGGTCTATCAGAAGGCTTATTTGTCCCTATATAGGCACCTTTTTTCTTTTTGAGGAAACTAACTAGGGGGATTGTATGTTGGATGAATAATTTCCTTATAGAAGAGGCCATAGAGCAGAACGCAGCTGTATGGCAGAGTACATGTACAATGGTCCTTACTGGCATAAGGGGCATTGTGTTTTCTGACGTGTCTGATATGGAGGAAATGTTCTTTTCACCAGGAGGGAATGGACATTATTTGTATTATTGGTGGCTATATTTTCTAGGCAGAGATGTTTTGCTGGCAGGAATATTTTGAATTAGGCATGGGGACTTTGTTTGCATATAGTGAGGGTCATTGTCTTGTGACTGGGGCGCTAAATAGATAGCAGATGGCCGGGATTTTGGGATATTTGAATCTAGTTGAGCCATTTGATTTTCCCCTGTGTTCCCAGTCAGTTTGCACAAGTATCTATGTAGGATCAAGTCTGGTTCTTTACTTTATTTAGTTAAAAAATAACTCATACTGCTGCTTAAAGCAATAAATCCATAATCTGAAGACAGTGGGAAGAAAATTATTGCTTTCTGTAATCTCTTCATATATTCTACTTCCACTGAGCAATCCACAGCTTGGCGTTTACAGTATGTGTTTATAGCTTTCCATTATAATGTAAATCTCCCTGTATGTAGTTATCTTAGCTTGGCTTTTACGGACATGCTGAACGCTCACACAAGCTCATGTGGTGTCTTCTTTCCCCTACAGTGGGCTTTTGGAGTAACGTTGTGGGAGCTGATGACGTTGGGGCAGACTCCTTATGTCGATATTGACCCCTTTGAGATGGCAGCTTACCTAAAGGATGGCTACAGAATAGCTCAGCCGATTAACTGCCCGGATGAGCTGTAAGTATAACTATACCGCACTACAATGTACATTGGTGTCTGTAGTTCATGCTCTCAGAGCCATCTGGTGCCATTCCAGAAAATGATTACGACGTGTGTGTGTAGATAAGTCGAGCACTTATTACACATTTGTTTCACTGTATTTTGACAACATGTGAACCACAATTTGCTGTAGTGACTTCTATATGAGACACAAAGGGAATTTTAGTCTATTTACCTTGGTGCAGTTCTGTTGTTGCTCTTTGATACTGTTAAAGGTCCTTATGGTGCCAGTATCTAATCCTTATTCACTGCATTTGTACTAATTGAATGTTACCTTACAGTGCCCACCGTTGTGCATATACTTTAACCATCTTGTAGGGGCTGTGGATGGTTTTATATTTTCTACTGAAGGATGCATCCATTTTGCTAATGGTAGTAAAGCTCTGTAATACCCTCTTTCCTCCCAGGTTTGCAGTCATGGCATGCTGTTGGGCTCTGGACCCAGAAGAAAGGCCCAAGTTCCAGCAGCTGGTACAGTGTCTGACTGAATTCCACTCCGCCCTTGGAGCCTATGTGTGAGGAGCCACTGGGACATCACAGCCCGGACGCCACACTTCCCGTATCTGTATAAAGCTCACAGCACAGTGCCTTAGGATACTATGATAACCTTCATTTTTTTACCTTTTTTTTTTTTTTTTTTTTTTTAATAAAATACTTTTATATCAAGTATTTTATTGCTATTATATCTTGGTTTTCGTGAAGCTGAATGGATTGAACAATACATGGAAGAATACACAAGTCTGGTCTCAAGAGCGAGACACTATAGATTGCTTCTACAAAGGGCACCCAATGCCGTAAAGGCATTTGTACTTTTATAAATATTGGACCTTTTTTTTTTTTTTTTTTTTTTTTTTTATAAACCCTATCTCCCTTTTTTGTTTTGTTCTTTTAGTAATTGGTATATGTTTGGACGTCTTTAAGATGCATTGTTCCTTTGTAAAAGGGTGAAGACATAAGTTATAACACTTGACAATGCCTCCTAATTGTATGCTTGTTTTGAACTTATGCAGCAGTTCACTTTGTACATAAAGGATAATGGTTTGTCTTCAGCACAGATATTGTACTTGTTAGCTCGCACGACATAGTATTACGGTACACCTCATTCTGTTTAACCTTTTTGTTGCAGGAAGGGCTTGCACAAAATAAAGAATAGAGAAGACACTAGAGCGGCCAGTATGGTACTATTATATAGCATTAAATAAAAAGCACATGCCCTTGGAACCAGGAATTAATCTGTAGGGCCGGCCAATCTGAAGATGATCAGTCTGAAAGTCTATAGGGCACAAACTTTGTTAATCAAAATCAGGAGTGGAAGTTCAGGCTGCCTAGCAATAGCCGGGAAAGCTGCAGTGATGCTGCCGACTATGTCACCGTCCTAACATGTAATGCTCAAAGAAAACCAAGGGGACAATTCAGAATAGTATTACCAGCTAAACTAGTACAATTTTACTGCTAGATATGCCCTGATGTACATGCCCACAAGGCACTGACAAAACCGCAAGGCTATTTGAATTACTGCCTCCAATGTGTAAAGCTGTTAAAAGTAGTCACCATATAACAGTAAACAATAAATGGCAAACCTTGATGTAAAAA
Organism: Taudactylus pleione; assembly: GCA_031769625.1. Lineage (NCBI taxonomy): Eukaryota > Metazoa > Chordata > Amphibia > Anura > Myobatrachidae > Taudactylus > Taudactylus pleione. The sequence continues at coordinate 8,695,443 of JAUIMM010000065.1, forward strand.
AAAATATATATATATATATATATATATATATATATATATAATGTGATTTTGTGGCTGCTCTAGCATTCTGCTCTATTCTTTATTCTGTACATTACTATCTTGCTGGAGTGTTGCACAAGATACAAAGGGTCACCACAGAATGGTGAGAGCACTGAACAATATGAGAACCTAGCCTGCAGTAAGTCACAAATTCTGATCACACAATGCATAGGGTACATTCTATTTAAAATATTCACTACTTATGAAATCTCACCTTTGCATTTCATGAGCTATATAATTATGTATTTTCGCTCAGTGCTTAGGTGTAAACAGATATGTTTCAATACTCTGGGAGAGACTGAACCACTTGACAAGAAAGAATCCCAACAGTTGTATGATAGCAGGGCCAAGAGGTGCGCTTGTCATCCTGGCTTCCTTCCTAGTGCTAATGGATTACCACCTTTTTATAGCATGTTAATTTACGTGGAGTGCAGTCACATTAACTGTAACATTAGGACGGCTTTAATTCACTACTCGTGTTTGGCTGGCAGGGCCCGCTTGAACTTGTAACTCCACAATAAGAAATCCCCCTGTCTGTGCTATGAAGTGTTACTGAAGAATTTTTCTAAGAATGGATGGTAGTTAAATTACAGTATTTGGATTAGTTGCATTTGGTTGTATTATGGTCCTCAAACTCTGTCCTCAGGACCCCACACAGGTCACATTCCAGGTCACACAGCAGGAGCACAGGTGTATTCCTTACTCACTTACTTACACATTTTAAAAGACCTGCAGGTGGAGCTAATTATTTCACTTTTGATTATGTGAGGAGACCTGGAAAACATGCACTGTTTGGGGTCCCGGGGGCCGAGTTTAAGAACCACTGGTGTAGATGTTAAGTAGGTAAACAATCTTGACATTTTAAAAGCAGTAGCTTGGTATTTATTATGCTGCTTTCTCACAAAGATTAAATTGCCATATTGATCTATCATGCATGGACTCCCAAAACCTCGCTTGAGGACAAATTTATCAGATGTGGAAAACCAAGTTGAACGCTGGTCCCTATTGTTGGATGCCTGCAGCTGCCTGTACTACAGGAATGGAGGCAGAAAACAATGCAATTCTGTCCTATAGCAACCAATCAGATTCTGTATCATTTTCTAGAATGCAATAGAGAAATGATAGCTAGAATCTGGTTGCCATGGGTAACATCACCACGTGTCTGTTTTAGAAGCTTTAGTAAATCTACCCCTTGAGACCGTTACTGGAAGAATCTAAATTTACAGCTGCTGGAAGCTTAGGTCCCTGGCACCTTTGCTCAGGAATTAGAGAAATTCATTGCTATTATGGAAGACATACAGATGTGGTGCTGACCTTTTCTTTACATAAAGACCAATTAGATAAACTATCTGCTTCACACTGGCCTCAAACATACAGTATTTTGGATGGTGTCACAATTGCTCTTTAGTGATTAATCTATGAACTCAAATCGGGCTACAACTGTACTTGTCTGGTCTGCTGTGGCCCCCCAAAAAAATGTAAATCCATTTGAAACCAATGGAAGAATCTTACAGACCATAATTTAGCAATACATAGGAATGACTTCTCAAATTGCTTATTTATTTTAGTTGAAAGGGCTCCTTGGTCGGTGGTCTCTCTCTAAAGACAGAAACCCCTCTCCTCTGTGATAGGCCTTTTCCCATTCAGTTATAGGGCCAGATGTACTAAGCTCTGAAAAGTGATAAAGTGCAGAGTGATAAACCACCAGCCACTCAGCTCCTAACTGTCATGTTACAGGCTGTGTTTGAAAAAAGAGTTAGGAGCTGATTGGTTGGTAACTTATCACTCTCCACTTTATCACTTCCAAGAGCTTAGTACATCTGGCCCATAGTCTCAATTTAGTGGCACACATGTCTGACTGCAGTATTTATTTACATGACCTAGATGTTAGCACAGATGTAGTAACTGTGACATGACTCTGACACTACCACCAGGCCACAGTGCCACATGCCGCCTTTAGAATATAGCTGGAAACCGGAATACGACATGTGCCCAGCCTTATAGGAATGGTACAAACACTTGAAACTAACATAGAACTAATCCCATCTGTCAGTCGTCATTGCGACGTAATCCCATGTTGCAGTTATTGTGAGGTCGCTCCTGTTCTATGCTGTTAGCACTGTGTCAACAAAGCAATTTGTATTTGTCAGGAGCAGTCTTGTAATTAAATGGCAAAGATCCAAATATATTTTTTTAATATGTTGTGAAATAAAAAAAAAAAACAATGAAAAAAAAAAAAGTTTGTTTATTACTTTACAAGAGATGATTTTTTATTTTTATTACTCTGTAGGAATAACCCTTCCCACCATCACAAATACACATGGGCTGTAGGAGCCTATAGATTGGGTTAGTTCCTGCAAACCTCAAGTAGCACCTAAAAGGCTATGGATTTTAAAATATAGCAAATATGGCTTTGTAGTGACTGGAACAAGTGTTCTCTATCCATGTCCATGTTCCGCTGTCTGTGTCCTGGATGCCACGGTCACCAGGAATGGCTAGCACTGCCCTTGGCTCAGGCAGTCATTGTGGGCTATTGCACCTGTATATGTTTCTCCTAGTCTCTCTACATCTGTTAGGGCCTTATTCCAATGTGCACACAATGTCGGGCACAAGCTGTCGGTGTTTTCAGTCCCAGTCGCACTGCGCGTGCGCCCCGATGGTTACTGCCGGAAGCTGCAGAGCAAATTGGGAGACAGGCCATTTCAGTGAGCGGTCTTGGCGGTGACTGGGATGGCTAGCCAGACGCGGACGTGTCTCTCTGTGGGCGACTGCGGCTTTAGCTCTAATTTTGGCGGGTATGTTCAAACGTACATTCTACGCCTCTATAGATCTGGTGCAATGTTTGATGGTGTGTCTTAATATGCAAAGTGGTAGCTGGTGGGAGTCGCTTCAGTCGCGGATGCATTAGCGTGCACTTTTTAATTGGGCCCTTTTTGTGGTTTCATATGTGCCCCTAAGGGTCATAGGTCATGCTGCTAAACAGCCAGAACATTTATTCTCTCTGACAGGCTGATCGGATTAACCTGACAGAGTGCGATTGTTTATCCACGTCACCTCCACATAGTGCTGACATACTACTTTCATTTTTCATGGTTTATTGTTAAGGTGCATACACACAACGATTTTTTGAACGATTATCGATATCGTTCAATCGTTGAAAAAATCGTTCACTTTCTGAGTTAAAACTATGACCGATTATCGTTCATGCGCGTTCACGTTTGTAGTTCAGTCAGACTGACCAACTCAACGATTTTCACTAAGGGAATATGCAAAAATTGTTTGTAGTTCAAAAAAATCATTCATTACATTTAGTAAATGAACGGTTTTAGTAAATGATTTTTGTTCATTTTTCCCTTAAAAAAAGAACAAAAATCAGTTACTAAATCGTTGTGTGTGCATGCGGCTTTAAGCGGCATACACACAACGATTTTGTTACCAACGATTTTATGAACGATTTTCTGTCAGATTACACTGCACAACAATGAAAATGTTTCCGATGTGAAAATAGTTACTTCTAATTGATTTCAGCATGCAAAGAATGAATATGACATTTAATACTCTCAGTTTTAAATTAGAAGTGGAGCGAAACTAGTTTAACAAGTATGCAGTTTCTAGCTTATTTATGTCTTCGGGAATAGACTGGTGCCAAAATCAATATAAAGATCTCAATCCGTACAGCTGTGGTCAAAAGTTATGAGAATGATACAAGTATTGGTTTTCACAAAGTTTTCTGCCTCAGTGTTTATAGACCTTTTTTTCAGATGTTACTATGATATACTGAAGTAACATTACAAGCATTTCATAAGTGTCAAAGGCTTTTATTGACAATTACATTAATTTTATGCAGAGATTCAATATTTGCAGTGTTGACCCTTTTTCAAGACCTCTGCAATTTGCCCTGGCATGCTGTCAATCAAATTGTGGGCCACATACTGACTGATGGCCGCCCATTCTTGCCTAATCAATGCTTGGAGTTTGTCAGAATTTGTGGGTGTTTGTCCACCTGCCTCTTGAGGATTGACCACAAATTCTCAATGGGATTAAGGTCTGGGGAGTTTCCTGGCCATGGACCCAAAAATGTCGATGTTTTGTTGCCCGAGCCACTTGGTTATCACTTTTGCCTTATGGCAGGGTGCTCCATCATGCTGGAAAAGGCATTGTTCATCACTAAACTGTTCTTGGATGCTTGGGAGAAGTTGCTCTTGGAGGATGTTTTGGTACCATTCTTTATTCATGGCTGTGTTCTTAGGCAAAATTGCGAGTGAGCCCACTCCCTTGGCTGAGAAGCAACCCCACACATGAATGGTCTCAGGATGCTTTACTGTTGGCATGACACAGGACTGATGGTAACACTCACCTTTCCTTCTCCGGACAAGCGTTTTTTCCAGATGCACCAAAAAATCTAAAAGGGGATTAATCAGAGAAAATAACTTTACCCCAGTCCTCAGCAGTCCATTCCCTGTACCTATTGCAGAATATCAGTCTGCCCCTGATGTTTTTCCTGGAGAGAAGTGGCTTCTTTGCTGCCTTTCTTGACACCAGGCCATCCTCCAAAAGTCTTCGTCCTGTGTCATACCAACAGTGAACAGATGAGAATTAAAGTAATATTCCTCCTTTGATGCAGGCACCATAGAGACAATAAATACAATAGAGTAATGCATTATGCTAAGTATTCAACTAAGGCAGAGCTTCACTCATTTTTCTATTATCTAGGAGCCAGCCCCACCATCCCAAAAAAAACGAAACTTGTAAAGTGCAAAACATCATATCTAAAACAGAACAAGCTTAAAAAGTAATTACTATAACCGTCCTATTTGTCCACGAACATGTCTTGTTCCTTTAGAGTTGAAGTACCACCGGTCTACAGACCTGTTGGGATTGAAATCTTCAGCGGATGGGCACAGTTGAGACTGGCAACATCGAGACCATGCACAACAATCTTCTCAGAAACGGAAATCTCTCTTAGTGCTGGCTGGAGAAGGTCACTTAGTTTCTTTCCCTTGCTAATAACTTTAAATTCATACCATATGTTCAGTAAAGTTGTTTCACAGAACCCACCTTTATTTGCTGTTCACTAAATAAGCACATTATTTTCTGTCCTCTCTAGAGCACCATAACTTGCCAGGCTGCTTCCTGTACCCATGTGAATGTATAGGAAACTAGTGCACCTATCATTGTCTTGTATGGTCAGGATTTCGCAACTATTTAACTGCATTTTCAATGACATTTTCTTTGTCCATTTGGACAGCAGATGATTCTGAGCTACTTATCCCATGCAGCCGCACATCTTCATACATCCCAGTTAAGGGAGTAGTGGTGAGAAATGTATCTTCATATACTCCATGGGTATAGATTGCAGTGATGAGGTTGTATCTTTCACATGCATATCGACCATGCTTAGGAAAAGCTCTTCCCCTTGAAACAAAAGTGAAATATGTTTGTGTGACACCAGGTAGTCCAATATAAGTGCAGCATGTGCACAAACTTAGAATTGCGAGCTTTTTCTACTAATCCATTGCAACTGTGGAAGTAATTATCTATCTTCCTGCTAGAACCCATTCCAGGAGAATGGTGACACTTCCAGGTGACAGGTGCTGAGAGCACTCACCTTGCAGCCCCTTGTACATCATACAAGTATTGAAACGTTCTAATCTAGCTTTCCAGGTTTTCTACTCCCACTTTCAATTCTTGCATTCTTTTTGGAGATTGCTGGCAGAATTTAAACGGCATCTTCAAGACCATGTCACGATCCTGCACGTACTTTAACATCATTGACGGAAGCTAATACTATGTGCAATACAGTGGTCACCAAGAACATGATCCACTTCTTACTTCATTTCTGTACAAGACCGTTTTCGGTACTGATTATATTTGCTGCACGTCAGGGCCATTACAAATTAGATGCTTGTTGAACAGCGATTGCAGAAGTTCAGGTTTATCTGGTTCATTCTCCATGCTGTTCAAGTAGCTTTCTGTTGTTGCACTTTCAGAAGGTACAGCTGACAAAAAGGTTTCCCATAAAGCATTTTTCTTTACATACCTCACATAGATGATTAACTCCAACATCAGCGTTATCAGTGGATCCATCAAGTAGCAAAGTTAAAATGGGTACACACTAAAAGAGTACCCATATCGGGCGCTTTGTACACACTAGACAATCCGGTGCCTGCCTGCCTGCCCAATATGCTGGCCCCCACGGCATAGTGCTGCATGGGATCGTCAGCCACATCGCCTGATTTTACTGCATGTACAAGAGATCAGGCGATGCGGCTGACGACCCCACGGGAGCGCATACTACAAAATGTAGTACATACACACTGCACGATGTGATCGATTTGTCGTTCCGATGTGCTGGAATTGGCCAAATCGTTAGCAATATCGTGTAGTGTGTAGGAGCCTTAACCTATCTAGCTTTTAGTTCAGGAATGAAATAACAGTTGCAATGGATGAGCTAAGTTCTTTACGTCTTTCATCACTGGCATATTCATTTGTCATTTCAACACCCAATTTACTTGTCAACATCGGTAAACATTCAAAGTAAGAAAAGGGCTTATTAGTATGGTAATAGGCCATGTTAACAAGAACTTTGAAATAGTTCAACATCTTTGTCTATTTTCGTTTTGCATGGAGCCCAAGGCGTTTTGCATCTCAAGTTTTTACTCACTTCTGATGCGGATATGATTTTTGATGCTTTGGATAATGGTCCAGCTTGAATGGCCCCATATAACAGTGTATGAGCTTTGAATTTCCATCCACCATTTCAGGATATGAGCAACATCCATCACTTTGTGCAATACCAGTGGTCTGATAGATCGGACATTGACGTTCCTTACACCTTTCTGGCTTTAATCATCATCATCATCTCATGGGTTGAAGGTGAACTACAGAAGTTGTGCTTGGAACATTGTCACCACAATTTTCTCATGTTACATTCTCATTGTTACACCTAATGGAGCATATGGGCCTTTCTTCTCTTGCAGTAGCCGGCACTACCTGAGCAGAGATCGCTAAAATAAAAATAAAAAATTAGTCGTAACTGTTTGGCACTTTCTTGAAGGCCAGTGCTTGTTCCAAGGGATGCACGCTATATTTTACAGTTGAGAGGCAGTGACTTAACAAAAAAACTATAAATAAATAGAAATAGAGGGAAAAAAAATATCTTTTTAGAAATGTTAAAAAGAAGTCAGATTCTGTGAAAATAAACTACTCTCCAACTGTAATTGTCAGGGTCACTACTGGTAAGACTAAGACGTGCAGCAGTAGACGTTATCGCTTGCTGTTGCTCGGTTCCTGAGGTGGCTGTTTGGCGGAGGAGTGTGCAGCAATCGACGGTGGTCATGGCTATGAGAGGTTGAACTATTGAAACAAAAAATAAAATAAAAATTTGTATCCAGTAATGTGACAGAGAATAAAAAAAATACAGTATTACCAAATGTAATAGTCTGGATCACTTCTGGGAAGATCAATGAGATGTGTAGCGCCAGGGGAAGTTCAGCGTTGTGCGCACTCCTCCCCTGATGACCAGCCCCCTGAGGAACGGAACATCTGCAGACAGTGGTCACGGCTAGAAGAGCTGTGTGAATAATTAAGAAAATAAATGCTTCACTGATAATTTGGCAGTTTGCAGATGTAGAAACTTTAGGTGTGATAGGCTTCTGCCACATGTGTTTTTTTATTATTTATATGGTGTGAAAAGGGGTCCGCAGTGCCATAGAGAGACCGTATGAACAAAGCAAGAAAAAAATAAATAATAATTTTACAATACATTGAATATGGACACGGCTCTTTAACGTTTGTAGGGTGGTTATTTGCTTATGAATACAACATTGCTACAATTGTGGTTCTAGAGAAAAGTCCCTTCGGTCAAAAGTCAGGATAAGGACTGAAGAGTGCCTGTTTTTCATGTAGGGAAATAGACTATCACAAAGTAGTTCTTGCTGAGAATGGAGTCGGCAGGTACACAGCAACAAGCACAATTCACCAATCACTATTAGCAGAGTATCTGGGTACGACAAGATAGTCGGCTGTCACTATACCGCGCAAGCGGATGGTGCTGGGAGCAGTAGTTTTCCAGACAATATTTAAACCAGGGTATAATGTGCTTGGCCAAGATGCATGTAGTGGTAAGTATGTAACGCAGTTGTTGGTGCTGGTGGCGGTTAGTCCACACGTGGTACAGCTTATCCAGTTCTTATGTTTATTGGAGCAGGTAGAACAATAAGTGACACATGACATAAGGATAGCACAACTGTAACAGCGCTATACAGATTATGTACATATAGGCAGTATGGAGCTCAGGGTATTACTGAGCCCTGTAGTGTGCCCTGGGTATTGCTAGGTGGTGAGGGTGATGCCCTGTACTTATAGTGGTGGTATACTATACTTGCTGTCCAGCTATTTGGCTCTGGTTGGCTCTGTAATGTGAGAGTCTCCTGGGTCCATCCGTTCTCATGGAACATCAGGAAGTAAAGCTGTACGGAGTCAGGTGTCAGGCCTTTCTGACTGAGCTCTGGCAGGTCCTAGCTGTGCCTTATACCACTCCAGCCGGCATTTGGCACTGCACATGGTGATCTGAGGCTTGTTTGCAGGACAAATCCAAGATGGCGGGCGCACTCGTTTCAGGGTCTACCACACAGTCTGACACAGAAACTTCGGACCTTGCTGGTTCTCCCTCTTCACCTGTACCAGCACATCAGCATTCCTATCAATCCATGGTTTAAGCTATTAAGGAGACTATTATCCCCCTGCTTCAGTACCAAACTGCTACTTTTAAGCAAGGTATGCGGGAGAGGAGAAATCATTTATCACAGATTACTCAGACCGTGGATAAAGCTGAGATAAGGCTGGGTGAAGCATTTCAGGACATTTTTGATTTGAAGCAGCATAATGGTGAGCAGCAAAGGACGCAGCATATGTTATGTAATAAAATTGATGACTTGGAGAATCGTTCGCGTAGGAACAGTCTTCATCTGGTGGGTTTGCTAGAATCGGTTAAAGGCCCAGCTTTACATCATTTCATACACCAAACATTACAAGCTTGATTAATAGTTAATAGAGATACGACAGCATATCTGGGAGAAGAAGCGGCTGAGTCACGCGCTAAGCATTAATTATGTTTAGATGAAGTTTTGTGTTCCTCCTTTTATTCTTTTCTTGTTGCCGACACTTCTAAGAATGATGTTGAGCAACTTTATGGGTGGGGTAGACAAATAGCCGCGGGGTTTATCACGCGACTAATTGCCAGCCAAAATCCCCACGCCGCCGGGAAAAGCTATTCAATAAAATAGCCTTTTTCCGTGCCGAAAAATCGGGACTCGTGCGCGAAAACACACTGATTCAGCGAAAACTGCAGAGTCAATGGTTGTTTTTTTTTCCCCTGCGCGCGAGCCTGATTTGGTTGTTTTTAACTCAGATTTTACCTCGCACCTCCATGAGCTGCGAGGTAAAGTCCGACTGTGGGGACTCGCGTGCGAGGAGTCCTCGCTAATTGAATAGGTCCGGCATGGCAATTAGTCTCAGGGTAATTGAATACGCCCCTATGTGTGTGTTTATTTCTGGGACTATGATAGTTCTTATAGTTTTATTTATTTATATATATATATATATATATATATATATATATATATATATAAAACTCTCTGATTTTTCATCTACTTAAAATAGTTTCTTGTGCCTGACTGCCAATGCCGGTACATACTTGTTATGTTAAATTCTATTGCCACTCCATATTCAATACTAAGCCTTTTACTATGGGGGTGCTAGCTGTGGTTTTGATGCCTCATGGGTATACGTCAGTTAGCCTTTCCAACTTCTCTTACATTTCTACTGAAGTCTGCAATTTCAGTATTGTTACACTGTAAAAGGTTGTTTCCCTTTATTTCTCTATTTCTATATATTTCCCTTTTTTTTGTTACTTACCTATACGTTTTTCAAGTATTTGTATTTTCCCCTTTTCCTTTGATGCTCATTTTATTATAGATCTACTTGTCTTTTATTTTGTTTTGGGGTATGGGCCGAGTCTCCGCGCAGGTTAGTTTGCTTATTTGATTTTTTTAATGTCTTTGTTAAAAATCTGCTCATGGAATGTGCGGGGAATTAATTCTCCTGTTAGAAAGAAAAAAGATCCTTTTCTATTTAAAAAAACTTGTCATCAATGGGTTATATTTTAGTAGTCACTGCTTGCTATAATTCAAAAGCCAGAGGAGTAGCAATTCTGGTCAAAGCATCTCTTAGTCAGCAGACTATAATTTTACATGTAGATCCAGTAGTATGGTATGTACATACAAAAACAAAGGTGTTAGATTTTAGGAGGCTGATTTTGCAGAGATGGGAAGATGTGTAAGCGAATCTTTGGCAGAGTGGAGGAACTTGAAAGGAGTGCAGGAGAGGTGGGGAAATTTGTGCAATATTAAAGGCAACAGACCTTTGTAACAAAAGGGTTAGGAAAACCACAAGGACAAGGAAGCCAGTGTGGTTTGGGAAAGAGGTAGCCAGTATTGTGAAAGCAAAAAAGATGGCCTTTAGGAAATACAAGCAGACGCAAAATAATGAAGACAAAGAGGAGTATCTTGTAAAACAGAAGGAGGCTAAGAAAGTAACAGATGTGCAAATGCAAAAGCTGAGGAGCAAATGGCACAGTCAGTGGGTAAAGGGGGCACAACTTTTTTTAAGTAAGCGAAAGGAGAAAAAAAAAAGGTGGAATAAAAAGGCTAAGGACAGAAAGAGGGAGTCTTGTTGAGGGAGACAATGTAATAGCTGATCATCTTAATAATTATTTTTGTGCAGTATTCACTACTGAGAAAGAGAGGGTAAGGGGCCACAGTTAAGTTGCAGGTGTAATCAGAAAAATGAGGTAGGAACAAGCACATTTACAGAGGAGAAGATCCTATCAGAACCCTCAAAACTGAAAGTGGATAAATCAATGGGGCCAGATGGGATACATCTAAGGATACTAAAATAGCTTAAAGGGGTGCTGGTAACACCATTAACAGAATTATTCAACCAGTCACTAGCTACTGGAGTCATTCCAGAGGACTGGAAAAAAGAAAATGTTGTCCCACTGCACAAAACTGGAGGCAAGAAGAGGCAAGCAACTACCGACCAGTGAGCCTTACATCAGTAGTAGGGAAATTGATGAAAGAAAGAGCCGTAGATTATCTCAAATCCAGCAATTTACAGGATCCCAAACAGCATGGATTTACTGGGGGGAGATCATGTAAAACAAATCTTATTGACTTTTTTTGACTGGGTGACTAAGGAAATAGATAAAGGTGGGGCCATAGATATAGCTTATCTAGACTTTAGTAAGGCTTTTGACACTGTTCCACATTGCAGACTGTTAAATAAACTGATAAGCATGGGATTGGACACAAAGATAGTTGAATGGATAAGATCATGGCTGCAGGATAGGAAACAGAGAGTTGTAGTAAACGGAGTGCAGTCTCAAGAGGGAAATGTTACCAGTGGAGTACCTCAGGGATCTGTACTTGGACCAGTGCTTTTTAATATCTTTATTTGTGACATTACAAATGGTATTGAAGGGAAACTATGCCTTTTTGCAGATGACACAAAGGTATGCAACAGGGTAGACACACCAGGAGGGGTAAAACAAATGATTGATGATCTAATGATCTAGGTAGACTAGAGGAATGGTCAAGAACGTGGCAACTACAGTTTAATGCCAAAAAATGCAAGATCATGCACTTGGGTCTCAAAAATCCAAAGGTTAAATACAGTATTAATGGCACTATACTGGAAAGTACTGAAGAGGAAAGGGATCTAGGAGTCACTATTTCAAGTGACTTAAAGACAAGCAAACATCGTAACAAAGCAATGGGGAAGGCAAGTCAGATGCTTGGTTGCATAGGGAGGGAAATCAGTAGCAGGAAGAAGTGATAATACCACGGTATAGGTCATTGGTACGTCCTCATCTCGAATACTGTGTTCACTGCTGGAGGCCATATGAAGGATATTAATACATTAGAGACAGTACAAAGAAGGGCAACTAAAATGGTGCAAGGTCTACACCACAAAACGTACCAGGAAAGACTAAAAGATCTAATATATATAGTTTGGAGCAGAGAAGGGAAAGGGGGGGCATGATAGAAACGTTCAAATATATAAAGGGTTTTAACAAGGTAAAGGAAGGATACAGTCTTCAAAGAAAGAGAAGTATTAGAACAAGGGGACATGTTCTGAAACTGGAGGGTGGTAGGTTCAGGGGAAATTTTAAGAAAAATTAATTCACAGAAAGGGTAGTGTAAAAGGAGAATAGCCTCCCATCAGAGGTGGTAGAGGCTAAGACAGTAGAGTAATTTAAACATGCATGGGATAGACATAAGAGGTAACAATATGTTTAAAAATGGGGCAGACTAGATGGGCCAGTTGGTTCTTATCTGCCGTCAAATTCTATATTTCTATGTTACATGCTTGCCAACTATCCCTCATGGTCAGGGAGACTCCCTGAAATAGTAGCAATCTCCCTGATTGTACCTTACCCCCCATTATGTAGCTGTTATATATTCAAATGGGATCATTAGTATAATTTCCCTGCATTGGGTATAAGGCACAATGATCCCTATGGCTACAGGCATTTTCTGAAAAGTATTAGTGAGTTTTCATCAACAAATAGATCTTACTGACTGCTTTAGGGCTCATTTACATTTGGATGTAAGGTAATGTTAGGACACGCCTCTCAGGTGTAGCAATACACGCCCACTTTACCACCGCGCTCATAGGTGTTGCTATCACAAACTCCCTGAAATGCTTTTTCAAAAGTAAACAAGTATGGATGTGTCATTGCTGAAGTTTCATGATTGACAGAAAATTTGTATTTTGCAATATCTGTGCACCTAATATTTAATCTAGAAAGTTCTTTCAAAGAGTATTGACAAAATTATACGCGTACTCGGATGTACAATTGCTAGTGGGAGGAGCTTTTAATCTAATAGCCCTTCCCTCTTGTGACAAATCCTCATGTCCTACACACCCCCCTCCGTATTTGGGGATACAGAGATTAGTGACCATTTACATTTAATTGATTGCTAGAGAGCTATGCATCCAATAGATGGAGACTATACTTGTCAGTCGGCAGCACTTGGCTTACTGTCCAGATTTACTCACAGTTCCTTCCATAGTTGCTAAGATGCAGGACACCAGTATAGCTCCGATTTCTATCTCTGACCATACTCTTGTTTGGTGCTCTGTTACTTCTGCTATTGATGTAGGTTCTAATCGCCAGTGGCGATTTCCTTCTTCTTTGGCATCCTAACTACCCTTCCGTAATGCCTTAGAGGCAAAGTGGCAAGAGTACCTTCATACCAATCAGGAACACGTGGCAGACCCACTGCTATCATGGCAGGCGGCTAAACGTGAGGAAATTATCTCATTTGTCAGTAAATACAAGAAGGAGCAGTCTGCTCTCTATCTCACCCCACAAGCATCGCTTACAGCGGCCTATGCACAGTATAAGTTGTCTCCTACCCCTGCGTGTCTGGCAGCTTATATGCAAACAAAATCCCAGTTAGAATGAAATATTTGTACATCTATAATTGCATCTAACTTCCAGTTCTATTGCTTGGTTAATAAACCAGGATGACTTTTAATAAGAGGCATTAGACCAGCATCGCATATAAAACAAATAAGAGAGGGGATCGTGTACATAGAGGGGTAGAGGTGATGGAAGCTTTTTGGGAATTTTACTCTACACAGTATTCACAAGATACACTGGATCATACTAGTAAAGAGGCCTTCTGGGAAAAGCTCTCTACACCTAAAATATCAGAATCTCAGTCAGAATCACTTCTGTCCCTGATCACTAAGAAGAGGTCCTAAAAACTATTAAGTTGCTGAAGCCTCTTAAATCACCTGTCCCTGATAGACTGTCGGGTGAAGTCTATAAAACTTTAGCTGAGAGAATAGCAGATACACTGAAGGATGTGTTCAATTCCATTATTACAACACACACTCTACTTTAATTCAGCAATTGTGAGGGTATTACCCTAACCGGGTCGTGATTCAGAAGACCCGGGGGTCTTATCGCCCTATTTTATTATTGAACACGTATAATAAAATGCTAACTTAGATCCGTGCTGAGTGTTTGAAACTTTTATTACCCTCTATTATTTTCCTGACCATACAGGTTTTATTTATGGCAGGCGCTCAGTAGTTAGTCTGTAAGGTTATTGCAGCGGTCCAGCACGTTGGTCATTCGGGTGGTCCCGGTGATAAGGTGGTTATTTCTATGGATGCTGAGAAAGTTTTCGACCTGGTCACGTGGGACCACCTGTTTGAGACAATGCAGTATTTTAGTTTTATTAAAAAAATTGTAGCAAGCGTGATAAGAACATGTTATTCCTCCCCACTAACACAGATTTCTAGTAATGGATATTTATCCTCCTCGTTTGAAATACAGAAGGGGACGAGGCAGTGTTGCCCCCCCTGTCGTCTCTCCTTTTGCTTTAGCCTTTGAGCCTTTGGCTATTGCTCTTCGTACCTGCCCACGATTCCAGGGTATCCTTATAGGCCCGGTAGAGTTGAAAGTACGTTTATTTGCAGATAATATGCTCCTTTTTGTATCAGATCTGACACGCTCTGTGCCTGCCATTTTAGAACACTTGGGTGAGTTTGGATCGTTAGCGGGTTACCACATTAACTTGAACAAATCGGAAGTGCTTAGGGTTCCCAGTTCTGTGACTTTCTTTGCTCTCAAAGTTGCTGAATCAGTTTAAGGTTACCTCGCAGTCCATTAGGTATATAGGGATCCAGATACCTGCTCAAATTTCACAATTGTATTCCAGGCACTTCTTACCGATCATAACTAATATCATTAAACTGCTGGATGCTTGGCGTTTTCTCCCTCTGAATTTACTGGGTCAGATTGTGCTTTTGAAAGCCGTTGGTTTACACAAACTACTCAATGCAGATGCTCCCTATTCGGATTTCTAAGTCTTATGTCCGGAAATTAACAGATCATTTATATTGCAACATATGAAGCCTGCTAGGAATAAACTGCATTTACGAAAGGAGGACGGTCAGTTGGGGGTAACCAACATTACAGCATTTTCTGCCTCTTTTTTTCTTTAGATACATCTTAGATTGGTGCATGGGCAGGGAAGTTTACACTCATAGGGGTCTATTTACTAAGCATTGTTAGGAGACATAGTGAAAAGTGATAAGGTGCCAGCCAATCAGCTCCCAACTGTCATCTCACAGGCTGTGTTTGAAAAATGACAGTTGGGAGCTGATTGGCTGGCACCTTATCACTTTCTTATCACTTTTCACTCTGTCTCCTAACACTGCTTAGTAAATAGACCCCAAAGATGTTTAAAGGAAGCTGTATTGTTCCCATATTCTCCAGCAGCGCTCCTCCATACCCTGCACTCCCCTCTTCCTCCAGCAGTCCTTAATAATGTTTTGTTTCATGATACTTTTAGGTCTTTGGTGAATATCAATCGTATTCTACATAGTCGTGATATTTCCTATACTTTCATTCCTGGATTAGAAAATGTAGCTTTTTTGTGTTGGAGAGAAAAAGGTATCAGTGCTATTAGAGATCTTTATGACCCTGAGGGCAGTTTACTTTCTTTTTTAGACCTTAAAAGTCAGTTCTCTCTCACACACCAAGGGGTAAATTTACTAAAGTGAGAGTTTTTAGAAGTGAGTTTTAGAAGAGATGTTGCCCATAGCAACCAATCAGATTCCACCTAACATTTAACTAGCACATTCTAGAAGATAATAGCTAGAATCTGATTGGTTGCTATGGGCAACATCTCTTCTGAAACTCACTTCTAAAAACTCCCATTTTAGTAAATTTACCCCCAAGACATTTACATGTATCCACAGGTTAGACATTTTGCCCAGTCTTTAACAAACCCTATGCTTTTTACCACCGATCATGACACTTTGAATTCACTATTCACCTTCTGGTCTAATTTGCCCTATAAAACTAAGTATCTATATTCGGATCTCCTACCAGCTACTAGAGATACCTCTTGGGCCTCCTGTGTTGCTCAGTGGAAATCTGATATCCCTCAGATAGATGAGGTTGATTTTCTATTGTTTAGTGCAGACAATGAAAACCCTATATTCGGCCATGCTCCAAGAGGTTCATATTAAAACCTAATGCCGCAAATACACTTGCAGATAGTGGAACAACAGTATGATTACAACATCGTAATTGTTCAGTCGTTCCTCATCCCCTGTAGTGCCTACACTGAACAATGTAATTCAGTGCAGGCACCCTCCCTCATCTCTGAACAAGGCCAATCTGTCGTAATCGGCAGACTGACCGGCATGTTCAGGCGATGATTGATGTTGGAAACGACCAGCGGGAGCGTGTATCGCTGGTAGTTTCCGACACTAAACTGCCAGATTTATGCACGATTAATGAGCGATTGAACGATAACTATGTTGTTATCGTTAAATCGCTCATTTATATCTGCAAGTGGATACGTGGCTTAAAGCTGGGTACACACTGACAGATATATTGGGCAAACAATTGATCGACCAATATATCTGGTGCCCGTCGGCCAGTATGTACCAGCGATATGTCTGTGAATGACGTCGATCAGACATATCGCGTTGGCTGTGCAGCACAGCCGATGACAGATACAGTCAGGTCCATAAATATTGGGACATTGACAGAATTTTCATATTTTGGCCTCTATTCACCACCACAATGGCTTTGAAATGAAACAAACAAGATGTGATTTAACTGCAGACTTTCAGATTTAATTTGAGGGTAATTACATCCAAATCAGGTGAACGGTGCAGGAATTACAATGGTTTCTATATGTTCCTCCCACTTTTTAAGGGGCCAAAAGTAATGGGACAAACTAAACAATCCCAAATCTAACTTTCACTTTTTAATACTTTGTTGCAAATCCTTTGCAGGCAATTACAGCAGTCTGGAACGCATAGACATCACCAGACGCTGGGTTTCATCCCTGGTGATTCTCTGCCAGGCCTCTACTGCAAATGTCTTCAGTTCCTGCTTGTTCTTGGGGCATTTTCCCTTCCGTTTTGTCTTCATCAAGTGAAATGCATGCTCAATCGGATTCAGGTCAGGGGATTGACTTGGCCATTGCATAACATTCCACTTTCTAGCCTTAAAAAACTCTTTGGTTGCTTTTGCAGTATGCTTCGGGTCATTGTCCATCTGCACTGTGAAGCGCCGTCCAATGAGTTCTGAAGCATTTGACTGAATATGAGCATATAATATTGCCCGAAACACTTCAGAATTCATTCTGCTGCTTTTGTCAGCAGTCACATCATCAATAAATACAAGGGAACCAGTTCCATTGGCAGCCATACATGCCCACGCCATGACACCATGCTTCACTGATGAGGTGGAATGTTTTGGATCATGAGCAGTTCCTTTCCTTCTCTTCTCTTCCCATCACTCTGGTACAAGTTGATCTTTGTCTCATCTGTCCATAGGATGTTGTTCCAGAACTGTAATGGCTTTTTTAGATGTTGTTTAGCAAACTCTAATCTGGTTTTCTTGTTTTTGTGGCTCACCAATGGTTTACATCTTGTGGTGAACCTTCTATATTCACTCTTGTGAAGTCTTCTCTTGATTGTTGACTTTGACACATATACATCTACCTCCTGGAGAGTGTTCTTGATTTGGCCAACTGTTGTGAAGGGGTTTTTCTTCACCAGGGAAATAATTCTTCTGTCATCCACCACAGTTGTTTTCCGTGGTCTTCCCGGTCTTTTGGTGTTGCTGAGCTCTCCGGTGCGTTCTTTCTTTTTAAGAATGTTCCAAACAGTTGATTTGGCCACACCTAATGTTTTTGCCATCTCTCTGATGGGCTGGTTTTCATTTTTCAGCCTAATGATGGCTTGCTTCACTGATAGTGACAGCTTTTTGGATCTCATATTGAGAGTTGACAGCAACTGATTCCAAATGCAAATGTCACACCTAGAATCAACTCCAGATGTTTTACCTGCTTAATTGATAATGAAATAACGAGGGAATAGCCCACACCTGTCCATGAAATAGCTTTTGAGTTGATAGTCCCATTACTTTTGGCCCCTTAAAAAGTGGGAGGCACATATTGAAACTGTTGTAATTCCTACACCGTTCACCCGATTTGGATGTAATTACCCTCAAATTAAATCTTAAAGTCTGCAGTTAAATCACATCTTGTTTGTTTCATTTCAAAGCCATTGTGGTGGTGAATAGAGGCCAAAATATGAAAATTCTGTCAATGTCCCAATATTTATGGACCTGACTGTATGTCTGCAGACATATCTGTCCATTGGCAAGTGTGTACGGGCGTTCAGCCGACCGCTGTTACACATGACGTGGCAGCCATGGGGAGGGAGGCGGACCCGGCCACCGGGACCCGTGACTGCCTGGAAGATGATGGTCGTTCAGTGTATATTAACGACCATCATCTACAGATATATCTGCTAGGTGTTTATCCCCCTTTACACAGAGCATTCTTATCTCAAAGTCAACGGTGTCATATAATCCCAGGTGAATCTGGTTTCTGCCTGAAATGTAAAGGTTCCAATGCTTCATTTTATCATGGTATGTGGGGTTGTGGGAAAATCAAGAAATTCTGGGATAAGATAATGCTATTCATTAATGGTATATGTGGTTTACATCTGACTAAGGACCCTCTGGCTATGCTTTGTGCTAACTTTACTAATTGGGACCTACAGAGATGCCAGAAGGAACTCATTCCGTTTGTCACTCTCTGGTTAAAAAGATAATTTTGTGTAACTGGGCGGTGTTTGTAGCTGCAGGTAAAGTATGCTGTTATAACTCTTATACCTGGACAGACAAAACGGTTTGCCTCAGATTGAAACAGGTGTGGTACGATTCCACGAAAAATGGGGTGTGTATATTGAGTCCTTAGATTCATCCACCAAGGATCACATTTTTCCGTTTGTTTGAAACCACCACATGGTATCTATAGTGACAGCTGACCTAAACAGTCTGCTATACTGCACTGAGACCCTGGGAAGGGGGAAATATCCCTTTTATTTTTAATCCTAATTCTCTATATTATCTTATGTTGCTGCTTTCTTTGATTTATTTGACAAATTACGGGTGTGTGTGTGTGTATATATATATATATATATATATATATATATATATATATATATTTATTTATTATGGTTTTTATGTTTCTTTCATGTGATTGTGCTAGCCATATGTTGCATATATGACTCCTGATAATTCTTCATATGGAAAACTCAAATACTGTCTAATACTATATACTGATATATTTCTATGTGGACATATATTTATATTTTGTTGGCTATTCTTGAACATATATTTAAATGTAACAATACCTTTTGACTATCTTCAATAAACTCATATTGTTGAAAAAAACAAAACAAAAACATGGACTGGGTACACACACTGCGTAATATCACTCGTTCTATCGACGAGCGATAAATTGCAAGAGCATTGGCGGTTGTGTACACCCGATATGTCTGAGACCGGCGTTGTTCAGAGACATATCTTGTCGGCCCTGCAGGATGACCAATAACGATATATCTGGAACATATATTGGTACGTTTGGCTGTGTGTACAGGCAACCCGCCAACCGCCCGTACACGTGGCTGCAAGGACCGCTGACATGGACATCTCAACTGGGCGGGCATTTAAGTGCCCATCAAGTTGTGTTGTCAGCTTAGACATCGTTAAATGTGTTTAGCTTACCAATTGGTCGCTAGGATGGTGGAACGGTCTGTTGCCCGATCTGACATTATAGTGTGCACCCAGCCATAGGGTACATTGACAGAGTTTGAGAACCACTGCTCTAGAGCAATATTAAATATTTATGACACATCCAACGTCCTAATTCTGCAGTTCTGTTTTTTCATTTTAGAGCAATCAATATTGACAATGCTAAGACAACTGTTACAATAGAAAATTACAGTCATAGTAAGTGTGTAGTCATTTTGTTTTTTAATTAGAAGTTCCTGATTGATTATGAATGATCATAAGATTACTGTAACAGGATGTTCAGCCCACACAGACAGCTAATGCATGCACAATACCAGAAATGACAAGATGGAGGGAGGATCGCTGTTTATAGCTGCTTATTTTGGTGTAAATCATTTTAGCATACTCACTGTGAAATAGAAGTTTTAAACACTCACCTCCTGAACTGCGAGTTTGGCTGAAACATATACACAAATCATTGTGATTTGTGTATGTTTTTTTTTTTTTTTAACTTGTTTAAGTAGGGTTAATTGTTTAAAAAAAAATGACGTGAGGTTCCCCCCCTAAAGCTTTACCAACCCCGGACTTGCCAGCCTGTCCTGGTACCTAAAATTACGGGGACCAAAACGAGTAGGGTTCCACCGTAAATTAGGTACCAGCTTTCTGGAAAAGCAGGTGACAATTAACATTCTCACCTACTTTTGTATAATTTAAGAGTCAGGGCTATTCCTTCTAAAGATAATACAGGAGATATCATAGATACCACCTGCTTACCTTTCATCCCCGATCTAGCCCGCTGTTCTCATACACTAGTATGGGGACCTAAATTCATCAAGCTCTGAAAATTGAATATTTTCAGAGTTTGACTGCGGGAGCATTTGCCATCTTCAGATGGCATTTTTTCCCGCTCCGAGTACCGGTTGCCTGACTCCTTCCACCAGAAGTCGCGCATGCGTGAACCCAAGTTCACGCATGCTCAGTAGAGTCAGACTTGGTGAATGGACCTGTTCCTGATAATTAACTTAATGAAAAGACCCTTTACTGTTAGATCCCTGTGCTAGTTTTACTGCAATTGAAACTTCAAAAGATGCATAGGGTAGAAGAACAAAAATATATATGATCCCTAGCATAGTGACAGTGTTAATGTTTGTGCAGATGAGCTATTACTTGCTATTGCACATGTGCGGAAAGTCCTCGAGACCCCCCACTGTGCATGCAATCCACTGAGTGTATGCAGAGATCGCTGTTGTGGAGTAAATCCCTCTCATGTGAGTTGGCAGCAGAAAGATGTGGGCGCTCCTGGGAGGGGTCTTGAAGTGATTGGAAAAAAAAAAAAGGGCAAATCTATGGGGGTGTCAGTGAGTTCGGCTGCGTTCTCAGAGCCACAGCGGCCATGTTTAGAGAGAGTACAGAAGGAAACACTGTGCCAGCCATATGTCCTCATAAGTGTAGATGGTGGAGTGTTTGAGTACAGCAGCGGATTGCCACTGTCCGAGGACATTGACAGTGGGTGTCTCAGGGCTTGCAATCTCCGGCACCCGCAATTACAGAGGGGGGAGGGCTGAAACCAGCATCTGTATATTACCGCAGCTGCAAATCCGAGCATTAGCATCCACCTCTGGCTCCCCATGTGTGGTGTTTTCATATTGTTCTTGGAAAGATATGAATAGACAATCTGCTGGAAAGTGAGCCCTGTACCAGGCCAAACAGAGGGCCTGATTCAGAGCCGGACGCTATTTGCGCTCGCTCTTTCAGAAAAAAGGGGCCAGCTATTTAAATTGAGCGCTCGCTCTTTGCGGTCTGTTGACGCCTCTATGTCTGAGCGAGCGAGCGAACTAAACATGCGCTCGCTATTTTGTAAAGACGCCCCCTGGCTGTTCGCATCCTACATCATCTCCGCTATTTATTTGATTAATCGAGTACATCGAAAGGCGTATGAACTGCACGCAGTGCTTGTGGTAGGTTTATCCTACCGCAATCATGCGAACAGTTCAGGCTAAGAAACAACCAAGTGACGTGGTCGATGATGCTGCTTTGTTAATTATGCACACCCTTAAAACGCCCGTTTTGACCGTTTGGCACGCCTGCGTTCGGATCACCACTCCCCGTTTTCAAGCACCTTCCCGTTACCACCCACAAACGCCTCATCCTGTCACTCAAATTAGCAAGCACTCGCTATTTTGCGAGCGCTCGATTTCCGACCGCAATGACTGGTTGGCGCATGCGCATTACGACCCATACGCATGCGCAGATGTGCGAACATTGCTCGGAGCGAACGAGCGGCCGCTTACGAGCGGCTCTGAATCAGGCCCAGAAACCAGCAGAGTTGGGATCAATAATGTCTTCACTGTAACAGATAAATGTGAGGCTGAGGCTGCACAGGGAACCTCATAGTGTATGATGTATTGCTTTCACAAAAATCAACTCTAATATTGGGTACACACTATACAACCTATCGTCCAATGTATCGTTCCGACACGGCTATTGTGCCCATGGTATAGTGTGTATGCCCAATCCATTGTACATTGCATCGTCCCATGTATACCATGTAAATATCTTATTATTGTATGGATATTATATAGGGAAAACCAGGCAAAGTGTGTGTGTGTAGTAACACACTATTGACATGACTTTTATAGCCCAGAAGTGCACCCCAAAATGTAATCTGCAAAGTGTTCTCTTTACTCCGCTTTATATAATCTCTGATGGAGCTCTGGGGCAGTAAAAAAGGTCCATGGTTTAATTTTGAGAGTTGGTTTTGTTTTGTTCTTCCAACCAAAATCCTGACATGGAGCTCTATTCAACATGTTAATTATCGGGGTCTGAACGGATAATTTAAAGCTCCTATTCGACGTCAGCGCCAGAGCAATTCATCATTTCTCCAGCGGAGCCCTCTTTTATTGTGCCGGGATGCAAGAGAGCTGTCTGACGCCCCTGTACCCGGTTACAGGGCGCAGTAAGGTTCTGTGGTCCCCTACGACTGGTGTGCAGCCCTGGGAATTAAAGCGGCCACCATCTTGGAAGTGGGCATAACAGGCACTTCTGCAGCTCTAGAAATAACTGTGCCTGTCTACCTGACTGTGTGACATTCTCTGCCCATATGCTCTCATGGACCTGGGCCTGAGATTCTGCATGGGGTCTATTTATCAAGCAGTGAAAAGTGTGGAGTAGGGGAGAAGTTGCCCATAGCAACCCATCAGCTACTACCTATTATTTTATAGACTGTACTTGATAAATGCTACTTCAAAGCTGATTGGTTGCTATGGGCAAATTCTCCACTGGTCCACTTCTCCACACTTTTCTCTGCTTAATAAATAGATCCCTAAATCTTTTCAGCTGGAGACCATAATCCATAGTGCTGCAGGATTATATACCCACATCAGTTACACTCATGGCCAGTGACTAACAATTTATAACTTTCTTCAACCACTCCTGTATGTTCTGACACTATTCAGAGATCTGTGGATCTGCGGTATTGTCAAGTCATCCCATTGGATTGCCAGTGTTCCCTAATCTATTTTGCTTCCTTTTTATAAATGGCACCTAAACATCAGCCTGTCCCCAGTGAGGTGCCTTCTTTAAATAACGTTCACCTGCTAAGGGTACCACGGAAGCTGTATCTCGTGCCACGAAGGTCAAAGGACCCATTTCTACAAAGCAGTGTTACAGTCGACATTATAAAACATTACTAATACTAATTGAGGAACAAGTAAAGGCTATTAAGTACATGTTAAAAAGCCACCAGAATTGATGTCACAACTAAAATGTATATTTATAGTTTGTGGCTTTGTACTGAGAGATATAAAATGTGTCACAAGCATTGTAGACATTCAGCTTTGGTAACTGCAAACAAATGCACTGCAGATATTTTATATGATAAACCGGCAAAAGCATAATATTGCTGAGGTGACACAGACATCGATGGTTAGCGCACATCTCCGATGTTTGGAGGACTGCGCATGTACAGCCCTCTGTGTGCGGGCCCGCTTGCAGTGTGTCCCAGCCGCAGCCTGATTGAGTTCGGGAGGCAGTTCGGGGTCGTTCCCTGGCAGCGTTCCTGGAAATAGGGGCATGTTCCATCAATTCTGTCCATCTCTGAATCAGGCCCACAGTGATTATGTGTGAGCTATACTCATACATGGTATTTATTGCAGAAATTATTCAATTCTCCTACTGTAATACTGGAGACATCTGAGAAGTAGTTTAGCTTTAATAATCAATTCAGCTACTTTTGGGGCTAGTATAAACACATTTTTGAAACTATTTTTTTTTAGCATTTTATTTAATTATTTTTGTCATTCATTTATTGAAACACTGGATACAATTACATGTGTGCAGGTATAATTTGCATTGTATTAATCAAATAAACAGTAGCAGAAACATACTTCATTTATTGGTAATTGCTTGAAAAGGAGTTTCATTAAACATTTATTGACAATATTACTGATATATTAAATTAACTAGCGGCGTTTAATCAGATATTTACACACAGGCTAAATATACCAGGCATCACTATTTAACCATTAATAAGTGCATGGAATTTATAGAATCTACAGTATAATTATTATTATTAATAAACATAGGCCCTCATTCAGAGCCGCTCGTTAGCGGCAGTACGCTCGTTCCGAGCGATGTTTGCACATCTGCGCATGCGTACGGTTTTTAGTACGCATGCGCGAACCAGTCAGTGCGGCCGAAAATCGTTTGTACGCTATATAGCGAGTGCCTGCTATTTTGAGTGACAGAATGAGGCGTATGTGGGTGGTAACAGGGGAAGGTGCTTGAAAATGGGGAGTGGAGATCCGAACGCAGGCGTGCTTAAAGGTCAAAACGGGCGTTTTATGGGTGTGTATATTTAAAACAGCAGCGTCATTGTCCACGTCACTGGGTTATTTTATAGCCAGAACTGCTCGCAAATTTGTGGTAGCAAACACCAACCACAAGAATAGCGAGCAGTTCATACGCTGGTCGATGTACTCTATTAATCTAATAAATAGCGGACATGACGTATGGTGCGAGCGGCCAGGGGGCGTTTTTAACAAATAAACGAGCGTATGTTTTGCTCGTTCGTTCAGACTTAGAGGTGTGAACAGACTGCAATGTGCGTACGGATCATTTGAATAGCCACCCCTTGTTTTTAAACGAACGACCGCAAATAGCGAACGGCTCTGAATGAGGGCCATAGTTCACTAATACAGCTTTTACACCTAAATTTCGGGTCTGACCCGTAGGTAGGAACAGGGTTCCAATCCGGATCAGACCCGGAATTTAGTCAGGGCTGACCCAGGATATTCCCGAGTCGGTGCCGTTCACACCGGATCCGGGTCTGCAGAGATCCGGCATTTCTGGCATTGAAGTGGATGCTTGGAGATGACGTCATCTCCCAGCGCCACTGTAGCTGGCCAATCGGCAGGCAAGCAGCACGATTCATGTCACCCTGACCCGCATCGCGCCGTTTACACTGCAGGGTTCCACGGGTTATTCCCATGTAAAACCCTGCAAGTTACCTGGGTTGGATTGCCGGGTCACTCGACCTGGCAATCCAACCCTGTCCCCTTTTACACCAAGGAGCTACCTGGGTTAACCCTGGTGTAAAAGGGGTATAAGAAACATGGTTTCAATTTGTCTTATGTGTAATTGGTTGGTTTTGATAGTTTTTACTTTATTTGTATCTGCACAGCCTTATTCAAATCAACATTATGCTAAGTTTACATCAGACTCTTGCATTAATTTAAATGTAATAAATAACTATACATACAGGCGGTCACATTTTTAAGCTATAAATATGTATTTATTCAAAACATGCAATAGTCTGCCTACTTCTGTGACATCATAAGTTGGAGAGAAGTTGGCTGGTCTGCTGAAAAAGTTGGATGGTCTGATGAAAAAGTAGTTAGGTGTGTGGGGCAGCATTTTAGTTGGACAGACTGTTGAATGATTGGAGGAAAGTTGGTCTGGTGTATGGCCAGCTTTAGTGTGGGTAGTATATAGGTGCATACACACACAACGATTTTTTGAACGAGTATCGTTAAACGATAATCGTTTGTAAAAATCATTCACTTTCTGAGTCAAACGATGAACGATTTTCGTTCATGCGCGTTCACGTTTGTAGTTTGTAGTTCAGTCAGACTTGTCAACGCAACGATTTTCAGTAAGGGAATATGCAAAAATCGTTTGTAGTTCTAAAAAATCGTTCATTACATTTAAATGAACATAGTAAATGAACAACTTTAGTAAACGATTTTAGTTCATTTTTTCAAGGTAGAAAATCGTTTACTAAAATTGTTCATTAACTAAATCGTTGTGTGTGTATGCAGCTTATGTCATGGTTCACAAGGAAAATCCCCTGTGTGTGCACCTTTGCTGAAAACCACAGCAGCACATTAGTGAACAGTAATGTTTTATTGATGCACAAAGGGTAATTGCAAAGAGGCAGGTACAAAAAACAGGCTAATATAACAGATGTCAGGCAAAACAGAAATATAGGAGGTTACTTACTGCAGAACCAAAACCCAGTGAAATCAACATAAAGGAGTCCAAACACAGAAATCCAAACCAAATGAAGAATTCCAAAGACTAGGAAGCTTGTGATGATGATTTGGCAGGAAGGCCTCTGTGGAGCTGATTTAAGTCCGGTAATCACAGGTGCAGCCCATGCTGATGAATCAGCTAATTAACACAGGCATCACAAAGACCAACATCTGCTGGAAGCCCCACAGAAGACAGCAGAACTGGTCAGAGAGCCGTACTGCAAGGATTGTGACAGTATAGGTGGGCGTATTGTAAGTTTAATAGTGTTGATAGTACAGGCAGTGGCGTCCCTCCCCGCGGTGTCACCCGGTGCGGGGAGGGACATTGGGAGCGCCCATTTTTATCTTTGGGGTCTGCACTTACCGAGGATTGCCAGCCCTGGGCTGACCAGTTTGGAGCTAGTTAATGCTTTGACAGGGGGACCCCACGCTGTGTGTCTCCCTGCTATGGCTTTATTCCCCTGCCTGGTTCAGCCTTATGCTGGTTATAGGAATATAGGGGAACACCACGCCAGTTTATCACCCGATTTTCCAGTACCAGACCAGGCTGAAAGGTCCAAGGCTGATTATGGATTTGGGTTGTTTATTTTTTATTTTTAACTGTTTAATTGCTTTTAAGTCTAAGAAGCCTGCACAAATCATAATGATCTGTGCACGGCGTCTATTAACCTGCTGCTCTGCAGAGCAGCGGTCAGAGTGATCTCCCCAAGTTCCCCCTCACTGGTGGACACTGTGGCCCATGGATGGGACAGCAGTACAGTCCCTGAATAGCAGCACAGTTGGGAGGTATGCATTTATCACTGTGCACCATTATTATGGTACCAAGATGCAGTGGCATAGGGTATATAGAACCCAAGACAAGATAAAAAATGGAGCCCTGAAAAAGTGGGCATGGCCACTGGAAAATGGGGGCATGTCAACATGACACACCTCCATTCCATATGCACCTTAATGCTTCCAGTAGTAGTGCACCTTATACAGTGCCCCCAGTAGTGGTCCCCCCATGCAGTGCCCCTAGTAGTGGTCCCCCTTATGCAGTGAGCCCAGTAGTGGTCACCCTATGCAGTGCAGTGCCCTCAGTAGTGGTTTCCCCTATGCAGTGCTCCCAGTAGTGGTCCCCCTTATGCAGTGCCCCCAGTAGTGCCCCTTATACCTTGCCCATAGTAGTGGTCCCCCCTATGCAGTGAATCCCAGGTCCTGCACCCACCGCCTTCCGCTCCTCTGTCCTCCCACTCGGCAGTATGTCATGACATCTCTCCCTTCACCCACTGGGTGAGCCAGAAGACAGAGCTCATGAGTGAGCTCCAGCCCGGCACCGGCAATGGGTGCAGCAGCCAATGAGAGTCTGTCTGACTTTCATTTGCTGCTTAAACAAACACACCACCACCGGGTAGTATGAGTGTACTACCCGGCACCGGCGGCGTTGTGTTTGTTTTACTGTGTAGTGTGGACGGTACTCACTGCGGTCTGCACTACACTGACTGAAACGGACTTGGACCCTGGCACAAGCCCCGGCCAAACTTCCTAGATATGCCACTGCCACGGTGTGAGGATACAAGGTTCTCTTAATCACCCAGACACCAAGCAGGTGAAACTAAAGTATTGGTTTATTTTTCACCACACACAGAAATTTATAATACACAGAGAGAAGAGGTAAATGTAGTGAAAAGACAATATGGAGGTAGCAGTCCAGATAGAGTCAGTCCTTGTAGAGGATATAGCTCCACAACAATTTCACACAGGCATTAAAACAAATAGTTCCACATAGGAGAATCTATCACTGATTCCACATAGCAATGACAGCAAATCAGTCCACACAGAGGCACGAGTACACAGGCATGACTGGGGGCTGGGGAGCCGGGTAATTCCCTGGTGGGCTCCACTGCTTCAAGACTCCACCCCTTTCGGTGAGGAGACAGAGTTTAGCAGGCCACGATTGATGGGGGGGATGTGACACTGTCCAGCATGTTCTGGCTGTCAACTTCCTCATAGGTTGCCCAGCGAGTCACATGACTGCTGTCATGATCGGCACTGGTGACTACTGACTGTCTCTGCTTCTTCCATTGCCTTAAACACTGCCCCTTCTCAGTGAGTCTCCGCCCTTATCTTTCTACCCTGTCTCTATCCTCCTTCTTTAGCCTCCTCCCGTAGTCCTGCCCCATCCTCTCCTCTATCTGCCAGCTTCTGTGTATCCTCCATCTCCTCCTCCTCTGGAGCTCCGCAGTGTGCAGCTTTCTTCATGGTGAGGTAAGTGCATGGGGAGGGTAATGGGTGAATGAATGCAATATGGGGGTGGGGAAGATTAATGTCATTGTCATCTGGGGGCTTGTTTATATGTTTGTTAATTTTAATGGGATTGGGGGGTTGTATTAATGTTATATAGGTATATTGTTATCATTGTGTATATGGAAGCTGTTTTGGGGGTATTGTTATACTGAATGTGGGTAATTACAGTGTAGTAGTGGGGTCAGCTGCAGATGTGGTAGTGTATTTTTTTTCCATATAATGGTTTTCATGGCCCCCCCAGTACCCTGCTTAGCCCTGCACTGCAGTGCAGCTCCAGGTAACTGCGTTTCTGCCCCCAGTGTCCTGATCACTGCGGCCACAGTGATCGGGTAGCCCCACAGCACAAAGAGTTTTGTGCCCAGCCCTGCAACAGCGGCTACCTCTGCAACAGGCCACATTGATCGGGTAGCCCCGCGGCACACAGAATTCCCCGCCTAGTGCCGTACTGGAGCCACGGCTACCCCTCCCTCCAGTAGCCCCGCGGCACTGCCAGTCCCCTGCCCAGCTCAGTTTGCCCTCTGTGTCCCCTAGTAGCTTTGACTCCACTCTGGCCAGTAATGATAGGGGGAAACTGACTGGGGGCAAAGTAATCAGGCAACCTGCCCAGTGATCCACCCAGTGGTTCCTGCAGCTACATCTGTTCTGTTGCTCTGTTCCGCCCATCCTCCCACCACTAATACAGTAAATAATTTTGTTTTTATGAAACTGTAAAACTATATTTTTTTGAAATGTCCCCAAAATTGTAAAAAAAAGTCTTGATAGCATTATGTAAATAATAGCTAATTAAACTTGATTTAGCATTTTAAAAAATAAATAAATAAAATATGTTGAATCAGGTTTAAAGAGCTATTGTTTACATAATTTGATAATACAAAAAAATCAACAATTTTGGGGACATTTTTGTAAAAATAATAGCCAGTTAAGGGGCCTATTCATTATGTTAATTATCGGGGTCCATTCGGACCCCGATAATTAACTTTCTAACTCCCCGCGTAATCCAGAGCAAATCAGCATTGCTTGGCGTAATGACAGCTGATGCAAAAATCAGCTGTCCCACAAGCTGCTTCACTGCTCCTTTCGGACCTTGATGAATTCTGTCCCCATATTAGTGTATGGGGACAGCGGGCCATTCCGCCAGAGGAAGGTTGTGTGTCTAGTGCAGTAAGATGTTTAAATATGTGTTTCTAAGTCTTAGACTCCAAAGCAATGCGCTCCTCAGTTGCTGCTTCCTTCATACAAAAGAGCAATTCAACATAATGCTCCAAATAACAATCTGTACAAAACTTTTTAATGTGCGATATGATAGCGCTGCTGTATATGTGTTTTAGCTTAAACTTTCTTATATTCATAAAAAACTTTCACCAAATGCAAAAAGCTTCCCAAGAAAACACTTCACCAAGGCCAATTAGTATCAATAATCCTTTGTTACATTCTTTCCTTTTCCATCCTAAAGTTCTAAGGTTGTGCATCCAGAATGGAAATAAAGATGTATTTTTCCGTCAATATAAACAGAGACCTTAATTGTTTCCTTAAACAGCCCAAAGTTCCGTTATTATAGAAAAAATAAATCCTCTCAAGTGTACTCCACAAAAACAAAATCACACTTTGGGCCTGATTCAGAGCCGCTCGTAAGCGGCCGCTCGTTCGTTCCGAGCGATGTTCGCACATCTGCGCATGTGTATGGGTTGTAATGCGCATGTGCCAACCAGTCAGTGCGGTCGAAAATCGTGTGCTCGCAAAATAGCGAGTGCTTGCTAATTTGAGTGACAGGATGAGGCGTTTGTGGGTGGTAAGAGGGGAAGGTGCTTGAAAACGGGGAGTGGAGATCCGAACGCAGGCGTGCCTGACGGTCAAAACGGGCGTTTTAAGGGTGTGCGTAATTAACAAAGCAGCGTCATCGACCACGTCACTTGGTTGTCTTTTAGTCTGAACTGCTCGCATGATTGCGGTAGGAAAATGCTACCACAAGAATAGTGAGCAGTTCATACGCCTTTTGATGTACTCGATTAATCTAATAAATAGCGGAGATGACATATGATGCGAGCGGCCAAGGGGCGTTTTTTCCAAATAGCGAGCGCATGTTTAGTTCGCTCGTTCAGACATAGAGGCGCCAACAGACCGCAAAGAGCGAGCGCTTAATTTAAATATCCGGCCCCATTTTCAGAACGACCGTCCGCAAATAGCGAACGGCTCTGAATCAGGCCCTTTATTCCATAAAACCCCCCCAAAAAATGTACATTCCTGTGTCCACTCTTAATCCTTATTTGCTCAAAAAGACAGTTATATAAATACATATGAAACAGAGGGAGCTCACCGGACCTGTGAAGGCCAAAGTACTGCAGTATCGTACTAGGGGCCTCATTGAGGGCCCCATTTACTAACGAACGAAAATACCAGCGGAAATATTCTTTTAGTATCACTTTGATACAAACGAATATTCCACTGGTATTTAGTAATACTTACCCCTCCGGCAAGGTCACGCGAAGTCCTTGCCCTCGACAAGGTCCTCCACTGGGCTACTGGCAGCCTAACGCTGCTAGCGACTGGGCTCCAGTGTTATGCGCATGTGTGACGGTCTGTCTGCGCATATGCATGACACGGAGACCCGGCAGTGCCTGGAAGGCTTCGCTGAAGCCGGAAAGGCACCACCGGGTCTCCATTGCCGTCAATGGGGCCCTCAACGCTCTCGCCATCTAAAAGATGGCGAAAGCGATGCTGTAAAAACAGCGGTAATCTAAGATTACCACTGTTTACTAAATACAGCAAGATGGTATAACCCCTTTAGCAAGCACTAAAGGGGTTACATTTTGTTAGTAAATAGGGCCCTTAGTACACCAAAACGATTGATAAATGTCACTGTGTATGATAAATGGTGCTCCAGCCAATCAGCTCCCAACTGTCAATTGACAGTTGGGAGCTGATTGGCTGGAGCACCATTTATTATACACTGAAATTTATCACCCGTTTTGGTGATAAAACTTGATACTACATGGGGGCCTAGATGCTTGATGTTTACCCGGGACTCTAGTATTTCTCCACCGCTACCTCTCTCGTCTGGGTCTGGGAACTTATTCCACTCGTGTATTCTTGCCAATTGATGTTATACAGGCCCTCCCGCTGGTTCACCATATGCTGGGATTAACGGTGCTATGGTGTGCTGTCGGCTTGTATTACACTCCCCGGAGATTGCCAGCGCTACACACGTGCTGCCAGCTGATGTCAGTCTCCCGTCAGGATTCAGCGGGTTCCCGCACTTGCTGCTTCCGACGCGTTTCAACCCCTGCACGGGTCTTTGTCCTTGGTGAAGTGTTTTCTTGGGAAGCTTTTTGCATTTGGTGAAAGCTATTATGAATATAAGATAGTTTAAGCAAAAACACATATACAGCAGCGCTATCATATTGCACATTAAAAAGTTTTGTACAGTAAAATGTTTAGTTAGATTTTAACTGTAATCTTCTGTATCCCAGTTGTATGTTGTAACTGTATAATGCTAGAATAGTTTTTATTTAGATTTATTATATTATTTATATAAACGTTCAAACTCCACATGCATGAAACCCACACCCCATAGCCTTTTAATAGTGTCACCAGTTTGACTAAAGCTGGGAACACACTGGCAGTTATATCGCCTGTTCAATAAAACAGACAATATACAGCATCTGCAGTGCATTGACAGGTGTGTGCAGACAATATGTCTGTGAACATCATATCGCATTTGCCCTGCAATCGATGCCCAATAAATCTGCAAATATATCTGCACATCCAGCAACGTGTACTGGCAGCCCACCGACTACCTGTACACTTGCTGCAGGGACCGCCGGTGGCTGACATGTCAACTGGGTGGGCACATATAAATGCCAGCTCAGTTGTGATGTCAGGCACGACACATCGGGCTGACGTTTGATAAGTGTATAAGCACTTGCCAGTCGTTAGATAAGTCGGCAGATCAGCCAGAAGGTGTGTACCCAGCAAGCATAAGTGAAACTAGTGTTTGGGCTGTGTGTTTATCTTCATTTTTGTATATTGTGTGGTGCTGTGGGTCAGTGGTACACAGACGCCAGTGCATCTTACACAGTGCTGTGTCTGCGTATCTGAGACTGCATAATATTATTCCGTATTCTTTTTTCGATGGCTACACTCAAGTGGGTGATCACACCTACTCGGTGGCTGGCCACGCCCCCTCAGCGGGCCCCAGCTGCTGCATTTCCCTGGTGGGCCCTTCAGGCCACAGTTCGACACTGCACACAGGACACAAAAAGAATTCCACACAGGAAAAATGATCACGGATTCCAAACAGCAGTGATAGCAGATTAGTCCACACAGAAGCACGAGTACTTCCAAGCCGGAGTGTCTGGAATTCAACACAGAAGGGACTATCACAGATTCCACACAGCTGTTATAGGAGATTTGTCCACACAGGAGAATCTATCACTGATTCCACAGGGCAGCACAAAGACTTCCACATTTCCAATGTATAAGGGCCTGATTCAGAGCCGTTCGCAAAAAACAAGTGCTCGCTCTGAATCAGGGCAGCCACTTTTTTTAAAAAAAACGGCCTCCTGGCCGCTCGCTAAGCACAGCTTTTGTGAGCGGCCAGGTGATGGTCGCGATATTCGCGACCATTGGGCTTGCGACGAGACCCTTGTGGTAGGGTCTTGTTCCCGCAAGCCCCAGTGAGCTTCCTGCTCTAATAGAGCAGGAAGCTCAACTACTGACATCACTAGTGATGTCAGTAGGGCCGCCCCCAAATGGTAGTCGTTCCTTCGGGAACGCCTCTGTTTGGGCAGCCACCCCCCTCCCCGCCTACAAAACGGGGCGAGCTGTCGATCAACATCGACAGCCGCCCCATTTGTAGCGAGCCCTGGAGCAAGTGAATTTCTCACTCGCTCCGGGGCTTGCGCATGCGCAATGCACAACCATCAACTTGTTTGCAAGCGCATAGCGCTTGCGAGCGAGTCTGAATCAGGCCCAGAGTTGCTTATATGCATGCAATCAGCCAATTGTTGCATTCTGCGTATGCATCGCAGTGACTACGCAGTAATCCATAGCGATCGCAGTGACTACGCAGACCCATCGCAGAGTGATTGACGGAAAGTACCATTTGTGGGTGGTGAGGGGGGGTGGTTGGCAAAACACAGGCGTGCCAGTGCATTTCAAAGGCGTTGCAGGGGCATGCATAAATTATCCACTACGATGCCATATGCAGCCTGAAGCATCATAGTGTGCACTGTTGTAAGCAATTCCTGAGTAAGGTCTGACCTGCCTTAACTGTGCGTTGGGCTTCAATGGTACTCAATTGTAGCGATGTTTTTGCAGTCTTCCTAAGCATTACGGATGTACTGTACGTGTAGGTGAATTGGACATCCTTATATAGTGATGCAGGGGCATTGTGATCACTATGGATTAGCATAAATTCGTAGTAAAACTGCATGCGTACACTATATTGTGTTCTGTGGTGAATCAGACCCTAAGTCAACACAGGACTGGTGATATGTTCCACTAAGCACCTTAGCAGAGTATCACCACTTAGCCAAAGTCAGTGACTGACATAAGGAGCTGTCCTGGGTGATCTCCTTAAAATCTTCCAATTTCCCATGGTGCTCCTGACCACCCAGGGGAGTTGCACAGTTTCCTGATTGGTGGGGGTTCCTTATCCTATCCCTGACCTCCCCCAGATATAATTTTCCTGACGACCACATGCTGGCTTGGCTCCGTGTTGACTGTTAAAGTCGAGAGAGGAACAAAGGGAAGCAAATAGAAGGAACAACGACAGGGTAATTGGTTTAAGTCCTGAGTGTCCCCTGCGGAAGTGGAATTTAACCCATAAGTGAGCTTTTACCTTTCTCTCTTGGTTACTTCCTGTGTGGCTAGGTCAGGATAACAAATGGATACAACAGGAATATGGACAGGGTTTAACATAAAGGCTAAAAAGTATCAACATTTCATTTCCTCACCCATGGCAAGAGCAGCTCTAGCTCCTGTAAGATGCTCCAGTCACAATGTCACTAGAGTATCTCATGAAAGTGACTTTAGACACTGAAATAGTAATAGTGATGCATTGCACTGAACGTTAGGATACATGTAAGGGCTACAGTCCAGAACCCGATTCTAATGGTTCCAGATGCACTGGAGATTGGATAGCCAAAAGCAGGTTACGTCTGATTTGAAGAGTAAGGATACTTTCTGCATTCGCTAGAGTAACTGTATAGTTGCAGTGTCATCTGGGATTTGTCCAGATCTGGTTATTGTCATTATTAAAATTGTTGCTCATATTGCATTGATTCCCTGAAAATTGTCTGCTGAACTAATCCTACTATCAAGAGCAGACTGCAAGATTTTGGTCACAAGTGTTCTGTATATCTGCTTTTGTGCTTTTCTAGGCATTATCTTTAACTACTGTAACCTCCTCCTCTCTGGCCTCTCCCCACTTCAATCTATTCTTGACATTCCTGCTTGTCTCATTTTCCAATACCTACATAAGGCGTCTACTTCATCCACCTGCCATCTGCTTCACTGGCTCCCTATCTCTTGCAGAATCCACTTCAAACTCCTGACCTAATGCCTTAAGTCACTACTTTCATCTCTAATGTCATCTCTGTCCCCACTTCCTACCTCTCGTCCTCTCCGCTCCTCCTCTGAACAACCCTTCCTCCACCCTGAATACTTCTATTATGTACACATTGGCCGAAATATCGGGCGTTCAATTGAACGGCCGATATATCGTGTGTGTGTGTTGGCCAGTGTGTACAGACAATATGTCTGAACTACTTATTCCTACAATCCCTTCACCGTTTACCTATTGCAGTTCTCATTCTAAATTGTTCATCTTTTCCTCTTAGTAGGTAAGCTCTAATAGGTCCCTTCTTCTTTGTTCTTCCTTAGCACACTCCATGTAACCAGTGCTCCGCTCCCTTGTCTCCTTCTCTGCTTCACTGACTTTGACTGTTATAAATTTTGTACAGGATCACTGAGTACTCCCACGAACAAAGCTAGCTGCAGCAATTTGCCCCACCCTTGCCCCTGTTAACTCTCCTATTCAGTCTGCAGAGTGATATTAATGTTTGGTATTTATGGTATGGCATGCCAATGTGTATTGTACTCATACTCTACTACCCTGTTATTGTAAAATGTTTTCTATGTTTACCATGTATGGCACTGCGTGCACTTTGTGGTGTCTTATACCTAAAAGTTACTAGTTATAATAAATTGGTACCCCAAATGTATAGTAGGGTGAGCATAGAATAATAAGTGTAGATGGTACTTTACAGCAGAGACGAGAGCTCCAGTGGATCTTCCTTCTTTGTGGCAAAGACTAAACCAGTTTTCCCTTCCCACACTGTAGCAGAGAGGCTAGGACCTTACACAGGAAAATTACTTAATGTGACATTCTTAAAGGGCAGAATAATCTGATTTATTGTCAGCAATGTAGCGACTAAGGACATCTATGTCTGAAAAT
Source organism: Taudactylus pleione (assembly GCA_031769625.1). Taxonomy (NCBI): domain Eukaryota; kingdom Metazoa; phylum Chordata; class Amphibia; order Anura; family Myobatrachidae; genus Taudactylus; species Taudactylus pleione. The sequence continues at coordinate 8,731,444 of JAUIMM010000065.1, forward strand.
TAAAGTAAATCAATGGCATAACTGAACAATAGAACAAGAAATAATTGACGCCATACAAATGATTTATGGCTCCACACAATGAAGAATACTGAACAAGTGACAGTAAAAATGATCACCATACAAATGACACACAATAAAGATTATGCTGAGATGCACTGAATTCTTATCAATAACTCTCTATGGTGAAAAACCTGCATCACACTTGTCAATCAAAATACCTTTCTAATTTATTACTCTGTAAAAGTGAAATTTCCAAACTTGCGTAACACTTCCTATTATATTCTAAGGGGGAGATTTATCAAATCTTGGAGAGAGATAAAGTACCAGTCTGTGCTAGAAAAATGACAGAAGCTGATTGGTTGCTATGTGAAACTTCTACACTTTATCTCTGTCCAGGATTTCATAAATCTCCCCCTAAGTGCACAAAGTGTATTATATATAATAAGTAATATGGAATACTTTTACGTTAGCCTGCAAACATGACTGATCAGTCATTTACTTATAATGTAAGTAATCACAGAGTTATTTTGATGGAGTACTCTCTTGCTAGGTGGTCGCTGCCCTGTTCCATACATGTATTTGTAAATCCACAAAAGGTAATAAATAGCAATATAATGCTGATATCTTGCACAGTCTTCAGCACTCTTTCAATTATATCTCTCAGTCCTGAGTGCACAAATCTCTCCAGCACTTGCAGTTTTATAAAGTGCAATGTTAGTTGCTCTGTCCTCTTTAAATATATATCTCATTAAGATTTACAGGCTTACTAAGGGACGTCTCCCTTTGATCTCAGTAGCCTGTTAGTTTTAATGGACCCGCTGGCGGTCACAGCACTGCCCGTGCTGAACTGGATACTGTATGCCTCTCCCAACACCAGGACTCGGCATACACGATTCACCCTCCCACAGCGTCAGCTACTTGGCTGCCTCCTTACTCACCGGCTCTGCTTCGGCACTCTCTCTCTCTCCCAGTTCTTTTACACCAATCAGTGACCTCCGGGAGATTCTCAGCCACCCACACACACGCATTTGCCTAACACCGTTCTCCTCTTTGCACAGTGCAGACTGAGTGAGTGAAGGATTTGCAGGATGAGAGGCGGGTCCACAGTGTCAAAAGCAGCAGAGAGGTCGAGGCGAATGAGCATTGCTGACTTTAGCAAGCGCAGTTTTGAGTGGAGAGGACAAAAGCCAGACTGAAATGGTTAAGCAAGGAGTGGGATGAAAGAAAGGAAGTGAGGTGGTTGTAGACAGGAGTTTGAAGGCAAGGGTGAGTAGAGAGAAAGATTGGGGTCTAGTTAGAGAGAGTGTAGGATCAAGGTTAGATTTTTAAGAAAGGCGAGACAAGGGTATAATATAGGGGTGTGCACCGGCCACTTTTCGTGTTTTGGATCTGGATCTTTGTTCGTGTTTTGGATCTGGATTGGTTTTGCCAAAACCACGCTTCCATGTTTTGGGTTTTGGATCTGTATTTTTTTGGAAAAAAGCATAAAAACAGCTAAAATCACAGAATTTGTGTGTTTTTCTGCTCCTATGCTATTATTAACCTGAATAACATTAATTTCCACTAATTTCCAGTCTATTCTGAACACCTCACACCTCACAATATTGTTTTTAGGCCAAGAGGTTGCACTGAGGTAGCTGGATGACTATGCTAAGCGACACAAGTGGGCGGCACAAACACGTGGCCCATCTAGGAGTGACACTGCAGTGGCAGACAGGATGGCAGTTTGAAAAACTAGGCCCCAAACAGTACATAATGCAAAGAAAAAAAAGAGGTGCAAGATGGAATTGTCCTTGGGCCGTCCCACCCACCCTTATGTTGTGTAAACAGGACATGTATACTTTAATAAACCAATCATTTCAGTGCCAGGGTCTGCCATACGACTGTGGCTGAAATGATTGGTTCGTTTGGCCCCCCACAAAACTAGCTGGCAATTAATCTGTCCCTGCACAAACTGGCTCTACGGAGGCAAGATGTCGTCCTCATCCTCCTCATCCACCGATTCCTCACCCTCTTCAGTGTTGTGTACATCCTCATCCTCACAGAGTATTAATTCGTCCCCACTGGAAACCATCACCACAGGTCCCTCTGTACTTTCTGGAGGCTGGTCTCCCTGGAAGAATTGATAATTCTTTTTGATGAACATCATCTTCTCCACATTTTGTGGAAGCAACCTCCTACGCCTTTCACTGACAAGGTTCCCGGTTGCACTAAACACTCTTTCGGAATACACACTGGAAGGGGGGGCAACTTAGGTAAAATAAAGCTAGTTTGTACAGGGGCCTCCAAACTGCCTCTTTTTTCTGCCAGCACAGATACGGACTGTCTGACATGCCTACTTGGATGCTGTCACCGATGTAATCCTCCACCATTATATCAATGGTGACAGTATCATATGCAGTGACAGTAGACATGTTAGAAATTGTTGCCAGGTCCTTCAGTCCGGACCAGATGTCCAAACTTGCCTGCCCTGCATCACCGCCAGCGGATTGCTTAGGATACCTAAGTTTTTTCCTGGCAGCCCCAGTTGCGGGAGAAAATGAAGAAGGAGCTTTTGACGTGTCACGTTCCGCTTCAGCTGACAGTGTTTTCACCAGCAGGTCTTTGCACCTCTGCAGGCTTGTGTTGCCCGGAAAGAGAGACACCACGTAGGCTTTAAACCTAGGATCGAGCACGGTGGCCAAAATGTAGTGGTCTGATTTCAACAGATTGACCACCCTCGACTCCTGGCAAAGTGAATGAAGGGCTTCATCCACAAGTCCCACATGCCGAGCAGAATCGCTCTGTCTTAGCTCCTCCTTCACTTTCTCCAGCTGCTTCTGCAAAAGCCTGATGAGGGGAATGACCTGACTCAAGCTGGCAGTGTCTGAACTGACTTCACGTTTGGCAAGTTCGAAGGGCTGGAGAACCTTGCACAACACGGAAATTATTCTCCACTGTGCTTGAGTCAGGTGCAAATCCCCTCCTTTGCCTATGTCATAGGTGGATGTATAAGCCTCCATCCTCTGAAGCATATAGAGGGTTGAGTTCCGCCGCGTCACAACCTCTTGCTTCAAGTAATGGCAGGGCAGGTTCAAGAGTGTTTGCTGGTGCTCTAGTCTTTGGCACACAGTCGCTGAATGGCAAAAGTGGCCAGAAATTTTTTGGGCCACCCAAAGCATCTCCTGCACGTTCCTGTCGTTTTTCAGAAAATTCTTCACCACCAAATTTATTGTGTGAGCAAAACATGGGACGTGCTGGAATTTGCCCAGATGTAATGCCAGCACAATATTGGTGTCGTTGTCAGATCTCACAAATCCCCAGGAGAGTCTAAGTGGGGTAAGCCATTGGGCGATGATTTCCCTCAGTTTCTCTAAGAGGTTGTCAGCAGTGTGCCTCTTACTGAAACCGATGATACACAGCGTAGCCTGCCTTGGAACGAGCTGGCGTTTCTGAGATGCTGCTACTGGTGACGCTGCTGCTGTTGGTGCGTAAGGTGATACATCTACCCAGTGGGCTATCACAGTCATATAGTCCTTAGTCTGCCCTGTTCCACTTGTCCACATGTCCGTGATTAAGTGGACATTGGGTACAACTGCATTTTTTAGGACACTGAGGACACTTTTTCTGACGTCTCTGTACAGTCTAGGTATCGCCTGCCTAGTGAAGTGGAATCTAGATGGGATTTGGTACCGGGGACACACTACCTCCATCGATTCTCTAAATCCCACTGCACTAATGGTGGATACCGGATGCACGTCTAACACCAACATTGCTGTCAAGGCCTCAGTTATCCGCTTTGCTTCAGGATGACTGCTGTCGTACTTCAGCCTCCTCGCTAAGGACTGGTGGAGGGTCAATTGCTTAGTAAAAGAAGTAGTGGTGTTCCTACTTCCTCTCTGGGATGATGACTGACTCCCAGCAGCAACAGCAGCAGCGGCAGCAGGTGGCCTAGCAATGCAGGATCCTCCCGAGGAATCCTGGAGAGGAGCGTCAGTCATGCCAGTGACATGGCCTGCAGGACTACTTCCGATCCTGATTGAGGAGGAAATTGACGAGGAGGGAATTGACGGTGTGGTTTGCAGGCGCTTGGATACAACAGGACAACGGGATTTAGGTGTCCCTGGACTGCTTACGGTCTTAGCCACAGTTTCTGAACTTGACAGTAACTTTTTATGAACGCACTGCAGGTGACGTACAGTATAAAGGAGGATGTTCCTAGGTGGTTAACGTCCCTACCCCTACCTATTCCACCTTTAGATATGGTACATATGGCAAGACAGTTGTTGTCCAGATTTGGATAGAAATATTTCCACCCCTGATGGACAGAGCACCCCCTGGACATCACTACAGCACCCCTTTAGGACTACAGCCTTTATCGGACACTGGACACAAATCACAAACACAGAAAAAAAATATTTTTTTTATATTTTCCGGCACTTTGGGGGTTATACCACCCTTCAACCGACGAGCCAGCCGGCCCTTGATTTATGACACAGGCGCACGCTTAGCGCTGCTACTTTATTGATGCACGTGTGGCTAATGTGCACACAAGTCACAAACACACAAAAATAAATATTTTTTATTTTTTGGAGAACACTTTGGGGGTTACACCACCCTTCAACAGATGAGCCAGCCGGCCCTTGATTTATGACACAGGCACACGCTTGATGCTGCTGCTTTGTTGATGCACGTACGGCTACTGCCCACACAATCCACAAACACAGAAAAAAAATATTTTTTTTGCACCTGGTGGACAGATCACCCCCTGGACAACACTACAGCACCCCTTTAGGACTACAGCCTTTATGGGACGCTGCACAACACAGCCCAGCCAGCCCCTATGGACAACAGCAGCACAGCACAGCACAGCCAGCCCCTATGGACTTTGGAGTGGACACAACCCCTATGGACAACAGCAGCACAACACAGCCCAGCCAGCCCTAACTCCCACCCTCCCTCTTCACTGTCCACAGCCGGAGTGAAAAATGGCGCCGACGTGGGGACCTTTTATAGACTCCAAAACCCTTGAGATCCGACAGCGGGATGATGACATTTTGCCTCTATTTCAGATCCGAATCAGGTGGGAAAACCCGAGCAGGACTCGGTTCCCGGCTCGGATTGGGGGGGCTCGGATGGGTTCGGATTTAATAAATCCGAACCCGCTCATCCCTAGTATAATTGAATGCAGAGAGGCCAGTGCCTGATGACATGGAAGGATTAAACAGATGGGCATGATGGGAAGAGGCAACGGGAGTGAGGGAGTGACTTCTAGTCTCTCAAAACAGTGCAATTACTTTATTAGTGACCCACAAGACATAAACTGGGTACACACTATATCAGAGCTTGACAAATCCCGGGGGCCAGGTGTCAATGGAGACCAGATTTTGCTGCCTGGCTACCAGATTTTGCAGGGAGGGCGGAAGCAGATCCTCGTCAGCCCTAGCGGAGATTCGGGTCTGTAATATTGCGTCGGTCATTTCATGCACAGGAGCATGTGCTGAGAGTTGCCTGCAGTGACTGCTGTGCCTGTCCGTCCTGGCCTTCGCTGACTCCTCCTCTCCATCCCGGCCTGCTCTGACTTCTGCTGTCTGTCCCAGTTTGCGCTGATCCTCCTGTACCTCCCAGCTGTCTGAGGTCTCCTAACTCCGGCTGCATAGAGTTCTCCAGTAAGAGGTTCTATGCATGGCCAGGGATTGCGGAGCGGCTTCGGAGGGATAGTGGTGTGACCACACGGGTGGGAGGGGCTGGGTGGTTCCGGAGGGATGTTTTGCCATCGAGTACCACCCTAGTTGCGTGGCCATTGGGGTTAGCTGCTCAGTAAAGTGGATAGGGGGGGGTTGTTTGCTTGGGGGGTAGCTGAACAGCAATGTGGCTGCGGAGTGGTGGTTTGCATGGGGGTACCCCCTTAGTAGTATGGCTGTGGGGGTTGGTTGCCCAGGGGGGTAGGTGCTCAGGAGTGTGGCCCCCGGGGAGGGAGAGTGTTATAGTACTTTGAAAAATAAAGAAGTTATATTTATCTCCCTGGTGTTACCCTCACCAGAAAATGAAATATCGTATATCGTATAAGATAAGTAACATCATATTACCATTTTAAGCGCGAAGTGGTATTCTCCAATTTCTTTCTTTGTTATAGTACTTTGTTGCACCATTGTTTTATAAAAAAGAGAGCTTGTATAATGAGTAAAATGTACAACTATGGATCTGAGAAAATAAAAGATAAGAAAATGATAAAATAGAGTAAAAGTAATAAAAAGTAAAATTAAGATAAAAAGTAAAGGATAAAGATAATAAAAATAATAAAATAATATGATCTCCAGGAAATGCTATGAAGAAAAAAATAAATTAGAGATTGTGGTATTAACCACTATGTGTTTATAGCTTTTTTGCTGGTATTTGTGTGGAGCCGGGCTGTGGGGGTTGTAGATGTTGCAGGCTTTGAGGGCGGTGTCACTTGCTCAATGTTTTGGAGACACTGGCAGGTTGTAACTAGCTGACCCTATTCCTACATATGCCTCCTGGCAGTGGTCACCTCTTCCTCCTCGCAGCAATGTGGCAATGTCTTACGTCCACTGGAAGTGGTCACGATCGCACTTCCGGTTTAGCGTCTTTCGGCTATCCCACCACCCAACGCGTTTCCTGCATTAATGCACTTTGTCAAGGATGGTTTACATTGTGGGTAATGTGTTTATACCAGGGAGATTGAAATAGCTTTATTGGGTCTGTTTAAAATAACGGAAGTGCTCTGCCGGGTCTTCTGTTTAAAGAAGCGGCAAGCACATGTTTGGGTGCTTGTAGTCTAGATATCCAGCATCGCCCTCAAAATCAAATGAATAAAAATAAATAAAATTTGAATAAATTAAAAACAAATTTTAAAAAAATCAAAAACAAATTGATAAAAATAAATAAGAAAATAATTAAAAAATAAGTAAATGAATAAGAAATAGATAAGCAATATATAAAAATGATATTTAAAGTGTAGAAATTGATAGGAAAAAATCTGATTTTGGGGTGTATAAACCTTTATAGAAATTATTTTTCATAGGAAGGCGTTGAGCTCAATGTCTATATTTAGTCCTTTGAGTTTCAAGGTTTCCACTTAGTTTCAGTCCTATTAATCCTGTTACCAGGTCCCCCCCTCTACAATGTGGGGTCACTTTTTGGATTCCGATGAATCTCAGTCGATCTGGGTTCTTCTCATGTGTATCCAAGTAATGATTTGACACACTGTGGGCCTGATTCAGACCCGCTCGCAAGCGGGTCGATGGTCCCCCACTGCGCATGCGCGAGCCCCGGAGCAAGAGAGAAATTCTCTTGCTCTGGGACTCACTACAAAAGGGGCGGCTGTCGATGTTGATCGACAGCTCGCCCCATTTTGTAGGCGGGCGGGGGGGTGGCTACACAAACAGAGGCGTTCCCGAAGGAATGCCTGCCATTTCTGGGCAGCCCCACTGACATCTATTAGAGCCAGAAGCTCACTGGGGCTTGCAGAAGATGAGACCCTACCACAAGGGTCTCGTCACAAGCCCCGATGGTCAGGACCATCGTGACCATCACCTGGCCACTCGCTAAAGCTGTGGGTGGTCACCCACAGCTTAGCGAGTGGCCAGAAGGCCGGCTCAAAAAAAACAAGACGCCGCCCTGATTCAGAGCGAGCGCTCTGAAAGAGCGTCTGGCTCTGAATCACAGCCAGTGTGTGGAAAGTCCTCTTTTAATATTGTAGATATGTTCGGCTATATGGGCTTTCATTTTTCTTTTCATTTGGCCAACGTATTGGAGGCCACACGGACACTCTAACGGTATATGACTCCCTCGGTTTCACAAGTTATTTCCTGGCGGATTTCATATTCTTTGTTTGGTTACATTGGAATTTTGATGTGTTCTTTGTTATTTTTTTGTTTGCTGTTTTGCACCCCTTGCATTTGAGGCAGTTGTGGAATCCTTTGGATTTTATTCTTGTTGTTTTCTCCTGGTTGTCAACAGGGATGAAGCTAGCTGTAATTTCTTGCTTTAAACTCTTTGCATGATACATACTGTATATACATTGCATCACCTGGTCATCCAGGGGTGCACCCAGCTTTAGGGGCCTAACCTCCCGGGGGGTGCCTAACCCTAAGTCTCCCCTGGGAGCCCCTAACCTATGCCCACCAAGCCAAACCCTGGCCTCATCCCTACTGGAAAATGGGGCTACATGCCCCCGGTTCAGGGAACGGTGACCAGCCACGCCCCATCCCCATCCCCCAAACGCTGCATGTCGATCATAGTCTGCAGGCAAAATTGCAGGATGCATTCTGTGCATGCGTGGACCATTCACCGTCGGAGATGTGCACTAACCATTGGGATAGCGTACATATCTGAATCAGGCCCTATGTTTTTGAGCTTTTCTTTTTGTAAGAATACATGTCAATATTCCCTGAGTATGTTGTCTAGAGTTTTGTAGTGGTTGATGAATTGTGTGATGAAAATTCTGTAATTCTACTACTTGCTCTTCTTTTTTAGATGGTAGGAAAGCAGCAGTTTTCTCTCTGTTTATGTGATGTCCTCATAATTCCTTTTTATAGGTTCTGGATTTTAATGTTTTTGCATACATTTTTCTTTCAGAGGCTTGTTCATTGAAATGCTGACGATATTATCAGTTTCTTTCTTCATAGATGATTAAATTGGCCTCCCGTAATTTTTCTCGGCCATGTGTTATGTGTTTTTTTTTTTGGTTGCCAGGATAAGGTTGTTGCAGCCTACTGGTATGATGTATGTCTTGGTTTGGGTGTTTCTAATCACCATGAAGATGACAAGATCTAAGAACTCCACTTGTGTTGTAAAATGGAGATTTAGGTTGTTGATGTGTAATATACAGATATGTGAGTAATCTTTGTTTCCTTTCCATATGTATATGATATCATCAATATATCTTCTCCACATAATAATGTAATTGCAGAATGAGGAGTTGTTATATATCTTTTCTTCTTACCACCTTGCCATGAATAAGGATTTGGATCTGGGGGAAATTTGGTTTGGCTGTTGCCCCTAATTTGCCTAAAGTAGCCCTCTTCAAAACAAAAGTAATTATGTGTACAAATTATTTTCTTTCCATGATGTTATAGACCTGGAATAGTAAGTATTATTGCTACGCCGCATATTACTCTGAGGTACACCTCTGGGGAATTTATATGAAATTATTATATACTAGCTGTTACCCACGGCTTCGCCCACAATGAAATCACTTCTGCCAACATTTTTTTTTAGGTATTCTAGTTGTATTTACATAGGGGTCCTGTAGTGGGAGTGGCCCACGTGACCAGCAGCGCTATACAGACTGGTGGCAGCAGTGCCTTCACCCACCACTCACACCAGACATAGACTGCTATGTAGCCTATCATATTCAATGGTGCCACACCTATCTCTTGCATTGATGATGCCAATACATTTTGTTTTTGTTATTGCTCAGCTTTAACTTAGATGGATCGAGATGAAACACCGTGCAGGTTATTTCTAGGAGTTTCCACTACAAAATGATGCAGTTTTCATGAAAATCGGTTGAGTAGTTTTCGTGTCAACTTGGAACAAACAGACAGATGCAATGTTCTTATAATATTAGTATAGATAACCTAGTAAGGAATGGATGAGGTTTAATGATAATAATGATAATCATGCCTCCAATATTTCTCCCACCCACCCCTTCCCCTGGAACTCACTCCCTTGCCAACTTTCTACCAGTCTCACCAGCTTTAAACTTGCACTAAAAACATACCTTTTCATCAAAGACTACCATTCCACCTAAATCTCTACTCGCTCCTCCCCTAACCATCTGTTCTTCTCAGTTCATTCTCCAACTGTTCACCCCTTCTCTTAGTACACTATGTAAGCTCTCCTTCCTCATCTTCCAGTGCCACTTGTCCCTGTATGATTGCCCATTATTGGGTACTGGCTCATTGACTGATGAACTGCTTTCCCCTCACTGTGACACCCCTTCACTTGGCAGTCAAGATACAGTGAGTTTCCCAACCCTTGCCTATTGTCCATGTCCTTCCAAGTTTGTTGGTCAATCGCTTTGTGTTATTGCTACTGTACATTATGTCAACTTAAACTTGCTGTACCTATGACATGACGAGTCTCAATTATACTTTGTGTATTTCCTATATGGCACTGTAGACACTATGTGGAGCTTTACAAATAAAAAATAATAACACTCTCATCTATCCTTCAACCAGTATCATATGGACTCAACCATTTATGAAATAAATACCAAGAATAATTTTTTTTTTTAATTTATGGATATAGGGACATCTCTATTAGGGTGGTATTTATCAAAGCTTGGAGAGAGAGAACATTGTGGGGCCTATTCATCAACACTAAAATAACAGTTTTAAGGACATTTTCCTTAATTAACATTTTTTAGTATTCATTAACACACTAAACACAGGAGCTATCACTGATATCTCCTAGTTAAGTCCATCTGTATGAATTTCCACACTCCCCATACATTAGTACATTAGTATGGGGAGGTAGAAATTAGGCTACTCATCAAATTCCAAAATTTATGTATTATCAGAATTTGATGGTGTTACTATATGCCACTCTCTCAGGTGGCGTATATCAGGTTTAACTTACCTGCTGTCAGCTGGGCAGGTCCTCCTCCGGCTCCCTTCGTCACTCCCTGGTCCCTCCTCTGGCTCCGGCTGCTGCTCTGACTGTGTTTTCCCGGCAGAACACAGTAAAGTAGAAAAAAAAAAAAATCTTCAGCAAGCCGGGTGGGAGGTTGGGGTCCATGGCTGCAGTCTGTCGGGGTACAGGCAGCCAGGTAGGTGGGGGAGGGGAACCGAGGGAGGGGGGGCAGACGGACACAGAGTTACCGCAATTAGTAACTAGTACTGTAATTAGTGCTGCACATGCGCTGCTTTTGTGAATGTAACGGTGCATGCGCAGCACTGATTACAGCTGCGGTAAGGTAGTGTAGTGAGGGAAAAATATCTATTTCCTGAAAAGCTATCATCGCAAAAATGACAGCTTTCCGGAATAGATACTGATGGAGAGGAGGAATGATGAATTCCTCCGGTAATTAGATAGAACTCCATGCGAGTTCTAAACCTAATTACCTCCATCGATATTTTAGTATTGATGAATAGGCCCCTGTGAAAGAGAGAGTTAATTTCCTTCTCCTTCTACAGAACAGAAAAACGTATTTAAATTATCGCCAGAAGACTCTTTCCCTCCCTCTTAAGTCTTACTATTCGTCCCAGTTATCTCCTAGCGAGTATACAGTACATCTAAGAATGTTTTGTTTCTTTTACTCACAAACTGCCATTTTCCTGTCAGCCTGATCCTATGAACATCTCATTTCTTTCTTAGCCTCCTTCTGCTTACCCGGATATACTACTTTATCTTAATGATTCTGAGTCTGCTTATATTTCCTAAAAGCAATATTTGTTTGCTTCTACAATGCCTCATACTGCCCTGGGAAACAGATTGTTTTTTGTTATTTTGTTTTTTAAAACCTGTCTGAAATGAAGCTCTGCTGCTTTTAGGATTATACGTACTCAGAAATTTCTCCCGCTGTTCCTACACAACATTCAGATGCTTCCTCTCTGCCAAAGAATCACATTCATATTTTCCCATTGCTTAAGCCAACTATTTTGTTTTCAGGGTGCGAGTACTCCTTTATAGTAAACCACACTGGAACCCAGAGAAACCCAAATGTTCTTATGATACTCTGTCATCAGTTAAATTAAGTTCAGAAGAGGTATTTTTGCTCCATCATCAATTACCTGACTGATGCTACAAGGAATTCACAATGTCCTTGCATCTGCTGGTGCCTGCAGAAGTCCCCACCTGAAGGATTAAAACCTCCCATAATTATTACATCTCCTTTCAATACTATCTTGGTGACAACCTCCATTATAAATCTGTCCAATCCCTCTTCATGTCCTGGAGGTCAGTAAAATATGATGCTTTTGTTGTTATTATTATTTATTAATGTTTACTTATATAGTACCAGCATATTCCATTGCTCTTTACAATTGGAAAATAAACAGTAATAGAATAGTAATATAACAAGACTGGGTAATAACAGACAGACATAGAGGTAAGAGAGCCCTGCTTGCAAGCTTACAAGCTATAGGAAAATACACAAGGTAAATGTTACATATATCATACTGGTCCAGTCAAACTGCAGAGGTGTAGAAATGGAAAATATGTAATTTATGTGTGTACTATATAGAGGAGACTAATTAGTAGAATAGCTTATGAAGGTTACGTGGGTAGTACTGTAATTTGAGAATCTTGTCTAAAGAGGTGAGTTTTCAGGGAACGCTTGGAGGTTTGGAGACTAGCCGAAAGTTTTGTTGTGCATGGGGGAACAAATCCTGTAACTGAATGGGAGTAGGTAATGAGTGTGGGTGAGAGACGCCGATCTTATGCAAAACGGATATATTTTAAGATAAGGGAAGAGATGTATGTTAGTGGAGATTGGTTAATAGCCTTATGTATAAGTAGAAGTATTTTATATTGAATTTGGTAAATAACAGGTAACCAAAGGGACTAACAGAGTGGAGCCTCGCAACTGCATTCAAAATAGATTGTAGTGAAAGCCTGTTTAGGGGCAGACCAGTAAGGATACTATTGTAATAATCAATGTGGGAGAATATTAGTGCATGAATTAGAGTTTTTGCAGTGTCTTCTGTAAGATATGGTTGTATTCTGGATATGTTTGATGTATGTAACATGATTTGGAAACAGATTGAATGTGGGGAACCTAGGACAGTGTAGAGTCAAAGATAACACCTAGTCAGCAAGCTTGTGGGGTAGGGGTGATTGTCGTGTTATCAACAGTGATAGAGATATCAGGTTGGTAACTACTATTGGTCAGTACAAATACTATTCATTCTGTCTTTTAAAGATTAGTTTGAAGTGGTGAGATGACATCTAAGAAGAAATGACAGAAAGACATTCAGTAATGCAAGCTAACACAGATATAGAGAAATCTGGGGAAGATAGATAGATTGGAGTATCAACCGCATACAGATGATACTGAAATCCAAAAGAGCTGATAAGATTGCCAAGAGATGTGGTATAGATTGACAAAAGCAGAAAATTTAGGCTTGAGCCTTGCGGTACTCTAGTTGGGGGCATAATACATGGGCACAACTACTGGGGGCATAATACAAGGGGCACAACTACTGGGGGAATAATACAAGGGGCACAACTACTGGGGACATACCTCAAGGGGCACAACTACTGGGGCACTTCTAATGGCATAATACAAGGGGTACAACTACTGGGGGCATACTACTAGGGGCACTACTAATGGGGGCATACTACTGAGGGCACTGCATATGGGGCACTGCTACTGTGGGCATTGTGTAAGGGACACCACTGCTGGGGGCATTGTGTAAGGGACACTATTGCTGTGGGCATTGTATAAGGGGCACTACTACTGTGAGCATTGTATAAGGAGCATTACTTCTGTGGGCTTTGTGTATAAGGGTCACTAACGTGGGCTTTGTGTAAAAGGGGCACTACTATGTGTTGTAACATAAATAAGAGACACTACTTTATGGTGTAATGTGAATCGGGCACTATGGCCCTGATTCAGAGCCGGACGCTCTGACAGAGCGCTCGCTCTGAATCAGGGCCGACTTTTTTTTTTAGAACGGCCTCCTGGCCGCTCGCATAGCTGTGGGTGACCACCCACAGCTATAGCGAGCGGCCAGGAAGGTGGTCACGATGGTCAAGACCATCGTGACCACCAGTGCGCATGCGCTCCGTCGTGCGCATGCACACTGGCCCACCATCGACCCGGCTGCGAGTGCTCAGCGGTGTAATGTGAATAAGATTGTGCACTGTAACTCTTTGGGCCGTAGCCCACTGTGTATACAAGTACTGTGACTCTGCTGGCCGTACCTCACTTCCCAAGGACCATTCCATCTTGCACTACCTCTCATTTCTGCCACTGCTGTGTGGCAATGTGCTTTAAACTGTGGTGTCTTTCCCGCTGCTCTGTCGCTTGGTAACCAGTCAGCTCACTGCAACCTTTGGCCAATAATTGTGAAAACTATAATTTCAACTGTGAGGTGGTCTAAATTGACTGTAAATGACTGGAAATTAATGTTATTTAGGTTAATAATACTCTAGGATATTGTCAAGTGAATATATACATTCCTACACCACCAATGTGTATTAACCCTTGCCCCACCAATGCATACCCTTGCCCCACCAATGCATACCCCTTCCCCACCAATGTGTATTAACCCCTGCACAACCAATGCATACCCCTGTCCCACCAATGCATACTCCTGCCCCACCAATGTGTATTAACCCCTGCACCAATGTGTATTAACCCCTGCACCAGCAATGCATACCCCTGCCCCACCAATGCATACCCCAGCACCACCAATGAACCTAGACCACCAACGTCGAAACCCACCAATGTGTCAAATACAGTATACACGCATTCTACCCCCTGGCCTTGCTAGGTTGTTATCCTCATTTCTGTAAAATATTACCCACAAAAAAAACTGCATGTATTTAGTCAAACGGTAATGTTTAAAAATGTTTAATTTACAAATTTAAAACATAAAAACATTACAACTTTTAACTTTTTTCAATATCTTTTCCCAACAGGAATGACAACTGTTAGAGAAAGGCAGCTTGTGTTGGGGATTATTGAGCTATTCCACGCTCATGAGTGTTTGTGGCGAGTTAAAAGTACCGACAACTGGAATAAATAATAAGAGATCCACTGCAATCCTGGAGCTTGTGGAGTTTAGTAAACCCTGTCATGAAGAGGCTACTCCAGTATGGGTCAAGGCCAAAATCCAAAATCTCTGTACTGTATAAGTTAAGGAGAAAAAGAAGCAGCAAGAGTCCCGGGCATCCGGAGCAGGGACTGAAGACACATATGCAAGTACGCTGTGGTGCTATGACCTGCTGAAATCCCTGCATGAGCAGGACCCACAGCGACCATCACAGGCCCTAATGGTGAAGAGTAGAGAGGACCCTGCAGTGAACAACCCGGAACCGGTTGCATAGAATGCCAAATGTGTTCTCCACTATTCTACGAGCCCTGGATAGTCGGTAATTAAAAATGTGCTTCTCTTTTGTAAGGCCCATTGCGCATACGGCTTCAGCAAATGCCTCATCAGCCACAAAAACATAGTTTAGGCCATGCTTCGTTTCCGTTACTGGTGGCAAATTCAGGCGGTTGGAGCTAAGTCTCTCATAGAAGAGTGTTTGCTTAAATGATCCCCCATCAGAAGCACGGCCATTTTTGCCCACATCCACAAAAATGAACTCATAATTGGAATTAACCAATGCCATGAGCACTATGTTGTAAAGTCCATTATAGTTATAATAAAAGGATACGCTGTGGGCAGGTGAGGTAATCAGGACATGTTTGCTCCACCGCAGTTTGGAAAATTCCATCTCCGTTCAAACTCCTCAGCAATGGTCTGCCACTCCTCCACCGTTGTTGGGAACTAGAATAAAAAAAATTGAAAATTAAACATTTGAAAAAGATGTTATTAACATTATACAATTATCTCTCTCCTTCAACAGCTAACCTGGATTTAACGGTCAGCCCGCAAATTGCCTCCCAAAACGAGCCAGAAATACCACAACCTGCGCCTAAATGCCGGAGATACCAGCGTAAAACCCAGGAACAACCATATCATCTATTGAATCAGGTCAAGCAGGCTTTAAATAAACCCCCCAACATGTTTGACCACCTGGGCATGCACATAGCTAGCACGCTCAGGGAAATGGATGAAAACCAGCAAATCCATGCCCAACGCCTGATGTACGATATAGTTATCCGGGGGAGAATGAAAAAGCTGGCAACCACTACTAGGCTCACGGATGACCCTGCCCCCCAGACAACGCTGCAGCCATTTAACTATGGCCCATCAACATCCTACCAGGCCACACCAATAACAAGGACAGATTGTTGCATGCCGGGGCCTCAATCTGGGCTTGTGTCATGTGCCTCGTGGCCTGTTCAATCTATCATCTGACACGCCGTATATTATGCAGCTGATTAACTATTGGGAGACATAAAACTGGAGGAGATAGCACTTTTGTTTCAATGCATTTCTTTGGATAAAGTTGCTGAATGTTTTTGAATTTTAACTATCATCCAGTTTTATGTCTCCCAATAGGTGCTGCATGGTATACGGTATTGATGATGCGGGTTGGACAGGGTCACGAAGCGCATGGCACAAGGATAGATTGTTGCATGCAGGGGCCTCAATCTGGACTTGTGCCATGTGCTTCATGGCCTGTTCAATCCTTCATCTGACACGCTGTATACTATGCAGCTTAATAACTATTGGGAGACATAAAACTGGAGGAGATAGCACTTTTGATACAATGCTAAGAATGACGTTTCGTTTTAGCATTTTAACTATCAGACAGTTTTACTTGTGGATATACCAATATATCCTTCATCCACTAGGGGACACTGGAGTCTCAGTACAGTGGGGTATAGATGTGGGATAACCGGGAGCTGGCACTTTTAATAAATCTGAATAGTAGCTAGCTACTCCCCCTCTATACCCCCCTACAGGCCAGTCTTAATTTTGTGTCAAGGGATCTGGTCACATACAGCGGGCCTCTCATTTTCAATTTCAGGCCTTATCTTTCGGTCTTTCATCAGCACCAAGAGTGTTCATGAAGGTCATGGCAGTAATGATGGCCCTTCTTCGGATTCAAGGAGTTACTATCGTCACATACTTGGACGACCTGCTTCTCAAGGCTCCGTCAGTCACTCAATTACTGCAGTACATCCGCGTAACACAGAGTCTTCTGTTACAGCACAGATGGATCCTGAATTACCAAAAATCTCATCTACAGCCTACTCAGCGTTTGCCTTTCCTAAGGATGATTTTGGACATGGTGGAGCAGAAGGTATTTCTTCCGCATGAAAAGGTCACCTCCATCCAAAACATGGTGCCATTGATACTGCATCATCGCAGGGTGTCAGTACACCTGTGTATTCACCTTCTGGGGAAGATGGTTGCAACCTTCGAGTCCATCCAATACGAGAGGTTCCATGCCCGCCCATTCCAACTGGACATCCTCTCTCAGTGGTCAGGGTCCCACCTTTTTTTTCACCAGAGAGTTCAACTGTCACCCAGGACTCGAACATCTCTCCTTTGGTGGCTGAATTCCTCTCACCTATTGGCAGGCAAGTGGTTTGCAATATGGATTCTCCTCACCACAGATGCCAGTCTGAAAGGATGGAGGGCAGTGACTCGGGGAAGACGCTTTCAGGGCCGCTGGACTCGACTGGAGGCGGTACTGCCCATAAACATTCTGGACCTAAGGGCCGTGTTCTATGCTCTTCAGGTAGCACATCCTCTGTTGAAGGGCCATGCCATTAGAGTGCAGTCCCACAACACCTCGGCTGTGGCGTACATCAACAGACAAAGCGGCAGCAAAAGTTGGTCCGCCATGAGGGAGGTAAGCCGCATTCTTCTCTGGGCAGAGGAATTTGCTGTAGCGATATCAGCAATTTTCATACCAGGGGTAGAAAATTGGGACGCCGACTACCTCAGTCGACAAGACATTCATCCGGGAGAATGGATGCTCATTCCACAGGTCTTTCAACAACTGATTCATTGTTGGGGTCTCCCTCAGGTAGATCTCATGGTGTTGAGGTTGAACCATCAACTGCCACTTTACTGCTCACAGACAAGAGATCCACAGACGGTGGCAGTGGATGCTCTAACAACTCCTTGGAGGTTTCAGTTTGTTTACCTGTTTCCACCACTCCCACTTCTTCCTCGTCTGCTTCAAAGAATCAAATGAGAAAGGGTAAAGGTTCTGTTGGTGACTCCAGACTGGCCCAGACGGGCGTGGTATTCCAACCTACGTCTTCTACTGATAGACAACCCGTGGCCTCTTCCTCTGCAAGAAGATCTACTACAACAGGGTCCATTTATCTATCAGGACTTAAAGCGGCTTCGTTTGACGGCGTGGCTGTTGAAAGGGCTATCTTAAGAAGAAAGGGTATGCCTTCCAGGGTGATTCCTACTATGTTAAGGGCTAGGAAGGACCTTACCTCAAAGCACTATCATCGTATATGGAAGGCGTATGTCTCTTGGTGTGAACATAAGGATGCGCCACCGTCAGAATTCAACTTAGCTAGGCTGCTTCTTTTTCTACAGGCTGGTTTATCAGCAGGTCTTCGTCTGGGATCTTTGAAAGTTCAAATATCGGCTCTGTCGATTTTCTTTCAGAAGAAACTAGCATTATTGCTGGATGTCCAAACATTTCTACAAGGGGTTGTCAGGTTACAACCTCCGTTTGTACCTCCAACAGCCCCATGGGATTTGGATTTGGTCCTCTCTTTTCTCCAGTCTTCCCTATTTGAACCTTTACAGACTGTGGAATTAAAATGTTTATCATGGAAAGTGGTTCTCCTTTTGGCGCTCGCCTCTGCTAGGCGTGTGTCGGAGCTAGGGGCGCTTTTTTGTCGTCCGCCTTTCCTCATTTTTCATGAGGATAGGGCTGAGCTACGTAAGCAGTTATCTATTTTGCTAAGATAGTGTCTGCGTTTCACATCAACCAACCAATTGTGGTTCCGGTGTTTAAGATGATTTTTCGGCTTCCAGATCCTTAGACGTTGTCCGGGCTCTTTGGATTTATGTTGATAGGACTGCATTCCTCCGGAAGTCGGATACGCTGTTTGTTCGATATGATATGACTCCCCATGAGTTCTTCGAGGGTCATTCTCCTGGTTGTGTGTCGCTGATCTCCATAGGCAGTGCGGAGTATGGGTCCCCCTACACACCTCTCCTCTGGTTGGTGGACTTTTTGTCTTACTAGACGTTAAGTCTATGTAGTTGATTTAAGGAAGTGCCATTAAGTGCAGGTATTATTTTCTGCATTTGTTTGCGACTGTATGCTAGCTCTGTCTGTTTTCTTTGCTAAAAACTATAACATTCTTTTGTTGCTATCCCTGTACCTATTCTACTATTCTGAAAAGGCCATAAGCACTGGTGTGGCACAAGTCGCAGCTGAGACTCAGTCTCTGATTAAGTGATCCTCTTTACTATGTCTGGCAGTCAGAGATATGACTAAATTAACCCCTATAATACTGCTCTGTAAACAATGTACAGCAGAGTTCGGGGCAGGGGACATAGCCTCTGAGGAGTTATGTTTCCGGTGTTACACTGCCCCGGGTCCTTCCGAGGCTTCGGCTATTCAGCAGAAGCCGCCATGGGAGTGCTTTGCAAAAGCACTACCAGCCATTGCAGGGCGTTTAGCAGGCCCTCCTATGTGTCCACAGTTCAGTTTTCAACAACAGCACCTTTTGTCAGTGCAAAACCTGCTGCAACCTCCTACACCTTCACAGGTGTTGCCCCCTCAGTGAGTTAATACAGTTCCTGCTATATTGCAGAGTGCGACTGATATACGTCAGCAGGGCGCACCTATCAGGCAGACCAGCTAAAAGGGTCTTGCTATCGTCGCAATCTACTATATGGGATGATGATGATGTGTCATCTAATGATGGACTGCTTCTGAATGAGTCTGACTCTGCGCTACCTTCTCTGGAGGCGGGGGTCAAGTCTAATATATATATATATATATATATATATATATATATATGTAGAAAACAGAGAGAGGGCACTCAATGGGACTTATGCAGCAGATGTAAATAAATTAGGTCAAACCAGAAATGCTGTCTGACAGCATTTCTAATATATATATATATGTAGAAAACAGAGAGAGGGCACTCAATGGGACTTATGCAGCAGTTGTAAATAAATTAGGTCAAACCAGAAATGCTGTCTGACAGCATTTCTGGTTTGACCTAATTTATTTACATCTGCTGCATAAGTCCCATTGAGTGCCCTCTCTCTGTTTTCTACTTATTTAACCCATGGTTGACTGTGGCACCAGGGCTGTTGATATTTTGTAGGAGAGTGCCGGATTATTATTCTTACATATATATATATGTATATATATATATATATATATATATATGTGTATTCCAGGGCTAATACAAGCTGTAAAAGCAGCCCTGACCATTGAGGAGGATGAGCCTCCTGCGCCTAAATCTAGGCATGCATATTTCATGGAAGAAAAGGTGACTAAGGCTTCATTCTCATTGTCTGATCAATTGGTGAATCACTTGAAGGTAATTAGAAAACTCCTGGAAAGCAGTATCAACCTCAGAAGTGTCTAGTCTCTGCTTACCCTTTTGCTGAGAATAATTTTTCCAAATGGGAGACTCCACCGGTGGTGGATTCCCATGTCACGCGCTTGGTAAGAAGCGCAACGCTTCCTATGCCTTACATGTCGTCCCTGCATGATGTTACAGATAGGAAGGTATAGGTATGCCTTAAATCTGTTTATTCCCTTTCGGGAGACCAGCTATGGCCATTTGCTGGGTGGCTCAGGCCATGGAATGTTGGGCTAATAGCCTTGAAACATCCTTAGCCTCTAATGCTACAAGGGAACAGCTGAATCTGGTGGGAAATCTCCGAAATTCGGCTACCTATATAAATGAGGCAGCATTGGATATTGGCCTACTAAATGCCAGGGTTTCCTCGGGGGCCATTGCGGCTCGCCGTTCTCTGTGGCTCCGTTCTTGGAGAGCTGATGCAGAATCCAAGAAGGGGTTGTGTCACACTCTGCACAAATTGTGTGACTTACCTTGCCATTTGCTGTAGGTCAGGATTTCTGCCTGACCTTGTTTGGGAACCATGCAGTGACATCACCATCATGCACTATGTCAGCTGTTAGCATTCTGCCAGTGAGAGTGCTCCTACCTCAGCTGACCTCAGCAGCCTATCAGGGACTTGCAGCAGATTTATATCCCCTGTGAAACCTCCCACTGGTGCCTGAGCAAAGTGTTGCTTCCTAGAGTTCAGTTCTAACCTGTGGCTCCTTTGTGCAGAATACCACCACTGCTATCAGGCTCATTTACCTGACTCCAGCGTTCCTGTGCATATCCTGATTACCTGTTCCTGACCTTGGCTTCGTTTGTGACCCTGATTTTGCCTGACCCCTGGTACTGCATCTGATATCTGGTTTTGACTTCGGCTATTACCTGTGACCTGTTTACGCCTGCTCCCTGGTACCGTCTAGTCCGTGTGGTTCTGACCTGGCCTGTCGACTAAGCTACATGTCTTCTCCGCTTCATCCGGAGTTTACCAGCACCTGTATAAGGGAATCTATCCTGAGGGCTGCGACCTGTGTGTCAGACACAGCCAAGCCCATCCCTTCTCGCGAGGGTCCCTGGTGAATACCATCGGCACATTAGACTCCGCGCCTCAGGCTTAGGTCTAGCCAGCTCCCTAATACGGGCCACATCCATAACCATCCAGGCATTGTGACAGGTTGGAATGTTTGCCTTATGATGGTAAAGTCTTGTTTGGCCCTGATTTGGACAAGACTGTGAATACCTTGGCAGCAGCTAAGTCGGCTTGTCTGCCTTCTGCTCCAGCTTCTTCGGGGGTTCGGACTCTGCCCTTTCGGACCTATTGAGCCCCAGGTAAGGCTAGAACTCAAGACCTCATTCAGAGTTGGTCGTTGCGGCCGCACGGTCGTAAGGTAAAAGGGGCCGGATATGCAAATGAAGTGCTCGCAAGTTGCGTCGTTAAGATGGGATCGTTAGCTGGACGAGAGAGGGGAGGATGCAGCCGTAAGATTAAAAATACGTCCCCTTCTCGTTCGCATTACACGTCATCTCCGGGCATATAAGGATTAATCCAGACCATCAGGAACCATCGGAGCTGCTCGTAGAGCTTGAGGTAGACCATACCCTCTCTTAAGTACTACGATCTAGTCAGTGTAAAAACCTCCCATGTTACATGTGCCATGACACTACTTAGTTAATTATGCACTCCCATAAAACGCTGTTTGCATAGTCAGGCACGCCTGTGTTCGGATCTCCACTCCCCCGTTCACAAGCACCTTCCCCTGTTACCACCCACAAATGCCTCATCCTGTCACTCAAACTAACGACCTGGCTGTGTTCAAGGAGAGAGCAATTTCTGATCGTAATAGCTAGTTTGCGCACGCGCATTGCGAATTTTACGCATTTTAGCGAACATCGGTGGCGTACGACCGAGCGGCCGCAACGACCGACTCTGAATGAGGTCCTCAGTCCTTTCCCAGGCCATCCACCACCAAGAAATCTGCCAGGCCTAAGAAGCAGCCCTGGAGTACCAGACGTCCAGCTGCCAAGCCTGATGACAAGCCCTCTGCTTGATGGGACAGGCCTCCTCCTGGGGGACCACAGGGTGGGAGGCAAACTTCTTCAGTTCGCCCAGTACTGGTGTCAAACTACCATGGATTCCTGGGTATAGGAAGTGGTCTCTCTGGGGTAAGCCCTCTCCTTCCGCAGAAGTCCTCCCTTTCAATTCTTTTGCAGAGGGCTTCTGAAAAATACAGACAAGGCTTTGGCTATTCAACAGGTGGTACAATCAATGCTACAGGCAGGAGTCATTGTACCGGTTTTGATGTCCCAAAGAGGAACAGGGTATTATTCCAGTCTTTTTCTAGTTCAGAAGCCAAACGGTTCTTACCGTCCAATTCTCAATCTCAGGTCCCTGAACAAATTCCTCAGGGTACCCAGGTTCAGAATGGGTTATACTGGCTATGGAACCTGGGGATTTTATGGTATCCCTGAATATTCAGGATGCATACCTGCATGTTTTGATTGTTTCAGCTCACCAATGTTTTCTGAGGTTCGCTGTGTCACAACAACATTTCCAGTTTCAGGCTCTGCCGTTTGGCCTTGCAACTGCACTTTGGGTGATTACAAAGGTCATGGCAGTAATGGTAGCCCATCTGCGACTGCAGGGGATCCGCCTGTTACCATACCTGGATGACCTCTTGCTACTAGCAAGGTCCTCAGAGGTACTTCACCACCACCTGCAGCTAACAATATTTGTGCTCCAGGTACATGGATGGTTGATAAATTGGAAAAGTGCTCACTGATTCCGTCTCAAAGGATGCTCCATCTGGGAGCCCTGTTAGATTCACAACAGCAAAGGATTTTTCTGACAGCAGAAAAGATTTCCACTTTGCAGACGCGTGTATGCAGATGCCTTCACAATCGCAGAGTGTCAGTCCACTCAGCAATGCAGTTACTGGGATCCTTGGTGTCGACATTCGACATGGTGGAGTATGCCCAGTTTCATTCCTGGCCTCTGCAGATATTGAACCTCTCCAAGTGGGATGGATTTCCCCATCATATATGGACTGAAATGATAGCCTATAGCTAACCTGGTTGCTACAGATGGCTCTCCTCACCATGGGGCGTCCCTTTTGGATCTCGGGATAGGTCCTTCTGACGACGGATGCCAGTCTTTGGGGCTGGGGCGCTGTGACGGGTCCACACTCCTTTCAGGGAAGGTTGACCGCAGATGAATCTGCACTCCCAATCAATATATTGGAACTGTGGGCAGTCTTCAGGGCTCTGCAGCAAGCCAGGCTGTTGCTTCACGGAAAACCCGTGCAAGTACAGTCAGAACTCGAAGTCAGGTGGCAATGACAGAGGTGTCACACATTCTGACATGGGCGGAAGGCCATCTACCAGCCATATCGGCAGTGTTCATTCCAGGAGTGCTGAATTGGGAAGCGGACTTCCTCAGCCATCACGACATGCATCCAGGGGAATGGTCTCTTCACCAGGAAGTGTTTTAGCTCCTAGTGGACAGGTGGGGCCTTCCAGATGTGGACCTCATGGCCTCTCGACTAAATCACAAGCTGCTTCAGTATGGGTCCAGGACAAGAGATGCCAGTGCTCTGTCAGTCAAGTGGGCTTTCCAGTTTGTGTACCTGTTTCCTCCAATCTATCTCCTTCCTCGGGTAATTCGTTCAAACAAGAGGGAGGCATGGTCCTGCTGGTGGCTCCAGCGTGGCCCCGACATCCATGGTACTCAGATATTCGGAGTCTCTCCATCGACACTCCATGGCTGTTGCCTCATCTTCCAGACCTGTTGTCTCAGGGTCCTTGCCTCTACCCAGATCTGGGTCATCTGTCTTTGATGGCGTGGGTCTTGAGACATCCCTCTTAAGGGCAAAAGGTTTTTCTGGCTTTGTGGTTAACACCATGCTCAGAGCACGAAAACCTGCCTCTGCCAAGATTTACCACAGGGTGTGACATAGCTACTTTGAATGGTGTCATCCCAGAGGTTACGACCCCCAAGTGTTTAGGATACCCAGAGTGTTGGCTTTCCTGCAAGCGGATTTAGACCTTGGTCTCCACCTTGCTACACTGAAGGTCTATATCTCGGCCCTTTCAGTGTGGTTCCAGGGAAGGATTGCTCCTCTTCCTGACATCCGCACTTTTCTGAAGGGGGTCCTTCGTATCTAGCCTCCCTTTGTCCCTCCTGTAGTACCTTGGGATTTGGCTGTTGTCCTTAAGGCTCTCCAGAGCCCTCCCTTTGAACCACTGAGCTCAGTGGAACTCAAATGGTTACTGCCAAGACTCTTTTTCTTCTGGCCGTTGCTTTCACCAGAAGTTCTGATTTAGGGGCTCTCTCTTGTCATTCCCCATTTCTAGTTTTTCATAGGGACAGGGCAGTGCTTTGAACTCACCCTGGATTCCTTCCTAAGGTGGTCTTTAGTTTCCACATTAATGAAGAAATTATTGTGCCGGCCTTTAATTCCTCAGACCTCTCAACAGGGGAGGCCTCATTGGATGTGGTACGATCATAGTGGCCAGATGTATCATCCGGGACATGCAGGGACACAGACTCCGAAAGGAGCCCGTCCGTGCAATGTCTCTGGAGAGCTGCCCGGTTGGCTGGCAGCCATTGCTATGTGAGGGTTCCTGAGGATCCCTCCGCAGCTAGTTATGCGGTGTGTAGCCATAAGCGTTAGCCGAGGGGGCAAATATTGGGAATGCGTCGCATTACGGATATTGGTAGATCTGGCAGCATTGCATCCCCTATGGGGTGTGTGGCTGCCTGTGGGAGTGGAGGTATCGCGCTGCAGTCCCTCCTTAATACATCCGGGGGATACTTAATATTTGAGGCAAACACACACACACACACACACACTGGCACCCATAGGAAAAAAACAAATACATAGGCCCCCAGATGAAATAAATCGCATAACCTTTGCATGAAAAAAAACATTGGCACCGATAGGAAAAATGTTGTGGGGTAGGCAGGGGTGGTGAGGAACACAAAGGTAATGAGGCAAATATAGAAGGTAAGGTACACAAAGGTGTAAGGGTACACATAGGAGGTGGGGTACACAAATGATAGTGGGGTACACAAATGGTGGAGGAGTACACATAGGAGGTGGGGTACACACTAGAGGAATATTAACTGAAATCTGGTATTACTTACCAGCTGCTACTGCTGACTCCAACTGAGGGTTGAAAAGGTGGAGTGGAGAGGAATCCATCCAGAGATGAGCAGCAAAGGAGGAGGGAAGCACCAGCAGTAAAAACAGGGCTCCAGGGCCCAACCAGCCATATAGTCAGCCGGGCCGTATGAGGGGCTGCCTTGTGACCCTTGTCACTTTATCCGGCAGGGTATGGCCAGAAACACACTGGCTGGCGGCCGGAAGTGTGCGCGGTAGCTGGGACACAATGCCGCACTCTGCTGCGTGCATATGGCAGAGACCTTCCAGCAGTGGGAGGGGGACGGGCACTGACAGGTGGGGAAACGGGCACCGGATGGCACACTGCCAGAATTTACTTAGAGCCAGCCACACATTCATACACTGCGGCTGGCTATGGTTTAGGGGCTGTCCTCCTCCTGTGACTGGCAGCCTGTGAGTAGTGTCAGACTGTCAGTCACTGAAGTTAGTGGGCGAAGGCATGTAGTTTCCCCGCGCCGCGGCCGCACAGCAGCGGCTATCCAGCTCAGATAGATAAGGTGGTGGGCGGCTGGTGTTCCGCCCTCAGTGCTGTTTCCGCTCTGTGCGGTGGCACCACCGACCGCACCACCCTAGCTACAGCCCTGCATATGTGAAACAGGAACACACAGAGGAATGAAAGCCAGCATTGTATTAGATAAAACAGCTACTCTGTAATCTCACAATGTACAACCTGCACCACATGCTATTCATCCATGCAATGTTCCAGTATTATGGAAAGTGAAAGCAAGAATCATTCGCGTGCAGTATGGAGAGACCATAAAACAATGATTAATTCAGTGATGCACAGTACAATATCCAAGACATCCGCAGACAATGTCATCTTGGCAGCTTTACAAATATAGACTCAGCACAAACTTATTCACAAATAGAGACTGTAAATTGTTGGATGAGGGGCACTTAGGTGCTGCCTCCATCCTCAGGGGTCTATTCAAGAAGCAGAGAAGAGCCCTGTTTAGCTGAAATCAGGGCTCTTCTCTGCTTTGTGCTACTCATGGAGCCAGTTTACCATGCAGAAGTGTATTACTTCTCCAGCGGCACCCCCGCTCCATGCCTGCATCGCATCACCATACTATTGTACGGTGAGTGTAATTCATAAAGAGCAGAAAGCTCAGCTTTCCGTTCCTCTCCTGCAGTACAGGATGGTGTAATCTGTACCGCAAGCAGAACAGGGCAGGGAGTTGCACATTTCCCTGGTGTCTGCCCGGCACCTGGCGCTGGCTCCGCCCCCTTTTCCCAGCATCCATTGCAGCAGGTCTGACCTAACTTGCTGCTCTCAGATGCCGGGGCATATTCAGTGAGGAGCAGGCATATCAGGCTCATGACTCTAGTGAGCACCACCACTACCTTAGTACATCCTATTTAGATACAGCTATTTATTTATTAATAGGAATAGTGGTCATAGTAATTAAATTTTAGGTTCTATTGGTGTCTGTGCAACGATACTCCTTTTCCCTTCTCCCAGTCTTTTACCTCTAATAGAGTAACAATGTATAATTAATTGCACAGTCTGAAACCTGACATTAGGTCTTGGTGGGACCCTCAGGCAGTTGGACCCACCGGGGATTCCCCCTGTACCCCTGTGGTCCAGTCTAAACCCTGGCTTTACTTCTGGTCGGAAATGGAGGGACCATGGCAGATATCGGAGATATCTGTTGCGATCCCTCCATCTGGGGATAACTTAATATTTGCGGGTACGCCCCCCCCCGAAAAAAACAGCTATCTTCAGGGGGTACTCGCAAATACTGAATGAGATATAGGCTCCATAAACACTTGCAATTTCTATTACCTAAAAGGTTTTTCCAGTAAGGCATCATTGCTGATACCATACTGGCCTGGGTTTTACATTTTATCTCATTCCTCCGTTGACCTTGGCTCAGATGTAGCCTGTGTTTTAATCAGACATAGAATATATTAACAGCAGTGTAGGGGTCAGCTGTGTGTTAATGCAGTGTTTAATCACAAAGTGTATGACACAACAGTTAAACAAACAGTTGAACTAACAGTGAACAACATCTGGACAGGCAGAAAGGATCTTCACCTGCTACTGCCTCACACGGCATCACCTTATCTCATTATCTTGGACCATGTAAATAGGGAATTTCAACTTAAAATGTTTGCATTAGATCTTACCATTTATATATAAATCACAATGTATCACAACCTAGCTATTTGTTTGGAATTAATGTATCTGCATAAAGACACTATTCCACTAATGAGGCTACTTCAAAAAGTCCTCTAACCTGTTTAGTCCTTCTAATAATGTTTGATCTTCCTCGTTAAACACCATATTATTTTCTTGTTGCAATTGGGAAACATTTGTTTTCTAACGTTCCTAAAGTTAAAACAATAATCCACCCTAGACCAATTGGTTGTGACCGATAGGAACTTCTTTCCATAAAGGTAGTCATGCCTTTAGCACTCTCTATCATAGCTGCCGACTTTGTGGGGACAGCCAGGTTGGCAATGTGGGGGTCATGGTGTGGCCCAGTAGGCATCAGCACCGGGATCGCGTACCCAGCCCCATCAGAAGCTAGTTGTATTCCTTTATAGTAGGGATGTGCAGGCTCGGTTTTACTCGGATTTACTCGGTTCTTATCGCCACTTTACCGCAAATTCGAATTTATTATATTGGCTATCCAAAACACATGATAGGCGATAGCCAATAAAATGCCGTTTAAAGATCCGAGTAAATCCGAGTAAAACCGAACCCGCTCACCCCTACTTTATAGACTACAGCAGCTTGATATTGCTATGCGCTTTCCCATTTTTAATTGTTTCTATTGTGAGTTCTCAGTTTTATCATTTCCATCCTCTTTTTTTTTTTAATAAGTCCACATTACGTAAACTCCTACTCCATGTCTGCTTTATTGGAGTATAGGAAGGATTAGCTACTGTACATGGAGGTTTCAGAGTTAAACTGAATCAAGGGCCTGATTTAGTGTTGTATGCAATCCCGATGGTTTGTGTACAACTCTAATGTTAGAAGATCTGTGCATATATATCGATGCGATACAGTATATAGTGAAGTTTAGTAGCCGTTCATGTACACTTACCTTTTCAACGTCTTCGAGCGCTGTCCGGCCCCTCTGCCTATGGATTGTGATACTCCATATTATGAATGGCCATTGTCTGATGCTTTATTGTACTTTATCAACACCGACTATAGCATACTATGATCCTATTTAAAGTTTTCACTGATATGATCATTTTATACTTTTTGCCAGATGTTCAGTTTATGTATTGTAATTAATTTTGAACATCAATATTGAATTGTCATATTGAATAACATCTTCAACATATGATTCTATTTTAGTTGTTAGAGGCATTTATACTCTCAGCTGTCATCCATAATTTTAACAATTTGATGGAGGTGTTTATATGTCAGTCTGTTTATGTCAACATTTGTTTGTATTATATTTTGTCTTGCCAGCATTTGACTACTTAATTGTCATACCTATTAGTTGTCATTGGACATTTATCTTAATTGTAGGAATAAAAGTTATGATTTAGTTATTTATAATATTTCAGAGAGTGCTCACGTCACAGAGTTTTTCTTCGCTTGTTTGTTTTACTCTATTAGAGGGTCAGTTACATGGTCTCTAATGTATGTCCAAGCCTCTGTGGGGGCTGGCCTCATCCCTGTGGTAGCTGACCACACCCCAAAGCATGGGCCCCTAACACTGCATTTCCTCGGTGGGCCCTTCATGCTCCATACGCTAAATTCAGCCCCCATATTTTATTTCTATGATGGCTGCTATGCAGTCGGACTTACACATTCTGGAGCTTGGCCCCAGGATTAACTGGATCCCTCTCCAGCATCCCCCGGCCACGCATGCGCAGTGTGAGCCAAGGACCCAAACCAGTAAGCATTGTGATAGTGTAAGCTAATGATGGAAGTTGGAAACCTCATATATATCATACTTGCCTACCCTCCCGATTAGGACGGGAGCCAAAATTACGTGACCGCGTGGCTCCACCCCATCACACCCACAAATTACCATCATCTGCCCGACCATGCCCCCTTGTGCTAGCCACGCCCCCTGTCCTGCCGATCTGGCTGCTCCCTCCCGGAAGGGGCAGCCAGAAAGTCGTCAACCATGATATATATTGCCACGCTGGTACATTGAATTTGACAGCAGATAAAAACCACTTGGCCTATCTAGTCTGCCCTTTTTTACCTTTTGGTTACCTCAACCCTATATGATCCTTAGTTCTTTGTAAGGATATTCTTATGCCTATCCCAAGCATGTCTAAATTGTTCTGTCTTAGCCTCTACCACCTCCGATGGGAGGCTATTCCACTTATCTACTACCCTTTCTGTGAAGTAATTTTTCCTCAAATTTCCTTTGAAACTACCTCCCTCCAGTGTCAGTGTATGTCCTTGTGTTCTAGTACTTCTCTTCTTTTGAAGAATGTCTCCCTCCTGCACCTTGTTAAAACCCATGATATATTTGAAAGTTTCTATCATGTCCCCCTTTCCCTTCTCAGCTCCAGACTAATATATATATATATATATATATATATATATATATATATATATATATATTACGTATATAATTTTTTTCTTTTTATGATACCTGGGACAAACTCTAAGGACAATTCCTAATCAGACAAACAATCAACCCAGTTTTTGCACACAGAGCCTACATATTTAAGACCACCATCAGCCATCTGAGACTGCAGCATTTGGTGGTTCACACCAAGACTGTCACTGACATTTGCTATACTCATTTACCCTACTAAGTATGACCACTATAGAACCATTAATACGCCAGAGCACTCTTACACAATTTTCTATACATCCTAAGCTATCACACAGCTTTTAGTTCTTTGCCGGGACAGACTCTTATCGGAGCCTGTCTCACGGCAAGAGAATGGTAAATGCGCACAAACATATTCATTTTCATGTTGCGTATTTACACAAAAATTATTTATCACATCCGCATTAAAAGTGTGGATTGTGATAAATATGCCCCTGTTTATTACATACTTTTAAAATAAATAATTGATTTCATAGACTAATTGTAAACTATTATCTTCTATTTTTAATGCACCACATAGATTACTACAGGGAATATACAAAGTAACAGTGAAACCTGACATATCATAAGTACAGTGATTGTAAGCTGACATAATGTTGGAATAACACAGAGAAATAAACCAATAATCTAGGCAGTACGTGGTCAGGGGCGAGGGTTGGAGAAGTCACTGTGGTATCCTGACAGACAAATGACGGTGAGTCACAGGGAGGAGAAGGCAGTTCAGCCCTCAGTGTGCCTGTACCAAATAAAGGGTGAGTCAGAGTCACTAGAAGGGACCAGGAGACAAGTAGTACTGGAAGGAAGAATAGTGCTTGGGACAAACATGAGGAAGGAGGGCACAGCCATTGTCGGACTGGGACATGAAGGCCCCACCAGGGAAAGGCAGTGGTAGGGGCCCATGTTTAAAGGTTGTGGCTACCCACCCCAGCAGCTTGGCCAACCATTATAGAGAAAGAAGATGGCTGAAGGTAGCGCTTGTACCTATAGGCCCTATCATGATGCTGCCTGTGAGGAAAGAAAATTAGGGGCTCACCTTCCCTAAATAAGTGTGACGATAAAAAGCAATACCTTTGGCGCTTCCTTAAGTGCCTGCGTACATTCTTAATGATATAGTAACACCATGCAATTAGATGGTGGTGTATAATAATGAATTTAATAATATTCTATATGATAGTGATACACAGTATGCAGTATAAAAAAGGGCAAATAAAATGTACTGGTACAGATATAAAACATATATACTCACAACATAAAACAAAGACAGTGCAATCCCTATACAGTTCCAATGGGAGAGAGTCAGATACGCCGCTCAGCATTTTACTCTGTGACTCAAGCTTAAAAATTCCACACTGTAATGATAGTTAATGAATTCAACATGTGTGGTGGAGTGGCATGTGTGTATCTTCCCCGCAAAAATATAAATGGACAGTGTAGTTCAAAATAGGCCAGTTGTTATGTGGTGGATCGTCCAATGTAATCTCACCGTTCTGGATGGGTCCTGCATACTGGATCAAATGGTTCCGTCGATAGAGGTGGTTTGCCGGCAAACTCTAGGGTACTGTACCTGACGCGCTGCAAGTGTCCACCAGTGCCTTTCACACTATCATCAACGCGTTTCACCTATTGAATAAGCTTCCTCAGGATAGCGAGTAGGTTTCACTTCCACCTCCTTTTGTACCTCTGGTTCCTGTGCGTCCATCAGTTCTCCCAATCTCCGCTGTGACTACTTCCGCCCGGCAGAGCATGGGCTCCTTCATCCGCTTCCGGTAAGGGCAGGTGACAAGCGCTTGGATGCGCATCAGATCTGCCCATCTCTGCTGTGATCACTTCCACCTGGCAGAGCATTGGCCCCTTCATCCGCTTCCGGTAAGGGCAGGTGATGGGCGCATGGATGCGCGTCATCCCTGTACAGAGGCATTGTGTTACTATATCATTAAGAATGTACACAGGCACTTAAGGAAGCGCCAGAAGTATTGCTTTTTATTAGGGGTGTGCACCGGCCACTTTTTGTTTTTTGGATCTGGATCTTTCTTCGTGTTTTGGATCTGGATTGGTTTTGCCAAAACCACCCTTCCGTGTTTTGGGTTCTGGGTTTTGTGTTTTGGGTCTGAATTTTTTTGAAAAAAAAATGCATAAAAACAGCTAAAATCACAGAATTTGTGGGTTTTTCTGCTCCTATGCTATTATTAACCTCAATAACCTTAATTTCCACTCATTTACAGTCTATTCTGAACACCTCACAATAGTGTTTTTATGTCCAAAAGGTTGCACCGAGGTAGCTGGATGACTATGCTAAGCGATACGAGTGGGCGGCACAATCACGTGGCCCATCTAGGAGTGACACTGCAGTGGCAGACAGGATGGCAGTTTGAAAAACTAGGCCCCAAACAGTACATAATGCAAAGAAAAAAAAGAGGTGCAAGATGGAATTGTCCTTGGGCCCTCCCACCCACCTTTATGTTGTATAAACAGGACATGCACACTTTAACAAACCAATCAGAGTCTGCCACATGATTGTGGCTGAAATGATTGGTTCGTTTGGGCACCCACAAAACAAGCTGGCAATTAATCTGTCCCTGCACAAACTGGCTCTACAGAGGCAAGATGTCATCCTCATCCTCCTCATCCACCGATTCCTCACCCTTTTCAGTGTTGTGTACATCCTCATCCTCACAGAGTATTAATTCGTCCCCGCTGGAATCCACCACCACAGGTCCCTCTGTACGTTCTGGAGGCTGGTCTCCCTGGAAGAGTTGATAATTCATTTTTATGAACATCATCTTCTCCACATTTTGTGGAAGCAACCTCCTATGCCTTTCGCTGACAAGGTTCCTGGCTGCACTAAACACTCTTTCGGAGTACACACTGGAGGGGGGCAACTCAGGTAAAATAGAGCCAGCTTGTACAGGGGCCTCCAAATTGCCTCTTTTTCCTGCCAGTACAGGTACGGACTGTCTGACATGCCTACTTGGATGCTGTCACCGATGTAATCCTCCACCATTCTATCAATGGTGACAGTATCATATGCAGTGACAGTAGACATGTCAGAAATTGTTGCCAGGTCCTTCAGTCCGGACCAGATGTCCAAACTTGGTTCTGCCTACCCTGCATCACCGCCAGCAGGTTACTTAGGATACCTAAGTTTTTTCCTGGCAGCCCCAGTTGCGGGAGAAAATGAAGAAGGAGCTGTTGATGTGTCACGTTCCACTTCAGCTGACAGTGTTTTCACCAGCAGGTCTTTACACCTCTGCAGGCTTGTGTCGGCCAGAAAGAGAGACACCACATAGGCTTTAAACCTAGGATCGAGCACGGTGGCCAAAATGTAGTGGTCTGATTTCAACAGATTGACCACCCTGGAATCCTGGCAAAGCGAATGAAGGGCTTCATCCACAAGTCCCACATGCCGAACAGAATCGCTCCGTCTTAGCTCCTCCTTCACTTTCTCCAGCTGCTTCTGCAAAAGCCTGATGAGGGGAATGACCTGACTCAAGCTGGCCGTGTCTGAACTGACTTCACGTGTGTCAAGTTCGAAGGGCTGGAGAACCTTGCACAACACGGAAATCATTCTCCACTGCACTTGAGTCAGGTGCATACCCCCTCCTTTGCCTATGTCATAGGTGGATGTATAGGCTTGAATGGCCTTTTGCTGCTCCTCCATCCTCTGAAGCATATAGAAGGTTGAGTTCCACCGCATCACAACCTCTTGCTTCAGGTGATGGCGGGGCAGGTTCAAGAGTGTTTGCTGGCGCTCCAGTCTTCGGCACGCAGTCGCTGAATGGCGAAAGTGGCCAGAAATTTTGCGGGCCACCCAAAGCGTCTCCTGCACGCCCCTGTCGCTTTTCAGAAAATTCTGCACCACCAAGTTTATTGTGTGAGCAAAACATGGGACGTGCTGGAATTTGCCCAGATGTAATGCCCGCACAATATTGGTAGCGTTGTCAGATATCACAAATCCCCAGGAGAGTCTAAGTGGGGTAAGCCACTGGGCGATGATTTCCCTCAGTTTCTCTAAGAGGTTGTCGGCGGTGTGCATCTTACTGAAACCGGTGATACACAGCGTAGCCTGCCTTGAAACAAGCTGGCATTTCTGAGATGCTGCTACTGGTGACGCTGCTGTTGTTGCTACGTAAGGTGATACATCTACCCAGTGGGCTGTCATATAGTCCTTAGTCTGCCCTGTTCCACTTGTCCACATGTCCGTGGTTAAGTGGACATTGTGTACAACCGCATTTTTCAGGACACTGAGGACACTTTTTCTGACGTTTCTGTACAGTCTCGGTATCGCCTACCTAGTGAAGTGGAACCTAGACGGGATTTGGAACCGGGGACACACTACCTCCATCAATTGTCTAAATCCCACTGCACTAATGGTGGATACCGGACGCACGTCTAACACCAACATAGCAGTCAAGGCCTCAGTTATACGTTTTGCTTCAGGATGACTGCTGTCGTACTTCATCCTCCTCGCTAAGGACTGTTGGAGGGTCAATTGTTTAGTAAAAGTAGTGGTGTTCCTACTTCCTCTCTGGGATGATGAACGACTCTCAGCAGCAACAGCAGAAGCGGCAGCTCGGGGGGGTTCGGATTTCAGAAATCCGAACCCGCTCACCCCTACTTTTTATCAACCATTATAAAGGTCATAACCTGCAGAAAACATAGATACTACAGTGCATGGTCTGTTCATCCATGTCTCTGTTCTGCCAGGTAACTGACCAGGGCGTCTTAAGAGAGGAGTGGGCCCGTGTGCACTCCCCAAGTGGGGCCCCCTCCTCTCTCCCCGGCAGCCGACTGACGCGGCTGGCCAGCCGCCGGAGCCTTAGTAGACTCTGGGCACTAGGGTGTGCCGAGAGTCTACTACGCAGGTGCAGAACACCGGAAATATGGCCGTGGCGGCCATTTTCCGGTGTTCTCAGCAGCGCTGACACACGCCACGGGACCACGGACAGGTAAGTTTCAAATAATATGGCTGCAGGGTGTGTGGTGCGGGGGCCCCCCTGGACCTGGGGGCCAATGTGCCCCGCATACACTGCACCCATTATAGATACGCCACTGTAACTGACCCTGTAATAAAGTAACAATGTATAATTTGAGTACACTGTCTGAAACCTGATATTAGAAGAGTAGGTGGGGCCCACCGGGGATTTCCCATGTACCCCTGTGGGCCAGTCCAACCCTGGGCACAGCTAAGAGGTATGCTGTAAAAAGTGTCTCAATTACATCTCCAATACCTTATATTAATGTAACTGATGTTATTTTTTTTTTATCTAAAGACCACTCCAATGCTTTGTCTTCCTACCACTCCCAGACCTGATTTTCATTACACCATGTGGTAAATGTAATAGCCCGGTTGGTTCTTCCTTTACAACATCTGGTAGACTCACTGGGGACTCGCAGATGCCTGCATCTTGCCTTTGCCGTAGGGGGGTATGGATAGCTATCTCGTGCATGTGCACAAACTAACAAGCCGGCCGGCTTCCAGGGACTGCATCGGCTGCAAGCCCCGAAAGCCGATAAGGGCTATTGTGATAGCAGGGGTGTGGCTTCCCATGAGAAGCGCTCTCTGCTATTGCAGTCCAGACTGGCAGTCCCAGGGGGGAAAACACCTCCCCCTGGGACTACTTGTCCTCATGTGATTAGTAGGGAGCGCTTACAATGAGAAGTCACTGCCACTGCTAGGCAGTCAAAAAACAAATAAAAATTGTCTGTTAGTAAATGTGTGATTTATTGTCAGAAAAACAACATCAATGTCAATCAGAATCGATTAAAATAGACCTTCAATATACCCCTAGGATTTAAACAGGTGGTACAAATCTGTGCTCTGGGTCATACAATTAGATGATATAGGAGCAAGTAGTATTAAGTACTATGCTGATAATTGGTAGTACAAACAATAGTATATATATATTGGTAGTACAAACAATAGTGTGTATATATATATATATATATATATATATATATATATATCTCCATTAGCTTAGGTACTCCTTCATAATCCAAGATAAAAGTTTTGAACTTGCCTTGGTGCCCTCCCCGGGTGTCTGCCGACTCCCCAATACTATAGAGAATGTAGTAGGACGGCGGCACTCACAGGACTCAGAAAAACTGTAGAGAAGTTAAAGTTTACTCCAACGTTTCAATCTCTTTTATTAGAGATTTTCCTCATATATATATTTATAATTTTTGGGGCGTGGGTCCCCTGGATTGCTTTGGTTGGGCTGCTTCAGGGCATCGCATTATATACACATTTTTCCTTTCTTGCACCTTTAGCACTTCCATTGTTTAATATATATGTATTATTTTCACATCTTTATTTCTCTCCTCCCTACATGCAGCAGCAGCTGCTCTTATCTATCCTACACCTTTTTACAATTCACCTTTCCTTATTGGAGTGATGCCCTGGGGTGGGTCAGCTGGGCTGGTTTGGGGGTGTCCTGCGCTCTGGATTTCAACCCCAGCATGTTAGAGACCTTCCCTCAGAGGTTACCTGGGTGCGGTGGGTAGGCCAATAACCATGGCCATGATTATGCCAAAACCTCTTTTATTATTTGCAAAATGCTATTGCAAAATGTATTATTATATATAATGAGTAATGTTGGAGTTGTGCATCTGTAATTCTTTTTTGTATGTTTGCAACAATAGTCTCCACAGGTAGCACTTCCCATTATTTATATTTTCAGGGTGTGCAGTCTAGGGCCCCCTTTCCACACCATCTGGAACAAGTCAGTACATCCTGCAGGAAAGGATTCTAATGACACCTCTCGTCAGACACCTGGCAGCTTTCTCTCTGGCAGTAACAGCTCCCTCTTTGGTACAGGAAGCTTCTTCCTCCATGTTGGCAGTTTACACTTGGACACAATAGGATACCCATCTGTAATTGTCGCCTCTCATACTGATACTGATACTCTGCTGAGGTGCTCACTGGCAGGCTTCCCAAATTTACCTGCATTGCTTCTACTTACCCAGCGTCCCCTCAATCAGTCCAGGAAATGAACGCTCTTCCTAACTCTCTGGTCACATGTCTCAATCTACCCTGTGGGGGTGGTGGTCTTTCCATCAGTTCATACCATACTTGTCAACTCTCCCTGATTGTCAGGGAGACTCCCTGAAAAAGTAACAATTCACCTGACTCCCTGAAGAGTCTAGTAATCTCCCTGATTGCACCTTATCCCCATTATGAAGCTGTTATATAAAAAAAAACAGAGATATGTACATTGAAATGGGATCATTAGTATAATTTCCTTGCATTGTTTATAATGCACAATGATCCCTATGGTTACAGGTATTTTCTGAAAAGTATCGGTATTTTCATCACCAACTAGATCTTTCTAACTGCTTTGGGGCTCGTTTACATTTGTATGTAAATTAATTTTATGACACGCCTCTCAGATGTAGCAGTACACGCCCACTTTAACACGCACCCTTAGGTGTTTGCTTCACAATCTCCCTGAAGTGTCTTTTCAAAAGTGGGCAAGTAAGGTTCACACCTTTGCTATCCAGAAATCCTCTGACTCAATGTGGCAGTAAATGAGCTGCTGTTAAAGGCAAGCACAGCTCTCTCTCGGGTGTATACGAATAGATACTGTGCCCTTACCTTACTGCTGTCGTCACAAGTGGTTTCCCAACTTCCCAAACACATAGAGGGGTATTCAATATGAAACGTTAACTTCACTGTCGAAGTTAACGTTTCATATCTGAGTATTTACCTGCGTTAAAGTATCGAGCGCGCGCCCGCTTATCCCCGTATTCAATATAAAATTAACGAAAACGGGAGCCTCCGAAGTTGGATTTGCGTAAAGTTACGAATTTTTCCTTAAAAAAATTGTATGACCCCCCTAAAGTTGTAAAAACATGGGGGATCACTATGGGTACCCCCGATTTAGCCTGTAATTGAAGGTCAGGGATTTAAATAGCCACAGCAGGTGTTATTTCCCGACATTGAAGAAGTGATTCAGAAGAGCACTTAGGTTTTTTTTTTCGTTTTTTTAAGTGGTCCCATCAAATTTGGGGTACATGAAAATGGGTACTAGCATATTTTGATGTCCCTAAAGTAAGTTTTTAAAAATTCTGCATTTGTGCACCTGCCGCTATAATTCTATTCTAGAAAACATCTGCCGCATACTTGCAGAATAGCCCTGAACCTATTTCCCTATTGTTAATAATTTTTTTCCCATTTTTTTTTTCACCCCAATTTTTAAATTCATTTTTTGGGGTGTCCCTATTTTTTTTAAAAACTTTTTTTGACACAGTCCTTTTTTAAATGTCATTCCCAGGGGTGCAGGCTATTTTTTTTAAGCCTGCACCCCTAAACCCCAATTCTGCACTTTTTTTCGACACCTATTCAATGGTGAAAAGTTATCACCGTTTTTTATCAAAGACTTTTCAAAACTGCGATAAGTCTTTGAAATTGAATACGGTGTAAAACTAAAACCTGCGATAATGACGTCATAAGTGCGATATTAACGCAAAAACGATGTTATCGCTCCCATATTGAATACCCCTAATAGTTCCATTTACATTGGAATATTACACTCTAGCTTTGTCACTATACTGATACGGGCACTCTGCACAATGAGCCTACGTCATGGAACAGCAGCATGCTGTGTAGTGCAGCCCTCCTACCCACTCTCTGACACCACATCACACCCCATTCCCAAACAAATATTGTAGTCTTGGCCGGTTGAGCACAGACATTACACAAACAGCGGTACACAGAAAGCACATACGTTGCTAGTAATTTGCAGTCTGGAACAATGTTATTTCCCACTGGCGGGCTTCTCTGTTGCCCCCTTCCTACAGTCCTAAGAAACAAAATGTAACATAATAATATTAACCCTAGTATATCTGATCCCCCCTGTAAGCACTACTATATTTACTACACTCACAATACCAAGTCCAGCCCTATTGTCCAGGTCGGCCTTTCCCTCCTCCCACACTCCCAGCAGGGGGTCTTTGACTAATGGGCCTGTGTACACTGCACACTGTGCAACAATGGTGGATAGGTTGCACCAAATTCCAGTTCATGTCTATATACTGTGAATGTGTTAACCCTTTAAAATGATCAACATTACTGCATTAAATTTAAATCAAATGTGATTTCATCTTAATCATAGCACAAAGGATATGTAAAGTACAACCAATAAAATAACACACATTTGTACTTTTTACATTGTCTTCATTTGAAAATATTTACCAGGGTCGACTGTGACCAAAAACTAGCATGTAAAGCACACTGGTCCACCTTTCTGATGGCATCTGGCTCCTGGCATTCTCCTTCGGCAGCTCCCAGACCCCCCCCCCAATATGCATGATGTGACGCCATGACGTCATATCACGCCTTACATCCATTCTGCCAAATAGAGCACCAGGAGGTGCTCAGCCTCTGACTGCCGCACTGGACCAGCCCTGCTGAGCACATGGAAACACTATCCTCTGATGTAAACAATTTAGTAACATGGCTAGCACTGTAAAGGTGCCCACACACATAGCGACATTTTAAACGATTTGGCCGATTTCGACGAATCGTGACGACGAAACGGGTAAAAAAAGTACAAATCTTGAGTTTATACTCACGAGCACGATGCTGATGCGCGTCCCCGCTCGTCGTACATCGCATCTTCTGATCTGCCGTGCTGTAGGGCAGATTAGCCAATCTGGGATACAATGCATTGGCTGCAAGATAGATCTTTAGTCAGATTGGACATTTTTAACTCCAAATCGTGATCACGATGGCAAGGGAGCTCCCGTGAAAGTTCATGAGGAAATTGGCCATAAAATCGTATCGTGAGGACATCGGTATGTGTGTGGGCACCTTTACAGCTACTGTATGACCTGAACTGAACACCATACCTGTTGTTCGATTGACTAGAAAATGTTTTTGTCTTTTTTTTTTTTTTTTTTTTTTACAGATCTGAATTCCATTACTAGAATTTGCTTGTCTTACATGAAATGATCAAGTCAAATGGTTGGACGCAATTGTAAACTCTATAATTAACTAGTTAGTTACATTCACAATCCCTAGGCTGTTATCACCATCTGAGATGGCAACAGATTAAAATGATTTTAAAACTGCAGTGTTATTTAAATAAAACATACTTTAAAACGAATAAAGGTTTTTATTTTAATACATTCTATTAATTTTTAAATTTAAGTTAACACTTACCACTCCGGGCCAGTATCATTGGGGGAGGTCAGAATAGCCCATCTGATTGAATGATATATTTTTGTTAAATAGCAATAATTGATTTTTTTATTTCTACAACAAGCAGAGATAAAAGAAAAATCAGCCTCACGGCCACGATCAGGGCTCTCTTTATAAATAAAACTCTATGTCACCACTTTTCATTTGGTTTAAGGTCAGGAATATACATCTTCCATTCTAACTTATGAAATTCCTGATCTTATGTTATCTTAATATGTTTTTTTTCTTTTTTCTTGTGCAGATTGTTATCACACTCTATGAATAACATTCTGTTAAGGTTGACCGTGCAGACAGATACCTTGGTATTTTTTGGTAGAATTTGCTGGTGCAATGAAGAATTCATTGTTTCCTCATTCTGATGCTAAACCATGAGGCTCTGACTGACGTGTCTCATCTCTCCAAATATCTCTTTTTATGGCAGAAAGCTGCACTTTCATCTCAGTTGTCCATAAAGCATTCTTCTAATAGCATTCTGGATAATCCACATGGTCATTGACAAACTTAAGATGACTTCTCATTGCAAAAATTTATTCAACTTGTACATATACTGTACGTATAGTCAATAGTGTGGCCTTGGTACTGATTATGTTTCTGCATAGTCCCCATACTTGTCTAAGCATTTGTTCCAACGTTACACCAAGGCATCTATCCCGGCATAGAAGAAATCAGTGTCAAGTGCCTGAAGCCAGGACATGATGGCTTGCTGAACTTCACCGTCAGTTTCGAATCACCTTCCACCCAGGTGCTTCTGCAACGGTCCAAAGAGATGGAAATCACTCAATGCCAGGCCAGGGCTGTAGTGAGGATGATCCAGTGCCTGCCAATGGTAGTGCCGTAACAGCTCACATCTGCGGCTGGCTGAGTATGGCCTGGCATTATCGTGCAGCAATACAACGCCTGTTCACAGCAACCCAGATCATTTTCAACGAATTGCCCTCTACAACTGGCTCAATGTGTCACAATAGTAGACAGCATTCACAGTATCTCCCATTGTGAGGAAATCAACAACAATCATGCCCTTGTGGTCCTAAAGCACAGTCGCTATGACTTTCTTTGCTGATTGAGATGTTTTACATTTCTTTGAAGGTGGGGACGATGTGTGTTTTCATGTCATGGATGCTTGTTTTGTCTCCAGAGTTACATGATGCACCCATGTTTCATCACCTGTAACAACATGCTGCAGGAACTACACTCCCTCATCATTGTGCTGGGTCAAGTGCACGAGAGACAATCCCATTCTATTGGTTTTGTGAACTTCTGTGAGTTGCTTCGGTATCCAGCGTGAACACTTTTTCCTGTACCCCAGTTGCTCATAAATGATGTTGTGCACAGCACACACTGAGATGTTCAGTTCATCAGGAATATCACTAACTCAAATGTGTCTGTCCTCCTGTTTCAGACCTTCAATGGGGCACACATTGTCACGTGCCGGATCACTGCTCGTCTTGATCGTCTGCCTTTCCATTATCAAAGGCAGTGCACCAAACCCAAACCTGTTTCCATGACATGACGTTATCACCGTATACCTCGACATGTTGGCAATGAAATTCAGCTGCTGATGTGCCCTTTAGAAGCAAAAATCTGATCACACTATGCACCTCAATGTATGACCATGTTTCCACCAGCCCAGCCATCTTACAACTGATGTTGGGACGGTATGACTGATATAAGGCACAGGCTAATGTCTGTGAGGGGAAGCAGTGGTCTATCTGCTCTGGCCTGGTGGAGAATTAGAATGAAACAGAGAACATTACACACGTGAGAGGTCTTGTTACCTTACTTATTGAACCACCCTCGTACTATGAAACCAGCATTGTTTTCCCTTTTGCTTTTCTCCCATTCTCAGCCTATTCAGTGTTCTCCTTATTGATGATTCATGAGCATGGACTCATTGATTATTGTTAGTAGCTTACACAATGCAAAAGAGACCCACATATTTGTAGCTGTTACCCAGAGGCTTTTTGTGGAGACCACGTCTGGAATGCCATGTTTGTAAGTGATTTGTGTTGGATGACCACTCCTGGGATG
Organism: Taudactylus pleione; assembly: GCA_031769625.1. NCBI lineage: Eukaryota > Metazoa > Chordata > Amphibia > Anura > Myobatrachidae > Taudactylus > Taudactylus pleione. Next base: position 8,773,534 of record JAUIMM010000065.1, read on the forward strand.
AGTAATTAAGGACTTTAAATCATTTATTTGTACAAGGCTTCCCTGACTGTAGACTGATGGAAGTTGAGCTCTTTGGTAATGATTTTCTATCCATTTCCAGACAGTTTTCAGACAGAGAATTGCTTCAGTTTGAGTTTGGTGTTAATCAAGATCCCGGGATCCAAACACACAGGATCAGACAGGACTGAGGGGGGTTTCAATGTTTCACTAACAGTGCGGTGAGAATGGATCTAATACTTTTTCTACTTGTAACTTTTTTTGCTATTGGAAGATTAACTTTGAACCATTTATGTGAATAGTCCAGGACTATCCATGCTCTCTGGGCAGGAGAGTAACGTGGACTGGGTGCCTGATATTGCAGGTGATTGCAGCAATATGAGGAGTCCTGCTTATAAACAGCAACAGAGACATTTACTTCAGCTCTGTCTTAACAATACTTGGAAAGCTTCCTGAATAGAAGTATGGTATATAAAGCATCACTGCTAATTACTTACATAAATACGTCTTACCCATTTACTAGATCTGTCCAAACTGACAATTTTAAGCAACATAGAGTCAGTGTTTGATACCCCATTTTGTGCTATCGTTCAAGAAAAGACAGCTTTTCATTGATCTGATTGACGAAATTTGTTGACATGTCTATATAATAAAGATGGCCGCTGATACAAATTGACATTGGCACCTGACATTGGGCCTGATTCAGAGACGGATGCTCTGAAAGAGTGCTCGCTCTGAATCAGGGCGGTTTTTTTTTTGGAGCGGCCACCCACAGCTATTGCGAGCGGCCAGGATGATGGTCGCAATGGTCAAGACCATCGCGACCATCGGGCTTGTGACGAGACCCTTGTGGTAGGGTCAAGTGGCCGCAAGCCCCAGAGAGCTTCAGGCTCTAATAGAGCCGGAAGCGCTCTCACTAACATCACTGGTGATATCAGTGGGGCCGCCCACAAACGTCAGGCGTCCGCTTGGGAACACCTCCGTTTGTGAAGCCACCCCCCCACGCCTACAAAACGGGGTGAGCTGTCAATCAACATCGACAGCTGCCCCTTTTGTAGTGAGCCACGGAGCGAGTGCTTTTTGCGCTCGCTCAGGGGCTCGCACACACCACACGTGCGCACTGGGCCACCATCGACCCAGCGGGTCTGAATCAGGCCCATTGTTTCTCTCTCACCTCAACTTTGACACACTGCCAAAAGGCAGTACATGGTGGTTCCCAATTGGATCCATGATCTCTTCAGACCCCAATATTTGGACTGATCCAGGGATAGGCTCCTCGGTGGCACTGACAGGGGAGGATGTGGCACGCATCTACAGGGTGGAGGCGCAATCTTGAAAATGCTGAGGGCAGTGCAAAAGAACTCCCAGTCAACTACTAGTAATTACTATAAAGAAGTAGTGATTAGATAATCCACTCTGGGGATGATCATTTTATTTATACACAGTTATTTATTACTAGTTATTTGTATAGCACACCAATATTACGCAGCATTTACAGAGAATATTTTGTAATTCACATCAGTCCCTGCCCCAGCGGAGGCAGAAGTCAATTAACCTACCAGTATGTTTGGATTGTGCAAAGAAGTTATTGTCGTTTTAAAATGTATTAATAAAAAGATTTAAAATGACCTGTTGGTTTGATCTGATAATTACTACAAGATCATATAGGGGCCTATTCAACAACACTAAAATAACGGTTTTAAGGACATTTTCCTTAATTACCATTATTTTAGTATTCATGAACACACGTAACGCAGGAGATATCACTGATATCGCCTGGTTAAGTCCGTCTGTGTTCATTTCCACACTCCCCATACATTAGTATGGGGATGTAGAAATTAGGCTATTCATCAAATTCCGAAGATTATGTATTATCTGAATTTGGTATTACACTCTCAGGTGGCGTATAGTGAGTTACACTTACCTGCTATCAGCTGTGCAGGTCCTCCAGGGCCGTAGCTAGGGTAGTGCGGCCGGTGCCATCGCACAGAGCACCACAGGTCAGGGGGTGCTGTTTTGGCCTGTCTAATTTCTGTTTATTATAATTTTTGCTTGTAGCTTCCTCTTATTTCATCCCCAGCATCTCCTGGCCTCTCCTATCTCTTCCCTGGCCCTTCCCCATGAAGCCATGGCCCTTTTTTGGGTGCATTACGTCCCTTTGAAAAATGAGGGGGGCACCAATGCACTTTCTGGCACAGGGCACCAAAAAGTCTAGTTGCGGCTCTGAGGTCCTCCTCCGGCTCCCTCCGTCGCTCCCTCGTCCCTCTTCCGGCTCCGGCTGCTGCTCAGACTGTGTTCTCCCGGCAGAACAGAGTAAAGTTTAAAAAAATTAAATAAAAATAATAATATACATATTTTTTTAACTTTACTGTTTTCTCCTCTTCAGATGGGAGGTCGGGGTCCGCGGCTGCAGTGGCCAGGTAGGTGGGGGACAGGGAGGTGAGCGGAGGGAAGGAAGGGGGGGGGGTGGTGACACAGAATTACCACAGCTGAAGGCAGTGCTGCGAATGCGCCGATTTTGTGAACGTAATGGCGCATGCGCGTGCTGCTAGTGTAGAGAGGGAAAAGTATCAATTTTCTGAAAAGCTGACATCGCAAAAATGACAGCTTTTCGGAATAGATCCTTATTCAGAGGAGAAATAATGAATTCCTCCAGTAATTAGGTAAACCTCCATGCGAGTTCTAAACCTAATTACCTCCATCAATTTTTTTAGTTATGATGAATAGGCCCCATAGTCACAAGCGCTCCTCTCTTGCTTTACTTTTCTTATTGTTGACTCATGAGATTTGACTCATTGATTATTATCAATACACAATGCAACGCACAGGAGACCTGCAGATTCTTAGCTGTTACCCTGAGGTTCCTTATGATCCCCATGAGTGTTGTATGCTGGGTATGTAAGTGACTGTTGTTGGATGACCACTCCTGGGAAGTGCAATAAGGGGGTTCCATTTCTTTCATGTGTACACTGTTTGACAGTCAGCAGACTGATGGAAGTTGAGTTCTTTAGTAATGATTTACAGCCTGCCTTGTCAGCTTTATTACCTCTCTGAGGTCCCCAGTTATCTCTTATGACCTTGCATGTTTTACTTCTACAAACCTGAGTCATAATGAGAGAGTCTGGCATTGATGGGCACAAAGTGTATTTATACAAGGAAGAAACCTGAAACACAACTTATTATTATAATTATTATTATTATTATTATTATTATTATTATTATTATTATTATTATCATTTATTTATATGGGGCCACAAGTGTTCCGCAGTGCCTTATGGTTAGCTCATTCACTAGCATCTAAAAAAAAACTTTCCCATATGATTTTTCTAGTAATAGAGTTATAGAAAAATAATTTATGTACAGCAAACTCTCAGTACATGATGTGAAAGTTGGGCCTATTCATCAACACTAAAATAACGGTTTTAAGGACATTTTCCTTAATTACCGTTGTTTTAGTATTCATTAACACAGGAGATATCACTGATATCTCCTGGTTAAGTCCGCCTGCATTGATTTGCACACTCCCCATACATTAGTAGATATTAGGCTATTTTCGGAATTTGATGGTGTTACTATACGCCACTCTGAGGTGGCATATAGCGAGTTACACTTACCTGCTTTCAGCATGAGCAGGTCCTCCTCCGGCTCCCTCCGTCACTGCCCGGTCCCTCCTCCGGCTCCGGGTGCTGCTATGACTGTGTTCTCCCGGCAGAACACAGTAAAGGTTTTTTCAAAATACATATATATATATATATATATGTGTGTGTGTGTGTATATGTATATATATATATATATACTGTATATATACTGTTTTCTCCTCTTCAGACGGAAGGTCAGGGTCCGCGGCTGCAGCGGCCAGGTAGGTGGGGGACAGGGAGGTGAGCGGAGGGAGGGGGGGTTGACACAGAATTAGCGCAGCTGTAGGCAGTGCTGTGCATACGCTGATTCTGTGAATGTAACGGTGCATGCGCAGCACTGATTACAGCTGCGGTAAGTTAGAGCAGATGGGAAAAGTATTTATTTCCTGAAAAGCTGTCATCGCAAAAATGACAGATTTTCGGAATAGATACTGATGGACAGGAAGAATGATGAATTCCTCTGGTAATTCGGTAAAACTCCATGCGAGTTCTAAACCTAATTACCTCCATCGATTTTTTTTAGTTATGATGAATAGGCCCCAATGACTGCTACAAACAGCGAATTTAAAACACAAACATTGATCTTGTTGTTGGCCCAGAAAAGATGTTCCCTCTATGTGGTAGGAAAACTGATACTCCAGAAGGGTTCCCCAAACTGCCTCTCTCACCCCAGTAGACCACGAGTAAACACTATTACAGCCCAGGTTTCATCGCTTGCCCTCTTATGTTGTATGTAGGTCTGCTGTAGTGTAACTGTAGGATGTTTGTGGGTCTATAAAACATACTACAGGTTGAGTCTCCCATATCCAAATATTACGAAATACGGAATTATTTTGGCATGACTGAGATAATGTAACCTTTGATTTTTGATGGTTCAATGTACACAAACTTTGTCTAAGGCACAAATTATTAAAAATATAGTATAAAATTACCTTCAGGCTGTGTATAAGGTGTATATGAAACATAAATGAATTTCATTTCTGTACACAAACTTTGCTTGAGCCACAAAATTATTGAAAAAAATTGTATAAAATTACCTGCAGGCTGTGTGCATAAGGTGTATATAACACATAAATGCATTCTGTGTGTATATTTGGGTCCTATACCCAAAATATCTCATTATGGTATGCAATTATTCCAAAATACGGAATAATCCATTATCCAAAATACCCCTGGTTCCAAGCATTTTAGATATGGGAGACTCAACCTGTATGATGTACATTATTTGTTTAACAGAATTACCCCATGTATTTACCTACCTACATTCTACAGTCTACATTCTTATGGGAGTTATGGAGAGCATATTGCCAAATGTTTACATTTGATAATGGAATGAAGGAAAAATGCAGATATATGTTTATTTAAAACTCATATATACACTGTCTATGTTACTATGTTTTCAATCACCCTTCAGTGTAAGAATGTGATGGAACATCTAATTCCCATAATACTTAGGTGGAAATCTTTTCTTAGCAGCAGGTATGGGGTCATCTTAGCTCAGAGCTGAATCTCCTGCTCTTCACAAGCAGCAAGCAGGGGCGTATCTACCCTATGGCCAGGATGGCACTTGCCAGGGGCACCGGCCAATGGGGGGGCGCCTCCCAGCAGTGCCACCCGCGGCCAGAGGGTAGCGAACTCAATCAGTGCCCAGTCACATGGAGAGCCCCCTTGAGTGCTTTGTTGTGGCGCAAAGCAGTCTTTTCCTCCACCTCCTGTAGGGTCTTTTGGGACTGGGAGAGACGTCATGACGTCTCTCCCAGTCCATTCCCATATTGCCCTGCACCGAGGAGCCGTTAGGATGGCCGCAACGTTTGGGCGGGCAGTGAGTGCCGGCCCGCCCATCAGCGATGCCGCCGTCAACACACTGCTGCAGCTGCCAGTCCTCCACTGTGCAGGAGCCGGCAGGTAAGTTTACTGTGGCTGGCGGGGAGAGGTGAGAAGGCTGCATATGCGCACACGTACTCAAACCCCCCCTTCCTGACGGACTAAATTTGATTCATAGAGCCGGAGACAGTCTTGTCTCCATCTCTGAATGCAGCCATGCATTGGCCGCCCGTCAACCGCGGCGCCGGGTGCGATGGAACTGTCACTCTTCAGATAGAGAGCTCTGATTTTCAGAGCTCTCTGCAGAGGATTTGGCCGAGGCAGGAGCAGCTACGCTGGACCCCAGCAGCGACCGTCCTCCTCCTTCTTCAGCCCTTGGTTTTATAAATATGCTTGTTTTCATGTGTGTGTGTATATATGTGTGTAATCATGTTTGTGTTTATTTGTGTATATGTATGTATGCTGTGAGTAAGTGTGCTCATGTGTGTGTATGTGTGCTCTGAGTAAGTGTGCTCATGTGTGTGTATGTGTGCTGTGAGTAAGTGTGCTCATGTGTGTGTATGTGTTCTGTAAGTGTGCTCATGTGTTTATGTATGCTGTGAGTAAGTGTGCTCATGTGTGTGTATGTGTGCTCTGAGTAAGTGTGCTCATGTGTGTGTATGTGTGCTCTGAGTAAGTGTGCTCATGTGTGTGTAAGTGTGCTCGTGTGTGTGTATATGTGTGCTGTGAGTAAGTGTGCTCGTGTGTGTGCATGCTGTGTGTGTGTGTGTGTGTGTATATATATATGTATGGGCTGTGTAGTGAGGGAGGTTGTGCTGAGGAACACTATGCAGTGAGGGGCTATGGTATGAGGGGCTGTGCAGAGGGGGACTGCGAGGTGAGAGGGTTTTTCTGTCCTGTTATTAATGGGCAGGTAAAGTTATTATAAATATAGATCTGGGGTTTCGGCACGTGCACCTTACCTATTTTAAATAATGGGGGGGTGCCAGTCCCTTACTTTGCCAGGGGCGCTCGGACCCCTAGATACACCCCTGGCAGCAAGTACACTCTGAATATTCCAGGGCTGTCCCCTTACATTAATAGCCTAATAACCCAGTGGACACAATTCCATTTGCTATCCATTTGGATTAATACATATAGTAGAAAGCTCTGCATCCATCCTGGAGAACTGCCATGACACCATTTGGCTGAATGAATAGTGTATTCAGGACATATTTGTCTACTTTTGAAAAAGCATTCAGGGAGATTGTGAAAGTACCACCTGTGAGCGCGGCGGTAAAGTGGGCGTGTAATGATACATCTGAGAGGCGTGTCATAACACTGACTTACATCCAAATGTAAATGAGCCCCAAAGCAGTTAGTAAGACCTACTTGTTGATGAATTGAAAACACACTGATACTTTTCAGGACTTGCTCATTCAGAGCCGTAACTAGACATTGTGGTGCCCTGTGCCAGAAAGAGCATTGGCGCCCCCCTAGTTTTTCAAAGGGACATAATGCACCCAAAAAAGGGCCATGGCTTCATGTGGAAGGGCCAGGGATGAGATAGAAGAGGCCAGGAGATGCTGGGGATAAAAGAAGAGGAAGCTACAAGCAAGAATGATAATAAACAGAAATTTGACAAGCCCAAACAGCGAACCCCTGACCTGTGGTGCCCTGTGCGATGGCACCGGCCGCACTACCCCAGTTACGGCCCTGTGCTCATGTATTGTGTTTTATAAGGGGTTCCATATAAGTGGCAAAGAGAAACGTTATATGAAAATGCATGTAGCCATAGGGGTCATTATGACTTATAACCAATGCAGGGAAATGGCACTAATATATATATATATATATATATATATTAGGGGTGTGCACCGGACACTTTTCGTGTTTTGTGTTTTGGTTTTGGATCTGGATCTTTCTTCGTGTTTTGGATCTGGATTGGTTTTGCCAAAACCACCCTTCCGTGTTTTGGGTTCTGGGTTTTGTGTTTTGGATCTGGATTTTTTCTTAAAAAATAAAAAAAACCCGCTAAAATCACATAAATGGGCCTTTTTTTGTTCCTACGCTATTAATAACCCCAATAACATTAATTTCCACTCATTTCCACTCTATTCTGAACACCTCACACCTCACAATATTGTTTTTAGGCCAAAAGGTTGTACCGAGGAAGCTGGATGACTATGCTAAGCGACACAAGGGGGCGGCACAAACACGTGGCCCATCTAGGAGTGGCACTGCAGTGGCAGACAGGAAGCCAATCAGCGTTATGGTGCCCATTTGCATGTAGCACGAACCCGGGAGATCCGTGCTACATGCATCTGTGTGATTGGCACAGAGCAATGACAGGTCCGTGAGACCCGTCTGTGCTGCTGTGGTAAAAAAAAAAAAAAAAACCTGTGTAAAAAAAGAAAAAAATGGCGTGCACCCCCCCAAAAAAGAGCAACCAGCCCCGGGCATTAGTAACCCAGTGCTGGGTGTGCTTAAATACAGGGGACAAACGACGTAGGGGTCCCCTGTACTTAAGCACAACCAGCACCGGGCTAGTCAGAACCAGCGCTGGTTGCCAAAATACGGGGGACAAACGACGTAGGGGTCCCCTGTATTCTGCGCAACCAGCTCTGGGCTCTGATCCGGTCCTGGTTCTGGAAATATAGGGGACAAAAAATGAGTAGGGTTCCCCTGTATGTTCCAGAACCAGCACTGGACTTTTTCTAGCGGGGGGCTGATGCCACAGCCAGGGGAGCCCTTTCACCGGGCCCCCCAGCCGCAGCATCAACCCTGACCGCTAGTCAGCCCAGGCCGGGGATCCCTGGAGAGCTGGGGACCCCCCCAATAAAGGGGTCACCCTCTCCAGGGCACCCCAGGCCCAGGCTGATAGCCCGGGGCTATCCCCGCCACCCCTGGTGGCGGTGGGTGGCGGGTTGATTGTGTGGTGTGGTGTAAATAAAGAATATCAAACATTGTCTTTACAAGTAGAACTGCAAGTCCCAGCTAGCCTGCCCCGCATGCTGGTACTTGGAGAACCACAAGTACCAGCATGCAGGGCATTAAGGGCCCACTAGTACCTGTAGTTCACCTGTAAAAAAAATGTTTAAAAAAACACAGGACACACACACCGTGACAGTATAAGTTTATTAAACATACACACACACACACACACACACATGTACACATACTCACCTATGTAACCCTGTAGCATCGGTCCACTTGTCCGGTAAAGTATCCATAGGGGACCTGTGAAAAAAAACATACTCACCATCTCCTATGCGAGGTTCTGTCCTCTTCGTTCCAAAGTAGGCATCCCCGGACTTGGCAAAAAAAAAAAAACGAAAACGCGATCCACGAACTTAGTACCGTTCTATAGAACGGTACTTCCCGAATGAGAGCTTAGCGGCGGGGTATCACCATGGAAACCCCGCTGCTAAGCGTTCATTGGCTGAGAGAGGTCATCTCCCGTCTCTCAGCCAATGAACGGCTCCCTCCATTGTAGTCAATGGTGGGAACCGCAGGGTAAACTTTAATAACCTTGCGGCTCCCAGCATTGACTACAATGGAGGGAGCCGTTCATTGGCTGAGAGAGACGGGAGATGGCCTCTCTCAGCCAATGAACGCTTAGCAGCGGGGTTTCCATGGTGATACCCCGCCGCTAAGCTCTCATTCGGGAAGTACCGTTCTATAGAACGGTACTAAGTTCGTGGATCGCGTTTTCGTTTTTTTTTTTTTGCCAAGTCCGGGGATGCCTACTTTGGAACGAAGAGGACAGAACCTCGCATAGGAGATGGTGAGTATGTTTTTTTTCACAGGTCCCCTATGGATACTTTACCGGACAAGTGGACCGATGCTACAGGGTTACATAGGTGAGTATGTGTACATGTGTGTGTGTGTGTGTGTGTATGTTTAATAAACTTATACTGTCACGGTGTGTGTGTCCTGTGTTTTTTTAAACATTTTTTTTACAGGTGAACTACAGGTACTAGTGGGCCCTTAATGCCCTGCATGCTGGTACTTGTGGTTCTCCAAGTACCAGCATGCGGGGCAGGCTTGCTGGGACTTGCAGTTCTACTTGTAAAGACAATGTTTGATATTCTTTATTTACACCACACCACACAATCAACCCGCCACCCACCGCCACCAGGGGTGGCGGGGATAGCCCCGGGCTATCAGCCTGGGCCTGGGGTGCCCTGGAGAGGGTGACCCCTTTATTGGGGGGGTCCCCAGCTCTCCAGGGATCCCCGGCCTGGGCTGACTAGCGGTCAGGGCTGATGCTGCGGCTGGGGGGCCCGGTGAAAGGGCTCCCCTGGCTGTGGCATCAGCCCCCCGCTAGAAAAAGTCCAGTGCTGGTTCTGGAACATACAGGGGAACCCTACTCATTTTTTTCCCCTGTATTTCCAGAACCAGGACCGGATCAGAGCCCAGAGCTGGTTGCGCAGAATACGGGGGACCCCTACGTCGTTTGTCCCCCGTATTTTGGCAACCAGCTCTGGTTCTGACTAGCCCGGTGCTGGTTGTGTTTAAGTACAGGGGACCCCTATGTCGTTTGTCCCCTGTATTTAAGCACACCCAGCACTGGGTCACTAATGCCCGGGGCTGGTTGCTCTTTTTTTGGGGGGGAGGACGCCATTTTTTTCTCTTTTTACACAGGTTTTTTTTTTTTTATTTACCACAGCAGCACAGACGGGTCTCACGGACCCGTTAGTGCTCTGTGTCAATGACACAGATGCAAGTAGCACGGATCTCCTGGTCCGTGCGTGCATCTGTGTCATTGAAATACACAGCAGCACAGACGGGTCTCACTGACCCATCTGTGCTCTGTGTCACTGTCAATCACACAGATGCATGTAGCACGGATCTCACGAGTCCGTGCTACATGCAAATGAGCACCATAATGCTGATTGGCTGAGAGCCGTGACAGACGGCTCTGTCAGCCAATCAGCACTTTGCCCATTAAAGGCAAAGGCATTTTTTTTTAAATGGCCGCTCGAGGCAAAACCTCGAGATCCGACAGCAGATCTCGAGGTTTTGCCTCGGGAGAGGGATCCGGGGCAGACAGGGAGATCCGAGCTTGGGCTCGGATCGCCCCGGATCCCCGAAGTTCGGGTGGGTTCGGTTCTCAGGGAACCGAACCCGCTCATCCCTAATATATATATATATCTGATTCCCCCCCCCAAGTATATAACAGCCACAAAATGGGGGTAAGGTACCATCAGGGTGATTGCTAGGCTGTTCAGGGAGCCAGGGAGATTGCTGCTATTTCAGGTAGTCTCCTTGACAATCAGGGAGAGTTGGCAAGTATGATTTAGGATCTGTTGCATCATGTCAGCCCTGAGGAAGAGAGCAGATCTCTTTTTTTTCTGGGCAGCATCAACCAGTAGGTAACAGTAAAGTAATTAAAGACTACAGTATGGGGGAGGTTTATCAAACCTCAAAAGAGGACAAGTGGATGTGTTGCCCATAGCAACAGATTCTAGTTATCATTTATCTAGATTAGAACATCCTATACCAGAGGTTCCCACATTCGGTCCTCAAGGCACCCTAACAGTCCAGGGTTTAAAGAAATCAATGTTGACCACAGGTGACTTAATTGGTACCTCAGTCAATGTGATTTTACCACATGTGCTCAACCATGGATATCTCTAAAACAGGAACTCTTGGGATGCCTTGAGGAATGTATTTGAAAACCTTTGTTCTATACAACAGCTAGGAGCAAAACCAGGGCCGGATTAAGACATATATATGACTGGGACTATGGGGTCTATTTACTAAGCAGCGTTAGGAGACAGAGTAGAAAGTGATAAGGTGCCAGCCAGTCAGCTCCCAACTGCCATCTCACAGGCTGTGTTTGAAAAATGACAGTTGGGAGCTGATTAGCTGGCACCTTATCACTTTCTTATCACTTTTCACTCTGTCTCCTAACACTGCTTAGTAAATAGACCCCTGTTGATGAAAGGCCTACTGCGAGAAGAGGAGGAGCTGTTACCAGTGCAGTGTGGGCATGTACACCCCTCCACTATCAGCCCCAATGTCTCCCTACAGTGCAGGGGCAAACTCAGGTTTTTTAAGGGAGAGGTTCCAGATTATATATGTACGAATATACATATACACACAAGTACATCTATCTATCTACACATGTGTATAATGTATATACACACTTGCGTGTGTGTATATATATCTATATAGACACACATACATACAAATACACATGCCTACAAAATACATACACACACACTTACGCATCTGCTCCTGGAAGCCATCCTCTGATTGACATTCTCCTGCTGCATAACAATGCAGCCAAGTAGCGGCCACCCCGGAGCACAGTGCAGCCAAGTGCCGGCCGCCCCGGAGCACAGTGCAGCTGAGTGGCGGCCACTCCCGCCATTGCTTAGTGCCCGCAGCTGCAGCAGTCACTGTAGAGTCGGAGATAGAGCTGTCTCCTTCTAAAAAAAACCTCAGCCCATCAGGGAGGGGGGGCTTCTTGGTACTCAGAAGCTCCCCTGCATGCACCACTGCAGTAAATACGTAAAAGAAGAAAAACTGCATCATTTTGTGAGTAAAATCGATATACAATATTAATACTTATGATTTGGGGGTTTATGTGCTAAAGGGAGAAAAGGGGTAAAATGGTGAAGGCACAGAAAATTTCTGAACATACTCCGTATGTACTAAAGGGATTTTCTCTGCAGTTTGCCAGCGCTAAGTGCAGTTTACAATATCGTACTGCACCTGGGTCACTTAGTGCATCCACAGCAACCTATGACAGCACTATGCGTCCCAGGTGTCACTAAGGATAGAGGTCATCCACTGTCGGGTGTCTTTTCCAGCGTCAGCTTCGTCTCCTCTTGCTGCCGTTATCTGCCGTATGCAGTGAACAAGCAGAGCTCTGTCACTTTTGTCCGTTTTCAATAAAGTCTGGACAAAAAAAAAGTCCCTCGGCTGCAGCACTACGGTGGGGTGAGTCCAGTCTCTGCTGCCTGTCATGGCCGTGGGACTGCCTCCTGCGAAGCACCGATAACAGGCGAAGCAGGAGTGGCTTTAACACTGCGGTATGTGTACTCTTAGTACATGGACCTGTAGATTTGCTGCCACTGCACTCATCTCTAATATAATGCCTTTAGCATCTGCACCATACTTACCTAATTAAGTATGGTGTGGGAGGAAAGTGTGGGAGGCTCATCATTTTTTGGATATTCCCCTGCACCCCCAGACGAGTGGGCAGATCTCCCGCATCCCGCCCACTTCCTAGTAAAGGGTGCAGGTTGTTGAGATAATACTGGGAAATGCGGGGGCGGGGGCGTGGCTAGAATAACGCAAATCGCATAGTTTTAGCCCCACCCCCTCCCCATGAAGCCACAATTTGTGGCATTTTGACGCTCCGGGTCCTAATGAGGTAAAGCATCTGGCCTCGCACTCAAAGTGGCCATTTGCATCTCCTCTCCGGGATTCACTTGGAGAGGAGAATTAAAAAGTGGGTAAGTTCGATCTGCAGCAGTAAGTTAATTTCCTATATCCTACAGTATCAGTATATCAATATGACAACAACACAAACTGTAAGTGCAATGTTCCCATCATTCCCTTCTATACTCGTGTAACCCAAACCGATATCACCAACTGTTGCAATCTCTATGCTATCTTCTTATCACAGAGGATGTGGTGAGCACAAAAGTGTCCCATCTCTCCCACTTACTGTACGCCAGCTGTTTACAGTGTAGGAACAGAACAGAACATGCAGGACAAACGTCCATAAGACGTCAGAAAACAACTAGCAGATCACTCATCAGCAGAATAAATGTGAGCCTTGCATTGTGCTGTAAAGGATTAGTGTTTCCGCTTGTATGATTAACCCCATCACCTGTCCTGCAATGTGTGTAACTCCCTGCCCTGCACTATAAGTGTACTACCTGCACTTTCATTCCTACATAATTGGAATAATCCATCACCACCTTTCTTTATGAAGCAAACATTGTTCTTTATGAAACAAATGATCAAAGTATTTTCTACCAAATGTAGCGCTCTTAATCTCCCCACTATGTCAGGAATGCAGTTCAGTTGTATCTGTCACATAATCTAACTTTCCAAGAAAATACATAAAAAGCTCAAAACCTACAGTACTGTGACTATGACATGAGAACTAAACAGACTATGGGCCTGATGCAACCGTGATCGCAACTTCTATTACGCACGCCATGGGTCGATTGTTGTGTTCTGCGCATGCATCCCAGTGTGCGAACACTCCACTGCGATTGGGGCTGCAGTGTCTACGCAGACCCATCGCAGAGTGATTGACAGGAAGCACCATTTGGGGGTGGTGACAGAGGGGGGGTGGCCGGCGAAACGCAGGCGTCCAGTGCATTTGAACGCCGTTACAGGGGCATGCATAAATTAGCCACTGCAATGCCATATATACACAGCTTGGGCTTGCACTGCGTGCGATGAGGTTAGCAATTCCTGAGTAAGGTCAGAGTTTGCGCAAGTGTGCGTGAGGCTCCGATGGTTTCGCAGTCTGCTGAGTATTAAGGATGTGTGTAAGGTAGAGTGGGCGTCCTTATGTTAGGCAGCGTATGGCATAGCGATCGCAGACATTAGCATATCTTTGCAGTGAGACTGCGTACGTAATGGCTTTTGCAATCGCAGGTGCGATCCGTACTGAATTAGGCCCCGTGAGCAGATTTTCTATGACATAAAAGAGTCTATGCAGCTTACTTCTTTTTTTTCATTATATAAATGTTAACAAAAATAGGGCCTGATTGAGCGATGGACGCAATGCCGATACTTACGCAGAACGAGTGATTGTTTGCTAATGAGCATGAGCGAACGCCTCACTGCGCATGTGCAGCAATTGTATTGTGAATATGTTCATACAGAGGTACCATTCGCAAAATGAGGGACAGGTAGTCAGCGTTTGGAGGTGGTACCGGGGGAGGTTAGAACACAGGCATGTCTCACTATTTAAATGCCGTTCCATGGACGTGCATAAATTAGTCATTGGGTGCTCCGGCACAGCATGAGAGCTCTCTGCGTGTCAGGAGAGCTGCAGTGTTTGTGCTGGTCAGACTGTCCGTGTATGCTGCATGAATGCCCCATGTGCAACATTGCAGGAACCCCCATGCAGCCTTCAGACAGTTCCCCAAAGGTAAACTGTGTCAAATTTAAAAAAAAAAACACTTAAGAACACCCTAAAAAAATCAATTTCATTTTGGGGGCGAAAAAAACATAATGTTGGGGACAAAGTTAAAAACTAGCGAACTTGACTCTGGGGGGGTCCCCAAGTATGCCACATGTGTTTTTTTGATTGCAGGGGCTTGCGGCAGGTGGATTTTTCACAATTTATCCAACTTCACTTTAGCAACTTTTAAATATGCTGGCCCCCATTTTCAAGTACCCCAAATTTGCTAGAATAACTTATTTTCTTGAAAAAATACTCCTGAATACTATTCTGCATCACGTATAGAAAAACGCTATTTAGCAGCTATTCAGCCCGTTTAAAAACCCCAAATACCTTCAGCAAGCCAAATCGAGGGGTACCATAGGGAACCTCCATGTCAGTGCATCTTTTGAGGGGTGTCAGGCTGATTTCCCCAAAACCGACGGTACTCTCCGCCTGTTCAAGTTTCGCCGGGTCCCGTTTTCGCCTACTTTCAAATTGAATACGGGGTAAAGCGGGCACGCACGCGATACTTTTCCGCATACAAAACAGGCGAAGTAGGCGAAAAGTCCAGGATGCAAATAAGTATCGCGGCTCGGCTCAAATTGAATACGGCTCCAAATAGTAATATAAAATACAATATTGCTCTGCAATATAAGGGATAAAAAAAAAAACTACTTTTTTTTGGTATTTCAACTTGGTCTTGGGTCTTTTGACTCAAAACACTGTCTCTCATAATTTATATGTAATAATATTTTGCGTTTAAGTTCATAGTTCTAATTTATAATTATTTAAGAACGCAACACCAAAGGGAAAATGTCAGTTAACTGCTAAATTGTGTAATGACTTTCATTTAAGAAAGTTAAAGAGAATGACAATGAAACTGTGTAAAGCTGTGTTTGCAATTGGTCATGCTGGGAGGTCTGACATTGCGGCCCATATTACATTGTGGGAGGTCTGACATTGCGGCCCATAGTAAATCAAAGAAACACACACTTGCAGCGCAGGCTTCTTTAACTTCCAGGAAAGTGACCATTTTTTATTACACCTGTCAAAGAGGATAATGAGTCTCCTACTCTCAGAACCAAAATGAAAGTGAAGGAACATCATCATCTACATTATTATTATTATCATTTATTTATGACACCACAAGTGTCCCGCAGCGTCTTACAAAGTACATAAACGAATAAATGAACAAGTAACCAGTGACTTAAGCTGGATATACACTTAACGATGCGTGTACCCACTACCCAGCGATACGTCCCGCGACCCCCGCCGAAGGGCCGACATATCAAACGGCCGGTACACACAAGATGATCTGGTGCCCGACCGACCGATAAGTCGGCCCCTGCCACATCCCACTGAATGGGGTTGTCATTCGCATCGTCAGGCTGGCCTGCATGAAGGGCAGACCTGACGATGCGAATGACAACCCCATTCAGTGGGATGTGGCAGGGGCCGTCAGGCTGGCCTGCATGGAGGGCAGACCTGACGATGCGGCTGATGACCCCATGGGAGCACGCACTGGACGATATAGAGGACTCTGGCATATTCCAAAAATCCGTCTAGTGTGTACGCACCTTCACAGTACAATACAATGCAGGACAAGGACATGTTTTATACACATTGCTGAAGAAGAAACTTGTGACTTGTGTGTATATATATATATATATATATATAGATAGATAGATAGATATAGGGCAGGGTGTCTGTTAGCGAAAAGGGAACTTTTGTGCGCGCTGAAGGGGCACACTCCAAAAGGGGGCGGGTTCACTCAAACAGGGGGCGTGGTTTTGAGACATGCCCCCTTTTCGAATTCTGCAGAGCTTTACAGAGAACATTTGACCAATAACATCAGTCCCTGTCCCAGTGGAGCTTACAATCTATATTCCCTATCACATGTACACGAACACACATACACACTAGGGTTAATTTTTGCTGGGAGCCAATTAACCTACCAGTATATTTTTGGAGTGTGAGAGGAAACCCACGCAAGCACAGGGAAAATATACAATGCCACACAGTTAAGGCCGTAGTGGGAATCAAACCTACGACCTCAGTGTTGTGAGGCAGTATGTGCTGCCCAATTTAAACAAGTAAAAATAATCCACACAAAATACATTGAAATAGCCAGATCCACATAAAATACATTAAAATAGCCAGATCCACACAAAATACATTGAAATAACCAGATCCACCCAAAATACATTAAAATAGCCAGATCCACACAAAATACATTGAAATAACCAGATCCACATAAAATACATTGAAATAACCAGATCCACATAAAATACATTAAAATAACCAGATCCACCATAACACTTTGAAGCCTTCACTGGCAAAAACTGATAAAGGGGGGGCCATAGATATAGCTTATCTAGACTTTAGTAAGGCTTTTGACACTGTTCCACATCACAGACTGTTAAATAAATTGGAAGGCATGGGATTGGATACAAAGATAGTTGAATGGATAAGATCATGGCTGCAGGATAGGAAACAGAGAGTTGTAGTAAACGGAGTGCAGTCTCAAGAGGGAAATGTTACTAGTGGAGTACCCCAGGGATCTGTACTTGGACCAGTGCTTTTTAATATCTTTATTTGTGACATTGCAAATAGCACTGAAGGGAAACTATGCCTTTTTGCAGATGACACAAAGGTAAGCAACAGGGTAGACACACCAGGAGCGATAAAACAAATGATTAATGATCTAGGTAGACTAGAGGAATGGTCAAAAACGTGGCAACTACAGTTTAATGACAAAAAATGCAAGATCATGCACTTGGTCTCAAAAATCCAAAGGCTATATATAGTATTAATGGCACTATACTGGAAAGTACTGAAGAGGAAAGGGATCTAGGAGTCTCTATTTCAGGTGACTTAAAGGCAAGCAAACATTGTAACAAAGCAATGAGGAAGGCAAGTCAGATGCTTGGTTGCACAGGGAGAGGAATCAGTAGCAGAAAGAAAGAAGTGATAATACCACTGTATAGGTCTTTGGAACGTCCTCATCTCGAATACTGTGTTCAGTTCTGGAGTCCATATCTCCAGAAAGATATTAATACATTAGAGACTGTACAAAGAAGGGCAACTAAAATGGTGCAAGGCAGAGCCGGATTTAGACCTTATGGGGCCCTAGGCAAGATACCAGTTTGGGGTCCCCTCCCCCAAACAATCCATTTTTTTAATATAACAAGTTATTCCACAGAAGACAAGTAGAGAAATACCAAGTAGTCCAATATATATTGTCCACCTCAGAAAAAAAAAATACACACATTTTCCTCCAGAGGAAAAAAAATATATACACATTGGCCCTCATTCAGAGCCGCTCGTTAACAGCAGTACGCTCGTTGTGTTCCGATGTTGACTAACCGCGCATGCGTCGGTGTTACACTGCGCATGTGCGTACGGCAGATTGCGAGCTTATTTTGTCTCGTTCGTCAAATAGCGTACAGGAAGTGACATGTCAAATGTGATTGACAGAACAGGGCGCTTTTGGGTGTTGACGGGGAGGAGATGGAAAAACGCAGGCGTGGCGAGGCGTTTTTGGGGCGTACATACATTAACAAATGCGAACGTCAAATGTGTTCGTACAAACTCATACGTCACTGGATGATCCTCTTTCCCTTCAAAATGCTCGCACAGCTTATGGGCTGGATAACTCGACCACAGTGGCGATGGCCTTCTCCTCCGTCCCGGCACTCCACGATGTAGCATCGATTAATCACGGCTTGACAGAAAATCAATTAGTGTTGGATTGAAAACCGGCTTGGTATGTGTTTGGAAAGCAGTTTTTTTGGATAGCACAAAACCGAACGCAGGTGGAAATCATAGCTGCTAATGTCTGGATTAAACAATCAATTAGCGTACATTTGAGGGGGTGTATTTTGGCCGCAATGTGTTCTTTTTGGACTATTGTAACAATAATGTCATCATGTTTAGGTTTGGTGCCTCATTTTGTGTTTGCAAGGTGATTTTTCCTCCTTAGGTAATGTTTTAAACGTTCCTTAACGAGCCCTTTTTTTCCAATGTGTCATTTTTTAGGTTGAACGTTGTTGGCTTGTGGGCCCGGATTAAATGTAACCCATTTTTACAATAATGTCAGAATACAAAGTCGTACATTTGATGTAAATTTATTGGTATCCCCAAAAAAATTAATGCACATATTTAACACAAACATTTTTGGCAGTGTTCATTCCACAATATTTATTAATTGTGCAAACAATAAATTGTTGTTAAACGTAAATGCAAAAATTAAAAACAATTCACAAGAAAGGAGAGGGAAGTTTTGGCCAGAAAGGAATATGAGGCAAGCACAGAAGGAGTGTGGGAAAAGTAGCCAATGCTGTCACCGTTTTTTCGGCCGTTTGGCTGGGGGAGGGAGGGCGCCAGACCGGGTCTGGGATGTCATCGGGCTGGCCTGTCCAGAGGCAGATGTTGTGGCCTCTGGACTAGGCACAGGGCTAGGCACATTTGGAGGATTGGCTGATGTTGTGCCAGAGGTGGAGGATCCTGATGTTCCGGCAGGAAGGGAGGTCGGCTCCACCATGTGCTGGCGAACGAGCTGCTCCAGGGCATTGGCGATGCGGATGTTGGCCCTGGTATTTTCCGCCAGGGCCTGACCAATGGTCATGTTGGCCGCAGCATTTTACTCCAGGGCCTCAGCCACCCGTACCAGACTGGCGTCCATCCTCTGCAGAATCTCTGTATGGAAATCCGATTTAAAATTGAGTTCTGTGAGGAGGGACACTGCCTGCGAGGGGGATTGCCCAGGACTGGCTTCTGCAGGGTCCTCAGCCGGATGTACTGGTTTATCCCCTGCAGAGCCTGCAGAAATTCTGCGGCCAAGGCTCCCCTCTGGACCAGACTCATCCGCCTGTGTCTCTGTTGGAAAAATGAGAAGAGACTCACATTAGAATCTACATATTGGCACAATAACATTTCAGAGTTGGTGACATCACAATATTTACCTGGGACAACATGAGGAGCCGCAAAGTCTGGCATGTCCGTATCCATGTTGGACACGCCAAACACCTCCACAGCCTGCACACACCCCTGTGCCAGCTCTTCTAAATCAGTCAACTCCAATGACACAGGGGTGGGACCTCCACCTGTCCCCCTTGCATGCCTAGCCCTGTCCGCCATTTTTTGTTTCAGGCGATATTTGAAGTCTTGCCATCTGTGGGTGAAAAAGGAACCATTATTTTTTATTTTATTTTGTTTTTGGTTTTAAGGTGGTCAAGTGTTTACTTACCGCCGTTTGACATCCCGGGCTAGACGGACATAATCACCCACCCTATTGACCTCAACGGCTACCTCTTCCCACATTCTCCACTTCTGGCTTGAACTCATATTCCTGTCTGCCTGTGGCAGGATGTCCACACACTTCTGAATCAAAACCTCCATCTCCTTTCTTGTGAATTGTGGCTGCCTTTTCTTTTTGGCAGCTTTGCCCGGAATACTGGGCCCAGCAGCCTCTTCCATGTCATCCTCCTCACCTATTTGTGTAAATTTGGAGAATTCTCAACTTCACAACTTGCACAATATTATGTTTCTAATTAATCATTGAGTCAAAATGCATGAAATACTTACCGCCAGACTGTTGTCCATTGTTTCCCTGGTCTGTAGCCATGTCTGAGCTCCAAACAAGAAATACACCAGAATTTTGTTTTTGTCTCGTGACGTATTTATACATGCGTCCTTATTTTGCGGCCGCATCATTGATTGTGCGTTCCTATGATCCCTCCTTAATTTGTGCGGGAAACAAAACACTATTTATGGCTTGGGGCGTCTCGATTCGAGGTGGCGTTTTTTTAATGTTGGAGGTTACGTTGGTTGGAGTTGATTGTTGGCTGGTGTAGGAGTTTGCGTTTTTGGAAGTAGTTTTTTTGGATATATTCGTTTTTTGATTTCCGTTCGTTTTTTTTCGGTTGTAATTTTTTTGTTCGTTTCCAGTTTTGGTACGTTTTGGGAAGTCTAACTTTGGGTCAATTTGTCTCTCATTCTGGTTAAGAATTTTCTAAAAAAATTTTTCCGTCATTTCATCTCTCTTAGGTTTTATTTTGGCTCTGCCCCAAAGACCTTTTGATCCGGATTCTTATATATTATCTCTTGGTAAGTTCATTTGTTAAATTGTTTTGGAAATGTTCTTGTTTGTCTTTACGCAACTTTGGTTGGCCTTACACATGTAACCTTTGTTTTTCCAAATCTGAAATCTGTGTTTATTTTTTGTTTATTTACGCTGCGTTTTTGTAACTTGTCTTTGCGAACTAATTAGCGCATTTTTATTACTTTCAATTGTGACTTGTCTTTGCGAACTAATTAGCGTATTTTTATTACTTTCAATTGTGACTTGTCTTTGCGAACTAATTAGCGCTTTTTTATTACTTTCAATTGTGACTTGTCTTTGCGAACTAATTAGCGCTTTTTTATTACTTTCAATTGTGACTTGTCTTTGCGAACTAATTAGCGCTTTTTTATTACTTTCAATTGTGACTTGTCTTTGCGAACTAATTAGCGCTTTTTTATTACTTTCAATTGTGACTTGTCTTTGCGAACTAATTAGCGCATTTTTATTACTTTCAATTGTGACTTGTCTTTGCGAACTAATTAGCGCATTTTTATTACTTTCAATTGTGTCTTGTCTTTGCGAACTAATTAGCGCTTTGTGAAATGCTTATTCATCCTGTAAAATTGTTTGTGTTTTCTCTGGAGCATTTGTTGCTTACATTTGGCCTCAATTTGGCGTAGTGTGCGCAATGTCGTTTTGCTCTTTGCCCAAATGTGTGTTTCTCCCCTTTTATGTTTGGTCTTGCTTAAAATTTGGAATCAGAAATGGCCAGCATAAAATGATGTATATTTATGTTGTGATTAATTCCAGTTTGCACATATCATGACAATACCCCGGCATGTAAGCATCAATGGATGGTATCTTAAAGCTAAGTGAAATTTAAAATTTTGGGGGGGGTTAAAAAGCCTGACATTCAAATCTTGCCATTTCAGGTTGATCTGGGTCGGATTGTTCTAGCCATGCTCCCGGAAGCCGACCAACCTCAATCTCGTCCCAGGCGTAGGCATCGTAGGCGTGCAAGGCCCCAGATATTTCGAACACGTGTCACCCTTTTTGGAATGCCCAATGATGAGGTTTTAAGACGCTACCGTCTTCCTCCAAAAATCATCATAGACACTCTCTCATTAATAGACAGTGATCTTGAGCGGCAAATTGACAGTCCTACAGCAATACCACCACTTACGCAATTTATGGCGGTGCTACATTTCTGTGCCTCAGGATCGTTTCAAACAACGGTGGGAATAGTGGCGGGCATATCACAATCCTCCTTTTCCCGGATCCTGAGGGCAGTGATGGAGGCCCTTTTCAAGCACCTCCATCATTTTATTCAAATGCCTTTGGATATGGGTGCCCTTAGTGTGGCCAAGGCCAATTTTTACCAAATAGCTGGCTTCCCACACATTATAGGGGTTGTGGATGGTACTCACATACCACTTCAGCCTCCAGCACGGTTGGAGGCAATATTTAGAAACCGGAAACACTATCACTCCCTCAATGTAATGGTGGTATGTGATGCCTCCCTCCAGATCCTGTCCCTGAATGCAAAATTACCAGGAAGTGCACATGACTCCTTCGTCATCCGGCAATCAGGGATATGGCACAAATTAACCAACCTACAAGCTGGTGATGCGTGGCTTCTGGGTAAGTGGAGACCTTTAGTACATAACAATGTTAAGCTTCATACAGAGTGATCCTGATGTTGTCTATTCTTTTTCACAGGAGACAGTGGCTACCCTTGCATGCCCTGGCTGCTCACTCCTTATTTGGCTCCCACACCAGGGCCACAAAGTGAGTATAATTCCGCACTTACAGCCACCAGGCAAGTGGTGGAGCGCTGTATCGGCCTTTTAAAAGGCCGATTCAGATGCCTCCACCGCTCTGGTGGCGAGCTCATGTATTTGCCGGATATGGTTTCGAAAATTGTGGTCCTGTGTGAGATATTTCACAACATCGCCGTAAGGAGTGGTGTCCCAATGCAGCCAGAGGATGCCTTACCTGAGGATGGCCCCCCCGAGGTTGGTCGGAGGTCAGTATGTGGGGGGGCCATACGCGATGATGTGGTGGCCAGATTTTTTAGGTAATTATTGACAAAACAACAGTGTTTATACCTAATGTGGTAGGGTTTGTTTGAGAACATCTTATTATTTATTTTTATTTTCTCCATCTTCTGTTTTTTCACATAATCTTTGGCACTCCAACGATGACTACTTCCTGCTACCCTTAAAAAACCTGTATGTGGACATTTTGGGGATATATTATGGAACCCATATTGCAACGCTATATTTGTGGAATCATGTTGGCATGGTCCTTCGTCAACCAGTTCTTGATTTGTTGTTTATTTATTTGGTTTTGTTGGTATGTGTTGTATTTGTGATTATCACTGTGTGTTTTGTTTGTGAGTGACCACTTTGATTTTTCAGTTATGTTGTGAATAAATGTTTTGAGAGTGAAATTTTGGACCTTTTTTTGAACGTTACAAGCAAGTGTAACCAGGTTCACACACGTAACATTTGACTAAGGGGTAATCTAGTACTGACGCCAGTTGAGCAAAAATGTAATATGTTTTCAGGGTCCAAACCAACACCCAAAGGAATCCTGTACAATCATTTTGCTTCGTAATATTGGCCTAAGCAGCTTGCACCCCAACTAGGAACCTGTAAAATGTAGTAATATCTAATTGTGAGTACACCAAAAAAGGGAAATGAGATTGTTACTGTTAGGTGTTTCTTGTGGCTGTTTTACATAAAAATACAACACACAATCTTAGTGTAAAAAATTGGTAATCCTTGCAGGAACAGTCTACTTATGTCAGGGTAAACAATCTCTGATTTTGAAAAAACGAATGAGCCAGAACGTTACTTAGAAATTAACACTTTATTTATAAATGGGCAAAAAACAAAAAAAACTAGTCCCTAAGGAGGACCGACATATGGTCAAGGACGACCAGCAGACCGATGATATTGTGGCGCATCCGGCCCACACAGGCGGCTAATTCGGCCCGACGCCTCTGTTCCTCTGTGGGTGAGAAAAGTGTGGGGATTAATACAACAATAATGAAACCACATTAAAAAACAAGGCAAAACCAAACCCCCCCCAAAAAAAAAAAAAAAAAAAAAAGATTTGCACCATTAAAACACATCAACCAAAAATGGTGTAGCCCAAAAATACAAGGCCAATGTACAAATTCCGACAGGTGTGATATGTGTATGTTGAAATCAGCAGTAACAGGAAAGGCAATCTGCAAAATCCCCAAAAGTTTAGCAAAAAACCCCAAAAAAAGGAACGACACATGATTACATACAAACAGTTTGTGTCGAAAAAAAACCCCAAAGAAAAACATACCGGAAGATAAAACGGCAGCTCCGGAAGGCCCTCCCTCGTCCTCCTCGGAGGTGCCTCCATTCCCCAACGATCGGGGCGGGGTAATTACCGATTCTGGGGATTGGGTAATTCGAAGAGGGGTGGTTGGAGGAGAGGGGGAATTGGGACGGAGGGGAAGGAGCCCCGAAATTTCAGCCAGAGGGTCTTGGAAGGCTGGGGAGGAGTGGGGAATAGGGGAATTTGTGGTTGTGGAGTGTTGGCTGGGGGTTGGGGAGAGTGGCCATGAGCGCCGTCTGGGCTGACGATGACGGCGTAGTCTTCGCTGGGCCCCTAAAAGAAGTGAAACAAATTGTGGTTAGTTTCAACACAAATCCGTGAAAAACACCATTTTCTAATCCCCCCCCAAAAAAAGTGCCATGCAGATATGAGTACAATGAATAAATATGAACTACAGGGAAAACATGGCCATGCAGATATGAGTACAATGAATAAATATGAAATACAGGGAAAACATGGCCATGCAGATATGAGTACAATGAATAAATATGAAATACAGGGAAAACATGCACACTTAGTTAGGGCCACAAAGACAAACATGAAAACCACAGTCCATAAAACTTACTTTCGGCGATCTGCATGCGAAAGCATGCCAGCAAGTGGTGCGTCCGCCGTTGCAGGTCCGACCACCTGCGCTCCAGCTGTCCGATCTGGCGGCGTGAGCCGAAGGAGCGCAGGCGGGCCCGTACCTCCGCATATGCGGAACGCTTTTCGCGGTTGGTGATGGGTGGAGGCTGGCTGGTGATCCGCCTATCCATGACCTCCATTAGCACCAGCAGCTCGCGCCTGGTGAATGCGGAGGCTCTCATGATGGCAATGGTGTATTTGTTAAAAATCATTTTTAATAAAGTGCCCAAAAATTTTTTGATTGGCTAATGTATTTGGGTAATTAACAGGACCAATTTTATTGGTTAGTGTATGAGTCATGTGTTCGACAGGGCCAGAAATCTCTTGAGACTTGTGATAGGCTTGATGCAGTGACATGCGTAAGCAAATTTAAATAAAGAAATGAACTCCGGGAAATATGCGGGTAGAAAAACAAATAGAACAATTATTTAATTGGGGCTAACATGTATTTTGACAATTAAAAGTGAATGTTTAAGCCGTACGTATTCTGCGGGTAAACACAAACACGGACATGAATAAAGTTTATTGCATTGTGTTAAAAAAAAACAAAAAAACAATTAAGCAAATTGATATATTGATTGCCATGATACGATTGAGGGAGGTAGGCAGAATAAACGAGCAGTTAATCGAAATCTGACAGTCCAACTTCCGGGTAGTACTTGTGCGTGCGTTCCCTTCAAGCCACTTCGGGGATGTACGCTCGCTATTTGGCACGCTCGGTAGTTAGAGGAGGGGTCGCTTGAGTTTGGGGAGGATGTTTGGCTGCGAGCAAAAATACGAGCGAGTGCTTGAATTTAAATATTTTTTTACGTACGCCGAACGTACGAACGGCCACTTGCGTCCGGGTCTGAATGAGGGCCATTGTCCGCTACAGAAAAAAATGTGCACAATATCTGCTCCAGAAAAAAAATACAGACTATGGCCCTGATTCAGACCCGCTCGCTGCCGGAGGCAGCTCGCAGGTCTGATGGGCGTTTTTTTTTTTTTGGTGACCACCCACAGCTTTAGCGAGCGGCCAGGTGATGGTCGCGATGGTCGCGACCATCGGGGCTTGTGACAAGACCCTTGTGGTAGGGTCTTGTCTGCTGCAAGCCCCAGTGAGCTTCCGGCTCTAATAGAGCCGGAAGCTCACTATTGACATCACTCGTGATGTCAGTGGGGCCGCCCCCAAATGGCAGCCGTTCCTTCGGGAATGCCTCCATTTGGCCAGCCACCCCCCCTGCCCACCTTGCAAACGGGGCGAGCTGTCGATCAACATCGACAGCCGCCCCTTTTGGATGTGAGCGCCGGCCATCGACCCACTTCCGAGCGGGTCTGAATCAGGCCCTATGTCCACCACAGAAAAATAATATACACACTACGTCCGTCACAGGAAAAATATATACACACTACTTCCGTGACAGGAAAAAAATATACACACTACGTCCATCACAGGATAAAATATATACACACTACGTCCGTCACAGTAAAAAAATATACACACTACGTCCATCACAGGATTAAAAATATACACACTATGTCCGTCACAGGAAAAGAATATATACACTACGTCCGTCACAGTAAAAAAATATACACACTACGTCCGTCACAGGAAAAAAATATACACACTACGTCCCACAGGAAAAAAATATACACACTACGTACGCCACAGGAAAAAAATATACGTCACCTCACCTCACAGAGCTGCAGGGAAAGTTTCAGGAGGACCTCCATAATGACCCTCACTTGCCTTTAGCCCGTTGTAGCACCGGTATGCAGCAGCAGCAACCTCAGTGATTACTAGTCAGTGGCTGCACTGGCTGTGTTTGCAATGTGTGCGTGGGTGGGACCAGGGCCGGCAAAAGAAATCTTGGGGCCTGACACACTGATGTCTCTGGGGGCCCCCGCTTGAAACTCCCCCTCCCAGCCCCCTCGACCTAAAATCTTCAAACCCCCACATTTAATGACAGGCGTTATTCAATCACTTACTAATTTTCATGCATGGTTATCCCATTGATAACAAGTGTGAACCCATAGTGCCCACAGTTATGGAATTACCCCACGCTGTAAAGGCCCAGAAGGACTTAAAGGGCTGTATTCAAATAGGCTGCGAAAAGCCGTTATCGGCGATACTTTATTGCCGATGACGTCATTTTCACAGTTTTCACTTATTCCCGTATTCAATTTTTACGACTTTCCGCCGGTGCGAAAAGTCAATGCTTCAGACCCAGCGATAAAGTATCACCTATGAATAGGTGGCAAAAAGAAGTGCATAATTGGGGTTTGGGGGTACAAACTTCCAAAAACCACCTTGCACCCCTTGGACAGTCCTCCAAAGGTAATCGTGTCAAAAAGAAAAATTCCACAGGACACCCCAAAAACAGTACTTTTGTTTTGGGGGCAAAATAAAAAAAGTGGGGGACAAACTTTAAAACTAGCAAAATAGACTCCCAAGTACACCCCAGGTGTTTTTGGATTGCAGGTGCTTGCGGCAGGTGGATTTTTCACATTAACAACTTTAAAATATGCTTGCACCCATTTTCATGTACCCCAAATTTGATGGGACTACTTATTTTTCCATAAAAAGTTGCTAAATGCTATTCTTCACCACTTTCTCAAAGACGCAAAAAAGCAGCCAATGAGATCATTTAAAGGCCTATTCAGGGGTACCCATAGTGATCCCCCATGTCAGAGCATCTTTTGGGGGCTGTCAGGCTGATTTCCCCAAAAATGACAGGACTTTTTGCTGATTTCATTTTCGCCAATTTGGAATTGAATACGGGGATATGCGGGTACAAGCGCAATACTTTTTTGTCCCTGAAACCAGCGATGACGGCGAAAAGTCCGCAACCGACTTTTCGCTACAAATTTAATATGCCCCTAAGTGTAACTTCTAAAGCTTATCGCACAGTTTAGCTCCAGTGATTGAATAGCTCATGGCAGAGCTGCACATGCATCATGTACCATGGCCAATTGAATGTGCCCCCCCATTTACATATCCCTTTGATCTGTATCACTGAATATTAGGAAGTAGCCTGCTCTGCCTAATAGATGACTGGCCTGGGCCCTATACAAGAGTCTGCACCCACATCTCACAAATGTATCAACTATATCACACACATACAAATATATATATATATATATATACACAAACATACAGATATATTGTTTATACTGTTTATAAATATACAGTATACATATACACACATATATGTATATATATATATATATATATATATATATGTGTGTGTGTTTGTATAACAATCAGAACTCCCTGTTTGATGACTCTGGCAGCCAGTCAGTGAGTAGCTGCTGCGGCTGCCTCTAGGCTGGGGAAGGTGGCTGCAGTCATTGGAGCAGACAGCACCGTCGTTCTGCTACTTCAGCTTCCGCATACTGCCTTGCCTCCTCCTACTGCTCGTCCTTGGAGGCCGCGGTGGCAGGGTGGGAGGAAGGGACAGAAAGTCCGGTGCGGGCGAAACATCACACTCAAAGACACGGCGGCGTCATTCATTACTACATCGCGCATGCGCAGAACAGTACTCTCTAGGCGATGGGAGTAGCCGGGGAAGAAGTCACCGGGGCGATTATTCTGGTGGCTTCCTTGTTTGATAAAAAGTGCATGTAGCTGCCGCGGCTCCTCGGGCCCCTCTGTATCTCTGGGCCCAGGATGGGAGTAGCCTTTGTACCCCCCCTGTCTTCGGGCCTGGGTGGGACAGGGTACGCAGCGTGACCTGTGACGTCACGCGACCCCCTTTAGTCACATGCACAACACAGCATTGTCCCCTGGTCCTGGAGCCGGCACCCGTCAGGCTGCTTCCGCTTGCCGGAGTTCTCAGCTAGTCAGCACAGTGTACTGTAAATGTGAACCACCTGACACTTTCAGGCGCTCCGCCTGATCCCCAGGTAATAGCCTCCGTCCAACCCTGGCAACGGGCCCCCTAGGAGTCGGCGGGCCCTAGGCGGGTGCTTTTGTTGCCTAGTGGGAAATCCGGCTCTGGTGCAAGGTCTACACCACAAAACGTACCAGGAAAGACTAAAAGATCTTAATATGCACAGTTTGGAGCAGAGAAGGGAAAGGGGGGACATGATAGAAACGTTAAAATATATAAAGAGTTTTAACAAGGTAAAGGAAGGAGACATTCTTCAAAGAAAGAAAAGTATTAGAACAAGAGGACGTGTTCTAAAACTGGAGGGTGGTAGGTTCAGGGGAAATTTGAGGAAAAAGTACTTCACAGAAAGGGTAGTGGACACGTGGAATAGCCCCCCATCAGAGGTGGTAGAGGCTAAGACAGTAGAGCAATTTAAACATTCATGGGGTAGACATAAGGATATCCTTCAGAAGAAGTAAGGATCAATAATGGTTGAGGTAACAATATGTTTAAAAATGGGGCAGACTAGATGGGCCAAATGGTTCTTATCTGCCATCAAATTCTATGTTTCTATGTTTGCCAGCGATAGCAGCGTTAGAGGAAAAAAATTATTTAAGTCAGGAGAATATGCTTACCTGCTATGCCTAGGTTTTTCCACGCCGCTTCTAATCATCGGCTAATAGGACACTATCACCTTCAGCATAAGAGCAGGAGGATGGTAAGGGATGAAGGAGGGAGAAGTGGAAGATGAAAGGGGGTGGTAGGATGAGGTGCAGGACAAGAGAAAAAGTGTTTTTTTAGACCAGTGATGTCTGGATATGGGAAGGCAGGGAGGGCTGCTAATGAAGGGTCACAGGACATCAAAGACAGGACCTGTGGGGACTTCCGGCTCCACCCTCCATAGCCGCAGCAGCACCTACGTTTTTAGCCCTTTGACGGGCTCACACAGCTGGACCGAAGTCACCGCTACAACGGGAATTACCTCCTCTATGTATGGAGAGGTCTTTTTCCCCTCTAATGCCGGGTAAAAGCCAGCGCCGGAATTACTGCAAGTGCAGGACCCATGCGAAGGCATGATAGTGGAAAGAGCACACCGGCTTGGCCCCTCTCGCTCTAACATTGATGCACTCCCTAGAGTGACCATATTCCGTTGCCTTAACTTTCTTCACCGAGAAACTCTGTGCAAAGCGTCTAGACGTCAACGCTCAATAACTTGGGAGGGACACAAGTTGTTCCTATTCCAGGATTACTCTGCAGAAGTGACAAGAGCAAAGCGTGCTTTCTCCGTGGTATGTGCGGGACTGGTTAAAAGCAACCGTCATTTTGCATTATTGTTCCCTGCCCATCTTCACATATTCACTGCAGATTCTTTTGTGGACTTTTCTACACCGGAAGACGCAGATGCTTATCTCCAAGAAGAAGCCCAGGCTGAGTTGATCCCTTCCTCTCCCTCTCGTGTTGTCTCACAGGTCTGAGTGTGATATAAGTTAATAATATTTCTTACCTCAAATTTCTTGGAAGCATAATGCTCTCCTACTTCAGGAGCTGGTATTGTATATCTCAACAAAATGCTGTTGCACTTAACATGCTGTTTTAGTTTGCATTGTTTCTTAATTGGAAGTATGTTTCTGCTACCCTTTTTGATGGTGGCATAGGTTCGGTTATCATAATTATCTCACCCATCCCATCTTACATGGGTATATTTTTTACATGCTGAGTGCTCTATTATTCTGTTAAATATATGGGATGGTTATTATATGCTGCGGCTCCCTGGAGCCCCACTCTCCGTTGTACTTTGGGTGTGGTGCTACACTGGTTGTGCACTCACCTCAATTATCTGTTGCTATGAATGCCTGGAAGTTCATTTCTTGGCCTGCAGGCCTGCAGGAGACTTTTGTCCTCCTCGCCCTAATTTTACTAGTTGCCAAAACTGTTTTTTTTTTTTCACTTTTCTGTTTTTTTATTATTGTTTTTATTTTATTGTCTTTCTTTTGATGCCAGAGTGCACCGGACTGCCTTTATTTTCCTTATGTGACAGAATGTTTATCCAAGATGTCCACTTTAAACTGATTGCATGTATATTGGGATTTACCTGTGCTGGCATTATCTATGTGATGATTCTTACTTGCTTTGTGATTACTACACTGCTACTCCATATACTGATTATATATAATGTGTATGTGTTCCTTAATATTAGTTCTGCCCTGATATGGCTCCTTTAAAAATATTCTCATGGAACATAGGTGTGATTAATTCTCCCATAAAAAGAAAAAAGATTTTCATCTATTTACGGAAGCTGGGGATGGATGTTGTAGTGCTACAGGAAACACACTTACTGGAGGCTGAAGTCTTAAAGTTAAATATTATGGGATATTCTGTTTTGTCCTATACTAATTATTCTTCCAAAAAATGTGGAGTAGCTACGTTGGTCAGAAAACAATTAGTACCCCAATTACATTCTTCTCTGGTAGATCCCCTGGGAAGATATGTTATCTCTGATGTCACAATTTCAGGTGATAGGTTTAACTTTTGTAATTTATATGCACCAAATGCGTACTCCAAACGCTTCTTTCAATAATATTGGCCAAGCTTAGCCCCTTTATAGATTCCTCTTTGATTGTGGGAGGAGACTTCAATATTTTGGCCTCTGCTTTCATGGATCGACAATCTCCCCCCACTCGCCCTAAACGCCCACCTCCTATTGGTGTCCCACAATTGAATTCAAAACTTCAGTTGGTGGATGTCTGGAGAACTTTCCATGCAACTGATAGAGAAAAGCTGCTTTCCGGAGTTGAGGAGTCTAGCATTGAAACCATTAGCTTATCAGATGATGACTTAATGTGGATTTCTTTAGCTCCAAAGATTGATAGCGGTTCATATAGGCCTTGGTGGTTCCCATCTTATTTGGCGAACTCAGTCAAATTTAGAAAGATGCTGGAGGGCCGTTGGCAGGATTATCTCCAGAATAATGAGGTACACAAATCCTCTCCCTCCTTATTCTGGCAGACCGCTAAATCTGTCCTGAGAAGTGATATCATTGCATATGTCTCCAAACATAAAAGAGAATGTGCTCAATTATATGTACAGGCTCAATCAGATCTTACGTCCTCCTTTCAGGAATTTAAATCTCGTCCTTCCCCTAAGACTCGTGAGAAATATCAGAAAGCCAAAGCCCATTTTGAAGGTGTTTTAGATCAGCTTGCTTCCCGTCATACCTTTCGTAAGCAATGTCAATTTTTCAAGCATGGAAACAAGGCGGGTAGGCTCCTGTCAAATCTATTATGCAGTCATACTGCTCCCTCTTCTATTTCAGTACTTCGCTCCCCTGATGGTAGTCAAGTGCATAAGGGTCAAGACATTGCTAATTTATTAAAAATGTTTTATGCTAACCTGTATTCTACACCTTCTATAGATTTGAGTCATAAGACAGCTTTTTAGATTCTATTGTTTTGCCCTCTATTTCCTCCGATGCTGCTACCTCTTTGCTGGTGCCCATAACACTTGACAAAGTGGATGCTGCGGTCAAAAAATTGAAACCTATGAAGGCTCCAGGTCCAGATGGATACTCTGGGGAGTTTTTCAAAATACTTAGTAAAGATATTTGTCCTCCATTAACGTCCTTTTTTAATTCTATTCTATCTGATTATAAAATTCCTCAATATTTTAATTCAGCGGTAATTAAGGTGTTACCAAAGCCAGGTCGTGACTCTGAATTGCCTGCCTTATACTGCCCCATCTCCCTTTTAGATGTGGATTATAAATTATTTATTAAGATTATTTCAGACCGACTAAAATGAATACTACCTTCTATTATTGCTCCAGATCAAACTGGGTTTATTTGGGGTAGACACTGCACAGTTAATATAAGAAAGGTGATCTCGGTGATTCAGGCGTCGGCCTTTTCTCCTGTCCCTTTTCCTCAGGTCATTATTTCTATGGATGCTGAGAAGGCCTTCGACCTGGTCACTTGGGATCACCTCTACATGACCTTGCTTACATTAGGTTTTCCTCCTGATTTTGTTTCCCTCCTCCAGGCGTTATATACCTCCCCATCCACCCAGGTTTCCAGCAATAGTTATTCATCTTCTCCATGTCAGGACTGTGACTATTTTGGTACATAAAGATAGACTACTTTTGCCAAAGTTCCATTGTGGTCGTTGGAGGAGGTATCCTGCTTGCTGGCATGCTTCTCATTCAGGGGATAGAGTGTTAAAGTGATCATCTGTTTCCCAGGTGTCGTCAGGTTGTGGGATTCCTAGATTGCTCATTATTTCATACCTGATTCCATTTGGGTCACACGTTCTGAAACTTCCTATGGATCACAGACCTCTAGTATAAAGCCTGTTACGAACTGTGTCTCAGTGTCTGTGCAAAATTGCTTTCAGGTCTTTTCTTGGACTCCTGCCAGATCCCCGCTGTGCCTGTGGATTGCTGTGGACTTTGTTGTATTCCAGATGAACTTCTGATGTCAGTCACCCACTGCACTACAGGGCCCAGCATTCCTATTGTCTAGTATTGCTGAATGCTCCATCACTGCACTTTCACCATTTTGCTGCACTATTTACTTTGCCTGTTGTCTTTCTGTTCCTGTGGATATTGAACTCATCATTGTTACAGTTGTCAACTGCACCGTTACAGTGTCATCTCTGCATCACGGGGCTCAACCCCACTCCGAACTCTAGTCACACTACAGAGCCCAACCCTGCTAGAATCTTCGCCGCATCACGGGGCTCAACCCCGCTACAATCTTCTCCGCATCACGGGGCTCAACCCCACTACAATCTTCTCCACATCCCGGGGCTCAACCCTGCTACAATCTTCTCTGCATCACAGGGCTCAACCCCACTACAATCTTTTCCGCATCCCGGGGCTCAACCCCACTACAATCTTCTCCGCGTCACGAGGCTCAACCCCGCTACAATCTTCTCCACATCACGGGGCTCAACCCCACTACAATCCTCTCTGCATCACGGGGCTCAACCCTGCTCCGAACTCTAGCCACGCCGCAGGGCTCAACCCTGTCCTGGAATCTCATCGTCTTACAGGGCTTAACCCTGCTCTGACTTTACTACTCCACAAGGCTCAAGTTTGCTTCATCTCTCACTGCACCGCAGGGCTCGGTCCTGTCCCAGAACTATATTATTCTGCATGGCCTGCTCTGCTCCGGATTTCCATTACTACAGGGTTCTACCCTGGCAAAGGTCCTTAATGTCATCCTGAGGTGTTAGCCTCATTCTGGAGTCGGGGTTTCCCTACCACGTTAGTTCCTATATGCTAAAGACTGCTTATATATATTTGGGGATTCTCTCCTATACATATTATTGCATATGTGAACCTCTGTGCTGTTTGAGACTTTATTTGAGACCTTGCTGTTTATAATTCATGTGTGAATAAATTCTATTTTACTTTTATCCTGTGCTACTGAGTTTCATGGAAAGGTCATTCCTAAGACCACCCCAGTTTATTGTGTCTAGTAGGCCTGCCTCCCTCCAGGAGTCTCAAGTGTCGGCAACCATGACAGTTTGCACAGACCTAAAAATGAATCCGGATCTGGAACAGGCTACTGGGATACAGGTGCTTCAGGGTTTGACCGCCTATTTGGAAGTACAGGAAAATACTCCAGTACAAGTTTTACAGTGTCTACAGGATCTTTCCACACGTCTTGATAAACTTAAAATTCCTGTTACAAGTACATTTGGGGATTCTGCTTCTCATTTACGCCTACCAACTCCCACCTCTTATGATGGTAATCCAAAAACATGTAGGGGATTTCTCAACCAATGTGAGATTCATTTTGAATTGTTACCTCAGACTTTTACCACCCCTTGTGTCAAAGTGGCTTATATTATGTCATATGGTACTGCTCTTGAGTGGGCCTCTCCTTTATGGGAGACAAATGATGCCTTAATGTCTAATTACCAAGCTTTTGTTTCTACTTTTAAAAGGATATTTGACAAATCTGGAAGATCAGTGGCTGCATCTGTGGACATTCTATGAGTAAAGCAGGGAGCAGCTCCAGTTGGTCAGTATGTGGTTCGTTTTCAAACTATAGCCGCAGAACTTAAGTGGAACATTGAGGCATGAAGAGCAGCATATTGGAATGGTCTCTCTGAGAGACTTAAAGATGAGTTGGTGACTCGGGATCTTCCTGAGAGTTTGGATGAGTTAACTTCATTGACTATTAAAATTGATCTGCGTATGCGAGAACGAGGGGTTCAGAGGAATCGCACTGAGTGTTCTAAAAATTCTCTTCCCCAGTCTCGCTCTGTTCATGGTACATCTGAAGAGCCTATGCAAATTAATAGAGCCAAATTGTCTGAAGTAGAGAAGCAACGTAGAAGGCGTTCTAATCTGTGCTTGTATTGTGCATCCTCAGAACATTTTTTGGTTAAATGTCCAATAAGGCCGGGAAACGGTCGTCCCTAGTTGATGGAGGGGAAGTCAAAGTAGGGGTACTCTCTAAAGTTTCCCCCAAAAAAGATTGTTTAATTTCTGTGAGCATTCCTGACTTTGGTTCTTCATGTCAAGAGTTTTCTGCATTGCTAGATTCTGGAGCAGCTGGCAATTTTATTTCATTATCTTTGGTTCAAAAGTTGAAATTTCCTGTTGTCAAATTAACCCGTTCTTTTTCCCTTTCTGCAGTAAATGGGACTAGAATTTATAATGGATATGTTACACATCAAACAAAGTCTGTGAAGTTGAGGGTACGAGCTTTGCATGAAGAAAGTTTACAGTTTTTGGTATTACCTATTTCTATGTATGATATAGTTCTTGGTTTACCATGGTTAACTCTTCATAACCCTCATATTGATTGGACTTGTTCTCAAATTCTTTCTTGGAGTCCCAAATGCAAATTAACTTGTTTGATTCCTGTGGTACGATTGGCTGAAGTGAAAGTAGATGTTCCACCCTCTCTCCCACAGCCTTATCATGAATTTGCTGATGTCTTTTCTGAGCAGGCGGCAGACGAACTCCCACCGCATCATCCCTGGGATTGTCCTATTGAAGTTATCCCTGGTAAAATGCCACCTAAAGGTCGAGTATACCCTCTCTCTCTTCCTGAGACTCAAGCCATGTCGGAGTATGTGCGAGATAACCTACGAAAAGGGGTTTATCAGGCCTTCTTCATCTCCCGCTGGAGCGGGCTTCTTTTTTGTAAAGAAAAAAGATGGTGGTCTTCGTCCATGTAACGACTTTAGAGGTCTAAATGAGATTGCAGTAAAAAATAAATATCCTTTACCTCTCATTATGGAATTGTTTGACAGAGTTAAGGGTTCTCAACTATTTACTAAACTTGATCTAAAAGGAGCTTATAACTTGATCAGAGTTAAAGAGGGTGATGAGTGGAAAACCGCATTTAATACGCGAGATGGCCATTATGAGAACCTCATCATGCCTTTCGGTTTATGTAATGCTCCTGCGGTGTTCCAGGAGTTTGTGAATGAAATTTTCAGAGATATACTTTACCAGTTTGTTATTGTTTATCTTGATGATATTTTGATTTTTTCCAGGAATCTTTCTGATCATCGTACCCATGTTAAAGAGGTATTAAGTCGTCTTTGAGCTAATAGCTTTATGGTAAGATCTCCAAGTGTGTTTTTGAAGTTCCAGTTATACCCTTTTTGGGGTATATCATCTCCAGTTCTGAGCTTCAGATGGACCCTGAAAAGTTAAAGGCTATTCAAGATTGGTTTTTGCCCACTTTGTTAAAGTCGATTCAGAGATTTTTAGGCTTTGACAATTATTACAGAAAGTTTATCAAAGCGTTTTCAATGATTGTAGCAGCAATTACTGCTATGACAAAAAAAGGGGCTAATCCCAAAGTATGGTCCCCAGAGGCATTGAATGCCTTTCAGATTCTTAAAGATGCATTTTCTGCGGCCCCCATTCTAGTTCAACCTGACGTTGAGAAACCATTTATGCTAGAAGTGGATGCTTTCACTTATGGAGTTGGGGCTGTTTTGTCTCAAGTGGCTGCAGATGGGAGTGTCTTGTGGATTCTTTTCACAAAAGTTTTCTAGTACTGAGAGTAATTACTCCATTGGGGACCAGGAATTGTTAGCTATTAAGTTAGCTTTGGAAGAGTGGAGATATTTATTAGAAGGCGCAAAACATCCTGTTACTATTTTTACAGACCATAAAAACTTGTTGTATTTGAAGACAGCCCATTGCCTGAACCCACGACAAGCTCGTTGGGCACTCTTCTTTTCTCGTTTTGATTTTGTCATCAGGTATCGTCCAGGTTCTTTGAATAAAAAGGCAGATGCTCTCTTATGCTCAATGTTGGAAGAGAAAGAACAAAATGATAATCAAAGGTACCCTATAATAAACCCTCTGGCCTTTTCTTCAATTTCCATCTCTCCTGATCCTGGGAAGATATTTGTGGCACCTGAGTTACGAGGTAAACTTCTTTCCTGGGCTCATAATTCTCGTTTCTCTGTACATCCAGGGGTTCATAAAATGTACTCTTTTTTGCAACGTTCTTATTGGTGGTCTTCCATGAAAAAAGATGTCCAAGAGTTTATACGTTCTTGTTCTAAGTGTGTACAACATAAGTCCTTCCAGCAGTCTCCAGTTGGTCCTCTCCATCCACTACCCATTCCCACCCAACCATGGACCCATCTTTCCATGTCTAGGGGGTGTACAGTTATTTGGGTAGTGGTGGATCGTTTTACCAAGATGGCTAATTTTTGTCCTTTGGCTCGAATTCCATCAACCCCCAAATTAGCACAAATATTTATCAAAGAGATATTTTGTCTTCATGGACTTCCTTCTGAGATAGTGTCTGATCGGGGTATCCAGTTTGTTGCTCAGTTTTGGAGGGCTTTATGTTCATCATTGCAAATTAAATTACAGTTTTCTTCTGCATATCATCCTCAGTCAAATGGACAAACTGAAAGAGTGAACCAGGAGTTGGAGACCTTCTTAAGAATGTATATTTCTTCCTCCCAAGATCATTGGATGAATTTTTTGCCTTGGGCTGAGTTTGCTCATACCTTTCATTATTCGTCTGCTACAGGTGTAAGTACTTTTTTTGCCAATACCGGTCAACATCCTTGAGTTCCTGAACTTCAGTCAGTTCCTACTGTGGATGTCCCAGCAGCTAAAGCTACCCTCCAATATTTTTCTGGAATTTGGACCCAGGTACATAAGTGTCTTAGGAAAGCCTCTCACAATTATAAAACCTTTGCTGATAGAAAACATTCGGCTGTTCCTAAGTATTCTGTTGGGGATCGTGTCTGGTTGTCTACTAGAAATCTTCGACTTAAAGTACCTACCATGAAGTTTGCTTCCCGGTATATTGGTCCTTTTCGTATTATAAAAATTATCAGCCCAGTGGCATGTAAGTTACAGTTACCTCCAACTATGCGTGTACCTAACTCCTTTCATGTCTCCTTGCTTAGACCATTGATTCTTAATCGATTTCATTACAGCTTGCCTAAAGTACCTCCCATAACAACTGCTCAAGGTGTGGAGTTTGAGATCGATAAGATTCAGGATTCACGTGAGCATCAAAATCAATTGCAATATCTTGTAGACTGGAAGGGTTATGGCCCGGAGGAGAGATCTTGGATTAAAGACTCTGATGTCCATACTCCTAAATTGATACGTAATTTTCATGCTAAATTCCCTTTAAAACCTGGTGGGTGTTCGGAGACCACCCAAAAAGGGGGGGTTGGGGTTACTGTCAGGACTTCAACTATTTTGGTAGATACAGATAGACTACTTTTGCCAAAGTTCCATTGTCATCGTTGGAGGAGTTATCCTGCTTGCTGGCATGCTTCTCATTCAGGGGATAGAGTGTTAAAGTGATCATCTGTTTCCCAGGTGTCGTCAGGTTGTGGGATTCCTTGATTGCTCATTATTTCATACCTGATTCCATTTGGGTCACACGTTCTGAAACTTCCTATGGATCACAGACCTCTAGTATAAAGCCTGTTACGAACTGTGTCTCAGTGTCTGTGCAACGTTGCTTTCAGGTCTTTTCTTGGACTCCTGCCAGATCCCCGCTGTGCCTGTGGATTGCTGTGGACTTTGTTGTATTCCAGATGAACTTCTGATGTCAGTCACCCGCTGCACTACAGTGCCCAGCATTCCTATTGCCTAAGTATTCCTGATTGCTCCATCACTGCACTTTCACCATTTTGCTGCACTATTTACTTTGCCTGTTGTCTTTCCGTTCCTGTGGATATTGAACTCATCCTTGTTACAGTTGTCAACTGCACCATTACAGTGTCATCTCTGCATCACGGGGCTCAACCCCGCTCCAAACCCTAGCCACACTACAGGGCCCAACCCTGCTAGAATCTTCTCCACATCGTGGGGCTCAACCCCACTACAATCTTCTCCGCATGACGGGGCTCAACCCCGCTACAATCTTCTCTGCATCACGGGGCTCAACCCTCCTACAATCTTCTCTGCATCCTGGGGCTCAACCCCGCTACAATCTTCTCTGCATCACGGGGCTCAACCCTCCTACAATCTTCTCTGCATCCTGGGGCTCAACCACGCTACAATCTTCTCTGCATCACGGGGCTCAACCCCGCTACAATCTTCTCCGCATCCCAAGGCTCAACCCGCTACAATCTTCTCCGCGTCACGGGGCTCAACCCCGCTACAATCTTCTCCGCATCACGGGGCTCAACCCCGCTACAATCTTCTCTGCATCACGGGGCTCAACCCCTCTCTGAACTCTAGCCATGCCACAGGGCTCAGCCTTGTCCTGGAATCTCATCGTCTTACAGGGTTTAACCCTGCTTCGACTTCACTACTCCACAAGGCTCAAGTTTGCTTCATCTCTCACTGCACCGCAGGGCTCGGTCCTGTCCCGGAACTATATTATTCTGCAGGGCCCGCTCTGCTCCAGATTTCCATTACTACAGGGTTCTACCCTGGCAAAGGTCCTTAATGTCATCCTGAGGTGTTAGCCTCATTCTGGCCTCGGGGTTTCCCTACCACAGTGATTCCCAACCTCGGTCCTCAAGTCACACTAACAGTCCTGGCTTTAGTGATATCCATGATGTGCACAGATGATTTAAACAAAATAACTGAGACACTAATTAAGTCACCTGTGCTCAAGTATGGCTATCCCTAAAACCTGGACTGTTAGTGTGCCTTGAGGAGCCTGGTTGGGAACCCCTGCCCTACCATGTTAGCTCCTATATGCTAAAGACTGCTTATATATTTGGGGATTCTCATCTATACATATTATTGTATATGTGAACCTCTGTGCTGTTTGAGACTTTATTTGAGACCTTGCTGTTTATAATTCATGTGTGAATAAATTCTATTTTACTTTTATCCTGTGCTACTGAGTTTCATGGAAAGGTCATTCCTAAGACCACCCCAGTTTATTGTTCCTAGTAGGCCTGCCTCCCTCCAGGAGTCTCAAGTGTCCGCAGCCGTGATACGGGGTACGCACCAGGGATGCCCCATGTCCCCCTTATTATTTGCTGGGGCATTAGAGCCATCGGCTGTAGCCCTCCGTTCATTGACTGAAGTTAATGGTACATTTATTGGGCAGATGGAGCTTAAACTTTCGCTTTTTGCGGACGATATGTTGGTTTTTGCCTCAAAACCGACAAATGCTATACCTGCCACTATATCATTGTTGTCCAATTTCGGTTCTTTTGCAGGTTATAAGATCAATTTGCATAAGTCTGAACTGATACCTCTGGGTGGTATTACTAATGAGGATTTGAAAGACCCAGTTTACAGTTATTTTCGTATTACCACCTCTAGTTTTAAATACCTTGGCATAACAATTCCTTTAGTGTTGTCCGCAT
The DNA here is from genome assembly GCA_031769625.1 of Taudactylus pleione. Classification (NCBI taxonomy): domain Eukaryota; kingdom Metazoa; phylum Chordata; class Amphibia; order Anura; family Myobatrachidae; genus Taudactylus; species Taudactylus pleione. Next base: position 8,813,826 of record JAUIMM010000065.1, read on the forward strand.
AGTGGTCACTTGGGAACCGGTGTCAAGCATGGCCAACATTTCTACACCCCCTATTGTGATGGGTACAACAGGACACTTCCCCACAAACTTAGGCCACCATTGTTCAGGGGCAGGGTCTATTCTGCTGACGTTCCCCGAGGATTGTCCTCCATCCTCGGGGAATTGGCGTTTAAAGGGTTTGATTGATTGCAATGCCGTTCGACATGCCCAGCCTGGTTACATTTACGGCAGATTGGGCGCCCTAGGGAGTCAAATCGATCAGTTGGACGACGTCCATTAGTGCGGGGCGGAGTCCACCATTCGGAGGTTGCCCTCCTCCTTTCTGTGCGCCACGAACTCTCGGTGGGGGGCGGTGTCTATATTTTTCCTGGAGAGTTTTTTTATCTCCTGGCACATCTCTGTCACCCCTGATGCCAATTTTTCCATCTGGCTTGTCAGATTATGCAGCTGGGTGGAGCTATTTTGAGCGTTTTGTACTGCATTTCCTTTTGTCATATTAGGAGTTCCCATAGAAGTTGCAGACTCCTGGATTATTTCTTGGAACCCTGGCATTTCTACTAAGGAAATTTCATCATCTCGGGTGTATCCCACGACCTTGATTGATGCTTCCTTAAAGTCCAAAAAGGAATTTCTAGGCATCTGTAGTCGTAAGAGACGTAACTGGGTTCTGGTACCCTCCCCTCTTGAACCTTCGATGAACTGGTTAATGAGAGTCTCATCAGGGTTCCGCACCTCATTAATATCTACTGACTGTATACGGCGTAGAGCCTCTTGTAGACCCAATGCGAAATTACGAAGGGTTTCGCCTGCTTGCTGTTTTTTAGCATAGAATCTCATTTTCAATTCTGACACTGTTTGTAGATCAAAGGTGTCAGCTAACCTCTGCATAATTTGATTTACATTTTGTTTCTCTTCTCTGGGCCACGAAGTGACTTCTCTCAGAGCCGAGCCCTTGAGCTGGCCGATCAATATCTCCACCTGCTGACTCTCTGTCAAGGGATATAACCTGAACATACTTTGCATCTTGTGTTTGAATTCGCTTAACGAGTTACCATCGGGCTCTCCTTCTCGTTCATCTCCAGTGTAAGTGGGCAACCATGGGGCCCCGAAATAATAGGGCAAGGTTATGGGGTTCAGTTGAGACATAACCGGGTTTTGGTGGCTTGAGTCTCCAGCTGAACTCTGTTCTCGTGACATCTTTACTATTTAATTTGGATCTTGATCCTGTTCGTCGTGACGCCAATTTTTGTAACACCCCGACCTATGGTGACTGATACCTCCGTCAGCCGCTATACCAGAGTTGGCTGGGTCGGGTCGTCTCTCCTGACGTGATAGGTACACCTTCTAGTGGTTATTAACACTTATCATCAGTCAATTAGCCAAACACGTGACTTTTATTAACACTTTTGGGAGAACATAGCACAAAGTGTAGTTTTAGATGCCAATTACATAACAGACCAATGAACACAAATTATTACGTTTAACGTCTCTCACAAACATCAAATAACTACAACTTTATTATACAGGAACCACTCCACTCCCGGACTGTACGTCTGTAGAGGTAAAGTAGTTAACATATGGCATACAAAACGACTTATCACAATACATAAATTCCTAACTGTCTATCCTATCATTTATCTCAATACCTTTTATCTACCTTAGCTAAAGTAGTTCATACGTTGCTGGCCAGATATCTCTTTATTGGTGGTGCACGTGGGTCCTGAGGTACCTTTTTCCCTTTGATATGTCCCGGTCCCTCCCCAAATCTCTACGATGCAATGCAGCGATCCTCCTATGTCACTGTCTCTGAAATTTGCAAAGTACGGTAGTGACAGTGACTTAAATCCCAGTTTTAGCTTTCTTATATCGGTCCCGTGCAATACTTGTTAACTGTTGAACTGTCAGTGGGACTGACACGGCATAGCCGGTTCCCTGGTTTACTCTCCCTCTGCAAAGTAGTAGTCTTTTGGACCAATTTGGAGTCAATCGCGGGAATCCCGTCCGGCTTTAAATCACCCTTTTTTAAGGGGATCTGACTTAAATGGGGTTAATAGAAGGCGGAGGAGGTATGCGATCTGCTGGCGCTCCCTATTGATGGGGTAACATTAGCTGATTACTAGGGCTAGTCTCTTTCCTAAGTATCCAGAATGGTCTAACTGCGCTGTTGAGGATGACAGGGAGACTGTTAGAGTTATTATCTTACTAGGCGGTAGGTGGTGTGTTTCCTCCTCTGAGTGGATTTAGGTTAATGCAAGCCTATAATGTGTTTTATTACAGACCTTCTCCTGTGACACCTCCGGATGGACAGGACTGTCACTCAGCCCCGAGATCTCCGCCCCCTTTCGTCCGGGCCGGCCCCTCTCTACAGGACTCAGCCACAGACACCGCCTTGGATCTCCTCCCCTCTGGCCGCTCCGCCTCCTTGCTGCTCTGCCTCCCTCCGTCAGCCAAGACTGCGCTCCTTAGGCCCTGCAGCTCCTTCCTGACGACAGCCTCCTCCGGATCCACAATGGACCCCGCAATCAGGTAAGTGCGCCTCTCTGTCCCTCAACACTGTGCTGCCAACCGCTCACCACAACTCCCAACTGTCACTAGGCATCTCCTTTTATACCCTCCGTCTGGGTTCCCCGTTCGCGGCGGGTGTTACCCTCGCGGCGGCTCGTCTCCTGCTGGTTCCGCGCGCCTGCCAGTGGCTCCAACTCGCGGACAAGCGGCTCCCCTTTCTAGTTCCCCTTTTCCCAAAACAGGCTTTCACCACGATGGGGTGGTTCTTTCTTTTGGAGAGCATGAGGCAATTCCTTCACTGGGGAACGCGGCATAACCATATGCCTCCTTGGCCCAACATACATATGTAACACAACTCCAAATAAACATACTAATTGCTTTACATTACTTATCTATAGATATTCTACTTTAACCATATTACCCCTGACCCCTTCCCACATTCAGGGTTGTCACACATGTGCCTGTACTACTCAAGGAGAGAACAGTGGTACATGTGCCTGCCTTACTCCAGGAGAGAACAGTAGTACATTGTGCCTGCCTTACTCTAGGAGAGAACAGTAGTACATGTGCCTGCATTACTCCAGGAGAGAAGAGTAGTACATGTGCCTGCCTTACTCCAGGAGAGAACCAGAGCCGGCCCTAGGCATAGACAAACTAAGCAAATGCCTAGGGCATTTGGAATGTCTAGGGACATCCAAGCCTGCCTAGGGCCGGTGGTGGCTGGCCTGAGACTCTGGCAGCTGCTATTGCTGCTGCATAGCGTCCGCGATCGGAACTCAGCTGACAGCTCTGATCAGGCATGACATCAACAAACAGTGAGCGTGAACAGCCGGCAACAGTTTGCGAGGGCAGCGCACATGGACAGTGGCTAGTGGTTAGCGCCGGGCAGACTCTGAGGCGTCAGACAATCAGAATGAGCTTCTGTGCATGGGCAGAGGCTCATTCAGGGCTATAAGTAAATGGTCACGGGAGGGCTGCTGTACCATGGGCCTTTGCAGAGCTCGGAGTGGTGAGTCACACCTCATGGCTCTGGATTCCGCCTCCAGCAATCATCACACACAGCTGCGGCCTGCCAGCCTGAGTTGGCAAAAGCGGATCCGCCACCTGTGAGTTGCTGCACCTTGAGTCGTATGGCTCTGCAGGCTTCACTTAAGTAAAGCAAGTTTGAAACTTGGAGAGGGCCGGGGTGCTGTGGTGCTCACTGCTGGGAGAGGCGTGCTCTGCTGGGATAGGGGTGGTGGGTGAGGGTGGGTGCTGATATCGTGCTGTGCTGCCCACACCCCTTTTCAGGATCTCATAGGGAGGGGGACATCTCCCAAAATCTTGCCTAGGGCACTAATTTGGTTAGGGTCGGCTCTGGAGAGAACAGTAGTACATGTGCCTACATTACTCCTGGAGAGAACAGTAGTACATGCGCCTGCATTACTCCAGGAGAGAACAGTGGTACATGTGCCTGCATTACTCCAGGAAAGAACAGTAATACATGTGCCTGCATTACTCCAGGAGAGAACAGTAGTGCATGTGCCTGCATTACTCCAGGAGAGAACAGTGGTACATGTGCCTGCATTACTCCAGGAGAGAACAGTGGTACATGTGCCTGCATTACTCCAGGAGAGAACAGTGGTACATGTGCCTGCTTTACTCCAGGAGAGGACAGTGGTACATGTGCCTGCTTTACTCCAGGAGAGGACAGTGGTACATGTGCCTGCATTATTCCAGGAGAGGACAGTGGTACACGTGCCTGCTTTACTCCAGGAGAGGACAGTGGTACATGTGCCTGCATTACTCCAGGAGAGGACAGTGGTACATGTGCCTGCTTTACTCCAGGAGAGGACAGTGGTACATGTGCCTGCTTTACTCCAGGAGAGAACAGTGGTACATGTGCCTGCTTTACTCCAGGAGAGAACAGTGGTACATGTGCCTGCTTTACTCCAGGAGAGAACAGTGGTACATGTGCCTGCCTTACTCCAGGAGAGAACAGTGGTACATGTGCCTGCTTTACTCCAGGAGAGAACAGTGGTATATGTGCCTGCTTTACTCCAGGAGAGGACAGTGGTACATGTGCCTGCTACTCCAGGAGAGGGCAGTGGTACATGTGCCTGCTTTACTCCAGGAGAGGACAGTGGTACATGTGCCTGCCTTACTCCAGGAGAGGACAGTGGTACATGTGCCTGCCTTACTCCAGGAGAGGACAGTGGTACATGTGCCTGCCTTACTCTAGGAGAGAACGGTAGTACATGTGCCTGCATTACTCCAGGAGAGAACAGTGGTACATGTGCCTGCCTTACTCCAGGAGAGAACCAGAGCCGGCCCTAGGCATAGACAAACTAAGCAAATGCCTAGGGCATTTGGAATGTCTAGGGACATCCAAGCCTGCCTAGGGCCGGTGGTGGCTGGCCTGACACTCTGGCAGCTGCTACTGCCGCTGCATAGCGTCCGCGATCAGAGCTCAGCTGACAGCTCTGATCAGGCATGACATCAACAAACAGTGAGCATGAACAGCCGGCAACAGTTTGCGAGGGCAGCGCACCTGGACAGTGGCTAGTGGTTAGCGCCGGGCAGACTCTGAGGCGTCACACAATCAGAATGAGCTTCTGTGCATGGGCAGAGGCTCACTCAGGGCTATAAGTAAATGGTCACGGGAGGGCTGCTGTACCATGGGCCTTTGCAGAGCTCGGAGTGGTGAGTCACACCTCATGGCTCTGGATTCCGCCTCCAGCAATCATCACACACAGCTTCGGCCTGCCAGCCTGAGTTGGCAAAAGCGGATACGCCACCTGCGAGTTGCTGCACCTTGAGTCGTATGGCTCTGCAGGCTTCAGTTAAGTAAAGCAAGTTTGAAACTTGGAGAGGGCCGGGGTGCTGTGGTGCTCACTGCTGGGAGAGGCATGCTCTGCTGGGATAGGGGTGGTGGGTGAGGGTGGGTGCTGATATCGTGCTGTGCTGCCCACACCCCTTTTCAGGATCTCATAGGGAGGGGGACACCTCCCAAAATCTTGCCTAGGGCACTAATTTGGTTAGGGTCGGCTCTGGAGAGAACAGTGGTACATGTGCCTGCTTTACTCCAGGAGAGTACAGTGGTACATGTGCCTGCTTTACTCCAGGAGAGGACAGTGGTACATGTGCCTGCATTATTCCAGGAGAGGACAGTGGTACATGTGCCTGCTTTACTCCAGGAGAGGACAGTGGTACATGTGCCTGCATTACTCCAGGAGAGGACAGTGGTACATGTGCCTGCTTTACTCCAGGAGAGGACAGTGGTACATGTGCCTGCTTTACTCCAGGAGAGAACAGTGGTACATGTGCCTGCATTACTCCAGGAGAGGACAGTGGTACATGTGCCTGCTTTACTCCAGGAGAGGACAGTGGTACATGTGCCTGCTTTACTCCAGGAGAGAACAGTGGTACATGTGCCTGCTTTACTCCAGGAGAGAACAGTGGTACATGTGCCTGCTTTACTCCAGGAGAGAACAGTGGTACATGTGCCTGCTTTACTCCAGGAGAGAACAGTGGTACATGTGCCTGCCTTACTCCAGGAGAGAACAGTGGTACATGTGCCTGCTTTACTCCAGGAGAGAACAGTGGTACATGTGCCTGCTTTACTCCAGGAGAGGACAGTGGTACATGTGCCTGCATTACTCCAGGAGAGGGCAGTGGTACATGTGCCTGCTTTACTCCAGGAGAGGACAGTGGTACATGTGCCTGCCTTACTCCAGGAGAGGACAGTGGTACATGTGCCTGCTTTACTCCAGGAGAGGACAGTGGTACATGTGCCTGCTTTACTCCAGGAGAGGACAGTGGTACATGTGCCTGCCTTACTCCAGGAGAGGACAGTGGTACATGTGCCTGCCTTACTCCAGGAAAGGACAGTGGTACATGTGCCTGCCTTACTCCAGGAGAGGACAGTGGTACATGTCCCTGCCTTACTCCAGGAGAGGACAGTAGTACATGTGCCTGCCTTACTCCAGGAGAGGACAGTGGTACATGTGCTTGTCTTACTCCAGGAGAGGACAGTAGTACATGTGCCTGCCTTACTCTCAGCCCTTCACAAAATGCTAGAAAATGGCTGCCACGGCCATTTTATTGGCGCTTTGCACATGCGCAGTGAGGAAATTGCGACCTGCGCATGTGCAATAGACTCTGGGCACAAATGAGCTCCCAGAGTCTACTGACTACCGCCGGGAAGAGAGTAGGGGGCCCCAGATGGGGAATGCACATGGGCCCCCTCCCTTCTTAATATGCCCTTGTGCAGATGGTGTCTTTTGTAAAAAAACGTCCACTGCTGGCTTCTCAGATCCGCTGACTGCACCCAAAGATGCAGCATTGGATCCACAGTTGGAACATTGCTGGCCCATCAGACATCTGAGTAACCCTCTAGATGTCCAGCATACCATAGTATCTGTGTGAGAAAGTCAGATACAATCAGCCAAACAGAAACTGCCTACCATCATCAGCAGCTGAGCATCCGCAAGTGTTCTGCCTCTTGTAGCACAAGCACACCCATACTGTAGCCCCCACATATAGATTAGATTAAAATCACCTGAGACCTTGATTTTACCTACATGATAGGTTCAAATCCAGCACTCCTCTCTTGTCACCTGCACCCTGCCCACATACACTCGTGACATATACTTACCCACCATTCTACTCTTGTCACGTGTGTAGCCCGCCCTCCCTCCATCACCCATGCTTGGATGTCCCCCTTCACTTGCACATAATATTTCAGCCTCCTGAAACCCCCCTAGGGTGAATGCAGACAGAGCTCACCTAGTGCTTTGGGACCTGGATGGTGACCCCTATTATATCTGCTACTGGTACACTGTGTGGCATGAGTTAGACATACAGGATTGCTGCTTATGTACTCACCAGGAGATATTCCCATTGTATAACATTCAATTAATTAGAACTGATCGATCCTCCAGTTTTTTTTATTGATGTGTTCAGGCTGCAACATGAGTTCTGTACCATTACTGCCTGACACTGAGTCTCCCCCATACATAGTCTCATTACTGGATGTGGCATCATTGCATAATCCAGGATAGGACTAATTATATTCTAATAATAACATGTACAGTTCCTCATGCTATTAGGCCATCGCTCATCTGTGACCATTTCCCGAAGATACCTCTAGATCCTTGCGATAGTAAGTCTATGTAAGCATAATGTCCCTGTATCCACCCATCTCAATTCCGGTTTCCAAGAAGGGAATACCACAAACATTTTATACATAATCAAACGTCCCTTGGGCCACATGAAAAGGAAATGAACTCTTAGCGTTCATGTAGTCACTTATAAGCTCTTTTACAGAGTGCAATAATCATTATTAACATCCTCTACCCAGCGTCCTACTGTACGTATATTGTTCACTAGAAAAATGACAGTTAAAACCTATGCAGGGTTATTCATGGCGCTGCAAGAGTGCGGGGCAGCAGAAGAAATGCCATTGTGCATAGTCCTACTTGTGCCTTGTCCATACCTCCCAACATATTGGGGCTGGAAGAAGGTACAGTACAAGTGCGCCCTTGGCGCTTGCCAGGGAAAGGGGCGTGGCCTCATGGTAGGGACGTGACTTTGTGACATGCCCTATTTTCATTACTCTGGGGGCATGCCCAGCACTCCTGGAGATGTTGGGCTGCTCCCAGGCTCTCCCCGGTGCTGTGCAAATGCTGCGCAGTGAGAAAGTGCTCCCACCCAAAACTTTCCTTACAGTGGAACACGGGTGGGATGGTAGGATGGTGCCCGATAGCAGAGCTGTCCTCCCCAAAGCGGGAGGATTGGGGAGTAAGCTTGCAATACCCCTATTTGTGCATTATAGTACACACATTGCCTCCTGATGAGCGGATCTTGGTGGATTGGGGTGTTTCTTGCTGAAAGTAGCCTGCATAAGAATGCGACTCGTTATCTAGCTATTTGCAAACATTACATTTTATGGTGCAAGAATGAGGGTCAAGAAGAGGAGATTTGGCATTTCAGGGTTTTTCCCAGATTATTGAAAGCTGCAAAGCTTTTCCCCCTGCAATACAACTTGGTTTTTGCACGTCCTACAAGGTGCTAGAATTTGGATGACTGTACTGTAAATATAAGCCAATCAGGTGCAATTATTAATACAGAAAAGACCTTTTATAGGTTACACAAATGCCAAAAAAACATTCAAATGCACAATTTTGGCAGATGAAATAAAGTCTATGCCTGACTACTAGTGTGCAAATTAAAAAAACAAAATAAAAACATAAACAATGTAAAGGTGTGCAGTGACCAATATTTTAGCAGAACATTTAAACTGTAATGAAATAATTAAGGGGTTGCCCAAAACTTACTGATATACCCACTTTTGACCTCTTGCAAATGTTTATATAACGTGGCTATACACCAGCAGGGACAAGCACAGAATTTTCGAGGGGGGGGGGGTTCCAAATGCATGCAGGATTGCCTTTTGAGAAAGATATCACTATATCGAAACGCGTCAAGGACGGTGATTGAGAACGATATTATATCAGTTCTGGAGGGGGACATTTGAAGATTGGGGGAGTCCCAGGAATGAACCCTAACTCGATTTGATGTAACATTTGATTCATTTTCTCTGGTAGGAAATCCAACTTTTAAAAGATTTCATTGGATGCTGTTTTCAAATGTTAAATGTGAGTGCAATGTATGAATTTGATATTAAATAAAAAGAAATATAGTGTTGCACTTATAACACTATAAGTTAAGGGGATACAATCTGTATGGTGCTAGATGTATTGTTGATAAACTAAAACTTTATGATTTCAAGAAAGGGTATTTCATTTACAAGGAAGTTGGTGTACTGGAATTTTTCCTACTAACAACTTTTCTGAAGAATCTGGGATCACTTTCTTCCTAAAGGAGCATACACACTAGACGATATGCTCCCTGAACAATATCGGCTAGTGTGTCCCCGGCAGGCTGTGCTCAATGTCGTTCATGACATTGAGCACACCCTCTGAATGATATCATTAACGATATCGTTCAGCGCCGGGCTCTCTCCCCCATTCCCCAACATGCAGCAGCCTGCATGTTTACCCGATGAACGATAATGACGAACGACCCGCGGGAACACGCATCGTCGTTATCGTTCATCGTTTTGGTGTTAAAAATGGACGATAAAGTGGACGACTGATCGATAACGATATCGTTATCATTCAGTCATCCACTTTAATCGCCCAGTGTGTACGCACCTTAATGTAACACTAGGGTGTTTATTTAATATTTATTTATAATAATGCATTATTTGCGTTGATTTTAGTTATAGTTACAAACACAGTGCTGGAGGTGTCATACAAATATTGGAAGAATTGGTCAATTGAGGTGTAAGTGCAAAACTTTTATTACTTCATTTAGCTACAGTGTTACAGGAGCTCTGATTTATTGCTAATCACAAATTATTTGTGTTGTTATTTGTTGACTTTGTGCTTTCAAACACAGGTAATTTCTGCACTTGTGTTTTTTGTTTGAAAATTCTAACTATAACGTCAATCATTAAACTGTGCATTTCTTTTCAAAATAAACATAGTAATGATTATACTTTTCACAAAAATTGTTTTTATGTTGGATCTTCTACATGCGCCATCCACTTAAACAAAACCATTCATTCAATGGACGATTCACCCTACTGTACGTTCCCCTTCCCGATGTTCAATCTACTTCCAGCAATGGGTGTGGAAATGCCAGACTCCCTCTCTTCCAGTAAGCACTTGCTTAGCTTATGCATGAATCTGTTCTGTGTACTAGAGTCTCTGACTTTCCCTTGTCCCCGTACCGTGACCACAAGACCGTAACTGTGCTATTCATCAGGAATCTCTGTTTGGGCTGGCACACCGTGTCTATGTAACAGCATTCCATCTGACGTACCTACTCAAAGCACAACTAGGTGCTGCCTGAAGACACATTTATCAGACATTTGTGGTATACAGAGACTTACTGTCCCACTTTCTCTAGGAAACAATGTGCCTGATTCACTACAGATCGCTATTCTGCTTATACGCATGCAAATGCATTGCTAATATCAGCGGGGATATGTAAATGTTTGCATTCACATTGTGATCGCAGCCTGACATAAGGACGCCCACTTCCCCTTACTCACATCCGTATACTTGACCAACATAGTGAAACAATCGGTAACATCGAGTAGCATTGGACAGTTACAGAAGCCCAGACCTCAGGTATTGCTTACTTATGGCAAGCATCTGGTATCGCAGTGGATAATTTATGCACACCCCTGCAACGGCGTTGAAATGCACTGGCACGCCTGCGTTCGCCTGTCAACCCCCCCCCATCAGCACCAACAAACGACACTTCCTGTCAATCACTCTGCCATGGGTCTGCGTAATTACTGCATTCTCAATTCCTAACGCAGCGCGTAGCTCGCGCACTGCGATGGTTACGCATGTGCAGTGCGAATTAATTGACCGATTGCGGGAGTATAAGCAACTGCGCTCCTTGCTGAATCAGGCCCAATGAGTACTGTTGTTACTCCATTTCTACCAATTAATCAAAATGCAAAAAAAATCATATAAATACTTTAGCTATAATTTTCATCATCATCATCAGTTTATTTTATCAGAGATTTACTGATTAAAAAAGTTATTCTTATATGGGGTTGCTCTGTATTCTTGGGACTATTCATAATCTTGAGGTTAATTACTAATTACTTTTCCAAAGGCTAAAAATATATGTTGCCTCTTGTAAGATATCATACAAATATTGTACACCCTGTTGGGAGCCTGAGTCATAGGCTGTGTGGACCATGAGCTCCTAATCCCCTGGTAAGATAAACACATCTCTTCCTCACTGTTCCACTGATAGTGTTAGGTCAATAACCTGCTTTAATTATCACACACCCAAAGTGACAGCAGGCCTAGTGGTAACGGGAATTAAACAATGATACATCAAACAGTCTCTATAGTGTCTATTACAGCAACAAGTAATGTACAGGAATATCATCTGTAGCTGCCAGCAAAGCAACTGGCATAAGAGCAAATGGTTTAATCATCTTCCTTTAATTAAAATCATTGTTTTAACAACATTTGAATTTAAGCTTTGCCTTGACATTAAGGGCCTTACTTATTTAAAAGGCAAAAAGCCCTATTGATAGAGAAAATGGAAGATTATTTGCTTCTGCCAATTCCACAAAGTAGTTGCCACCGGCGATAAGAGTTATCAAGACAATAACCCATTGCAGCAGCAGGTATGCCCATAAGCTGACATCTCACCTTCTCTTCTCATGCTCTTCAGATGCCCTTCAATCTCATTATCTCCTTAAGGCCCCCATACATTAGCAACTGATTGCAGCAATCGTGCAATTTGCAATCGATTGTATATAAAAATCTTTCCCTTTTTCAAACGATTGCAGATTGCAGAATTGCCACAATCAATTTCAAAAAGGGAAAGATTTTTATACACAATTGCAAATTGCACGATTGCTGCAATCAATTGCTGATGTATGGGGGCCTTTAGTCACACTTTTAACTCGGGTGATATTCATGAAAGCTTGTAGAGAGTAAATTGTGAGCGATAAAGTACCAACCAATCAGCTCCTGTCACATTACAGGCTGTTGAAAAATGACAGTTAGGAGCTTATTGGTTGGTACTTTATCTTTCACATTTTATCTCTCTCCAAGTTTTCATGAATACCACCCTTATGCCCTCTACACTCAACCTTCCCTCCTTCTTTCTGTTCCTCGCACAGGGTATCTGTACCGCAGTTAAGAAACTACATTATTTCCCCAGAGCCAGACTGGCCGCCATAGGACGTGGTCATCTATAATAAATATTTTGTGTTGTGTTAAAATGTTGTATTTCTAACCCCCAAAATGTTGTTTGTTCACTGTGTTTACATCATTATCACCAGCGATAACCCGTCTGGTGTTGTTTCGTCGGTGAAAGCCTTTGTGCAGTTATCAGGTATGGCCACCATACCTGTGCTGTGTGTGCTATCTCAGCGTTAGAGATAGAGAAAAAATGTGATGTATTTCTGCAATATGTGCATTTTTATCAGCCTGAAACCTTGTGAAATGAATGGAGCTATTGTCTAACCCCCCGAAAATATTATAAAAAGGGTAGACATAGGCCCATATTCAATGTGGAGTGAAAAGCCGAAATCGGCGAAAAAGTTCGCTGATGACGTCATTTCGCCAGGCGGAAAAATATCGCCGTATTCAATTTGAAAGACTTTCCGCCTAGGCGTAAAGTCAATGCAATATAATAGGCGAAAAAGTTTCGCTTATGAATAGCAGGCGGAAAAAAGTGCAGAATTGGAGTTTTGGGGTACAACATTGCAGGAACCCCCCGTGCAGCCTTAAGACAGTCCCTCAAAGGTAAACTGCGTCAAAAAATTCTTAAAAAAAAACTTAAGAACACCCCAAAAAATTAGTTTAATTTTGAGGGACAAAGTTAAAAACTAGTGAAATAGATTTCAGGGAGGTCCCCAAGTATGCCCCAGATGTTTCTTTAATTGCAGGTGTTTGCGGCAGGTGGATTCTTTACGTATTTTTAAACAAATCTTTAGAAACTTTAATATATGCTACCCCCCATTTTCAGTTACCCAAAATTTGTAGGGACTAGTTATTTTCGCCAGAAAATAAAACAAAATGCTATTCTTAACCACTTATGCAAATACGCAAAACAACGCCTATTGAGACCATTTAGAAACACCACATACCTTCACCAGGCCAATTCAGGGGTATCCATAGTGATCCCCCATGTCAGTGCATCTTTTGGGGGGCGCCAGGTTGATTACCCCATTTTGAAGAGGACTTTCTGTCTGTTCAAGTATCGCCGGGTGCCACGTACTTTCATATTGAATACGGGTAATTGCGGGGACGCATGCGAAAAGTTTCTGCACCCAAAACACGCGATGTAGGCGAAAAGTCCACCAGCCAAAAAAAGCATCGCGGGTGCGAAACATATTGAATACGGGCCATGATCGAGCTTTATAACTGTCTTATGTATAAGCGGAGAGCCTACAGTCTACATGCACAATCATCTGTTTTGTGTTCAGTTCATTTGTTGTTATACTAAAGCTTAGTATATTATCATTTTCACAATCTGATGAGTTGAGTAGAATTCTGGGTTAAACCAAATTCCTAACATTGTAGCTACCTTAAGAAAAATGTTGGCTTTAAAAAATTGCAGTGTTTGTAGGCATCCAAATAACAGATTATACATACAATATATGCAGACAAAGTATTCAATAAAACTGCTAAATAATTTCACTGTTGAAATTTGTAACAGTACCGTAGTAGTGGACAAATGCTATTAGGTATTCATAGTTAATTCAATTTCTCCCTAAGATTTCTACATTTAATTTTTACTTGATTGCAGGATTTAAATTTGGGGGTATAATTACTAAAAGTTCTAAAAAGGAAAAGTGAAATGTTTGCCCATAGCAACCAATCAGATTCAGAATATAATTTTCTAGAACGTATTAACTAGATAAATGATTGCCAGGGGTTTATTTACTATGTGTCAGTTCTAAAATTTGGCACTTCCAATCGTGTTTTTAACCCGAAATTTAAAAGGGCATTGATTTTACTAGCAAAACACGGCCAGTTAAAGCATTGCCTTCCTAAATTTTGAGCATAATAATGATCAGAAGAGCCGGGTTAGTAATTAGACTAACCCCCCCACCCCCCAAGTAGCAACAACTCCATTTATCCCATTTAGTTTTAGTAAATCTAGTCATGTCTTGCAAATGAGTGCCTGAGGACAATGAACATGACACAGGAGGAGATGTACTAAGCCTTGAAAAGTGATACAGTTGAGAGTAATAAAGTACCAACCAATCAGCTACAAACTGTCATATTTTCAAACACAGCCTGTAAAGTTACAGGAGCTGATTGGTTGGTATTTGTGGTCTATTTACTAAGCCCTGGCTGGAGATAAAGTCCCAGCCAATCAGCTCCTAACTGCCATGTCACTGGCTGTATCTGAAAAATTACAGTTAGGAGCTGTTTGGTTGGGACTTTACCTTCTTTCACTTTATCTCCATACACGGCTTAGTAAAAAGACCCCTTAATCACTCTCCACTTTATCACTCTCCACTTTATCACTCTCCAAAGTATGTACATCTCCCCCACAGTCACTTATAATGAATTGCCATTTCCTTTACTTGCACCTCTATCTGGTTATAAATTGACTGAGCAACTTGCATTTTGAACTTCCTGCAGCATAACATTGCTCAGTGGTTGGTCCAAGTAGTAAGAAATATGTTCTAGGAGCAGAGGTTACTCATTCACGTACATTGCTCACCAATCATATGTCTTCTCCTGACCTAGTTTTGATGGTGAAATATCTTGCACATCTCTGTGAAATTGACATATAAATTAGAGACTAGTATTAAGGTTTCAATTCCACACCAATTATTTATTAACATCCTGCTAATGCGTCATCGGGAGCAATTCACATCACAGGGATGAGTGGGAAACGTGTAGCTTGTGCCAAAGAGGTGAGCTTAGAAAGGTAGGCGTTATTCATGGCTCTGTCATGTCATGTTTATTTGCAGTTATACTCTCTGGCAAAATCTTCTTAAATCCTGTTACTGTTTAATAGCAATGTTGGTAGAATACATAGAAATAAACTGAAATGCACAAACATTTTTTGGGCAATAAGGTTGCAAAGGTGACCTCAATTTGAAGTGGAAAATGTTTGGTTGGTAATAACAGTTGTAAATTAATATATATATATATATCCTAGAGCATTGGGTACACCCAAACTCTGGGGACCCTTTGGAATACTTATAAAAAATGAATGTGGTGTGAAGTCATCTGAAACTATAACTTGCCTCAGTGGGATGATTTTATATGACGTTTTCTGGAGTGTTATAAGATCTATATTTGCTCTTGTCTACCCACAATTGTTTTCTCATAGAAACCTACCCCTGCCATTACAAAGTAAAGACTTGTAGCATACTGTACCTGCCTGCCTGCTCTCCCACAATGTCCGGAAGTGCTCCCAGACGCCTGGTAAATTAGTAGTTAAAGCCCATGACAACTGAAGATGTTAGATAACATTTTTCCCCTATGTTCCAAAGGATTCAGTGCACTACAGGGTCCAGATATTTAACTTTGTATAAACACACTTACCGCATCCCTCCGGATAAAGCACAAACCAGCACTCACATTTAGCAAATAATGTAATATGGACAGATGAAAATAAAACAAAAGCTTATTTAAGGCAGTGTCCTGCAATATATAAATGCAGCACAACACTTTTCGACCCACTACTAGGCATTATTGAGGGAGAACGCACAACATTTTATTTATTTGTTTTTCTTTACATTCAACATCAAAATACCAGTCATTATCATCACATCAATAATATGCTTAAAGTATCATATTCTTGAAATGTATCATCATCATTCAGCACATGTACAGTATTCTGAGTCGCACATATCTTAAAGATATGTGCAGCTCAGTCATTTCTAAACATATTTTACTTTGCTTTTTGGATGTAAAATTGCAGTCTACATGGGTATGTACAATCTCTCTGGCTCCCTCTTCCAGCTGCTGGAACAAAGGATGAAGTACATACACCCTCCCTCTGCCTCTATACAGGGTATGTAGTCAGGAAGCCAGCGGTCAAAATGCCGACTGTGAAATCCCGGCATGGGACTAATGATAGGAATCGAAATACCGTTGCCTATCATCCAGACGCCGAAGTCCCGACGCGCGGAATACCGAACGAAGGAAAGCCGGGCGTCGGGACCTCTTAGCCGAGGGAGGGGGGGGGGTTAGATTTAGGGACTCTCGGGAGGGACTTAGGCTTAGGCAAGGGGAAGGGGGGTTAGGGTTAGGCACCCCCGGGGGGAGGTTAGGCTCCCCCCCGGGGAGGGTTAGGTTTAGGGTGTGGGGAGAAGGGGTTAGGTTTAGGCACCACTTCGGGGAGGGTTAGGGTTAGGCACCCCTAAGGGAGGGTTAGGTTTAGGGTGTGAGGAGAGGGATTAGGTTTAGGCACCACTGGGGGAGGGTTAGGGTTAGGCACCCCTAAGGGAGGGTTAGGTTTAGGGTGTGGGGAGAGGGGTTAGGTTTAGGCACCACTGGGGGGGAGGGTAAGGGTTAGGCACCCCTAAGGGAGGGTTAGGGTTAGGCACCCCTAAGGGAGGGCTAGGGGGGGAATGGAGATGGTTAGAACTTACCTTAGTCGGGATTTTCAGCTTTCTGCCTTCCGGCGTCGGTATTACATCCACCGGGCTTAAGTCTTGCGGCATGTCATAACGATTCCCTATAAAGTCCCTGTCTCCTCCATGCTCTAGAGGAGCCTCTGTTCAAGGATAGATATCACCTTCATTAACTTTAAAACACACTGTGCTGTGTTCAGCTGTCACATAATACATTGAGTGCTCCCATCTTATCTAAGAAAGACAGAAAGGGGCAATCATAATGAGCATAATCAAACAGTCCCTTTATTGTCTTAGTGACTTAGGGCCTGATTCAGTTATGTACGGGAAACCGATGGTTTGCGCATGTGCAGAACGGGTCCTGGGATCTCGCCTGCAGATCCCACAAGCTGCATGATTGAGATGCTGCGACATTTGGGGGGCAGAGCGAGGGCGTGTAAGGCAGCACTCCTGGAAACGGGGACATAGCCCACATATTCAGGGAGGGTGACGTGGCCAGGGTCAGTGGATGCAGATTGGCTGGTCTCGCAGGCTGTCAGGCATCGGCCAGGCTGAGTAAGTCCCTGCTGCTGTAGCCTGGCCAAAGGAGCAATCATTAAGACCGGTTGAATTGATGATCCAAAGCAGTATCTACGGACGCTGTACCTGGATCACACATGCAGCAAGGAGGTGTCTATTTCCTACAGACACCTCCTGCTTCATTTGCATTAGTTGGGTAGTATTGCACAGCTGCTTCCTTGTGGCTGTGCAATACTACGCTTGTGGCTGTGCAATACCGTCCATCTTTGAATCAGGCCCTTAGTCACTAAGGATCATGGGCAGGAAAGCTATAGACAGGATCCATCCCTACATTTCACAAATGTCAAAAACACAATCTGCATCCACCCTCTCTTAGTTGGTTCTTCCCACAGATTCTTAATTGGAGCATATACTCTAATGCTGGGTAAACACTGTACGATATATCCTTCGTACAGCCAACGAACGATATATCGTTCAGTGCATCAGTTTCTGTGTACACACAATATATCTGGCAACAGTTTCTCCACTATTGCTTGTTAGTAGGAGTCCCGCATGGCCAAAGGGCAGGAGGTGAGTGCAGGTAAAGGTACTGCTGTACTTACAGTACTTCCTAAATTGTTTATCAACACAACCCATGTGCATAATTGGATAGGGATTCTTAATTGCTGCCATTTTTATTTAATTTAAATCACTTTTGATTACAACACACCAGAAACTTGAACTTTCAGGGGCCTTTCATGGCTGAATGCAAGTCCGGTTTGTGGAAGGCTCTTGCATGTTTTTTGCTCTGTGCATGCTCCATAGCCGTGCACACGCATCTACAGACTATTCAGAAACTGCACCACCACATGCGGCTGCAGGGACAGACATAGCTGTGTGTGGAGCGCTGCATCGGTGGAACGGCGGACTATGCAGAGAGTTGTGCATATGTGGAGATACGCCTTTTTTCCAATGGGTCTCTTGCACCACTGATAGTGCTGGGGCAAATGTGCATTGATGGGATGACGACTAAGAAACCAGGCGTATGAATAGGGACTTCATGGCTGTATGGATGTGTACAACTCTGCATACAGTTGAATATCCCCATTACTATTAATGCATACAATGTGGTTGTAATTATGACCACTTGTGTATCAGCCCCTTAGTCTCAAAATTTCCAACAGAAATGCAATTCTAGAATGTCGTATCCAAACACAACATATAACCTCTGGTTAATGAGGTTTGTTAAAGGTTCCATTCTGGTGGATCTTTAGCAGTGCCCCCAGCCAGATCACTGTCCAGGCCTCGAGGCTTCACTGTTGGACATATCTGCCTGTCAGAGGTCCACATGGCTTGCCCAATCCATGACATTGTGTTTCCCAGACATAGTCATTTCATGAATAAGGACTCTGGGCTCTAGTTTAATGGTTCTTAATCAGTTTCTACCTAGGCACCCATTGGCAACCTATCTGCGTTACCTGTACCCCTAACATTTGCAAAGCAAATCATTTGTAATGAATAGAATTGGCTAGGACAGTGGAGCCTCCTTCTTATGTGACTTTGTGCTCAACACAATTCACTGATGTTCTGCACTACTGATACAGATCAAGGGTCTATCGCTGCCCTACCCTTTTGTGGGAGACATGTGCCTGGAGAGCTGGGAGACTAGTTGGGAAAGGTGAAGTGTGAAACTGAGATAAATCTAAGATGGATAGAAATTAGATGTATATATACAAAGAGCGGGTAAACGAGAGACAGATATAAGTAAGTGACCCTGATAAGTTATGCACTGATGTATGAAGGATGACGAATAGGAAAAGCAGGAAGGCAATAGAAGGGCAGTGGCATATGCTAGTGATGAAAAGAACTTGTAGGATCCTGTAATGTATTTTCAGTATAACCTCTCTATATTACTAACCGGAGTGATATTTGTACCGCATTCTGTAATGGCAGTAGGAGGAATCCTGGGGCAGCTCTCCGAAAATGCGTTAGATCAGAGAGCTACATTTTACTTGGTCTATAGTGTTGGGAGATCCACCCTTTGAATGCATATAAAGGGGCCATTCCTGCCAGGAGTGGACTGTGAGCTGGTCCCCACCACATCAAGAAGCAATCAGCAGGATGGCGTGCGGATCCGGGATCCCATGCGCCCACAGCTGGAGTCTGCTTTTTGGAAATCTATGAACAACTATCTGAACTTTGTATTGACAAAGACTTTGAGATGGACCTGTACAACATGTATGTCTTGTAAGCATTCATTTCTGATGGTTAGTGCACGGATTTCCCTAAGCTTATAGAACTTTGGGAGTTCTGAGAGACACCTCAACCCTACTTTTGTGTTCCACAGTGGAGAACCTTATACTATGAATTCATACAGTATTACACAATGTCCAGTTTTTCTTCACTTTATATTAAATGGGGATACTTATTAAAAAAAAAGCGATTTCCGATTTAAAGACTGGTCAGACTGTGCACCAATCTTTTGCAAAACTTTGTATTTCTGGTATTGTTTTGAGAATAGGTGTTTCTCTTGTTTGCAGGAGTGGATGTGCAGTTTATAGTTAATGCCTTGGAAACCTATCCTATCTTTTTTGCAGTAGTTTCTTTGAAAGGTCAAACACTTTAACATGCATAAATCTGATACCTTTACACATCATGATGTCTGGTAATAGAGGAATTGTTTGTTTAGGGCCATGGTTACTTTTATCTGAGCATAGAAGATGATAAATACCAGTTCCTCAATACAATAAGCAGTAACTTGAAGGAACTAAATCTTCCTGGCTATTAGAAGTATTACTGTAGGAATGTAAAGTGTTAGGGCCATATCCAATTAGAGGCGAAAAGTCAGAGGTCGGACTTTTTGCCGTCATCGCAGGTTTTCCCGGGGATAAAGTATCGGGCTCGTGCCCGCGTATCCCCGTATTCATTTAGGATTCGCCGAATACTTGACCCAGCGAAAAGGTAAGTATCGAAATGTCCTGTCACTTTTGGAGAAATCGGCCTGTCACCCCCCAAAAGATGGTCTGACATGGGGGATCACTATGGTTACCCCTGAATTGGCCTGCTAAACGGATTTGGGGTTTTTAAACGGTGTCGGCAGGTGCTTTTAATGCGTCTTTGAAAATGTTGTGAAGAATAGCATTTAGCAAATTTTTTGGGGGACAACAACTAGTCCCATCAAATTTGTGGTACATGAAAATGGGTGGAAGCATATTTTGAAGTCCCTAAAGTGAATTTTAAAAATTCTTCAAAAATCCACCTGCTGCAACCAACTGCATTCTAAAAAACACCTGACGCATACTTGGGGAACCCCCTGAGTCTATTTCGCTAGTTTTTAAGTTTGTCCCCAAACTTTTTTTTTCACCCCCAAAACTAAACCACTTTATTTGGGGTGTCCTATGCTACTTTTACATTTTTTTTTTACACAGATAACTTTTAGGGGACATTCCAAGGGGTGCAGTGTACTTTTTTAATGTCTGCACCCCAAAACCCAAATTTTGGACTTTTTTTCGCCACCTATCGGTCAAAAGTTAATCCCCGTTTTTTGACAAAGACTTTTCGCACTTGTAAAAAATCTTTGAAATTGAATATGGGGATAAGTGAAAATGGCGAATATGACATCATCGACGATAACTGCTTTCCACACCCTAATTGAATATTAGGGCTAAATTTTCATTAATTTAGATTTAAAATCGATGAAATCGATTAACATCGATGTTGTGTTTCTGGGGCTAAATCACACATTTACTAAACAGACAATTATTTATTTGTTTTTTAAGCATTAGTAAATGTGTGAGTTAGCCCCAGAAACACAACTTCGATGTTGAAATAAATCAACATCGACTTTTGGTAAATATACCCTTTATTCTTTGTATTGTTCGTCCTAATGATACACATGCAGCTAAGAGAATCACTAGGAGGAGTACTCGGAAACAATTCAACAAGCAAGGGACAGAGGGCCTGATTCAGAGCCGCTCGTAAGCGGCCGCTCGTTCGCTCCAAGCAATGTTCGCACAACTGCGCATGCGTATGGGTCATAATGCGCATGCGCCAACCAGTCAGTGCGATCAGAAATCGAGCGCTCGCCAAATAGCGAGTGCCTGCTAATTTGAGTGACAGGATGAGGCGTTTGTGGGTGGTAACAGGGGAAGGCGCTTGAAAACGGGGAGTGGAGATCCAAACGCAGGCGTGCCAAAAGGTCAAAACGGGCGTTTTAAGGGTGTGCATAATTAACAAAGCAGCGTCATCGACCACGTCACTTGGTTGTTTCTTAGCCTGAACTGTTTGCATGATTGCGGTAGGAAAATCCAACCACAAGCACTGCGAGCAGTTCAGACGCCTTTCGATGTACTCGATTAATCTAATAAATAGCGGAGATGACGTAGGATGCGAGCGGCCAGGGGGCATCTTTACAAAATAGCGAGCGCATGTTTCGTTCGCTCGCTCAGACAGGCGTCAACAAACCGCAAAGAGCGAGCGCTCTATTTAAATAGCCGGCCCCTTTTTCTGAATGAGCGAGCGCAAATAGCGTCCAGCTCTGAATCAGGCCCAGGTGAAAGACAGGTGTGACTTTAAAATGTAATTTTATATATTTTTCAGTATGGTGCTCCAAATTGCAGAAACGCCTCCACAACAAAAAAAAAAAGACCTTATCCAGGAAAAATCTCCAGCATTCCGGATAATATATAAAATACTTGTATTAGGACCTAGAGATGTTCTGATCTAAAACCATTATGTAAGAACAGTGGGCCTGATTCTGACCCGCTCGCGAGCGCTGAGCGCTCGCAAGCGGGTCGATGTTGCCCAAGTGCGCATGCGCACGACGGAGGCGGCTCCGTCGTTCGCATGCGCGAGACCCGAATAACGGCCAAGCCGTCGTTAAGGGTCTCGCACCAAAGGGGGCATGCTGTCGATGGTGATTGACAGCACGCCCCCTTTGGTGGGCGTGCCGGGGGCGTGGCTGCCCAGACAGAGGCGTTCCCATGGGAACGCCTACCGTCTGGGGCTGGCCCCACTGACATCACTAGTGATGTCAGTGGGAGTGCTTTTGGCTCTGATAGAGGTCTCGTCGCACGTCTTGACCATCGCGACCCACACCCACAGCTATGCGAGCGGCCAGGAGGCCGCTCAAAAAAGGAGGAGGGATGGCCGTGATTCAGAGCAAGCGCTCTGTCAGAGCGTCCGTCTCTGAATCAGGGCCAGTTTTCGTTGCCAGCACAGCTATTTAACAATGCAGATTGAGTCCTATACAACTATATATTATAAAGTTATTACATATCTAGTTCAGGGGTGGATAGAGAATGTCAGCAGATAAGCAACAGTACTTTGTCTTTATCATACATTCTGTACTGCTGTCACACCCAATGTGTCATCTCACCTCATGTGTTACATACATGATTTCACTGTGGGAGACATAACAAAATGGGAGCTGGGGCTTAATATGATAAATGTTAATAAAATACACTATATAGAAAAAAATACATTTTGTGCAAAAAGCTTTTACATAATATTTTCATAGGAAAACGGAAAGTTGAAAAATGTAAAAAAACTAAAAAAAATCATGTAAAAGTTTTTTTTTGCAAGAAAACCATTATCTTGTCCCTGGGAAGCCCTCATTTATCTAAAAACAAAAACATTTCTGTCAGATTTCTGCCAGACATACATACATACATTCACACTGTGGCATAATCTTGCATCTGCAGCAGTATAACGTCTGATTGTCTGATTCTGCCAAAGGGTGTAATTCAGACTGGAGAAAAGCTGCCTGAGGATTATAAAGCCTAAGCAATCAGCTTCATTAGTAAAAGTGACATTTCTACGTAACATAACTGTAACACTCATCAGTCCTATAAGCAATATTTACAAGTCAAAGGTGCCTTGTTCATTCCAGCATTGCTGAGATTTCCCTCAGGTTGATAGGACTTTGTATTTTGCTCCCTAGAATGTTTTTTTTTTTTTTTCCCTTTTGACATTCATTGTTTTGATTTCACTCTCTCGGTTCCAGCATTTCTCTCTTCTCCCAATTGTTTGAAAAGTGGGTGGAGAGAGAGAGAAGGAATCTGTCATAATGGAAAAGTTATAAATCCTCCCCTTTCACTTAAACCTCTGCAGACACCTGAGAGGAAAGGAGAATGCAGGAAAGACCCTGAAGCTGAACTAGACTCCCAGACATTAGCTGGTAGAGAGCGTACTACTGTATCTCTCAGGCTCTTTCTCCCTAGGCAAGGCTACTGACTGGCACTGGAGGATTTTCAGGCATCTCATCTGTACTCTTCAGTATTACAATGGGAGTGAAACTCGGAGATAACAAGTCACAAACTAGGTCTGTAGCTGGCTGCTACAAGGGAGTCTTCAACAACATTAAGGTAAGATGCTTGACTTGCATCACCTAGCTGTTGTGTTAGCAATACTGTATAAGCTTCAATAACTTTATGCATTAGATACTACAGGTAACTTTAAATCAACTTATGTTTGGAGACAGTTCTGTATTGGACTAAAGAAGAAATAGAAATTAGTATTTATTTCATACAACGCATTT